>OU343114.1:12372500-13572500 GCA_910594885.2 Bibio marci
ATTATATGATCATTGTGTTTCTACTCTAACATTAAATCACAAAATTTTGTATATGATAAAATAAATTTGAATAAAACAATTCATAATCTGCTGACAAAAAGTTTGGTTCATCGAAATTTTCGATTTTCGATAGTTCGACAGTATGTTGTAACAATTTTCGGCAGACAAAATTTACGACAATGAAAATACAGATTAATTTGAAAATAATTAAAAAAAACAATAATAAACTAATTAATTCGTAGTATTTTAAAAACACACACCATCAGATAAAGAAATAATTGATTTTTCATAATTTGTGCTTAAACTATAAACGTTGCAATTTTACATCAAATGTATTATTATCAAATTAAAAAATGCATTTCTTTCGAAATTATCAATACCGATGATCGATCGATGCGAAAGTGATCTTATTTGGCTATTTTAATATAATCGAAGTTAGACAAAGAAAAAATATTCTTATAGAATTTCACAATAAATTTACAATAATAATTTTTTAATATTGGGCAAATTCTTATTTTCATTACTATTTTCAAGTCGCCCGTCAACAAAAAGTAATTATGACGACATATAAAAACAAACAGACTTACAGTGATTTATTAAATTTTTCTCAGCTCTATAAAACTTACAGCGATACGTTGCTATGTATTTCACATTAGGTTGTTCGATTTAAAACTAGAAACAAAAAACATAGATTTTGTATATGGTCTAATGGAGAATCCATTTACTGTTGATTGAAAAAAAAGCATTCTACCAACAGCAAAATTTATGTGATACAAGAACGGTCAATAAGGGAGACATTTTAATACTTATCGCTGATGTACATATCAGTTCCAATAACAGATGGGAACACGTGATGGTCTAAAAGATATGAACCAAAATTGGCAATTATTTGCAGAATTGTGTTCAAAAAATGTTGCGGTACCGTATTTCTACATAAAAACATTCACATATAGTATACATGAAAACCAGAAATGAAATATGGATCACATTACCATAAGTAGAAAATTTAGTTTTACTCAATTACTGGTTACTGGAATAACTACGGATTATATGGCACAGAATTGTAATGGCCGTCGTCGAAGTCCACTGGTAAAACTAGACAGAAGGTGCAGACTTTGGTTCACAAATCAACAAAGATTTGGGATTTTATATTTTGAAGATGATGATGCTATTTCATTACAAAATATGTAAACACAATAGAACAGACCGTGACGGGGTTTTAAGATCACTTGAAATAATAATGAAAACTGGAATTTTTGGAATCTAAATAAATTGCGAAAATTGTTTTGTGTTCAGTCGAGTTGAAAGTAAACTAAATTATAGAAGTATACAAAGTATCTTTATTTCATACAAAATGTTACTGCCTTCAATCGGAAATATGGAAAAAAAATAGAAAGATTGGGTGTATTTGCTGGACGATAATGTTTGTTAAAAATTCCGGCCAACTTCAATTATCCTGTTTAAATTCATTAAATTTTACATGTTAATTATGACAACGAATTTCAAGAGCTTTACTATCAAGCTTAAATTAGTTAAATTTTTGATGTTTAATTAATTTTAACGTTATTTTTCAAATGCTGAGATTTTGAGTTTTCCGTTTTTTCAATGTGTTGTGCCACTCTTTCTTTAATGTACATTCGCGATTTAGATCGTGTTTATCGGACTGTATTATAATAATGTTTATATAATATTTTATACAAATGAAATTTGTGTTGCATTAAAAATTAAAAACATATTTCACATGTATAGTATATTTAATAAAATTTAAAATATAATAATTAGAGCATAGTTTCACACATTACATTAACATATATTAACATTAAACGAACAAAAATGATAACCTACAAAAATGAAAAACAAAAGAAAAAAAAAAAAAAAACAATTTTTAATGGTTATTTTAAAATATCTTTCTCATCTCATCTTTTCTGTCCCAATATTTCTTATTATTATTTTCCTTTTTTATTTTTTATTTATTTAGTTGTTTTCTTCTGCCTTTTTTTTTTATATGTAATAAGACATTATTGAAAATCGAAGTGGAGAAATGAAATACTAATTTATATTTTTTTACAGTAGTCGGTAAACGTAAGTTTGATGGAGGTCACCAAAATCAAGGGGATCCAAAGCGACGCTATGCTAGTGGTTTAATAGGAAATGGTGGAAGTAATTGGGGTAGTCAACCATTACCTCAACAACCTTTAGGATCAAATGGCGAACAATGGTATACGGACACATATGCCGCTTGGAGTTAAAACGTAAACGATGATAATTTCGCGCAACAGCAACAAATATAATCACACAAACTTTTTTTTTCTATTAAATTTTATTTAAATTATTCATTTTTGATACCATTTTTGTTTTTGTTTTTTTTTTTTTTTTTTTTTTTTTTTTTTTTTTTTTTTTAATATACAATTTTTGGCATTTATTAATAAAAAAAAAAAAAAAAAAAATTTAGAATTATGTTAAAAGCATAAAAAAAAAAAAAAAAAGAAAAAAAAAAAACAAAAATTGACTGAAATTTTTATTTTTAGGTTAGCCTTATTGACGAATTAAACTTTTTTTATTTTATTTTAAATTAAATAATTTTTTTAAATTATTTTAAAAATTTAATTTTTATTTTTTTTTTTTTTTTTTTTTTTAATATTTAACTTTTATTATTTTTATTTAAAAATATTTTTTTTTTTAAATATGTGTCAATTAAGAAAAAAAAAAAAAAAAATAACAAAAAAAACAAAAAAAACAATAAAATTTTAAAAAGAGAAATTCGTCAATAATAAAAAATATTTAATTGTAAAGTATAAATTATTAATTATCTAAAATATAATTTTATTTTTTTTTTTTTTTTTTTTTTTTAAAAAAACCATAATGTTTAGTGTGCGAAAAATTTTAATATAATAACTTTAAATAATTTTTAATAACTTATCAAACAAAATCATCACGTTTTAACTCTATAGATATTAAATAATTAAAATTAATATTAAAATAATTTTTTTATAAATGTAAAAAAATTAAGTAGAAATGTGTCCTTAAACATAGTTTTAGCTAAAGAATTTTTTCTTTTTTTTTTTTTTTTTTTTTTTTAAATATTTATGTTACATTATTTAATTTTTTTTTTTATTCGCTATAATTTCTGCAATATTTTTAATTAATTTTTTTTTTTTTTTTTTTTTTTTTTTATTATTGAACGGAATTATGAACGGAATTTTTAATTATTAATTATATTTTTTTTTTTTTTTTTTCTTTCATTTTATAAAATATGTTTGTGTTTTTGTAATATCATCAAGTTTTCAATCGTTTATTATCGTGGTGTTTTGTTAATTAAAAAATTATGTTTTCGTTTTGTTTTCGTTTTATTTATTCGGCTAGGAGTTTTTACGTCTCCAAATTGATTTATTAACAAAAATAAAAAAAAAAAAAAAAAAAAAATAGAAAAAAGAAAAAAAAAAAGAAATTCTTTAGCTAAATATAAATAAATTATAATAGTAACTGGAAAAAAAAAAAAAATTGATTTGTATTTCTAAATATAAAAAAAAAAAAAACAATTTGTGTAAGAAGGGAAAAAAAAAAATGAAACCACCATTTTCTATAAAAAAAAAAAAAAAAAAATAATTAAAAAAATGTAATTGTAGTATGTAAAATTATTTTAGTAATTAAAAATAAAAAAAATTTAAAATAAGGAAGTAATTATTACAACATCGACTGATATTTTTTTTTTTTTTTTTTTTTTGTTTGCATATTAACATTATAAAAATTAATTTCTTTAAATTTAATTTAAAAATTTCAATATATTTATATATTTCAATATCTTTAATTGGATAATTAAAAATTTAAAGCGAATGCCTTATTATAAATATATATATTTATTGTAAATTAAAAAAAGAAAAACAATAAATTAATAAAAAAAAAAAACATACTAAAAATATTTTTTCAAAATTATATACTTTTATTTTTATTAAACACAAAATTATATAGAATTTAATTAATTTTTGTTAAAATTTATTTCTATATACAAATAATAAAAAAAAAATTCCAAATTGTGATTTCGTTATTAAAATAAAAAATTATGTTTCTCTAAATTTTTAACAATAAATAATATATAGAAAAAAAAAAAAAACAAAATTAAAAAAATAATATAAATTTAAAAACGCTCGAAATATTTTATTGTTTTTATAATTTATTTAAATTATTTAATTTTTTTTTTTTTTTTTTTTTTTTTTCTAATTAATTCAAAATTGAAATCGATATAATCGATATTATTTTAATAATAAAGATTATGAACATATGATAATAAAATTTAAATTTAAGTGATTTTAAAATTGTGTACAAGATTGTGGTATAACTAACAAAAAAAAAACTACGCTAAAGTGAAAACTAAAAAAGAAACAAAAACATGGAAATTATTGGTTGAAAAAAAAAAAAAATTGAAAAGTGGTATTAAAAAATAAAAAAAAATAAAAAATAAATAAAAAATAAATAAAATATATAAAATAATAGAAATAAGAAATTAACAATTAAGTAAATTTTTTTCTAAAAATTTATATTCGCAAAAAATTACTATCGATAATATCAGTAAAATTAAAATAATATTATTTATAAATATCAAAATTGTTGTAATAATTTCAATCCAATTATTTTTCTATTACTATATATATACATTTAAATATATATATAAATATATATATACTCGATACTTTATACCCTCCCTCTCCCCTATTCGTCCTTCCACCCCCCCCCCCCCCCCAATTTCCTTCAGTAGTAGTGGCGTCGCTTATCTTTTCTAATTTTATTTTTAATAAATTAAATATATATATTACATTATAGTAAATATATTATTATAATCAATAAGATGAGGTAAAATAAAAATTATTATTATTATTATTATTATTATTATTATTATTATTATTGTTAAAATAACAATAAGCAAATATAAAAAAAAAAAAGGATAAAAAATAGAGGAAGATAATTATTTAATAATTATCTTATTATTATTTACTTTTTCCAAGACAAAAAAAAAATCTATGATTATACAAATAATTACAATGAAAATAAATATAAATGTAAAGGATTTATATAAAACATATAAAACATAAAATTAAAAAAATTATCAAACGTTTCATTGGGCACATAAAAAAAAAAAACTATTTAGGCATAAAATAATTTGAGGTTAAGGGTATTTACATGAAAATAAAGATGAAAAAAACAAAATTTTACGATTGGATTTTATAAATATTATATTTCGTTATATTTTAACTAATATTGATTATTCGATTGATTGATTGATTGATTAATTGATTAATTGATGATGCAGTGTTCTCGGTTACAGGAATAGATTTTGACTTTTCCGAAAAATGTCTACTGATTATTATTTTTATATAAAATTAATAAATTTTCTGCCATATTTAATTTTTTAACAACATGCGTGTTCCTGTACAAACCCACACACAAACACACACACACCGCACACACCGCACATCAATTAATCGCAAAAACATTATTATAAACCAAAAATAAAAGCAAAAAAAGCATATTCCAAATTCATTAATTAAAAATTTATTTAAAATAAAATTTATTAAAAATTCTTTATTATTATTATTATTATTATTATTATTATTTTTTTTTTTTTATTTTTTTTATTATTTATAATATTAAAATATTATTATAATTATTATTAATATATACTCTTAATTTATATGATTCGGAAAGATAAAAAAAAAAAAAAAAAGAAAATTTTTAGTACCTAATATTTTTGGCTGTGTCGAAATTTTTTAAATATATACTTATTATTTAATTTTGTTTATTAAAATTATATCAGTTTTTTCAAATTAATTCGGTTAATTTATTATAAAAAAAAAAAAAAAAAAATTAATTAATTATATTTAGCGATATATTATTACAATTAGTTAATTTTAATATTAACAATAATAATTAGATATTTATTGGATGAAACGAATGAAGATTGAAAATATATAAAAATTAAATTTTTGGAAAAAAATTATAAATACCTTTTACCTCAATAAATTTTTTTTTTTTTTTTTTTTTTTTTCTCCAAAATTTTAATATTGATTTTAATAGAACATAAAAAATAAAACATAAAATTAATAAATAAAAAAAAAAAAAAAAAAAATTATTGTACATGATTTTTTAATAATTAAATAAAATATATAATAATACGCAACTATATTTTGTTTGGAAAAATAAAAATTAAATATAAAATAAATAAAAAAAATTTGATATTTTTTTAAATAAAATTTAAAATTAAAAACATATTTTATTTAGATTCTAAAACTAAACGAAAAATAAAATAAAAAATATTTGTACTAAATTAAGTCAAAAAAAAAAAAAAAAAAAATACATGTCGATAATTTTTTTTTAATCTTTAAATCAGCCCAAATAAATGAAAACAAATAAAAGAACAAACAAACAAACAAACCAACCCCCGGATTTACTACACAAAACCACACAAACAACAATAGAATAATAATTTCCACAATTAATAAAAACAAAATACAATAATTATTGGAACATAAAATAATGGTCCCCTCTCAACACACACACACACACACACACACACACAAAATAACAGAAAAAACACACAACACACACATATATATATATATATTTTCACATATATATATATATATCGTTATATACAAAAAAGTGGTATTATGGTGCCCAGAAAACTGCCTTATAAAGCAAGTGGGAGAAAAGACTGATGAAAATATAAAATTTATTAAATAATAAATAATTAAAAATAATAATAAATATTAAATGAAACATAATATAATAAATAATAATTAAATAAGCATTGCTATATTAATAAAATATTAAGGTTAATTATGAAATATATTTAACGAATGTGAAGAATTATAAAATGTTTTGTGAGATGAGAAAAACACATTTTAAAAAATATTACAGAAAATATTTTAAAAAATGTATAAAATAATCAAATTTATATCATATTAATTGCATTGTTGTGCAACGAATAAGTACAGTAAAAAGGGGGTTGCGAGCGTGGGTGAATGTTATGTAATTTGATTTAATGATGATGATTATTATCCCCTTATAAATTTACAAATAAAATACAATTCAAAATATGTGATGCAATTGCGGAACACACATTGATATTTTCAAATGTAGGCGATTTTCCACATCATAAGTATATTATTGAATTTATTTTCACAAACTTACTATTTTATTATATTATTTTAGTTATATATAATTAATTAATTATATAATCGGGATTAATTTTTAAAATCAATGATTATTATTGTATTTATGATGCATTGTTATTACAATTACACTGTACCGTATATTAGAATTGATGGAGTATACCGTGAGTGCGATTTCACGTTACCGTCAAAACATAGTTTCTTTATTTTAATATGGCAATTATTTGTTTGTTAAATCATTGTTGATTTCCTTCATGAATATGTTATATGTCATCTGATTAGGTTTCAACGCGATCAATTCATGTGTTCTGAATAGTAAACATTTGATAATGGATATGGAATAATTTATATGAAATTTGTTAATGAATTAATAAGTTAATGTGAATTATTTTCAAAATTAAACTCGCATTTTATTACATGAATGTTATATTACAATCTTTTTACATAAATTTACTGTATCATAAATTTTAATAATAATTATATATAGATTCTAATGGAATCCACCCAATTTTGTGCTAACAATATAACATGGTATTTTCACATTTAGTTCTATAAATTCCATTATATTATGTACATAATATTGGGAACATAATTTCGTATATGTAGTAACATTCTGTTCGGATCTTATAATACATTTCGAAATATACATATTTGCTCTTTATTTATTTATTTAAAATATATAGTTTTCATATAAAGATCATCACAATTTGTATTAATAAATTTGTAAACTATTACGTGTCTTTATTTTCATTATATATAATATAAACTGTGTGTTGGTGCTATTTTTGTACCCTTATAGAAATTACTTAATTTTACATTGGTGGTGTTGTGTGTAAATTTTAATATATTTTTATTTATACTGAACACTGGCTTTATTGACGACACTCAATGTACATTTGGTAAAACATCGCTATAAAAATATATTATATTATTATCGGGTCGTTATTGAATGTTGGCAATGATGTTTTAAATATAAAAAAAAAAAAAAATTGTGCTAAAAAAGATTAAAATAAATTCAAATTAAATCATATATTCGTAGAAATAAAAGAACTGGCTAAAATGTTCAATAATTGTATAGTTATGCACTGCGTGCAAAATTTCGTTTATCCATTTTATGAAATTATAAAAGCACAGTGTCAATGTATTTTAACAATTTGAAGTGAAAACAATAATTTTTGTTTGGATATATAAATGGCAACACGTCGCAGTTTTTATGAATTAATAATATATTGGGGGGGTTGATGGCGAGGTTTTTGAAACGGGTTTCAAATTTTAAAAAAATCATATCGATATGTACTTTATTTTTTACACAAAATAAGGGAATGAGAAAAACATTTTTGTTTATTATTTACACAATCATTACCATACATGGACATTACGAATAATTATAAAAGAAATGAAATTTTAAAATAGGATCGGTTTTATTTAAATTGTGATTGTTTGTTTAATAATTTATATTTAAAATGAACGTGAAGCTATAATAAAATGAATAAATTTAATAATAATAAAAATAACGTAAAAATATCTAATTTAAAATTTTAAAAACGTTTTAAATACTTCGAAATCAAACCCCAAATTTATGTGCATATGATATAGATTGTTTCACCCCACCACCCCTGACAGAGAGCAGCTAGCTTTGATTATTTTATAAAATAAACGATATTCAAACAATGAAATCACAGATTATTGTCGAATTCAAAAATTAAAAATTCAACAACAAGCTACTTATTTTTTTAGCAACTATAGATTTTTTAGACGCCTAGAAAAATTTAAAATATGAAATTTATAGCTAATTGTTATTCGATAAGCAAATGTTGTATAGTTTAAAATAATTGAAAACCGTTTTTACAATTTATTTCGTTAAATTAAAAATCAAAAATTTCATATCTTTAATTTATTTATTTATTAATCAGTTTTTTTTTATTCTCTCTTGACAACTTATGGCCATTTGGAGAGTCCCTATCGCCGGGGCGGCACATTACATTGGTCATTCAACTAGTTGGTTAACAGATGTGGTATTGCTTAACTTTCATATTAAATATGAAAACAACACCCATGTCGCCGACATAACTTTAATTTAAATATTTTATTTATAATAAATTTTTTCTATATAAAAATTGACATTAGCATTATAACACAAAGGATATTTGCTTGATTAGTAGTTACCTTCTCGTTAAGCTATGGCTACGCATGCTAAGTTCGCTACTATATTTACGTTAGCTGTTGATGTAGCAACTTGTTGAATTTTGTACATTTGAATTCTGCATAAATAACCCAAAATATAATGCGAGTAATTTTACGACTTTTATTCAGAAATTTATTTTATATTTTTTATTTAATTTATATTATTTTTTTTTTATTTTGTTTGGATCCCTTATAATAAAAAGTGACCTATTTAGGATTATAAAATAACAAATAACAAAAACTATATAATTTAGCAATTATTTTTTTTTTTTTAGAGAATTTTGTTTAATTCTTTTTTTTTTTTATGTTTTTTTAGTTTAATTATTATTATGATAATTTTTTTTTCTTTTTTTTTTGTTATTAATTAATTAATAATATTTTGTTAGTGTATTATTTTAATTTTTATTAAATTTTTTTTTTTTTGTTTTTTTATTACATTTTTTATTTTTTTTTAATTTCGTAATTTAACTTTTCTTTTGTTATGAATCAATTCTATGATAAATTCTATACTTTTTAAATTTTTTTTCCAATTTTTAAGTCGTTTTTTTCTCAGATTATTTGAAAAGAAAAATGAAATGAAATATTTTCGAATACAAAAAAAAAATAAAAATGTGTTGACATGAAATAAGAAAATTAAATATTAAAATTAACGATTATAATGTATAGAGCCAAGACTAGATTAAGTTAGTTTTTATTAAACTATATATTTATATATATATTAATATATATAGGGAAAAATGCACTGAGTGTATAATATATTATAATAACATAGATGAAAACATTTAAAAATAAAATAAAATAAAATAAAATAAAATAAAATAAAATAAAATAATATTAATAATAATAATAATAATGATGATGATAATAATAATAATAATTTTGATCCAATTTTTCGGATCGTTTAAAGTAATATTAATTACATAATAATATTTATATATAAAAATATATACAAATATTTAGTTATTGAATATTTTGTCACTTAGTTAAGTGTACATGTACATGAAGAAAAAATAAATAATTTAATATTATTTTGTATAAATTTATAGCATCGTCTGTATGCTTTTTATATGTGTATATATAAATAGAATGTTTTGTCATTAAAAATATATTTAATAAATACAACGTGTTAAATATAAATATAATAATAAATAAATAAATAAAATTATATGGTAATTTAATTTTGTATGTGAAAGTGTATTCGATTTAAAATCATTGCTGTGTTCCGCTCACAGTTATCATTTTAAATTCATTTTATAAATTATTATTATTATTATTATTATTATTATTATTATTATTATTATTATTATTATTATTATTATTATTATTATTATTATTATTATTATTATTATTGAAATTAATATTATAATAATATTATTATTATTATTATTATTATTATGTTATTAATAATATACAAATTATTTTTAATATTATTATCATTATAATTAATATTTTAATTACTGTATAATAATAATGATTAACTTTTAATATATTTTATGTTTTTTTTTTTTTTTTTTTTTTTTTTTTTTTAAATGTGTCCAATCATTCATTTTCTTTTTTAATATTAAAAACAAAACAGAAACTACATTTTCTTGCGTAACTTTATAAATATACGATAATACAATAAACACACAACAAAAAAAAACTATAACGAAACTAAAACGAAAAAACATATGAAAGAAATCTTTTTTTACATGATTTATTTTTGATTTTAATTATTTTACCCCTTCAACATAAACCGTAAAATAAAAAATATTAAAAAAAAAATAATAATAATTAATAATTTAGTTTTTTTTTTTTTTTTTCTAAAACACAAAATAAAAGAAAAATACCTAAATAAAATATTTCTTTGTAAATTTATTATTACACATTAATTTTTACACATTAAATAAGAATTTATTCTAAATATTATTTTATATTATTATTATTATTATTATTATTATTATTATTATTATTATTATTATTATGTATAATCAATAAATATTATTAAAATGTTTAAAAAAAAAAAAAAAGAAGAAAAATTAAATTTAAATTAAAAACAAAAAAAAAAGAATAAAAAAACAAAAATAAGTTAATAATAATAATAATAAAAGTTAGTCATAACAATAATTAAAAATAGAAATTTTTTATCAATTTTTATAAAATTATAAAAAGAAATTAAAATATATAAGGGAACTACGAAGATTATAATCAAATATTATTAAATTAAAATTCTCTATAATTTTTCTTTATTAATTAATAAAAAAAAAAACGAAAGAAAAGAAATTGATTTTTTCTTAATAATTATAAAAAAAAAATGTACGCCCACCCCGGATAGAGATAAAAAAAAATAAATAAAACAACACATCATCAATTAACACACATTTTCTCATATAAAGAATACTGAAAACGAAAAAAATGTAATAGATAAAAATATACAAAAAGGATTTTTTTGTTAATGATTATTACATGGTTCGATAAGTTTGGTTAAGTCTACCGGCAATATATAGCTACATTTTTAATACACACACATTTATCGATTATACAGACCTAAAATTTATTAACCTAATTTGTTTTTCTACATACAATTTTATTTAAAAACAACACATTTTAACCGTTTGAGTGCTATGCAATTTTGGCACATTACCTATTCGTCGCTATAGCGACGATTCGCACTCAAACGGTTAAGATCATATAAATTATTTTGTTAAATTTTTTGAAATGTAAAAACTACGTTTATATTTCTCACCATTTGAAAATTAATTGAAATACATATAAAAATATCGTTTTTATTGGCAAATTATTGAATAACGATCATAGTATTTCTTTCTTCATTCCATTATTTGATAATTAATTAATTAATTATATGGTGGTCCGTTGTCGTATCGACACTTCTGTTACCGTATTTTGTTAATATGGTTTTGTATTAAAGTAATTTTTGATCTGTATGACATACAGATTATAAACAGTTCTTCAGTGTTTTAGTAAATAACATAATCCACCATAGTTCTTATAGTCCATTAAATGTGTAAGTTTCAATGTTTTATGGATACCAAACACAAACATTTTTTATATCAGCAAATATTTACTACAATTCATTTTAAAAGTTTTACAATATTGAATATAAGTTATAGATAATTATGCATTATTAGATATGTGTCAGTCAACCACCATTGACTATTATTATTTGAATGCAATTCAGACCAAGTTCAATAAATTAATTATTAAATGGAAAAATAATTTCATAAAATTTTTGAATTTTTTTTCGACAATAAAAAAATTACGAAAAAAATTTGCTTAATAAATTTTACAATAAAATTTAAAATATTTTATTATTTTATTGTTTTTATGCTTTTATTGTCTCACAAAAATACACACACACACACACACACACACACAGACACACACACACACACACAAACACAACATACACTAATAAATTGCCTATATGGGAAATTATATAAATATGTAATAATAAAAATTATTAAAATTCAAAATAAATTTAAATTTAAATATTAAAAATGATATAATTATTTATAAAAAATACAGAGGATATGCAACAATATATTAGAAATGATAAACAAAAAACAATAATAACATAAAAAAAATAAATATAATTAATTTTAAAGTTTTTTACAATTCAATTAGATTTAATTTCACCATGGAAATTTTTGGAAAGCTATTCGGGAAAATGTTTTAAATTTAATAAATACGTTTAACATAATTTCTTCCATAATATATATTATTTAAATTTAGTTTTCCGTTGCTACAAAAAAACGATCCATAAATAATAACGCCTTTTCTTCCTTCCTCTCCGTCATCATATACTTTTACTATTATTATTATTATTATTATTATTATTATTATTATTATTTTTATTATTAATTTTATCATTATTATTATTATTGTTTGTTGTACACGATAGAGCAAAAAAAAAAAATCAATTCAAAATAAAATATAATCGAAAAAAAAAACACACAAAAAAATAAAAATAATAATAACAGAAAACAAAAAAAAAAAAAAACAATATCAATAATTAATTAGTTATCACACAATAAACAAATAATTTTTAAATATCAGTAAAAATAAAAAATAAATAATAATAAATTTACAATCTTCATTTATTTTTTACTATTTTTTCTTTTTATCATATATTAATTATTTTTTTTTTCTTTTTTTTTACTTAAAATAAAAATATCAGTTTTTTATAATCAATTATTATTATGATTTTTTTATTTTCTTTATTCAATTGCATAATTAATTTACATTTAATGTTTTTTTTTTTGAGTTTTTATTATTATATAGTTTCTTCATACATTTTTAAAAATAACTAATATTTTTTAACATAATTTTTTCTATTAATTTTTTTTTATTTTTTTTTTTTTTTAAATTAAGTAAAATAATAAAATATTAATAAATCAAACAATATTGGAATTTACAATTTAAAAATAAAAAACAAATAAAAATAAATAAAAAAAAAAAAAACATATATAGTTGTGTACTACTTTTAAAATTATACTTACTATTTACTACTAATTATTATTACTATTTCTATTTGCTACTATTATTATTATTATCAAAGTAAAAATAAAAAAATGAAAAAAAAAAAAACTATTAAATTAAAAAAAAAAAAAAAAAAAATAAATAAATAAATACAATAAATATAAAAAAAAAAAAAAAAAAAAAATAAAATAGAAAAGAAAAATCAATTTTTCAGAAAAAAAAAAATATTAAATAAAAGAAAAACTTTTTAATGAAATAAAATGAAAAATACAAAAAAGATACGAAAACGAAAAATAAAAATATATGAAAACTGTGTAAAATAACATTTATACAAACATTTTTACCATTCAAACACAGCCACACACACAAACACACACACACACACACATAAGTTATAATAATTATTATAATATGCAGAGAAAATTATTTATAGTTTTTTTTTTTTTTTTTGTGAATTTTTAATCTTTCTAATTTAAAAAAAATAAATAAAAAACAAAAATAAAAAATATCCCTAATAAACAAATATTTTATTTCATGAAATTTTTGTTTCTTTATGTGTATTTATTTTTTTATTTCTTTGTTACAATTACGACAAGCATTTTCGAAATAAAATTCCACCTCTAAGCCAGCTTTCATTGATACAACACTGCGGTCCAGAATTGTATCGGTCCCAAACCCTAGTTATAACATGCTCACTATACTGTTCAACTACAATTCCCTAGTAACACGTAGTTTGTCCGCAAAATTTTCGCATTATGTGTAGCAGTCCGTGGTATCAATCCGAGGAAATATCTATGGATTTCTTAAGGATATCCGCTGGAATTTTTTATGATGAGTGCAACCCTGTCCATGGATTTTTATAAAAAATATCTATGAATTATTCGTATATTTCCGATGATAATTTCTACGGATACTCCTTAGAAGTATTTCACGTTGCTAATATTGCACAGAATATCCATAGAATTTATATTCAAATTTTTTGTGAGCAAATCCACTGATTTTGACGAAAATATCTTTGGATTGGCCATGTATTTTAGCAAATAATACCCGTGAATTGTTCGTATTAGCACAATAAATTTTCTGATGACAAATCGCGAAATTCTATGAACACTGAAAGAAGATGCTGAACGATGGCATCAAATTCATCGGTTGAGCCTTTTTTTTTTTTTTGTAATAAACAAGAAACAATCCGTGTATAAAATCTATGAAAAGTCTTACAAAATTCCTAGAAAATGTATTGATTTGGCTTACTGTTGTTTTAAAAATTATGGAAATAAATTTAAAAAGCGAAGATTATATTTAGTTAAGCGAAATATACAAACTCCACTGTCTTGGATTATTGGTGAAATAAATTATGAATACAATACCGCGCGGATTTATGTTGGACATATTACCCTGACAATTCAATGATTTCAATTGATCTAAATAAAATACTATTATATTAAGTGGAAAATCTATGAACATTCTATCTATATCTTTTCCATGGATTTTTTTCGACAGAAATTTTCCTCATTTTTCAAAGTACGGACAAATTGTTATTAGGGTTAAATTCGCGGTTGTATGCGGCGACGACTTGACAAAATTGTTTCATGATATAACATGAAATATACTCTAAGCACCCACAATTGACGCCGTTGTGCAGCCACCACTAAATTCTATTTTCAATTTTACCAGACATTTGTTTTTTTTTTAGAAAAAAGGATATGGGCAAATTTCCATCAAATTTCTAATAAATAATATTAATGTTTTGCAAATAATTTATAAATTAAAATAAATAAAATAAAATACACGCATGGGATAATTAAAAATAAATTAATTAATATTAACGATTCAAATGACAAGTCACGATCGTGATAATAAACGCTTCAATTGTGTTTAATCGCTTTGTGTGCTCATTTTATTTATTAACCGTCTCGTACAATTGCGTCTATTGTAGTTGGACAGTTAATGCATAATTTGTCTTTCTTGTTAAAAATAAAACATAATTTTAATTTATTATTTATTATTTATAAATACAATCACAAAATAATTAATTGAATACAGCAAATTTAAAAAAAAATAAATAAAATTCTCTTTAAATCAAAAATATATCTATCTTTTACACTCTATTAACATTTTTGTAGTCACATATGTTTTTTTAGGAACATAAGTAATACCACAATATTGTCTAATCCTAATCAAACTCACATTAATTGTAATGGAATTAAATTAAATTCCTTAGATGCTTACAGTTTACCACTGTATTAATATATTTTTGTGAGTGTAATAAATTCTAATTTTGGACAAATCAAACAAGAAAGATTTTTTTAGTTTTGTTGACACATCGAATTTTAACATTTGACGCAGAAGAATCAAATCTTACGGAATACTTTGTCTTCTATAGATTACAAAAATATTGTTTACATTGTGTACGACAAAAATGTAGAATTTACTCTAAAATTAAATTAATAATGTGATTATTTACTAATTAAATTGAGTAAAAAAACGCAATTTAATTAAATTTTGTCATTTATATAATGAATTATAATTATCACCAATTATAAATGAATAACAATTTACTAAATTCATATAAAATATAAAGTGAAGTTTTATTTTAAATAGATATCAGAGTTCCGAATTTCCTCACCAGGACACCGTTTGTCCTGTCACTAGACATATTAGTGTCCTGTTGTCAATGGATGAATGAAGATAAAGGCAAGTCTATCACTGATACATACATTTATTGTGATATTGTCAGTAGAGAGTGAAGGCTATTGCTTCTGCGTGGCTTACATTTACGAAAATTGGTAAGCTAATAAGTATTGTAAATACTGTAAATACACCGGGAAGCGGGATAAATATATTTATAAGTTGTACGTTCGGATTGAAATCAACAATAGAATTATACCTATTTAATCATAATAAAATGATTCATGTATTTGATAAAAAATGTTATTTATGTTTAAAGTATTCTCTATGTTTTGATTCTATGTTTTTTTATTTTAATTAATTATTTTAAATGTATTAAACTTATTGTTTTTTATTTCTTACTGCTGGACCGCATCTGATGTCATTACTGAACACTTTAAAAGCTTATGGAAAGCTTTTGAAAACGAATTTCGTGAAATTTAAAGTTTAAATTATATGGTATTGTTATTTGCTTGTATGCGTTTGTGCGCACAACGTTTTGCTGCTCTGTTGTGTAGGTACATGTATTTTACACATAAGCACGTGCAAATAATTTAATGTTTATTATATACTAGTGTTTGTGTGTATATATTAATTATATATAATTATATGCTTCTCCTTGTTGATGGATGTCCCAATAATATATTGTATATGTAATTTTTTTATTTATAAGATGTTCTATGCTATGTATTTCTGCTTGTATACAATTGTTTGTTGTGTAACTATTATACTATTATTATTTTGGTTCACATGAATATTTCGCTATTTTGTAAAATAATATTATGTATCCACATATCATTTCCCCGTTTTGTTATTATATTTTGCATATACATAATATACTAGTATCGTACATGTTTATACATACATATGATTTGAAAATAGATGGTATATAAATGTAATATACGACATAATGCTATTTTTCTGTATATATAGATACATATTTAAATAGAAAATGTATTGGGTATGTGTGATATAATATATATATTTTGTATACAACAATGACAGTTTTATTTTAGATGATATTGCGCAATTCCCTAATATTCATTATTAAAGACTTGCGCGTAATTTATTATTACAAGAATATAATTTTGTTTCTGGCACACATTCACAACAGTTAATCACAAAATTGTACCGGACAATATTGTAACTAATGCAACTTTAAAAAATTCAAATGTTTTGAAAAAATTGACGATGTTTTTGTAAATAATTTCAATGATCTTATACGTTGTTATTTTTTTTACAATAAACTATTCGACACTTGGCGTCACTTACGCCCACGTACAATCAATACAAGATAATCAATTTAAATTTACAAAATACATATATATTTAAAATATTGTGCTAATTAATTAAAATTAACGAATAATTTTTTGATAAACTGTATAAATGCACATGAAATTATATACACATGAATTTATTGAATATAACTATACGAGATTTGATTAAAAAGTATCAGCACTACGAGCACACAATGCTTTAATTAATTGAAATAGTTTGGTTCTTTGTGTTTTTTTTTGTGTATTTCAATTGGATATTTGTTTAACTTTGTAGTCATTTTTTATTTTTGGTGAAGTGCTTTTCATTGGTTTTTTTTTATTATCATTTGTAAACGGTTAAAGAAAAAGTTATTGTCCTTTCTTAGTTTTTTTTATTAATTAATTATTATAATAAACACAATATAAATGTTTAGTTCTTCAACAATCACTTCATAATTTCAAGCTTAAACATTTCACAATATGTCATTTCTTTGTTCTTCATTATAAAAGGTGTAATATACCTAATCTCTATTGCCTGTGAAGTGTGAACGAATGCATCAGTTCGTCGACCATCTTTACAAATATTGTATTATAATAATTCGCTCATTTTTATTTATTTCACTTTAGTAGTATAAAATTACGTGAACTTTTTAATCTAACCTCATGTGTAAGAGCCGCTCCCTATTGAAAAAAATAAATAAAAAAAAAATTAGTTCAAAAAAAATAAAGTTTCTTTTTGTTTGTTATCGCATGTTATCATGTACAAAAGAAATGATGTCTTTCTATATTCGCATCGAGTGTTTTTTATTATATTTTGTAACATCGTTTTATAAATTTATTTTGTGAATTGTTTTTTTTTTTTTGTTTTTCGTTGTGTCAAGAGTGAAATTTTTTAATATAAATTTATATTTTATTTTATTTTAATCTTTCCGGTTATCGTACATTTGGAAAAACTCTCCTTTTTTTTTTTTTTTTTTTTTCTTTAAGTAACTTATAATTAACGAAGTGTTGTTTTTTCTTTTAAAAAAAGTTTTTCCTTAAAGAGTGATAAATAAAATTATATAAATAATACAACATTTTTTAGATGCAATTATAAAATATAGCGTTTTAGTATAAATTAGTAAATATATGAGTGAGAAAAAATGTGTAAATTTTAAATAATTACAAATAATATTCAAATATTATTAATTAAAAAATAAAATGTGTTCATATAAATATAAAAGAATATAAATAAAAAAATCGAATATAATGTCCATCCATATTTTATAGTACAGTTATAATAAATTTCTTGGTAATACGGTTCATTAAATTTAGTCCAATTTTCTAATATAATACATATACACATACAAATTTATAAAGTGTATATAAATACATACATATACGTAATAATAACCTCAATTCTAAAGTATATTATTGTCGTCGCGACTCCTTAAAAAAGCTTATATTATATGAAAAATGAAATATATATAAATAATACATGTACGAACATGTATTTATACATATAGTTGATGTTGATGATTTTCCTTTGTGTTGTTGCTGCAGTATAATGTTATGGTTGATGGTGATTTAGTATATTTTTTTATTTAATTGACTAATAGATTTTTTTTTTTGTTTATTTTGGGAAAAAATTGATAAAGTTTTTTTAGAATATTTTAGAAATTAATTTTTTTGCTACAGAAAACACACACAAAACACTTACACATATATATGGTACAAAACGTTTACAGTTATGATATTAGATTTAGTTACATATATTTATAGAAAATTGTTTTATAATCAAGGATTAGGGAAAATAAATAATGAAAAAATTTTCCAAATGTAAATTAATACCTATTTTACATTTATGTTTTAAATTATTATTAATTGACATCTTCTATATATATATATAATATATCCTGAATAAAATGTATTATTATACTAAAATTAATCATAAATATTAATTATTTGTACATGAACCTATATAGTAAAAAAAAAAAGAGCATAAATATAATACGTTTTCATAACAAAAAGTCAATAATAAAGTGGTAACCTTAAGTTACGTGTATATTCTATCTATGCACATACATATATAATGTTATAAGGATACAGATTGTCAAATATAACATGAAAACAAAGATTAATGATCTAGTTATAAATTTATTAAATATATATTTATTACATACAAAATAGAAAAGGATATACAATTTAAATAAATTTGTTTTTCTCTTCGTTCATTTATTATATAACCCGTAATTATTTTATTTAATAAATATATATACTTTATTTTTATACATATATTTTATTATTAGATAATGTTATGGGTTTAGAGTTTTCCGTGTGTAATTTAGTTCAGTGTGAATATGATTAAATATATTATATATAAATTAAAAAAGCTTTTTATCAATACATATACAGTCTATATTATTTGTAGTACAAAGTAACCGCACCTTTTCTTTTTCTTATGTATAGTACAGTCCATGGCCGTACAAAATATTATATATATATATAAACAGCACTGATCTCCACCAGATCGTTGTGCCATTTAGGTGTTTTTGCGGTATACACGGTTGATTGTATGTATATTTGTGGACATTTTTGTGTATGTTTCTACCATCTAAAAATTGTAAAATACTTACATTTATTTGTAAAACATTCTTTATTATTCTATTTATCATTTTTAAAATATATTAAAGAATTTGTAAATGAATTTTTCATTTTTCATGTTTAATTATGCTCTTATACATGCACCAACAACGCTTTCATTCCCATAAGAAATTTTTCTCAATTAGTGTTTGTGTCATCTTTCCTATATTCGTAGTCGGTTAAGTTATTAGGGTTAAGTGGTAAGTCACATAGTAAAACGAACGAACGGACAGAATAAATATGTTTTTTCTTATTCTTTAGATTAATAACATTTTTTTGTATCACCAATTTTTGATTCAAATTAATTTTAAATAATATTTTTTTAAAAGGATTGTTTTAAAATTATTTTAGAAAAAAACTTTTATTAACAAAAAAATTGATGATATCATTTTTTTTTCGGTGCATTCGTTTCATTCGTTCAGATAAAAACTATTTTTATCAAATTTTTTGTTAATCAAAATATTTTTCTACAATAATTTTAAAACATGGATTATTCTGTTTGTTTCTTTCGGTTATCATGTATAGATAATCTTATACACCGTTTTTAATCATCATTCCGCTACACCTCCATTATTATTTTATATTCTATAACTCATCTTCACCAGCTGCGCCTTCCCACTTTTATAACTACCAAAGAAACGGAAACCTTAAATGCCATCGGCTAAAGAATAGAAAAGAAATTTGAAAATTTAATAGAAGGGATAAAATCGTACACCAATCTAATATATTACTCTGTTCAAACATAACACGAAATAACCAAAAATTGAAATAATCTGGAGTATGGAAAGAAATAAAGTAATGGTTATGTAAAATTGTTAATTAAATAATAAAAGATTAAATCAGCAAAATTATTGATTCCGAAATAATTGAAGTATTAGTTTAAAAAAAAGAAAGATTTTATTGATACTTTGAAGCTTTCTCATTCCAAGAATCTGTTCACACAACAAACATGTGAAGATGACATAAACAAATTCGTTAAAGTCACTCAAAGAACAAAATGTTGCAAGTTGGTTTTTTATTCGATAATGATGAATTCCTTCAAACTGTTGATATAAAGATTATTATCTTGATAGTTATGAAGAATTTATACTCGTCAAAAAACTAATTATTTGTGAAAAATGCATTTTGAACGAGATAGACAAAATATATATATATATTGGTGAATTAAATGCTAGTTCATTGAAGTGAAGAGATTGTGTTCACTATACAAATTAACTAAACTTAGATTATAAATGTTCTATATTAGACCTTGTGGGTATAACAGAGAGTATATATAATTTGAAAAATAAAATATACAGTAAAAAATGTTCTGTATATCTAACAATTCCAAACAACCAATCTAGAAATTTGAGTATTTCTTATTTGCACACAAAAATATCTTAAAACATTATTTAATCAATAAATAATTATCATTGAGCTGCATCAATAAATTACCTTGCACTCTTCTAATCAACACAATTTCATAATTAATCGTTTTGAGCGGTTTAATAAAAGCAGCTAGATTTTATTTGAATTCAATTGAAGACATTATTGCGGCAAATCAAGTTTTGTCTTTTTAGAAAAAAGGTCAATGTACGCTATGTAGTGAAAATATGAAAAATATAAATTATTTCAAATATTCCTTATTTTTACAATAAATATTAAATACGAAATCTGCTTATTACATAAATATTACAGAGTACCAATACATAATATTATAACTAACTAAACTATACCTTTTTATACAACAGGTTGACTTTGTGCGTATGCAAAATGTGTGTTTATTTTTTTATTCTGCGTAAGAAAATATAAAATAT
This sequence comes from Bibio marci, assembly GCA_910594885.2. Taxonomy (NCBI): domain Eukaryota; kingdom Metazoa; phylum Arthropoda; class Insecta; order Diptera; family Bibionidae; genus Bibio; species Bibio marci. The sequence continues at coordinate 12,394,671 of OU343114.1, forward strand.
CATTTTCAAAATATGTGTTTTGTTTATAGATACCATATATATGTGTGTGTGTGTGTTTAGTCAACATTATTTTAAACATTTTATATAAAATATTTTTTATATTAAATATTTTTTCTATATACATTTACAATATATTATAAGAAAAATAAGAATAAAAATCCTGAAGTAAATATTTAAAGAATGCATAATTATAAATTTATGTTATCTATAGTGCAATCATTCCTTTATGTTTGTATATAAAAATTTATCTAAAAAATCTATATATATATTTTGTATATAGGTACAGATACACACATATATATATATATATATATACAACCATCGTATTACATAATAAAACTTTAGAAGAAGGAACAAAGGAATTTCATTTTATGTTAACTTTATGTGTTTGTGTATATAACCACACCACACCACACATACAGTACGATTCAATTCCAGGTGCAAAGGAATTGTTTTTTTCTTCAATCAATGGAATGTGACAGATATTTGTTCAATATAACTTTTTACTGTCTGAACACATATCCTTGAACAGACCGTTTCAATAACTGTAATCAAACAATGATTGTGGGTGATCAAAAATCTAAGGTCATGTCTATGTCAACCACTCCATACATAAATTTTCAAATTTTGGAATGGTCATAATCATTGATTAGAGGACCTAATTAATTTACAGCATTCGCCGCAGATTGTTTGATATGCATGTTCAAGGGAATGCTATTAAGAAGAACCTCGCCCGTCAAAATAATGCCGTAAATATTGTATAGTTAGCTTTAGCAAATACTATGGATTTGGATTACAAAATCAGTCAAATATATTTCTCAGTACTTTTGACATATCATAAAATTCTGATAATTTTTAATACATTTTTACTAAAAATTCGAATTTAATTAATGATGTTATAATATTTACCAAATTTGGTTTAGAATTACAATAATGTTAAGAGAAACTAACAGTATTATATCGCAAGAATATAAACCCACAATAAATTCATCGAAATCATCTATAAAAGTGTTTTATTATGCTATTAGTAAACTAAACGTCGTCTAATGCAATTCATTAATATGCAAAGCATTGACAAAATGAATGTTCTTGTCTACATGAATTTGCAGATTTTATATACCACGATTCGATTCCAAATCTGTAAATAAAAGATAAAATAAAACTTATATAAATTTTCTTACTTTCACGTAATTTAAATTCATACCTACACATATTATATACTTCAAATTGGATCACCTTCTTTTCATACATGCATTTGTGTATATATTCACAATATATATTATATATTATATACTTATGAATATTCCATGAATAAATAATAAAATTTATATGATCATCCGCAGGATATTATTATTAAAATATGTACACTGAATAATTATCGTCTTTCTATATCAACAAAAATAACTATCATAAATACATATATTATTAAACTTTTATATTATACGGAATCAAAGCGACGACCAAAAATTTGTACAATTTTATAATTAAACGATAATTTATTAACGGGTGGGTCACAATATATAAATTAAACATAATCGTAAAAAAGTTTGTTTGATAAAATAAATTTAATATTTGGTATAAATTGATTTGAATCGCAGAAATAAAAAAGGGACCGAAAAATTATCATACATAATTTTAAAATAATTTTTTTTTATTTTCTTTTTAAATCTAATATTATAATTTCAATAAATTATGATTCTTCCTTGTACGTACATATACAATATACATATTTCCTTATCCTCTCGGTACTCTTCCTACACACAAACACAAACAAAATAAAATAAAAATATTTTATATATAAAAACTTACACAGAAAATATAATACAATTCTTTTTGACGTCATCAACAACGCCTTTTTAGAATCACCATCAGCCGTTTTGTTTATTTTTCCTGAAAAACTTCAAGGATATTTTATATTCTCTATACATATAATACGTACAAGTAATAAGTTTAGTATGTATAGTATTTATTCATAGAATATATATATAGATATAAGAAAAATAACCATATTACATATGTGTATGTTTATATATATGTATATATATAGGGATAACCGGTGCTATATGAGTCAATTCCTACTCTAAAAGTCATGTATCTCCCGAAACACTTAATATTTTCTTAACTTAAATTCCTTCATAGTTCATGTTCATGTCCAAAATAAATAATTATAATTAAATATTTAACAACGATTAAAACAATGTCAAATGATTCAAACAGCCCTCAAACATGCCACTTTTATATGAATCATTACGTCGCAGGTTATAAGGTTTCATAAAAAGTTATCTCAAATATTTTATTTGCATTACGAATTTATTAATTGTTATTTTTAGTAGCCAAAGTATCTAGAAAACATGCAAAAAATAGAGGCTATACGGTTGTCCCGAACATTTTTACTCTGCCATTGCAAATTAAATATGAAATAAAATTACTATATTTTGCTCGAGCAAACGTTAAATGTGAAGATAAAAATTAAACCGGAAAATATTGAATAAATTTAAATAAAAGATAATTTTGTATTTAAATTTTATTCTTTTATAAAAATAACATAAAATAACAAAAAATGGAATGAAAGAAAATAATTTTAAAACAATTTTGAACGCATTGACTTTGTTTGTATTATGAAAGCGTAAATCTTAACATATTTGACATATTTTTTAATTGCCACTTAAATGACGTTCAGTTATATGTTTATAAAATCTCATGTTATGTGAGAATTTTGTTGATGATGATGATTGTTTATAAGGGTTAAGATAATTATTTAATGAATAATTTATGGCATTAAGACCACCGTAAAAGTTATTCGTACATCATATGTTAATTCTCGTAATGTCTATGACTATCTATTACAATGAAATTTTTGTACACAAATGACCTTTGTATATGCACTCGCAAATACAATTGAACGGAGATCCTCCATCTTTTCTTCTAGCATAAAATCCTTGTGATTCATATATAACCTCTGTTTCATATATAGTCCCGGTCTGTCACCAGTATAGATATAGTGACATTATATGTAACAAATAAATCTATGTACACTTACTAGTATTTTCGTATTCTTATATATATTGATATTATATCAAATAAAATGCAAAAATATAATTTTCAAGACCCCGGTCGCCTATAGATGAAATACATGAACGAACTAAATAAACGACAAAGCACAGAATTATTTTTTGGAATTGGAAGGATAACATTTTTAATAGTATTATAAAATATAAATTCATATACATAATAATATTGAATAAAAGATTTTTATTAGGTACTATTTGCAAATATTTATATTTTCACTTATACATACTTTTATAGCATATTTTTTTAAAATATTAGATATGCAAATAAGTAAGTTACTACCGTTTTGCCTTATATATTGAATATGAATGGGGTGTTTTTTTAAGAGTGATATAGAACATCATGGAACGCATTTTTAACATAGAACATTAACGCTTATGCAAATGGATATTTTTTCTTTATATTAAATATCACTCTAATATTGTCAAAACTTATAAAAATATTAATTAATTAAAATAGTGGGCAAAAAATGTATTGAAATGGATATGCACTTTCCTATTTATTAAATATTATTTTCAAAAAAATCAATCCATTGGCATCAATGTTTAATATATATTTTATTATATTAACCCCTTAAGGTTTTTGCACGAGCCAGGCTCGTCCTAACGAATTTTTGAAAAAAGGCATATAACGGGTCAATATATTTTGATCTCGTCGTTTTTCCACTTTTTAAGACTTTCATCATAAAAGGTCAAGAACCTTAAGGGGTTAAAAACAATTTGTGTTTTATTCAAATTTAAAGTACTGTCACTCTTAAAAAACCACCCTATATATATATATATATATGATCATTTTTATATAACATTGAAATTTATTATGTATATATTTTAACGAAATTGTATACATCATTTTATTCAGTGGATCAAAGAATTACTACAAAGCATGTGTAGTTTACAAAAATAAGTATGCGTGTACATGAAAATATATGTATAATTTATAAGTTCTTTTATTTCCTACTTCCATACGTCATCATCATCAAGTCATGTTACTCAGTGTTGAGCATATATATACGTTACATTTACCAAACAATCATTACAGTCAAGTAACAAGTTGGTAAATTATATGTAACATTGGGAATTCGGAGTATATAATAATTCATCAATTAATCTGTATTTTTCTTTATATGCCTTTTTTGTGGTTTACAACATTTAATAGTAAGATATTTGTTATTTTTTACTGAAAAATTTATCATGTAATTTTCGGAAATTGAACAGCCGATACTTTGTAATTCACTTTTGATTTATTTATATTGAGTGACTTTTGAGAATCACATTCTTGATTGGTTTTTGATTTACCTATATATATTTATATGATTCGAATTGGTGGTACATCTTTGTCTACTTCGCCAAAGAAAATCAAAGACAATTCATATTCGAATAAAAATTCTGTTTGCTGATTATATACTGCATTTACATTTAAATCATATATTGTATATTGCAAGTACTTCATAATTCAAGGGACACTTGTATTATATAAATGCTCATTGGATAACATGCATATTTCTTACGTTAACTTACAGCAGACCACTTAATATATATATTGTATATAGTTATAGTTGAACATGTATAAATTTAACATTAAATAAAGTTTTGAAGCGATTTGGAAATAATGATTTGATTGTATTTGATCTGAAAATACTGCATATATAAATATATATGGTAGTTTTATTATACTCCTATATAAGAATAAAATTAAATTACTTCACAATTAATATATTCTAACTATTCTAATAGTTTTATTCTAATGTGTGCTATATAAGTATATATGTATACCTATAACAATAAGCTCCTAGGCTATACACACACCTTATGATATATATAAAATAAAACTGTGTACAGTGATACACTAAATTACTTCTACATCTTTGACACGAAAGTATAATTCAATTATATAATAAATAACACATATTTCAATTTGGATTATAATTTGAATATTAATAAATTTTACATCGTATCGAAAAACTGACATAGTGTAATAAAAGACAAATTATTCATTTTATTCATCCATCATATTTATTTTGTAAAATATATTCTTCAAAGTAATCCATTTGATGGTTTGAAATGCATTGTTTAATCCCATAACGTATAATCCTAAAGCTAACGTTTTATTAAAAACAACTTTTCAAAATCATATTTTCTTGTATTCCCCCATCAGCAAAATGGATTTATTTTAAGAATCCTAAACGGAAAAAATCAGGGCTTAATACAGGACAACCATCAACATCGACTGCAAAACCAAATGAGTTTCGGCAAGAAGACAATGCTGTGTGTCTGATGGGAACACAAAGGTGTGGTGTACCACGAGCTCCTAAAACCTGGTGAAACTGTTAATGATGATCGCTACCGACAACAAATGATCCATTTGAACCATGCATTGATCGAAAAACGACCAGAATGGGCCAGAAGACACGGCAAGGTAATTTTGCTCCATGACAATTCACCTGCACAATAATCAAAACCGGTTCAAGATACAATCAAATCACTTGGCTGGAAGTTGCTACCCCACCTGCCGTATTCACCAGACTTGGCTCCTTCCGACTACCATTTGTTTTCATCGATGGGACACGCATTGGCTGAGCAGCTCTTCATTTCCTACGAAGAAGTCAAAAATTGGGTGTCTGATTGGTTTGTTTCAAAAGTCGAACAATTCTAGTGTCGTGGTATCCACAAATTGCCAGAAAGATGGTCAAAATGTATAGAAATCAATGGCCAATATTTTGAATAAATTGTTTTTTACTTTCCCATTTACAATTAGTGTTTTATTTTTCCCAAAAAAAGGCCTACTTGCTGCCGTTGCACCTGGTAGATATATTTTAAAAAAAACATATTATTTATAATGAATTTTAATTCGAAAAAATGTTTGTGCTATAATTGCAATGGATTCCAGAAACTTATTATGAGTGGAATTTATTATTAAACTAAATTATGACATCATTGCAAGGGCTTAACTAGGATATTTTTTGAAATTGAGTATGCGTTACGTATCATATATGTAAGGTATAATTAAACTGGCAATTGAATTGTTGATTCTAGGATTAAGGACATTTCAAGGATCTTACAAGGATATGTTTTTTAATCGACCATGTGATACCTTATATGAAAAAAAAATAAAACCAGGATTCGAATAGAGGAATGGTATTTCACGGATTAATGGCGTTATAATGATAATAATTGAGTTTTCGATTTCTCATAGATAAAAGAGAAACAATTAAGAAATTTAGTGGAAATTTACTACAAGAATAAAATGACCTTACCATAATCTTATAAAGGATAATTTTTTGAAATTAGACAAACGACACCTCTTATGTGAAAAAGGGAATCAAACACGGAATAATTTAAATTTAAATTTCAAGGATCAAGGGTATTTCGTAAGACTTAACAAGGAAACAATTATTACATATTATTGTAATTTATCATTTTATATACTGGACTTATAAAGCAAAACATATTTCAAGGAAGTTGTTAAATTACTTCTAAATTTTTTAGTAAAAAAATAATGTTGTAAAATACTTAAATGTATTTCAAATGTTATATTAAAATTCAATCTTTTGAAATACCTGCGTTAGACTGTGCAAATACACTTGGGATCACCCCATGACTTGATGATGATTGGCGTAACAATATTTTCGACATTTTAAACTTATTATTATGGGTGCACATACTCGATGCACTAATTGTTTTTGAATTGGTGGTGAATCTATTATTTTATTTTTTAAGTAAAAAGTAAAAAGGACAATATCAATCAATGAAATGATTGATTCACAAAATTGTGTGTAGTTTTTCCTTTAATATTATTTTATTTATATACATTTTTATAATGTATTTAACTGTACGAATAATATTTAATGTCACTGTATGCACACTATATATGCATTATACCTATATATACTTTATCTGAAGCGAATAAATGTATAATACTATACATTTAATATATTTTCTATATAGAAATATGTATTTAATATATCGATATATATCATGTTATATAAGATGATTCACTATGGCGCATGTCAAGAGTATATATGCATGCATCTATCTATATACATATGATATTATATATATATATATATATATATATATATATTGGCGCACCCTATAATCTGTTCTCAAAAACATATCTGTAAAAATTTTCGACGCCATTCGACGTCGGAACGTGATATTTCTTTGATTTTTTTTGTTTTTTTTCCTTTTTGTTTTTCGCTCTATATACCGAAATTAATATTATATTCTCAGTTTTGTTTAACCATCACACAATTTTATATACTAATAATTTAATATTATTTAATAAAATTTTCCTTTTTAATAAAATATAATAATTTCAAATTATAATACAAAGAAAAGTTTTATATATTTTGTGTTTTGATTTATCAATTTTGTTATAAAAATATCTATATAAATAAATATTTGATTGTGATTTTTAACTTATGCTAAAACTAAATATACACTAGTTTGAAAAATAAAATAAAATAAAATAAATATAAATTTGTGACATAGATAGTAATTATACAGCATTCTAATTGTTCATTTTAATATTATTGAGAAAATTAGAATAAAGGATTTTTAGCTTATTCATATGAGTGTATATTGTACATGTGTGTGTTTGTGTGTGTATGTGTGTGTATATAGGATATATAGGTGAATTATTATTTTGTATATTTTCTTTTTTGTTGAATCTTTTTTTTTTTTAATTTTTTTCATTGAATGGCAACGCCCTCGCATACATATATATATTCATTTTATTCTATATGCATCTAACACTAAATCTATACTATTTGTAAACAGATATATATATTTATTTTTATGTTTATGTTTAATATATATATTTAATTTCTATATATATATACAGGGTGTCCCAATTATCGACGGCAATACGAAAACACTAGATTCTCTGGGTCATTTTGCGTCGAAAATATCATATAACATTTTGGCCGATTCGACTTCGGTACCAAGTTACACGCAAATAACCAAATTTTCAATCAGACCATGTTTTGCACTCTACTGGGATCAATATCTCAATAACTAATTAACCGATTTTAAATTTTTGATACACTATTAGCATTAGCATACCGAGATCTTTAATTTGACGTTAAGATAAGGCAATTCGGACATGTGGTTATCGAGATACTTACAGGAATGTTGACAATTTGATGAAAGCCATTTTTCTTTTTGAAAGTTTGTTCAAGCATAAGTCGAAAAATCATAATGAAAAAATTTTTTCGGTATAAGTTTAAAAACTGGCCACATTCATAAGCTTTCATTTAAGCTATAAAATTACTATAGGTCTCAACTGGTTCCAAAGATATTCACAAATAACTACAACGATGTAGGCATAAAATTGATTTTCGCTATGGAAAATTTCATCTTTTTTGGCTTTATCCAGAACCAACAATATGGACGTGACAGATAATTGATTCCATACACTCCTATGCATTCACACAAACCTTCACACACACACAAACGATCTAACACACAAAGGCCCACACACATAAACCCACGAAAGCACACACACGCATATCTCCACAGTTTGAAACAAACAATGCCTAAAGTAATTGCTGAAAATGTGCTCCTTCAGCTCGAATACATAGACAACAATGCTTTTCAATAGACCGAATCAATCTAGGTGTTTGTTGTGACTTGTGGCGAAATTCTTGGATACAGTCTTCAGTACGCTGAATCAACTCTTCACGTGAATTAATCACAGTTGCATAGACTTTTTCTTCAAAGCAACCCCATAAATCGAAATCAAACGGGTTTAAGTCTGGAGAATGTGGCGACCAGCTTATGGGCCCACCTCTGACAATCCATCGTTGAACGAGTGCAGATGTGGTTTCAACATGATGGTGGCCCAGCGCACTATGGAGGGAATGTTAAATGCTGACTGGACGCGATCTTTTATCAAAGATGGATTGGCAGAGGTGAGCCCATAAGATGGTCGCCACGTTCTCCAGAATTAAATCCATTAGATTTCTATTTATGGAGTTGCCTTAAAGAAAAAGTCTATGCAACTGTGATTAATTCACTTGAAGAGTTAATTCAGCTTATTGAAGACTGTATTCAAGACCTTCGCCACAAGCAGCAGCAAACACTTAGATTGGTTCGGTCTATTGAAAAGCATTGTTGTCTATGTATTCGAGCTTAAGGAGCACATTTTCAGCAATTACTTTAGGCTTTGTTTGTTTAAAACTGTGGTGATATGAGTGCGTGTGCTTTTGTGGGTTTATGTGTGTAGGCCTTTGTGTGTGAGATCGTTTGTGTGTGTGTGAAGGTTTGTGTGAATGCATAGGAGTGTATGGAATCAATTATCTGTCACGTCCATATTGTTGGTTCTGGAAAAAACAAAAAAAAGATAAAATTTTTCCATAGCGAAAATCAATTTTATGCCTACATCGTTGTAGTTATTTGTGTATGTCTTTGGAACCAGTTGAGACCTATCATAATGTTATAGCTTAAACGAAAGCTTATGAATGTGGCCAGTTTTTAAACTTATACCGAAAAAATTTTTTCATCATGATTTTTCCACTTATGCTTGAACAAACTTTCAAAAAGAAAAATGGCGTTCAGCTAACTGTCAACATTTCTGTAAGTATCTGGATAACCACATGTCCGAATTGCCTTATCTTAACGTCAAATTAAAGATCTCGGTATGCTAATGCTAATAGTGTATCAAAAATTAAAAATCGGTTAATTAGTTGTTGAGATATTGATCCCAGTAGAGTGCAAAACATGGTCTGATTGAAAATTTGGTTATTTGCGTGTAACTTGGTACCGAAGTCGAATCGGCCAAAATGTTATATGATATTTTCGACGCAAAATGACCCAGAGAATCTAGTGTTTTCGTATTGCCGTCGATAATTGGGACACCCTGTATATATATATATATGTAACAAAATTGTTATGTATTTTATATATGTATTTATTATATGTCAACAATACAAATAGTATAATATAAAACCAAAAACAAAAATAAAAAATTCAATTCAATTACATATTCATTAAATAAAACATTCATTTATCCATGCCCATCCATTTAAAATATTACATACAATATTTCAGAAAAAAAAGAATCATTATTTAAAGCTTGATGAAAAATGAACTAGAAAGTAATATGATAAAAAATTTAGATAACAAAATCCTTTTATCATTTTGTATTTCCGTCCTTCTTCTTCATAGATTTTTTTTTATATATATTTATATACATAACATATATATATATATATATATATATATATATATATACAGGGTGTCCACGCGCGGTCCGCATTCCTTCAAGGGGGTGATGGGAGACATAATTCTAAGTCGAAATTACTAAATAACATTTTTCGATTTGGGGCTCTGGTTTCGAGATACGGCCCTAAAAAAAATTTTTCTCGGCAGTCCATCATTAAAGTACCAATAACTCGTCAAATAAGGTAAATACAGAAAATTTATAGTTGACCGGATGTGTAGACAATTAAATTCTAAATTAAAATGTATTATAAATTTTTTTATAACTTGCTTCAGTTTCAAGCTATTGAACTATATAATTAAAAAATAACTGTGTTTTTTCAAATATTCCATTTAGGTATGACCAACAATTTAAACGTTATAAATGTTTGAAAAAGTGGTGTAATTATAGAAATAAAAAAATAACAAACTAAAATTATAGCTAATTTGGAACAAAAGAATAGTAGGCTTGTTTAAATTTCGTTTATTCATAAGCAAATACCGAATACTCTTCTTTTGTTTCAAATACCTATAATTTTAGTTTGTTATTTTTTTTATTTCTACAATTACACCACTTTTTTAAAGATTTATAATTTTTAAATTGTTAGTCATCGCTAAATGTAATCTGTTACAAAATTGTAGCGAAATAATTTAGTTTAACGTTTTTGATATAAAAATAATATGTTGCGCCGTTATATTTATATATTTATAAAAAAATTCATTTTAGTAGGAAAATTTTGAGAAACGATATATATTTTTCAATTATATTGTTCAATAACTTGAAACTGAAGTAAGTTATAAAATAATTTATAACACAATTTAATTTAGAATTTAATTCTCTATAAATTCGGTCTACTATAAATTTTCTGTAATTACCTTCCTTTCGAAGTTATTGGTACTTTAATGATGGACTGCCGAGAAAAATTTTTAGGACTGTATCTCGAAAACAGAGACTCAAATCGAAAAATGTTATTTAGTAATTTCGATTTAAAATTATGTCCCCCTTCAACCGCTTCAAGGAATGCGCACCGCTCGTGGACATCCTGTAGATAATATGTATATAATATATATATATATTGTATACATAAAAAATATATTTGTGTATATTTTTCCAATGATTTTCACAGAAATAATATAATTTTCTTTTATTCATTATCATCAGAATCTTCATCATCAACTATATGTATACATACACACACATGTCACCGTATATATTATATAATATATATATATATATTTTAATATTTGTCCGTCACCATATTATATTACATTTTCATAACTGATAACTGATTTTCTTTCTCCTCTCCAACGTGTTTATTGATAAAAAAAAAAAAAATAGAAAAAAACGCAATGATATATCAACATAAATATATATAATATTTAGATAACACGAAATGTATAACAATTAGTTAATATTATAAATAAACTATAAAATTAAATATTTATTATATTGTTTTAAATTTAAAATTAATATGTGCGCCATCGATTTTGTATATTACAATATTATAACATTGTAATAAAAAATTAAACATAAATATGTGTTAAAATTGCTGAATAATATATACCAATAGATAGATAAATTAAATTTAAAAAATGGATTTAATAGAAAATGTAATAAAAATAATTATAAAATTTAATAGAATTTGACTTCTCACTACTGAAGAATTCCTATATATGCGCACATATACTAATATCTATAAATAAAATTATATAATTTATACAATATAATATTAATGTATATTAAAAAGGTTAAAATATATAGATATAAATTTAAAATCAGTCAAATATAAAATAGATACAACGAGTCAAAACAAAAAAAAAAAAATGACTTTTAAACAAAAAGTAAATATGGCGAATATTATTTTTATATTTTACCAGGGGTGAGTAAAAATAAATTAAATAATTATATTAATTATTATTATTATTTTATATATAATTATTATATAGCCTATCCTAGTAACAAATTGTCCGTACTTTGAAAAATGAGGAAAATTTCCATAGAAAAAATCCACATATTTTCCATGGAAATGATATATTGGAATTGTTTCAAAGAATGTCCATAGATTTTCCACTTAATTCAATAGCATTTTATTTAGGTCAATTCAAATCTTTGTCAGGGTAATATTTCCAACATATATTCGCCGGTATTGTATTCATAATTTATTTCACCAATTATCCAAGACAGTAATTCAAATTTGTATATTTCGTTTAAAATAGATATAATCCTCATTCTTTTTAATTTATTTTCATAATTTTTAAAAGCACCAGCAACTCAAATCTATATATTTCCGAGGAATTTTGTAAGACTTTACATGGATTTTATCCGGGCTTTGTTTCTAGTTTATGTAATCGTTTTATCTGGCAAATTTCGACAAAATTATACTATGAATTTATTATTTTAATAATACAATTAAATTACTTTTTACGTCAGAAAATATAAATATCATACTTTTTATTTATTTATTACAATTAAATTTTGTTTCAACGAGTTACAACTTGTTATAACAAAATGTTTGTGCGAGCGCACTTGTCGCATGAGGTATTTCATTCAAAATTCGTGGATCTGCTGACAAAAAATTTGAATACAATTACTGCGGATATTCTGTGGAATTATGCCAAATCAACGAAAATATACGGATAATCCAAGGACATTTTTTATAAAAATCTATGGACAGGGTTGCACTTATCATATAAAATTCTAACAGACATCCTTTCGAAATTCATAGATATTTCCTCGGATTGAAACTACGGACTACTATACATATAATGCGGAAATTTTGCGGACAAACTACGGACAGTGTTACTAGGGTATAACAAAAATTATATCATTACGATACAAACTGAACGATAACCGCCAGTGACTCCATTATATAATAAACAGCCATTTACATTCGAATGAATATTTGCGATATGATAATTAGAATAAAGGAAAGAAATTAAATTGAGCGAATGTTTATATTATATTAAAATGAAACCTATTACTTAAAATATAAGGACAATCAATAATAATTTAACAAACAAAAGATACTCTAAAGGTATAATGTCTGTGCTTTTAACAAGTAGCGATTTTCTAATCGATGGCAGAGAAAATTTAAAGATTTGTGGTACTGTATAAAGTGAACATCCATGTAGTACAAAAAATTTATTCAGTACCATTATTTCAAACAAAATTTCAATGACATCAAATGGAAAATCGGTCATATCTTTTGAATGCGGGAATCGATTTTAAAAATCTCATCTAGGAAATATTGAAAATTGATTATAATTTGTAATTCTGTATACAAAACTGGAAATTCGTCAAAAATATGGCCCGCGTAATTCATAAAGATTGTATTTCTTAAAAGTAAATTTTCCGCAAAATTAACTAAGTGGGCATTTTAATTTTTTTTCATAATGTAGTCTACTTGCAATTCGTCTACCACAAAAATATAGTGATATTGAAATCTGAAAACATTTCTTCACGTTTCGTTACTGTCTTTGACATTGGCATATTCAAAAGTTACCTCATATTTAGGCAGAACCAAACCGAACACTCCAAGAAATCTGTGTTAAATACAATTCTTGATATATCTATTACATAAAATGATATTGAAACCAAATAACAAATCTAACTTGAGCTTAAAATATTCACCTACAATATAGAACAGAAAATTATATTATAGAATTTGACTTGTTGATAACATAGTCCATATAATATTTTAAAGTTTAATTTTTTATCAATATTCAAGAATCTATTGTATGAACATTGGTCGTTAATAGAACCGCAAAAATGATAGGAATTGGTTAAAGTATACTTTTTTTTTGCGTTTGTTAAGTTAATAATATCACAGTTGGCAATATTTAGTAATAAAAGATTGTTAACAGGCCAATTGTCAAAAATGGAGATATATTAACATGAAGCCCCGCAGAACCTACTGTTAACCGATTTTAAAAGTTTTACATCAACAGCTTATATTTTACATTCGGATTTTTTTATAATGAATATTACATTACTTAACATACCAACATCAAATTTCGTTTTAAAATTGGTAAAATTGCTAATAAAATCGATTTGCCTAAAATCGTTTATGATGATATTAAGAACATACATCTATATAAGAATTTATTTTAATCGATATATTACTCCGTTATTTCTTCATATTATATTTAATATATTCCATTTAAAATTGAATGAATTAAATTTAACAGTCAAGTCATTATGCGAGTTAACGTGCGGTAATTAAAATAAAGTAAAGTATAAATGCGACAAGTTTTGGATGTAATTTGTATGGTATATTTTATAAAGTAGTAATTATTTTCAAAATCTATTTTTATTTGTCCATTATCTTTATTTTCACGCAGCTACATGTGATTTGTATTTGAATAGATTTTTTTTTTAGTTAAGACATTATGTTAACATGACATAAAATATCTTCAGAATTTAAAAAAATATATTTGACTTCTCATTTCCTATATCAAAACAAAATACTCGAAACACATGGTGCAAAAGTATATATGGGCAAATCCGGTTAATATATAGCGTAAAATTCTTAGAAAATACAAAAACTTTAAAATTATTAAATATGTTCACAATCGTTGGTAATCAATTAAATAAAACAAATTTGAAGTATTGTTTCTTAATTTTTACATTATCAATTTTGCTGTTAAATACAATAAATTTTCGTTTAACTGGTGCGCGTATATATAAATTCTCTGCATTATCCTCCTGATATTGTATTATAATTTATACTTATTATATGTATAACATTGTAATAATAATTACTAAAAGCTTTATTAAAAAATATATTATACGGAATTAGAGAGCGCATAATTAATGTTTCTTGCATTTGCAAAAAATATATACGAATAATATGCAAAAAAGGATACCGTAGAAAGAATTTTATAAAGGAAGAAAAAAAACAAAAAAATGAGATAAATTTCAGAACTCAATCCTTTTTAATTTTTTTTGTTTTTTTTTTTTTCTGTAACCACTTTTTCTTTAGCTATTGCATTTTGTAAAGAATTATTATTTTTTATGTTATTATTTCTATTTATTTATTATTTCATTACATAAGACGATATAATATTTTTTCAGAGTTATTTAATTTGACGTTCATCTACTATTACACAGATAATTAAATAAATGAACGAATGACACGCAATGAAATTTTTATTAATTTGAAAGGGTTATTATTCAATTTGTTATTATTATTATAAATATTATATTATTCAATAATATAAGCAAAATGTATACGGAAAAATTTAATACAATATTATAACTAAACAATACATAAGAGTAACATATTTTATTATTATATACATTATCGTATGTACAATATAAGATAAAGTATATAATAAGAAATATTTGAATTTATACGATGTATTATAAGAAGTGGGTTCTGTTTTTATTAATTTTAATACATTGATAAATAACTCCATCATAATATACAATAAGTTATTATATTGTATTGTATATATGTGCTATAGAGGTACTTAATTTGATAATTTCATTATTAACTTTACTTATATATTGTATATCTATTGTATATATCAAAAAACCAACCAATATATAAATTGGTGAAATAATGTTAAAATATTTAATTTATTTTATGAAGAATAACAACATTTAAATGTTACCTAAATATTATGCTAATTTTTTTTTTGATAATATTAACAAATTGATAAATATCACTGAATGGTAAATATAATGTACCATAGCATTTGATTGATATTAACAAATAATATAAAAACCTTAAAGTTTTTAAAATAAATACTTCGGAGACGCAAAAACGTGTACGGTACAAATAATATTGTACAATGATTTTGAGATATTCCATTAATTTAATATTTATCTCCATTTTAATATAAAATATAAAAAGTATAATTATTTTAAAATGTTAAATTTAATTTATTTTAAATTTAAGAGTGGCGAAGAATGGAGAAGCCAAAAAAATTAAGTTAATATAAGTTTTATTTTTATATTGACAAGCATAAGTTAAATTTTTTCTTAACAATTTCTATTGATAAAACTGGTGCAGAAAAAGTAATCGAATACTAGTATGCTTGTGAAAGGTACTTTATTTGAAACTATATGTAAAAGAAAAATTATGGAAAAAATTCAAAGATAATACATTAAATCGCAACGATAATTGGGCGATCTGTTAAATTTTACTCAACAAAGCTTTTTTTGATGGTATATACATTAAATAATCAATGGGAAAGATTAAAAAGCATTGAAAAGCCATCAGATATGAAATATAGTAATTCTTTTGTATATGACAACACATTCGAGACTTTTTGGAGTGTACAAAGTATTATAGATAACATTCGAGACCTTTTTTGGAGTGTACAAAGTGTTATAGATAAATATTTCTTAAATTCAAATTATTTATCTATAAATAAATAAAGTATCATATTTTTGTTTACCTCGCGCTGCGGTACTTGCCATCACGTTGCATATATTGTATATGGATACATTTGTATTAAGGTTTTATGGTTTTATGATTTTGATTTTTCAAAAAATTGTTAAATACATTATATATATACTTATATGTTATACACAAGCAAACGCTTATATACATTACATACTTATGGAGAATGCAAATGATTTGCAATTTTAATGATGTCATTAGTGCATAATTTATGCTTATTATTATTTTTAAAATATGCGAAAATATAAATTAGTTTGATTTCTTTTAAGCTTTTCTGTTTCTTTTTTTTTTATATTATATCTTTTGTTTTGAAAATAATTATACAATGTAGAATGTATAGAGTGGTATTTGTGTATGTGTACATATAACATAAGTATATCTATTTGAATTACAATTATTATATAACTTTACTTTCACATAAAAAATTAAATCCATTGGATTTATATATGATGAAGTATAAACTTAATTAGCTACTCTGAGAGATAATGATATAACATAAAATATATAAAGTGCGTATTTCATAAATAGATAATTGATATGTTGTGTAATATATTTCTTATAATATGTAAATCTCAATTAATAATCAGTATCTTCTTTCATCGTTAAATAGATAGCCGTGACTGTTATAATTGAAATATGACCACACACAGAAATAGAAAATTGTTTAATTTTTACTCAATAATTGCCTTATGGAGATTTTTCATTTTATACATATCCCTTAAATTTAAAAGGATTGATCAAATGTTTTTATTCTGTAGCTGTTGTTTTGTTTGGCATAGCTTTCATATTTAATAGAAAACCTTAATCAAATATAACAATTTCTTGATATTATTCGACTTCCAAAACTTTGTTGAGAACAACCATATGGGAATTATCGATTTCATTCATCAATTTTACGTCACATGATTTTTTTTTTTAAAGTCATATATTGCTCCAAGTGGAGCTTTATGTCATCTAATAAACCTTTCATTACAGACAAGTTAGTAAATTACTCCGCTTGGGAGTATATAACAATTTACCAATTGTCCTGTAATTAACGAAAGATAGATGTTTTCAAAATACAATTTTTTTTATATGGGTGATCGGCCCATAGTGATGTGTGTGTGCAGACATTGTTAATCTTTGAGAAGCGTCCGACACCACATTTTCATAGATATCCGCCTTTCTTTGTATTCCATAAACGTACAAATGGTCACCCAGCAGAAAAATTTTAGTATCAAAATAAATACCGAAAATTTTCCGACGAAAAATAGCGGAATTGAACCCGCTATATTTCATGATTAATAATATATATTTCGGTGCTATGCAACTGCGTTACTGAGTGTTTTTTACGTCATATGATGGCGTACATTAATTTTAGCTCTTATTATTAAAAAAGAATTTTATATAATTTCATTAATTAATGTATTGAAAATATATTGACTATTTAACTATTGAAAATATCTGTAAAATACTTTAAAATTATCAATAACAAATATTAAAATTTTCTGCAATCTGTGGTAACAAATCAACCGATTTTCGTTAAAATATGAATTTAAATACTATCTCCCAATGTTTGCATCTTTTTAATCTTGACACATTATTTGACCACATATTCATTTTTGTTTTTTTAATATTATGTGTTAAAATCTATTCCATATATTATATTTATCTATTCAATAAAATTAATCAAATTCATGGTCATCTCTATTTATTGCGTACAATTATATTTATAATTTTAATATTATTATACCCATACGCTAATGTTTCTATAATCTATATTATTCTATTGCTATTCTATAGCTGTTATATACATGACTATATACATACATAAATATATAGCTTGAACGTATACAGTGACGAACAAAACAATATTCATGAATATTAATATTATTACAATAGCATTATTATTATTATGGTCTAATCATCACTCAAATAAAAATATTGAGATTAAGGATGCATATATATTTCGATATTTACAGACCAATTGGTGAATTGAATTATGTATATATATATTACATGAGAAATAATTTACCATAATATCACACCTATCACATACATATAATAATTGCATTTGCAGATTATATATTCCCGATTGAAGTTTTATGTAGTCGTACTGAAGTCGTAACATACGACAACGTTTTAAGAAGTCTATAACCTATGGTATATTGTGATGTCGCATTCAAGTGACATTATAGCATCACCCAAACATGGTCCATAGCGACGCGACGCTGTCGAAACGATTTTACAACGTTATCAAAAAATTACGTTTTTATTTGGTTTGGCACTAAAAATTTCCAAATAAAGATAATAAATCATTTGTTTATCAGCTATAAAAACAAATATTATTCATATATATAAAGGGAACACAAATTCATAGGTTCTTTTGTTGTAAATAAATGAATGATGTGTGATAAATATCAATACTTACATAAATGTTAAACATTAATATAAATATAGTTTTTGTGTGCTATGAGTACTACAAGTTCATAATACGATCGCAAAGGGTTAAAATCATCTTTGCAGAATAGTATATTTCTATACCAATGTTATATTGTAGATTTAGATCTAGGTTTTATTTTTTATTAAACAATTCTGCTGTTCACTGTTCTTAAGTACTACGTAGATGTGAATATTACCAAACACTAACACACTCTATCAAGCCAACTGTTTATTTATACTTGATATATACGTACATAATAGAGAGATAGACATTTGTTTACATGAATCCTAATCTAATAATAATATGCGTAATATTATTCATTCAACATATTATATATTGTTGATTTGTTGTTATTATTACTAACTACTACAACATAAAGTCATGAACATATTTAAAATATATTACACTACATTAAAGTTTAGTTAGTGGTTTTATGATGAGACGATTTTTTATTATAAATATAGCGGAAAATTTAAATTGTTGAATGAAACAGATACCATACAATAATAATAATAATATTGTTTAGAAAATATACACAAATACAATTTATCATAAATATACTTCATTCAATTTTCTAATTATGTATGCATAATCAAAACAATTTGAGTTATTTTGCTGTTAAAACTAGTTTAAGCAATTGATATTGATAATAATAATAGTAACAGAATGTAAAATTTAGATAGTAGAATATTATTACTTATTAGACACAATACAAACACTTCTATATGGATCTATAGTATACAATAAATATGTATGTATATTTTAATAAAGTCAATTGATTTTAAAGTTTCCCATATAAATTATTATTTAAAGAGTTAATGATATTAAAAACGAGAAGGTTAACTTTTGTGTAATACATAATACTGTATTATATTACGTTACACATATGCATTTATAAATATGGTATAAACATTGAGAGTAGTTAATTCGGTAAAAAATATAACGTACAATTAATAAAAATTAACTGATGTATAGTTTTTTTTTGTAATAATCCTCATGTATGTAGAAAAATTGTTATCAATTCTCAATCAAAATACAATGTAGTGACACTAGTTAGAAAAATGTATAAAGAACTAACATTAAATTTTGTTTAAACATTAGTAAAAAGTTACCGTTTTTAAGAGGCATTGGTGATTTACCGAAGAAAACATATGTGCGTGTATCATTTCTTGACACCTAACAACAATTCTTCAGTGAGATCGATAGAAATGGAACTTAGGTGTACCAAATACAATATTTCGAGAGTTTTTGAATGATAAGATTGGTCTACGAAATGTGAATCCAAAGTTTGTTACACATTTATTGCCTGATGACTAAAAGTTGCATCAAATTGTTTATTGTTTATCGTTTTGTTTATCCGTTCCCTGGTTATTTTTCGAACAGAGGTCGTATGTAAAGTTATATATGTTATTTTATTATATATTTTTGAATAGTCATATGCCATAAATTTCAATAAATTTTATACATATATTACTTAAATTAAATATTGATTGAATATTTTTCTTCATTACTTTCAGTAAACCTGTGTAAGAATTTTTCACGTGTTGCCTTGACAATCTGCGAATTTGACGATATGGTAAGTTTATCTTCAAAGCATGCACAATTTTTCATTTCGTTTTTAAATAATTTTTTTGTTTTAGTTATATCTATACTACTAATTGGTACGAATATATTCGTACATCTTATTAATCAATGTGTTGCATAATTATATAAGTAATAAAGATTTTAAAAAAATTCTTTGGTCGAAGCTCGTCCATAATCGAGAATTTAATATATTTTATTTGCTAGTTCAAAAAATAGTCGAACCATAGGTGACGGCACTATAGAGTTATATTAATTGTTTAATATTTATATATGTTTCCAATGTGTTTACGATTTTACTGTTTTTACGTCTACACCTTTCGATCATCGCATAGCATTTGGTGAATTGTTATTTACCCTCATGTGGAGTTTTTTTTTACAAAGCGACTGTAATGAATGTTTGGCATTAGTGGGGCATAAGCTCCAGTTCGAGTAACCTGATTTGCATAATTTAGTATAAAATCTATATAACACAATATAATAAATTGAATTTGAAATACGAAGTGAACTAATTACATAAATTACATAAAATTTAATTGAAATACTGACCAGCCCATGGTTATTTGACATATAAATTTTCATATTTATTGTTTTGCTATAGACAACCTGGAAATCCTCTTATATTTTTTTTATATATATACTAAAAATATTATAGAAAAACTTGAAACATCTTAAAATTGAACAAATACAAAACATAATCCTTTTGTCAATAATCATAAAACATGTAAAACATAAAAATTATCTTCATTCAATTAAATTAAATTAAATTTCTAAGTATTTTATAATTCTTTTTATTAATATTATAATTATCATTTCATTATTTTATATTTTAATACGACGTACTTTTTTTTTATTATAATGAAAATGATATTTACAATACAATGAAATGAAAATGTATATATCCTTTTATAATATACTAAAAATTTAAATATAATTAAGACAATGTGTAAATTAGTCCGTCATATTGTTCTTTATTATAGATAGATGTCATTGTCATATAATATTAATACATTTATTTTAACTTATGACTTTTATATTACATATTTACATTTTACATGTTTATTTTATTTCCATAATTATATAATTTCTTTGTCAAAATGAAATTAGTTTTGTATATGCTTTTCCAAATCCGCATATATTTGTAAAATAATGAATTTTATTAAAACTCGTTTCTAAATGTGTATAAAGACTATAAAGAGAGTGTATTTCTGTATAAATTATATTATAATGATATGATGACAAATTTTCTATATATGATATGTAAATTATTATTATTACATTCTATTATTATTATATCTTATTGTTTGCGTTAACAAAAAATTAAGCTAAATACATATAATATTATACAACTATAGTATATATACTATACATATCATATTATGTTATATATATATATATATATATACAAGTTATATTAGGTGCTTGCATTGAAAACAATTGCTTACAGTTGACGCTATCTGTGCTATTTGCTTTAAGTGACACATTGAATGATAATTTAATGTAAAAACGACCAGCATTATTGCATCTAATCGCTGAAAAGTGATTCACAACAATGTTCGATCACATATATCTATAACTGCAAAACAAATTCTCATCATATTTGGACTTGGCTCACAGTGATTACAATCCACTTCGTAGGATGCAACACACCTTAGAAACTACACATTTTAAGAACTATACGCAAAAGTAGAGATGCTTTGCTGAATGGATTGGCTCGAAAGACGAAAGATTGTCATAGCTGGAAAAGATAATAACACTCACGTCGGCAAAATACAATTTGATTAAAATGTACTAACGATTTTGGTACTGTTAAATTGTGAATGAAATAAAACAGCGGTTATCAATGCAATCACCTAATTTTACTATATTTAAAATTTAAGGGTCGGATGTACTTAATCTGTATGCAAATTTGGAAAACACGAAACTTAATTAATGTATTGAAATCTAGGACGATATAGAAAGAATAAATTGGTTTAACAATATATAAATAATATATAAAATATATAATATATATGTTGTTATACTCATGTAATACTATTGTATACGTGTAGGTATTATATAATATAGATATGTATAAAATGTGGTGTGGTTAAGTTATTTATATGTACATGTATAATTTCTTTGGGTGTTTTGTATTTGAATTCCGGCCAATTCACCGCGATGAAATTTATCACGCAGTAATTTGTTGCGAAACATAATTCACCGCGTAGCAATTTATTGCAAATACTAATAATTTATCGTATAATTA
Source organism: Bibio marci (assembly GCA_910594885.2). NCBI lineage: Eukaryota > Metazoa > Arthropoda > Insecta > Diptera > Bibionidae > Bibio > Bibio marci. The sequence goes on from OU343114.1 coordinate 12,417,600, forward strand.
CAGTTTATGGTTTTTGTAAAATGTCAATATGTACCAACGACGATGAATTGTTTTGTAGTAAATTAATTAATAATACAAATTTTTTTTTCCGGTTTGCTTTAGAAATTATAATTCTCTTTGGTAAAATACAAACAAATGGTTTTTCTTTTAATCATACCATTAAAGATTAAATCTTTTTTAAGTTTATTTTCTGCGTGTTTAATATTAACATGATAACATTAATAATAGAGTAATAATAATAATTATATATTATAAAAAATAATAAAATGGTTATCTTGCCAGTATAGTAGGTCAAACTACTACACGCTACGTAGTACTTGTTAGTCAGTTAAGTTTTACTCATCTCAGAACATAGCCGGCTCCTGTACCATAGCTATTTAAATCCAAAATTTCATAACGATAACTTTGACAAAATGTTCGGGGAACAAGAAAATGGAATGAAAGTGAGCATGTGAGTGAGCCGACTCAAATTTTCAGGAATAGTTTTTTGTTGTATATTGTCAATAAATGGTAAAACCAACGATTACAAAAACTACACAACTACACTATGAAATATATGCAGTATGTGTAGTTAAAATATAGTATTACATGTGTTTGCAATTATTATTGGATACATGATGTTTATCGCGGAAAAGCTTATTTTAAAAGCTAAAGTTTTATAATCCATTTATATAACAAAAACACAATCTACCAAATCTATACATGATATCAGTGCTTGAAACCAATTTGTATTGTACTAACTGATTAATTTTATTATAGTTTTGGTTTTACAGTCTAAAATTTTGATTTTTTGGTTATGAGGTTTCTATATAAATATTATACAAATATATTATATTATTTATATTTATTATAAAAACCTTTTCTTATATTATTATTATTATTATTATTATTATTATTATTATTATCATCATATCAAACCACATAACTTCTTAATATACAATAATAGTCTATTATGCATACACACATTTGTATGGCATATATACAATAATAATAATAATATATGTACATGAATGCAGATGATATTATACAAATACTATTTGAATTTTATTCGCATTTATACGATCTGTTTGGTTTCTCAATTGATACTTATTGTACAATCATATTTAAGATTTATTTGATATTATAACCAATAAAATTGAACGTGACTTGAGTTCATAATTGAAATTGTTCAGTTGGTAAATATCGATACATATTTCTTTTTGTGTTTCCTTTCCGTAAAAAAAAAAAAATAAACATATTTTAATTTATTTTTTATAATCGAAAAAGTCACACAACCAATAGTAATATAATAATGAACATATTATATATAATTTAAATATACCCATTCGCACTATATACAGGGTGTCCACGTGCGGTGCTCATTCCTTCAAGAAGGGGGTGTGGGACATAATTCTAAGTCGAAAATATTAAATAACATTTTTCGATTTGGGGTTCTGTTTTTTCGAGATATGGCCCTAAGAGTTTTTCTCGTCAGTCCATCATTAAAGTACCAATAACTTCGAAAGTAAGGTAAATACAGGAAATTTATAGTAGATCGAATTTGTAGAGAATTAAGTTCTGAATTAAAATGTGTTATCAATTTTTATATAACTGGCTTCAGTTTCAAGTTATTGAACAATATAATTGAAAAATAACTATGTTCTCTCAAAAATTTCTTACTAAAATGAATTTTTTTTTAAAAAAAAACGAACACAATCTGATCAAATTTTTTGAAATTTGACAATTCACATTATAAACTTACACATAATTTAAATAATAATTTCCATTCAATTTTGTAGAAAATATGACAATGATGTGAAATTTGGTCGGTAAATAATTGCTATAAATACTCTGCAGTAAATATATATATATTAATAATATATGATACGAAATTTGGTAAAGAAACAATAAAATTTTATCATTTACTGAAAATGTAACTGAGAATTCGTAAACTTTCCATATTATTTAATTATTAATTCAAAAAGAAAATACATGTCACTGATTCTGATGGTATCTATTTTATATATACAATAGAAGTTAGTAATATATGAAATTCATAAATGTTTGCAAATATTATATAGTAATAATAAATGTGCGGCATATTATATATAGATTAACACCACAAAATTATTTAAATATGAATTTAGTATTTATAGAAAAAAAAAACTAAATATGTGTATGTATACACTTAAACTTTATCACTAATATATATACTGTACATTTTGCACGAGCTCTGTATTTTAGAGGAAAATAATAAATAAATATAACATGTATCCTCATATACATAATGTATTAATGTACATATTCGTATAATATAGATATTTATATATAGATGATGATAACAGACAATACGCTGACATCACATATAGAACGCAACAACGATTTACTTAAATTTCTTCTTAATCATTGAATGCAGTCTATTGCATAAAAGTTGGAATATATATATATTCTATTTAATATATATTTACGAGTACATAAAATAAATATTATATAAACATTAAGATTATACAGTGTGTCCCTCACTATACAATAGAAATCTGTATTTCATATTTTATTTGGACCATAATGGATTCAATGTCGGGCATCTCCTAATTTCTTTTTAAAAATAATTTTAATAGCAAGACATAACAAATTTCAGTATAGATCTGCAGTTGTTAACCCGTTGTCAAAGTATTTACTTAACATTGCTTCAGTTACTATAGTTGTTTTAATCGTCCTGAAACCGTCATGGGGAATGACTGTACAACAAAAACCGATAAAAACTGACATTTTGTATTAATTGTAAAAATACGGGGCAGCCATATAGAAATAACATATGTTATTTAACAGCATTGCAAAATACTTTAAAAGTTATTTTGTAGAAGATGTATTTTATTATTTTATATATATACCATCGAAAATAAGCCAATCATGTTTCCGTCATCCGGATATATCCTAGTATATATGTATATCTAAAATACATATTTTATATTAAATATGAATATTAATATACGTAAAGATTTGTATCACAGTTGTAGTAGAATATATATTGTACGTACATTAAATAAAATATAAGTACAACATACCAAAAAAAATGAAAAAGAAATAAAATATGACGACGTTAAAATTTTTTATACATTTTATATATTTTTGTTTTTCTTCCAAATCAAATAAAAAAATCCACACCTATATTATATTTACTACTCTGTTCAAAAATATCTCGAAATAAATGTTGCAATGAAACCCAATATTAACATCCCTCATCGGTGTATTTTTTTTCAGGTAGGTACGTAACTACGTAAACAGATTTCTTACGTTTCCACAAAATTTCGGTTTCATATGTAAATGATGTAAATAGATGTTTGACAGCGATTCGTACTACCTTTTTTCTACGCACTTTTCCATTGTTGCTAATATATTGAAGAAATTATTGAAGTATTGATCAAAAAGTTTGTCTTTTATTACGTGAGAAAAATGAAAATTGATGTTATTAAATATAAAATTTAAAAATGCTGAAAACGGTTCTGATTATAAATACTCTATCGAAAACATAACAACTAGTAAATATAGCTTACATTTTATTTTTAATAGTGGTCGTAAATCAATCTAAGTGATCCAAATATACTATGGTCGTCCAACGAAAACAATTTCTCAACAATAAGCGCAGTGTTAGAATTGGATTGATCATCTATGCTAGATTAGATAAAGTTACTTTTAAATTTGTTTGTTTAACTACCTATATAGTAAAGTGATTAAAGGTTAGTGCAGATTCTGACTTGTTATCTAAATAAGCTAATAAGACTTCAATAGTGAGTAAATTACATATGTTGGTTTTAGCATTATTAAATATAAAATGGTGCAAAATGTTTCTAATGTAAATAAAATAAACGTCTTCCATTTCTGGTGACAAAATTTAAAATTTTTTTATGCGAAGCTATTGCTGATGACATTTACCAAATTCAATATAAGATCTAATTGTTTTTCTAGGTTAATTAAAATTAAATCTTTTATCCATTTGCAGCTTAATATATGTGTAACATTTTCTGTTTTATGCTGTAATGATATATTATTGTTGGTATAAAATGAACGCTAAGTTAGCAACTTGTCCTGGTATAGGATATTCAATCTTTCATTAATAATATAGTAACATATTCTTTTATCATTTTATCAAATGAAGTATTTCCACCCAGAGTGTATCGATATCACATTAAATGAACAACAATCTGAATTAATCGCATTTGAGACAAATGACAAATTTTTAATAGTTTCAATTCCATATTATCTTTTTATCTTTAACAAAAAGATAACAAACTAGAAACGATAAAAATGATATTTCTATTATATATCTTATATGGTTAGATAAGATAATCACTAAAATTATCTTTATCTATAGATGATCATGTCAGATAATTTAATCTACAACTAATGAACAGAACACTGACAATTATATAGAGTTGATGATTTTGATTTAAAATGTCTGTTAGTAAAATTGATTTCCATAAAAACATTGCAACAAAAAATGAAATATCATAAATAATACCAACTTTCATATTTGCAAAAACCACTTTGAGATAATCGTTTTTGTGATGGCAATACAAACATCAATGTGTTTCATCAAATGTGCTGATGTGCATAACTATAAGAAGAAAACCAAATAAATATAGATGTATAAAATGCAAATATTTCGTTATTTCACTAAAATTATTTTTGATCAAAATAGTATGTGTATATATGTAAATTTACTATCTATAATGTATAATATGTAAGTTACAACCACAATATATCCATAAAGGCAAATACCCTTTTGACATATAAATATATATAATATATATATTTTAACTACACGCAATTGACTTTTGGTATATCAATGGTGTAATTTGTTTGCGATATATTTCGTTTGTTTATGAAGAATGATTGTATAGCTGTATACAATTGATAGCTGCTATCAAGGTTATTTGAGATGAAAAACAAAGCTTCCCAAAATATAATTGTTTTTCATATGGATGTTATTTTAGAACTAGCAATAGCAATTTTAGAGTATTCGTTTGTATTTCACTTTAATAGTGTGTAATTTCCTTCATAGATTTTACTTTTAGCACCTTATTTTACTTTTCGGTATAACATCTTTCATTTTCTGATTTAGGTGTATATACATTGTATATTATATATATATATTTTAACATACTGATATTGTGATAATAGACATTAAGAATTTTGATGGATCTTTATATATGGATAATAAAACATGTTTTTCATAAAAATCAAAATATATTATTATAATGCACAATACTCTACATTAATTTTTATGATGTCAATAACTCCATTAACTCAATGATTCTTTGTTTTCACTGTTAACCTATTGTTTAACAGTACATATTTTGAAAATTTATTTTGTGCATAATTTGATTGAAATTATATGTATTTTTGTAAAAATTTTCACTTCAACAATTTGGTGTGAATACAAATTGGAGTAAAAGGAACATAATGATAATTTTATATACAAATTCCTTATGTAAATAAATTTATAGAATGATACATAGAGCCTATATTACTTTTGCAAATACTTTAGAATTTATTTCATAAAATATGTATCATTTTCTTAATTTCAATATCTATCATCTTGTTTGCTTACAAGACTAACATTTAACCTTTTCAGGTAAATAGACAATAATTATGGAAACATTGTATATGTAGGAGGTGTCCACGAGTGTAGTGAAATGGGTTATATGGAACATACTTCTAATTGTAAGTCGAATAAAATAAATGACATTTTTCGATTTAGAGTTATTCTGTTTTCGATATTACTTGGTTTTTTTTTCAAAAATATAATAAGTTTTAGTATAGAATTTTTTAATTAAATAATTAATTTTCAAACGTATTAATTAATTACTCGAAATTAAAATAAATTATAAAATCAATTTACATCAAATTAAAAATTACATTCTGTTTAATGGATCTTGTAGTTTCGAAGTTATAGGTACTTTAAAGATAAAACTACTGAAATAAATTCTTATAGGGCAGTATCTCGAAAACGGAGCCTTAAATCTAAGAAATGTCATTTATTATTTTCGATTTAGAATTATGACTGCAATTAATTACCCTGTTGAAGATTTGCATTGCACTCGTGGACACCCTGTAGATTAATAATGTGTAAATTTAAGTGTTCTATATGTAATATTGGCTAACTAATAAACACTATGGACTAATCACCCATATGAAAATAAAAGTATTTTGAAAACATCTATCTTTTCGTTAATTGCAGTACAATTGGTAATTTGTTATACACTCCCATGCGGAGTAATTTACCAACTTGGCTGTGATGAAAGGTTTATTAGGTGACATAAAGCTTCACTTGGAGCAATATATGACTTTAATTGTAAGTGTAGGTAAATATAAATATATATGAACCGAAATTCGATTTAAGCTTACTTTTATGACATCCATAATACAAAATTATCATTGTATTTCTATATATAATTAGTAGTGTAAAGGATGAAAAAAATTATGTTATATTATACCACGCCTAGTTGCTTCTTTACATAACTAGTTATGGAAATACAATGATATTATTACATAATAACTAATAATGTATTTTCCCGTGTTATATATATAAATGAAATACATTCTTATAATAATATATATGTTGCAATATTAGGTTTCTACAATATATATCAACCAAATGCAACTACAAGAAAGAAAATCGGTATAAAGTTTATGGTGATTTAGTGAACTAAAAGCTTTTTTGCAATAAGTAATGTAATATATTTTTCTACATTAATCTATGTTATTGTAGCTTACCAACGTATTTCCTGATGAAAAGCTTTAATAAAATGTATAAATTCTCTCTGAGAGAGTAAAGCTTATGTAACATAATTAAAACTTTAAAGTTTATGTAATATATATATTTGATAGTATTGATATTTTATTTATTATATACTTATTGTAGAAAGCTCATAATCAAGTTTTGATAACATACAACTATTCAATATTATCATACCTACTTATATATTAACTATTATGAACAATTGATCACGCATATATTAGTTTAGTTGTATATTATTTTGATTACATTTACAGTTATTATTATCATTTAAGTATGTAAATTTTAAACAAATGTATAAATATTTTATATTTAATGAAAATTTTTAATTATTATATAATTACAGGGCACAGAATGGCCACCGAAAAACTATACTGTACAAAAACTAGTGAGTTGCAATTATTTGACAAGTGCTGTTTTTACTACTGTTGTTGTTATTATTGTTATCGAACCTGTTATACTTCATATTGTGCCAGCCGTAGTAATAAATGTGCAGAAATATTATTTCATAATCAGCATAAGACAAACGAACACCAAGAACGGAAACAACAGCAACAAGAACAACGACGACATCACTTACTGTATTCACCATCATCATCAATTACAACATATAAAAAACAATGTTACAACATACGAGATAAAAATCAATCAATGGAATATAAAAATAAATCTCATAAGTTTCAAAAACATCGATGGAAATGTGATTGCGAACAATATTCTTACGATAAATCGAATAGTTATACTAATGATATTATCGAATATGAAAAACAGGGATATAATGATAATGAGTGGCTTGATAACACCAACATTAATATTAACAATAATGTTAATGAGGTTAATAATGAAAACATCATTACAATTAAACATAAAAACAATAAGGAAAATAGTAATACAACATCAATACAAAATAAAGTGTTCACAAATTATTTTTCTAATGGTAATATTGCCGATGAAAAATTTATTAGACAAAATCAAATATTATTCCAACAACATCGACAAACATTTACGAATGACAGCAACACCAAAGCAACTCAAATCAAAGAGGTCAATTGCTGCTGTTCCTATAACAATCCGTCATACATCAATTCTTCATTGTCCGCAACAAAATCATCAACATTATCGAATAAATGTGGTAGCATTTCTATTAATTATGACTGTAAAAATGTTAATCAATGGCATGAACAAATTCATAAAAACTATTATCACAACAATAACAATTATAATAAATGCGAAATTAATGTATTGTACAATTGGCGATCTATTAAAATGTCCATTGAAAATTATCAACATGATTTATATAAATTGTTACGAGTTATTATATCAATTTTATTGTTCTTCAATATGCTTCCATTATTCTATGCCGGTAAGTAATGAATTAAAATAAATATTAATTAATTATGACAAATATAAAAATATTGATTACTAATATATTATTTAATCAAACATTTACACACAATTGAAAAAAAAATAAATAAATACTTTGGTGGAATATTAAATAAATTTACTGTTAGCGTAAACAATAACTAAGGAATTGTAAACAAATAAAAAAGCTTTACGAAATTCCCTCTGCAAAAGCTTATCAAATAAAAATTACCGATGTAAACTTATAACCACATTTAAACCATATATATGCAGTTGTTAGCAAATTTCTGTGCCGCATCATAAATGAAATTTGATTTTCCGAAAATTTAATTAAAGCAATATCAATTTTTTTTTTTAATATATATATAAATACGCCTATAGGTTTTGAGATTGACTTAAATTTAACCGTTTTATTCACAAGTATCTTTTGTATTGTACCTAATAAAATAAATCAAAATTCCTTTTCCTTTTCCAGAAATATTTCTATTTTCGTGTTGTTTATATGTTGAAAATTTTGTAGCGTTTACACGAACAAATTTCTTTGTTAAGTAGTCAAAGTTGTATTATTTATATGGTCCTGTAATTAGTTAACGCAGCTGCGGCTGTATATGGTCTATATGTGGTTTAAACATACATAAATATTCACTATAATCTATATTATACTATTATTTGTATTGTTTATATCGACATATTTTATTTAAAATATGCAAAAAACAATTGTATATCCTTTTACTTATGTTATTATAAATTTTTATTATATAATATTTGGTAATCTTTAATTAAAGATGATATAAATTTCCAAGCATAATTTAAAATTTTAAATTGCATTTATTTTTATATTATATAAAATACGTAATATGTAAATAAAGGTATAACTAATAATTACTAAATACATCCATAAGTGTTAATAGATTTATGATTTTATGATAAAATGTTTACACGTTACACACAATACATTTTACCAATTTTCATGTTGTCACATCAATCAAATTGAGAATATGCAGAAATTACGATACAATTTTTGAACATTTATTTCTTTATATGTATTGTAATCGTAATATATATATATATTCTTTTTTATATAATACATATCCTTACAAAGAATAAGATTTTATAAAATGACAAAATATCCGGAATAAATAAAATGTATGTTGTATTCAATATGTAACCGCATAACTTTGAATTTTTCTTCTTATTATTATTATTTTCATTCAATTTTGAAATTTTTCTATTCAATTCATTTAAGCATACTTATATGGGATGGTGTACGAGGGCTGTTGACAAAAATTTTGCGGACTGAAATCATGAAATCACCTATGTATATTAATGTTGATAAAAATCAGTTTATTTTTCATAATAAACTCTGCCGTAACACTAATATTCACTGATCAGCTGTGATAAACGTTATAAAATTCATTCTTTATAATGATTTTCCGGAAGGTTTGTAATACACATGATAACAGATGCTTTGGTTGTCTTATTTCATAAGAAAGTCTTGCAGCCAAGACATTTGTTTGATTTTTCATAAAACGTTTCAAACATATTGTTCAAATAATTTCATTCGAAATGTTTTTTTGTTCACTTGATAGCAAATTCGGCACCCATTTTGCCCGTATAACTTTATCATATCCAAAGATGTAGCTATAAATGTATACTGTGGGCCGGTTGAGATACCCTTAGCATCGGTTTTCTCATCAATTGTCAATTTACAAGCTATTGCTTTTAAACTAGCAGACTCTCTTTTCTAACGTCTTTAATACTATCTTGATATATTTGACAAAGAATTTAATAACAGTACAATTTGCAATATTTTCTAAATATTACAAAAGAACACTGACACTGGCTCTACTTTCAGCTACTGTTTTTATACAAACAGTAGATGAAAGCTTATAAGCAATAGTTAAGTTACAGTTCTTCATCTGCCATATGGAGATCAGTCCGCAAACTATTTAAACAGTTCACTTATATTGCAATATATATTATGTGTATATTATAAAGAAATTATACTGATATTAGAATTTTGATATCTTATTATTTGAGGAAAAAATTTTATGAAATTCAAATTCAATTGATATTAATGCATTCTATTTATTATTATTGTATAAATTATATATATATATATATATACATTATACATAAACATATACATATATATATATTATGTATAAAATTAAACATAATATATTAATATTATAATCATTTCTTATTTAATGTTTCTATATAGAAATATGAAATACGATTTTTTTAACAATTTAATATAGATTTTCATTTATTATAATTATATGTTTCTATATATGTATTTAGAAATGCTTTAACTTCGTCCCTGTTTAAAAAATATGTAACAATAAGTTTACTAAATTGCTTTAAAATTGTTTATTATGGAGAAAATATAAAAAATCGAATTTAAGTTTTAAAGATTCAATGGTGATCAATAATTTTTCATGTGGTAAACATTATTTTTCTATACCAATATATTTTGATTATAATATAATCGACAAAATCGGATTGAATGGTCTCCTGCTAATACTACAAGAAATTGTATTAAAGGATTTCATTGTACTGTAACTTACTAGTTACTTTAAATACTTCAATTTAGAAACTACACACATAAGCACATATTTACAACATTCTAATGGCAAAACACATTGTGTTAATAATTATAAGTTGAATAGTTTTTGAAGGTATGATAACTTAAAAGTTATAAAACTTATTATTAAATTTTATTACGGATTAACTGCGGTAAAAACTAGAGAAATAAAAATCGATCCTTTGAAATTTATTTAATATTATAAAAATATAATATTATATATTTTGTATCTATATATATACTTGTGACTTGGAATCAATTCACCAGTCATAAGTTAATTATTTGACTTTTTGTGTATGTAATTAAATTTAAAAATGAATCTAAAAAATTATGACAGAATATAGAATCATAAAATATAGTATAGCGTTCAATATAATTCACTTTATCTGTACAAAAGGATGAACTTTATATAATTGTAATGTAAATGTCAGTATACAATGGTGATATATTTAATACTGTGATGAACTGGGTGACATTGATTTATAATGTTAGGTATTTTTTTTTTCTCAGAAAAAGGGAGTCCTTACAGACGGAATCTGATTGTGTTATATCATTTTATTTTTGGTCAATTTAACATCTAATTTTTAAATAGGTTATTATTTTTAACAATGAAATGAATACTACCCTTTCCATAGCCTCTTATTAAATTTTTTGTACACATCTGCACGTATAAATACGTATAATATAATACACTGTACACATGTGCAATTGAAATTTTAATGAATTTAAAGTTATGTAATAAAAATTTTCTATACAGCAATGTTTCCATTTTCATATAATGTTAAAGAAGTGGTCTATAAAGTAGTTTTCCATCCACTTTTGTTATAATACTATACATTTATAATAATCCTTTTTTACCAGGAATAATTTACTATATACATAAGTCTAATATGAATATATATATAATAAAATATTATATTTATAAAAAAAAAATCTTCAAATAATAGGAGTCTCTTGAAAAAAATGGAAAAAAAATATATTAAATAAAAATTGCTCGCTTAGCTTATATTTTAGTTTTTGAGTATCATTTATATATTATAAAATATATATATAAATATAGCGAATTGTAGTTTAGATATATGACGAACAGTTTCAGTCACACTTCGTACAATTGTTTTCTACATACCTTATAAATTATAATGATGAATAATTTATTTAAATGAAGAACAATTTTCATAAGTCGTACACGTAACACTCATTGTCAGTAGCGCAGTGCTATAGTGCCGAAATATATATATTATTAAAAATGAAATATAGCGGGTTCAATCCGCGCTATTTTGCATAGGATTTTTTTTTTATATTGAAATTTTTTAGCTGGGTGAACATATGTTTGTTTATGGAATAGAAAGAAAAAGATGGTGTTGGACGCTATTTAAAGATTAATAATGTCTGCACACACACATAACTATGGGCCGATCACCCATATCAAAATAATAGAATTTTGAAAACATCTATCTTTCGTTAATTGCAGTACAATTGGTAAATTGTTATATACACCCGTAGTAATTTACTAATTTGGCTGTAATGAAAGATTTATTAGATTACATAAAGCTCCACTTGGGGCAATATATGACTTAAAAAAAAAATATATCTCGTACACGCGTATACACATATTGAATGTATATATTGCGTAATATTATACATAAATAAGCTTTTAATCGGATAAAAATTTTGTGTGTTATATATTATAGAAAATTTATTTAATAATTCATGTCATAAGTCATCACAATTTATACATTTTAATGTATTACAAGTTAATTATATACAATGTAATCCCATTCAATTAAAGTAATAGCATTTAAGAAATTAATGAAAAATGTATAACATTGTAGTGTGTGTGTGAAATGTGTTAAAACATAACGAATAATTTTACATAATTTATATATAAATTGATAATTTTGTTGATATTAAAATATATTTTTATAACTGAAGTTTATGAAGAATATGTTTTAGCAGTAAGAGCATATTTTCGGATTGATTGCAACTTTTTCAATGGTCACAAAAACAATATGTTGTGCATTTGTAGATGATGTTACTGCACTAGCCATATTTATCAGACAGTGTTTTATCAGATTACCACTTGTTACTGAACAAACCGAAACTTTCCAATTCTATAAATAAAATTATCTTTTGTGAAGGAAATTTTTTTTAAATTTAACTCAATCAATCAACATTTTACGTATGTTACAACTCAATATATTTTATATATAATTATTTCCTCTAAATTTACAATAAAATAAAATAATAATCTACATATAGTTTAAGTAATATTAGTTAAACTTATGAATTTCATTTAATCTACATGCACAGACTTCTTTTGATAAAAATGAAAATCTATCCATTGTCATTTACTATACACTTTTAAAATCAATCTCATGTATGTTATAAGTAATACGAGTACCAGTACTTATATGTAATATTACAATTATAGGCAGATATGTACACATCTATACATACCATAAATTTACATATATATACATAATATTTGTTAAATGCAGTTTTAATACTATACATGAATATGGGTCAATGTTCAATAAGTGTATCTACCTCTTGACATTATTGTGGAAATTTTTTAAATTGTTTATCATTTACATAATTTTACATATCCTTAATATATATATAATATACGTACGAATAAATAATAGTCCATATTTAAGTTATTATAAGTTTTATAACCATTTTATTTATATGTGCATGTAATGCAATTTATTATTCGGTGGAGTATAAGAACATATGTGAATATCAAGAAATGAATTTATCACATTTGTAACCAATACATGGAAATCATATTCAAATTATATTGAGATTTATATATTATTATATATATTAATATGATATTAGGTTGTCAACTATCTCCCTTCCGCCTTTTTGCTCTTTATTCAATGCTTTATAAAAAGTGTTACAGTAATCGGATTTAGTTCAAATATGCGCCGTTTTGTTCGATAATCTGTTTCCATCTAGACTGCAACTTCATAATACCTCCCTCGGGCTTCTTTCCCTCCTTATTTGCGAAGAACTCGGACAGCCACTTTTCACAAGCCTCTTTTGAGATCAACTTTACACCACCAAGGGCGTTCGCCATGGACAGGAACAGGTGGTAATCACTTGGCGCTATGTCCGGGCTATATGGTGGATGCGATAAAACCTCCCATCCGAGCTCCCGTAGCTTCTGACGAGTCATCAACGAAGTGTGTGGTCTGGCGTTGTCCTGGTGGAACACTACACCCTTCCTTTTGGCCAATTCTGGACGCTTCTGGTCGATCGCCTGCTTCAAGCGGTCCAGTTGTTCGCAGTAGATGGTAGAATTAAGCGTCTGGCCATATGGGAGCAGCTCATAGTGGATGATTCCCTTCCAATCCCACCAAACACACAGCAAAACCTTCCTGGCCGTCAATCCCGGCTTGGCCACTGTTTGGGACGATTCACCGGCCTGCGACCACGACCGTTTTCGCTTGATATTGTCGTATGTGATCCATTTTTCGTCGCCAGTCACCATCCGCTTCAAGAATGGGTCGAGTTCGTTCCGTTTCAGCAGCATTTCGCAAATGGAAATTCGGTCCATTAGATTTTTCACTGTTAATTCATGTGGCACCCAAACATCAAGCTTTTTTTTGTATCCAGCCTTCTGCAGATGGTTTAAAATGGTTTGGTGACTAACTCCCATCTCCTGGGCGATGTCACGAGATGCCACATGCCGGTCTAACTCGATGTATTCCATGATTTGATCGGTATTTGTCGTCACAGGTCTTCCGCCGGCTGGCTTATCCATGGTGTCGTTTTCACCGGCTCTGAATCGTCGAAACCATTCCTCCGCGGTTCGAAGTGATAGAGTACCATCCCCCAAAACACCATTAATCTCACGGAACGTTTCTCTAGCGGATTTGCCTTTAACGAAGGAAAACTTTAAAATAGCGCGAATTTCGGCGTTAGTGAACTCCATGTTTACACGTCTATAACTGTTGAACGCAATATCCAAACTAATCATACATAGCGTCGTTTTGTTTGTTATGTCAAGAGCTTTCAAATTATGTACAGTGTTGCCAGATACGAGCTCTGTAGCGCTTTGTACATAGCCGCGAAATTAAAAAGACAAAAAGGCGGAAGGGAGATATTTGACAACCTTATATAAATATTATTAAAAATATAAATCGGTATATCTATAATAATATATGCAGCTAATGTTAGTGGTAAATTCAATTATTTATAAATGTACATAGGAATATATATATATATATTGCAGGACACGGAAGAATTTAAGAATCTAATGTATACGTGTGTGTGTAGATATGTGATACAATATATGGTTAATGATACCAAAGTCATACTGCATACTGCATATAAACTATATACAAATACAAATATTGTATATAATTTGTTATTTTTTCGATCAATAGCAATCCAAATAGGTGTATTTTGTTTAACATTTTTTTATTCTATTGAATACGGCTTTTTTTTTTATTCTTTTAAATAAATAATTGTTCTATACCTATTGTTCAAATTTATGTGTATTGATTGGACCAATAATCCAAATTATAGGACAGTTTTCCATATATAGTTGTATAATAACATTAGTTATAGTTAATATGTTGACTAAATAATACGGTATTCAAACAAGATTTGTTCTCAATAATTTTGTTGGTTTTCACATGAAAAATAACGTATGTCTCCATTTCTGTCTGACCAATAGCACAAGTATCGAGATTGATTTTATTGAACTCGATTTAAATGCAATTTAGTTTAAATATAGCTATAGGTATTAAATAAACGTTCTGTGAGAATGTCTAATGGATGTGCCAGAGATGTAAAGGATCCAAAAATCTCTCTACGATGCTACGTAGTACAGAAAATATAGAAAGTTTAAAGATCTCTTAAGGTGCGTGTTTATGGACATTGAAGTAACTATCGACAATGCCCAGCTATAACTCAATGGAAAATGCACAAAATAGTATAGGAGCCCACTCGAAAATAAGAGTCAAAATCATGCAGGAACAAAGAGTAATAACAGTAACGTCATTGGTGAATTAGACATTTAAATGAATATCATAAATATATGTTCACAAGCTGTGTTCTAGTTAATTATGTGGTTAATTCCAAGGACGATTTACTTGATATATATACCCAAATGGTAAGAACCATCATACTGTATGATGCTGTATTATGATAGAGGAAAACCGTACCGAAAACGGTTATTTTGAATATAAACTAAAACCAACGGCTAGCGTGTCTAAATTTTATTATAACATTTATATGTTTGGAATTTAATGTCTCAATATAAATAAATAATAATATAATAGTTATATATTTTTACATTTTAACGTACAAAATTGTACAATTTATTAAATGATCATATATAGACAGAATACAGATTGATTCATTTGAACAAGAGACGAAACTTTTTAAATTATACAGTGAAAGCTTTTTTTTATATATCCTTATACATATAGACAAAATGTGTTTATATGTGAAAATAACCATCAATCGTATATTTCGTATTGTTTAAGTATATATATATACTATAAGTAAAACAAACAAATACATCAATGTGTCGCATTATGTCTCCTTTATAAATGAAACTGAATAAATCTACTATTATGTGTGTATGTAGACTTTTATAAATACGATATATTATAATATATAGTAATTTTCAAATTAAATATTATAATTTTAAATTTAAACTGTAAATGAGACTGTACACAATGATATTAATTAGATTGATACAATATATACCAGAAACATATTTTAATAATTTTTTACAAAAAATATAGTAACTATGTACATTTTCATTTAATTCATTTGATTTTCTGTTACAAAATTATTCAACATAATATTAATATAGTAAAAGTTTTATTTATATTCATAGGAAATAAAAAGTCAATGACCATATATAAATATTAATCCTGACAGTATATAATTTATTTGTATCAAATTATGCCAGACGTGTTTTTTTTTTTTCTAAATTTAAATTAAAATAAATTCAAATTCAAAATTGTATAACGTTTTTGATTCATAATTTTTAAAAATTATCAAATTTTATTTTCATATATATATAGTGTATAGGATTGTTGGCTGCAAAGTGATTGTGTGCGTTAGTCACCACCAAATGCAAATAAATTTTAGGATTTTGGAATAGATTGTTATACAGCATATAATATGGTATATAGTAATGAATTGCAAAAATAACAGGTGTGAAAACATAATGAACAAACATTAAATTTTCTACAGATGTCTCTATTATGTATAA
Organism: Bibio marci; assembly: GCA_910594885.2. Classification (NCBI taxonomy): domain Eukaryota; kingdom Metazoa; phylum Arthropoda; class Insecta; order Diptera; family Bibionidae; genus Bibio; species Bibio marci. The sequence goes on from OU343114.1 coordinate 12,434,568, forward strand.
TATGTATATACTATAATTTATACGCATTTAGACATCGTCTTATAATACGAGTAATATTTCATATAATAATAAACGTATATTTGTTATATTTTGTTGAATTGTAACTACTATATGTGCAATATGTGTATATATGAATATAGGTATACCTGTATAAAATATACATTATTCCAGAGTGTGTTTTCCATTGATATTTTCTTTTTTCTTTGCTATACATATAGTGTTACATACGATACCTTTTAATCTTGTATATGTATGTGCAGACAATGTTATTCATTGAATAGCGCGTCCCACACCAAATTTTTAAAGATATTCGTTTTCTTTTTTCATTTCATAAACGAACTATAATACTAACTGAGTTGAAACATTTCAGTATGAAAATATCTAAAAAAAAAAATAATATATAAATAAGAATATACGGTATCTTGACAGTTGTATATGAAGAAAAACATTTGCCCAATATTAATTAAATTAATTTTAATTAATTTATTAATGAATAGACAAACAAAACTATTTTATTTTATTCAATATTTCAACAAATTTTTAATTTTATTAACAATTTAATACACATATAGTTCCAAATTTTTCAATGTACATATATTATAATATTTACAATAAAATAAAAATAAATAAATTACAGACTATAAACAAATTTTGCCAACGAAAATGTATATATCAAACAGACATCTTTCTCTATAGTCTTTTTTTTTTTTTTTTGTTATTCCCCATCATCATCATCATCATCATCGTCATCATCAGTGTCGTTTCGTTTCGAGTATAAAAAAATGAATATAATAAAATTATTCACCAAATCTATTTTATTTTACACAAGAAGTACGAGAGTATATATTTATATTCATACAAAATGTCAATGTAGAATGTATATAGATAGATAGAACTTTATCTATATCCATATATATTATATATCCTTTAAACAAAATACATTTACATATATATATATATATATACAATATATTATATATATAATATATTACATATATATATAGAACTCCCTCCCAAAACAGAAAAGTATAAAAGAAATAGAAAAATAACGTAACACACACTGAAAATATTAAACTTGCGCCACTCAATTTTCATTTTCCATACAGAAATTTTCAGTCGATTTGTGTCGGCCGAGCTAAAAACATATATTGTGTGTGTGTGTAATAACCGTTAAATATTCGCAATTATTTTTAACTAAAACCACAAGAAAAAAAGAAAAAAAAAGTAATAATTTTTAATACGTTTTCAATATTTTTTGCGGGAGTTATTAATTAATTATTGCAATAATTAATATTTGTTATTGTAATTTAATAAAATTAAATAGCAAGAAAAAGTTTAAAAAAATATATAGTGAAAAGTGAAATTTTGTTTTATTAAAAAATTTATAAATAAATAGGCAATTTAAATATTTTTAATAAATTTCTTTTTTAATTTTTTGAGAAATTTTAATTTTGAACAAAAAAAAAATGTTTTATTTTTAAAAAATTTGTCTGTTTAATTGAAATATGTTTTGTAATATATTTTAAAATTATCTAATAATAATAATATTGTAATTTAAATTTGATCTTTCACATTTTCTACACATATGCATCATAAACATCATAATTATAATATACTTTTACATTTTATATATACATCTATTCAAATACCTACTCGCATAACAAATTTGGAATTATTCCAAATTTTGTAAAACCAATTTACATTTCTAAAAATCTTTAATATTTATGTCGGTTTATTTAATTATTACATCCACCCCCTTGTACAATTTTATGTAAAATCTACAAATTATTATTATATCGAATGTGTTATTCTTTTATTATACCATATACATATATACAAATACAAATGTGTGCTGTCACATAATTTAAAATAAATTAAAAGTTTGTGGTTGTGTTTTATATGTGTTGTGTACGGACAAAAATTTATACTAATATTTTAATAGAAAATTTGTTGCTTTTTTGGCAACGGAAAAATTGGGAAAGTTCAACGATGTACCATATATACGATGTATTTATACTTAACTTATACACTTTAACCGCAGTATTATACTATATTTTATTATAGCAGTGAATTAAATTACAAAATTATTAAATTATATATAGTTTATTTATAACAGGATATAACTGTAAAGTTATTATATTATAAACAAAATGGTAACATATAGAGCTTCTATTTTGAAAAAATTCCTGAACTTTTTGGAAAATGTCATAGATATGATATATCTATATGCGTATTATTGGTTGTTAGAAGTTTGACCTTCCACTCATTCATCATCACAAATTTCTTATAACGATAATTTTTCAAAAGATTATACCACTCATAAGTTGTTGTACACAATCATTACCACAAACTTTTTGCATCATTACAAAAGTCTCCGAAAAATGTTTTTCCTATACAAAATTAGCTCTTTTTTTGAAGTTCACAGTTGAATGCACCGATGTCTTTAATAGACTAATAGTTTTGAGCGCAATAATTTTACTTGTATAAATAATGGAATGCCATGAAATTTGGACACAACATATCATTTAAAGATTTGTCTTTGTAAAAACCAATATCACATATAGATATATGCTTTATGAAATTTTCTGAAAGTTCAGGAATTTATGAGACTGTGGGTATTATATTTATACATACACAATCTATATTAAGAAATATATTGTATGTGTATACATATGAAATACTCAGACAATGCTAAAAATAATGTCATTATATTTTTAATTGTTTTACTATGTTTGTTTATACAAATACCTACTTGTTTTTTATTTAAATAATTGCAGTTGTATACATAAACATTAAATTTTAAACGTTGAACAAATTAATTGCATTGCATTATACAATAGAAAATGTGCTCAAGCATATATATATTAAATGAATAATTTAACAAACCATTTTATTAGGCAAATATTTTATGTTATTTAAATAGTGACCCAGAGGTCAGCAGAACTATACAGCTATAAAACAAAAAAACCAAAGTGAAATTACTAATGCAAAGTTAGAACAAATAAAATTGAATAACATAAACTTTGTTATCACTTATCATAACTTTTATTTGTTATAGGTGGTTTACCGTATACATAAGTGAACATTTATATACCTTATGTAATATTGATCCTGTAAATAAAAATCGAAAATTTCCAAGTTCAGAAAAATTTACTATTATCAGCATGTCTATAATAAAATGTAACATTTTTTGTGCCAAGGTCCGCCGAACACTTTTAATGCATATACAAGTATATATATATATATGTACAATACATTGCTATATAGGTGTATATTCACGACCCTTGATTTAATTATATTTAGTTTTGTATCGTAACATAATATTGCACAACCTTAATCTTGATTTATAAGGTTGCCATAAAGAGGGTTGTCGTATTCACATATATTTAAAAATTTTTAACAATATATGCAAAATTGGGTATATACAAAAACAGGATATTTTTTTTAACCGTAATAGAACTTTTAATTTGAATAAAACAAAAATTGTTTAATATACTACAATTAAATAATGTTTTTTCCAGGACATTACTTATATATTTTTTGAAATTTGCTTAATCTTTGATTAAGTGACAATTTCATGCACCATATAGATAATATTTTTAATGTACCTTTCTATAATATTCAATAGAATTAAGCTATGAATTTAGTACTGCTGATTAGCTTTAAAAATTGTGGAAATATCAAGGGCCTTACAAGTTTAATTTTAAACTTAAAGCATAATCAATCTATTTAATTATTATTTCAAATATTTAGTAAATGTATTTATACCGATCCCTTTCATATGAAGCTGCAGCAAAAATGAATTCAAAAATAATCCTTGTAATATCCTTGAACCTTGAAATATCAGTTTTACTTAAATTTTATGTTAGATGTAACATATTATTCCCAATTTCATAAAATATATAGAGTGTTTTTTTTTAAGATCGAAATACTTAAATAAGACACAGAAAAATTAAGGAAATACCAAAAAATCTTATGTAAAACATTGATGATATAGTCATTTAAGCCTTAGCGAATGAATGCCGCCATACTCGCGACATTGCAAATATTCTAAAAGAATCGAATACCGCCAGACATGCCGCATGACGAAATATATGTTCTCTCATATAAAGTTTCCTAAGTTTGTTTGCTCGGATAGAAAAACTCCGGGAGGAAGGCGGGAAACACGTAATTATTGCGATACTTGTACTAAAAAACTTGGTATTCACATAGGGGAATGTTGGGAGAAGTAACATACTCAAAAAAATTATAAGTAATTTTGTATAAATACATTGTATGGACATATCTGTTCATAAACTACCTATTATTACTGAAAGATTACACAAAATCCAATAAAGCGATATTAATTATGCATCTTTTCTCACTCTGGAAATTAAGTATTTAATTTCTTAAAAATCCGTCGACCTACTGGTCATCGTTCTAGAAAAATGAGCTTGTTCGTTAAGGGTTAATATATTAATATATTTGGTAAATATGAACCAAGGCAAACTGTTTAACTAAGCGAATTCGATTATTTCTATTTTTGACTATGAATTTTTCATCAACTCAGGTGTTATTTCAATAATGATGCAGGTTATTATATGGTTTTCAATGCCTCAGGTGTTGCAGATTTATCGGCATAGACCAAATGCTTTAACGTTACACCAAGAAATGTATCTAATTATCTGTCACTCAATTTTGATAATAAAAAATGACAATAATCATTGCTATAATACGAAATTCGAAAGGATTGATTTCCATGAGGTGTTGAATGACAAAATTCCAAAATTTTGATTGTTTGATTCAATTTTATATTTGGTGGTGACAACTATCATTTCAAAAAATATTCGATTATCTGTTCGACAGATGTCCTCTAATCTTTGAAACACCAACTCCAATCAATTTCTGAAAATTATCTACTATTAACATTAACTATATTGCTCATATAACATATATTATTTTTATATCAATGTGGCCATACAATAATGTTAAAAAGATAAGTTTTCTTAATCAAGTTGAAATGAGAGTGTATTTAATTTAACATATTTTATAATGCGGATTTCAATTTGTACAATAAAATTATATAAATGTCAACATTTACAGAAAAAATAATAATTTTTCATATCCCAGCAAAATTTTTTGGATTTCCAGTTGACTTTCTACTTTCCGTACTTTGATTTAAATAATAATACACAATTTTTATTTGTTGTGCTTAATTCTTATTTTACTATACTGCATTATTATTGTATACATTTTATGAATATAGTTCTATTGAAACGGTTTTTGTTTTTTCATTTGCTTTAATTTTGATAATAGAAATATAAACAAAACATTAAAACAAAAACAATTAGAAACTGAGAAGAATTATTATTAAATGAATTTAATTTTTTTTTTTTTTGTGATTGTAGACATTTTTTGTTCATTAATATAAATAAAATTTATACAATAAATAAACTACTCTGGCCGAAAATAACTTTCGAACTCGAATTCTATAGTAGATTAAAAGACAAAATATATTTTTTTGATTTTCATCATTTTATTTCACAATATTTATTTTTTCTCGTTCAAAGTAATGGTCATTTTATGAAATACATTGATGCCAACGTTAAATTCAATCACTTTTTAACATTGCATGATATTTCCGTATCAACTGCTTTTTCGAATTTTCTTTAATTGAATCAAATCAATATGATAGCAAAGCGTGTACCTCGAACGTGGTGTGCTTAGTCGATTAAGCTAAAAATTTTGATGAAAAATCTGGTGAATAGTATATTTGTTAAATTTTTTGCATGTACTTATTTTATTGCAAAGAAATTCATGATTTTTGAATCATTTATGCGTTCTCCTTAACCAAAGCATCACTCAAAATGCTTTGTATTGATCCGAATAATACTCCAATTGTTTTCTTTTATCTTTCTTATGTAAAACCACACTTTAGAATCAATTGCATCAAAATCACATATTGTTGTTTTCGACATGGTATCATTATCAGAGACCATAAAAATTTTACAACATTTTTAAAATGTCTTTAGCATCAATTTCAATATTTAACATAACATTCAATTTGTAAAATTTTTTAAATTTTATTGGAAAACAAACAACAAGAACTTGAATAAAAAAATTATTATTAATTTTGATCAGAATAGTATAAATAGTATAATATAAAATTCTATGTTCATAAAATTTTACACTTTATTCCTTTCTTGCGACAGCAAAATTTTATAATAATGCATAATATTATATTATAAAAAATAGTTTGTATAATATTTAGATGAATAAATATATATTAAATGAGTAGGTAGGTGGGTAATGTATTCCATTATTTTTTAAGATGAATTTTGAACATAAAACGAACTCTTATTTAAATATTATATTTAGAGAAAATTTAATTCTTTAACCCTTTAACTAACTCCATATAAATATATGCATACGTTCATATGTACAATATTATATGAACCAGTTAAGGGAAACAGTATTTTAGAATTTATATTGTTTATGTTTCATTTAATCTGAAGGCGGTGGTGGTGAAGCATATAAAAATGTTTTCAGACAACAATTTCACAATATTTTTCTGGTAATCGGATTTACAATATGTTCTACATTATCTTGTTTATCAATTATACGAGTCATCTATTTGATCATAATAAATTTCTAATCTTGCATAGAAGAGATTTTCAAAATCGTATTCCGCCTTCAAAAGATATGACCGATATTTTCCATTCGATGTCTGTGAATTTTTATTTTACAAATTTCTTCAAATTTAAATAGAAAGAAAATTCGGTATTTTTAATGTGTGTAAATCGATATGAGTAATATCATTTTAAATTTAATCCAATTAAATTCTGTTTTTAATTTTAAAACTTTTTGTCATCTTGATCTTAAACTTTCAACTATTGACCACCACTGGTATAATATATTTCATTTGATACAATGCGTACTTCTATGCGAAATAATTTATTCACATGACAGTAATATATTTTAGAATAACAGATAAGAAAATGCTATTATATACAGTTTAGGGTTAATATATTTTCTTCTATAATTCATATATTCATACATTATCACCTTTCATATGAAATCTATATACAGAAAGGTACATTTTTATCTACCATATGTAAGCATGTGATATTTTATATATTCTAGTCGTAATATACAGGGTGTCCACGAACGGTGCGCATTCTTTCAAGGATGTGATGGGGGTACATAATTCTATGTTCGAAATTACTAAATGACAATTTTCGATTTGGGTCTCTGTTTTCTAGATACGGCCCTAAGCTATTATTATAGTTTGTAATTTTTTTATTTCTACATTTACACCACTTTTTCATACATTTATAGCTTTTAAACTGTTAGTCATAAAAATTGTAGCGAAATAAATTAGTTTTACTTTTTTGATATAAAAATAATATGTTGCGGCGTTAGATTTTTAAAAAAATTAATTTTAGTAAGAAATTTTTGACATAGTAATTTTTTCAATTATATTGTTCAATAACTGGAAACTGAAGCAAGTTATAAAAAAAAATTGATAACACATTTTAATTCAGAATTTAATTCTCTAAAAATTCGTTCTACTATAAATTTCCTCTATTTACCTTACTTTTGAAGTTATTGGTACTTTAATGATGGACTGCCGAGCAAAAATTCTTAGGGCCATATCTCGAAAACAGATCCCCAAATCGAAAAATGTAATTCTGTAATTTGGACTTAGAATTATGTCCCCCATGAACCACTTGATGGAATGCGCACCGCTCGTGGACACCCTATATACCAATGTATAAAATAAAGTTATATCACAAAAATGATAAAAGAAATATATTTCTATTTCATTTGATTAAATTCACATATAAACTATATATATATAAGAGAACACCTATAGAACTATATAACTTTAACAAATAGTACTAAAATGCGAAAATGTGCGAATATTATATATTAGTACAATTTTTAAAAAAATTAAAATCGATATAAAAAATTGTTCGTTGTTACTGTATTGTATTAGCTGATATTTATTATAATATATAAAGTGTAAATGAACGAAACCGCAAATATTTGGAAAGTATTATGTGAATATATACTTAACTTATATATGGTATATATATATATGAATAGAGAAAAGTTCAAAAGCCTTTAAAAAGCTTAAATGTAAGCATGCATACTTAAATACCTAAGCACTACGCACTATATATATAACACATTATATACACACTTATATATATATTTATAACATATATATGGTATAAGTAATACATTTTTCTTTTTCGGAAGGGATCACAAAACCTTCAGAGTATCACAATAGAAAGTTTAAAAAAAAAAAAATAAAAAATATCTTCGGTTTTTGTTGGTTTGTTAAGCGTTATATAATTTTGAATATATATTATATATTGTATATTACTTTTATATAATACTTATTTATACTGACACAGAACACACATATTTTGGTAACATATATAAAACCAGTACTATACACCATAAACATTTTCATTTTGTAAATTATAATAACAAACCGCACGCATTTTTCAACAATATATAATTGAAATTTCTTTCTTTTTCGTATTATATATTAACTGTTGTATTTTATTTTATATATAAATCAATAAAGAAAATATTTATTCAGTTTTATTTTTAGCATATATTTTTCCATTAACACATATTATTGTATTTTTTTTTAGGTTTGTGGTAGTTTTTATATATTATATTCATTTTTTTTTCATATTTTTGTCTATATTTGTGTTACACAAAAATGTTATTTATTTGATATGTGGGACATAACACAAAAGGTGATTATAAATTTATAAATATTTTATGATTTAAATATAATTTTCTAAATAGCTAAATAAATTAATACAGACTACATAATCAATAAATATAATTATTGAGATAACTTATAAGTTATATATTATGCCATTAATATTAGCTATATATACTCTGTATATAGTAAATTATGTGTTATATAACGAAAATATTATCAACTATAGTTTTTGTCTAGACAATAATTTATGGCATATGTCCACTACTAGCTCTGAAAAATGTAATCACTTTCTAATCGAAAAATTAGGTTTAGTGATGAAACTCATTTCTGGTTAAACGGTTTTAAACAAAATTATCGTATATAAAGAAATTTACCAGGCTCTATTCTATATCATAAAAAGGCTTTGTATGGATCTATACAGATAATTAACTATAATATGTTGACAAATTTACATGACATCGGTTTGAGTTTCGGTTTCAACAATATAGTGCCACATCGCATACTATTTATCAATCCATCAATTTATTGAACGAAAAATTAGACTACTGGAACAATTAAAAAAATAATTCAGTGATTTAATACCACTCGATTATTTTCTTTGCGGATATGTAAAGTCTTGGGTTTCGTTTATGTTGATTAACCAACAACAATGGAAACTTTGGAATTTGATTTTGGCACAGAGAACAAAGTGTATACAAAAATACCAAAAAAAAAAAAAATTTGAAGATGCAGAATTGCTATCTAAACCCTTGTAAACATATTATTGGCTATGTGTACCGACGACTACTATAGTGCTTTTGAAGTGAGCACTATAGACTATGAACAACCGGAATTCAGTATAATATATTGAGAATACTGTATCGTATGTAAAATATTTTTATAATGTGTTAATAATTTATTTATTATATTTAGGAATATATACAATATATATATATGTGTTAAAAAATCGTACCTATACTTTATTTCAAAATGAATCAAAATTATGATTATATATCGCATTTATTGATATTCAAAAATTTATAAACTGAATTACAAATCAATGTACGTGTATATTTAAAACCACACACTTTGTGAATATTATATAAATTCATATGTAAATTAATAAATTTACAGTGACAATAAATAAATTTGATTTGATAAAAACACAATGCCAAATATAAAATTAATATATGTGTATGCGATATTGAAAAAGTTTTCACATTTTCAAATTTGTCAAACATGCGAATATTTAATTTTGTACTTAATCATTAACATATACATTTGTTAATCTTATACATATATATACAATATATGTAATATACATTTCCAGGACTAAAGCGTGATGTATAATAATACAAAAGCTCTGAAGGAAATTTTCACAAAAATGTAATCGAACAGAATTGACTCAATATAAATTATATAACTATTGTCTACCACCACCACTGTATAGAAAATAAATCTAATTTAATTTATATTCTATGAATATATAGGTGTAATGTATGATATCAATATATATTCGTATAATAATAAAAAAGAACCAATTTTTATTATTAATTATTATTTATATAATATTACTTCAATATATTAAATTAGTTGGTGCCTGAATACAGTTCAAATTAGATTTTTATGATAAAATTTCAAGTATATATATCGTTCACTATCACAATTATAACTACTTTCATATATATATATTTATAGTTTACTAATGACATACAATATTGAATTATTACTCACAATTCAATTAGCAACAATATATATGGTAAATTCTATTATTATGATTATAATTTGATATAAATGAAAATGTTAATTGACATTATAATTTTTTATATAATATATTTAATTTGATGAAATATTTTTTTTTTAATTTAACTGATAAAATATATTTGATTTCACAAAAAGATTCATATATGTGTGTGTGTGTGTTTTGTCAGTATTATTTAAATATCGATTTAAACAGCAATTAAATGTCAATTAATTTATGTTAAATTACAATTTTATATTATTTTATAAATATAATTTATAATATTAATAATATCCATGTAACATAAATGCATTAACAAAATAAAATCATCGCTGCATCTTTTCGAAAAATTTAATACCAGAAGGTGACCCAAAATGGTAGGCATTTTAATACTTTAAATATGTTTCTCGATAACCATTTGTTTGTATGATATTTTTTATTCAGTGAGTCATTTATTTCAGAAACAATAGGGGATTTTAAATATTTATTATTGATTATAAGTTCTGCAGCGATTTTCTAATACTATGGGTAAAAAAAATTTGTGAAAGTCCTCGCGATCATTATGAATCCAGAATCATTCTACTTATGGGAAAATTTTATATGCAATTGATATATACCAGACATGAAATTTGTTGATGTTCTGCCGTCTCCGGTTGTTAACTTCGTACCCCTCTGTTATGTGTTGCATTTTTATATTTGTATAATTGTATATTTATAAATTAATGAAATTAAGGAAGGTTATTTAGCTTTCGAACAATGGGTAAATTGTTATAAACTTCTCTATGCGCGGAATAATTTACCAACTTGGCTGTAATTGTTGTAATGCATGTCAATTTCTATATACCAGATGCTATTGTGTTACAGTAACATAACCTAATGATTATGATGATGTTGATGATGATGATGATGATGATGTTGATGACATTGTGTATATAATACAAATGATCAAGTATAAAGAAATTTTTAAATAATAATATATAACAAGTGTTATTCCATTAAATGTTATTATTTATTTATGGTAATGAATAAATGGTATGTAATCGAATTTTTTTACATCACCAAAGCGTTCTTATCTCGTTCATATTGGTTTACGTTTAAATCTTGTCTGAGCTGAATGTTACGTTCATTTTCATCTTTATTATTATTGTATATAACCAAAACAGTGTCTCATTCTATCTATACTATATTTATTATATTAATAATATTGTATATTGTGTACAACATATATTTATATATTTAGATATATATCTATCTACTGGTTCATGTGTACCTTTCTGTTATATTTATGTATACACAATTTCGCACTTAAATTCACTTTTATATATATAAATATTTTCCTATTCATATCAATATATAAGTCTGTCTTATATACTTCTTTTAACATATTATGCTATATATTATATTGATATTAGTGTGTATATAATTTACATATATTTATATCGAATTTTACCTTTCTTTGATAAAACTAATTTATTTTTTTTTATATTACTCATCTGAAACTTTTATCTGTTTCGTTATAGCAGTTAATATATAATTATATTAATATATTTATATACAGAGGAATTTTCGAACGAAGACGAGGTGTAGGTGGTGTATAATGATGTTTTTCATGTTTTGTCTATATTTGGATTCATATATCGATAAACATATATAATATAAAAATTTTTTTTGTTAATTTTGTTGTTTTTATATGCATAAATAATATGTGATATTATTTTGATTACTTTTTGTTGATCTTCACACCTGCACACCAATATTAGTATAATGTATGTAAATATAAATAATCTTAAGTATGTATTTTTATTTTGAATAAATCAAATGTAATCATTGTAATCAATATTTAAAAATAAATCTGTTTAATATAAAGAAAAGCAAATGAGAAAATTGTATAAAATAATAATTTAACATAACAATCTTATTATCATTTCAAGCATATATATATAGCCCATTTTCCGGTAAATGCGGATCCTTTTAGTTAAGTTATTACTACTTATATTACTCGAACTCGTATTCATATATATTAGTATATAAAAAAATAATATTTGTAAAACTTTCATATAAGTTATATCATTATATTGAGATTAATTTATTATCAAGTAAAACGTTTATAATTTGTTTCATGGATAATATATGGAAAAGAAAAACTATCAGCATAAAAGCTAATAATTTTACTAAAATACTGCGTTATTATACGAATATGTATGTGTACAAAAATATATCTATATAATTATTTAATTTTCTTTGTTGAGTCATCAACATTTCATATGATTAACTTTTTTCTACAATATATTTTATGTTCTTATTTTGGTACATTCTTTTTCTTATATTTTTATTATGTTAAAGGTAAAGTTATATATTGTATATATATGAACATATAAATAAAGATATGGCAAACAACTATATAGCAATGAAAGTCCATTTATTAATCATATGACATATCTTTTTATATTTTTAAATAATTATCTTTTGCAATAATAATAAATATACATTTATAAACTATTTTGTAAATATAATTATTATGTAATTTAGAAAACAATGTAATCATCAAAATTATTTTATTTATTGTAATATCTGTAGTAATATACGAAGTTGTTAAAACTTAATGGTATATATAAATATTGAAGATAATATGTAATATGTACCTTGCTTAAAAGCATTATTACTTTATAAACGAATATTCCTTACATTTAAAATTGGAAAACCAAATATATTTAAAAATTCAAAAGATAATATTCCTCAATTATAGTAAAATACCATCTAGAATCATGAACCTATATTCAAAAAAATCACCATACATGTCACATTCATGAATAAATGAGCTATTGAGAATAATCTAATTAAATCTCAGTTAAAAGAGTTGCTAAAATTTTGTGTGAGAGTTATCTTTAATTTTTGTGTGTGTTAGAAAGTGTTTGTTAGAATATATTCGTTAATGATAATACACTGAACTGTAATATATTTTTGGATGGTTTTGGGTTTTATCCAGCAGCTTGAAAAAAACATTCAAAACATAACGATTACTTTCATATTAATTTCAAATTGTAATCATTATGGGGGATAAAAATCGAAAATAGAAACGCCAAAAACAAGGATTTTATTGTGCAAAGAATATATTACGCTATTAGTTTAATTTTAATAAGGCAATTATTGAAGTTGGAACAGAAACATTGATAATAAAAATGGGAAAAAACTGGTACCATATTTGCATATGTGTGTTATAAATTACTATTTATACAAATATAAAAATATAAATTACATAAAAATTAAATATTTATGATTATATGTTTTATGTGTTCATTTAATGCAATTTATATATTATTATGATTTATTTTTATTTATTATGTAAATCAACACTAAATGTATGTATTTTCTATATATAAATATGTACAATACATACATAAATATTTATATATTTAACATTGAATTTTATTCTATGCAAAATGTGAAATATACTCAAATACACATTCACAATGTAATTATAATTTCGTACAATTAACGTAAAAAACAAAATTGTTGTTAATATAAACCAAAATAATGATAATGATATATTGTAATAAGAAGATTTGTGAATTATAATTTTTTGGTTGATATTTTTTAAAAGACACTTAAATACAATCTTCTAAATGCAAATAGATTTATTTTTGTGTCCATTTTTTTTTATCGATTTACGGATTTGTTTGTGATTGCTTAGAAAAAAGTAATTTTTTTGTTCAAATAATGCTTTGTTAATAATACATTATCGTAAGTTCATACCATCATACCATTTATTACTTATCGGAATAATGTAGTATTTATGTTTTTCATAAGAAAAAACAAGTAAATATATTGAAGTAGATTAATTGATTTATAAATGCTTCAATTCTTATAATTTTTTTCAGCTGAAAAAACATTATATTTTCCAATTGTGGCATATTTTCATTCATTATATACAATAAAATATATTTATGATCTTGCACATACGTATTTTTATTGCAAAACTTACAAAAAAATTATGTGCCGATGCATTTATTGTATCTTTTTTTTCGAGTACTACCTATTCGTGTATATTTATCTAAAAAAATAGCATTTAGGGAAAAAAGGGCCGCAATGCGAGGAGAGACACAACAGACTAATTTTGCAATATGTGAAAGGTCGACAACACACGAAAATACCAAAAAAATAGCTCGATTCATTATTATACAATAAACAAAACAAATGGTAATTTAGTTCTCGCATGAATGATTTCTACTATAACGGTCTTTTACCATTATCACTCTACATTTGGTGTTACACTACATTAATATGGAGCATTATACATATGTACCATTTGCTAATATTAACATTCTTATTTGATGCTACCCTCTATTATCAATTTGTAATTGTAAATGTTAGCATATTTGATATTATCCGGTAGATATCTGGTTATGATATCAAGTGTGGATTGGGATTATAGAAATAATTCTGTATTCTGAATTTATATCTAAAATTAAAATTTAATATTATATAATGTAATATCTAAAATTTAGAATTTATAGCTACTATCTTCATGTATATATAAGTTTAAGTATAAATAAGTAATATACAAAGATATGGCACGGAATTGAAATGTTTTATATTTGTAAACGAGAGTTAGTTGTAAGAATTTTTTCAAACCACAAATAATTATATAAATAATAGAATAATGTGTTAAATTTCATAAATACCAAACATGATAATTTTCAACTTACGTTTGTCAAAATACAAGACTCTAAACTTTATGATAACAAACAATAAGTTATACACAAAACAATAATACATTAAAATAAATAAATACTTGTGTTCTTATTATGTACTATTATACTCGCATATATATACAGTTCGTATATGCATATATTAATGAAATGGAAATGAAAAATCATTTATAAATTAACATTGTGTCAAAGATTTATTCCTTATTTCCATTTATACGTACACAAACCTTGAATAATTTAATTGTAATGAAATAACGTAATACGTAATACATACAACGAATATACAAATAATAATATTACATTATATTAACAAAAAACATATAACACATATATCCATATAGAGAAAATTATACCTAATATCATTGAATATATTATCGGATTTAATTTTTATATAATTAAATAATATATGCTTTTGTGTAATTTATACATATTATATTATATGTAATATTAATTAAAAAAAAAAGTTTTAAAATTTAATATATGAACACGCATATCAATATTAATTAATTTTGTTTGTATGCTAATAAATTTAATTATCCTCTTTGAATATACAAAATATATTACAATATAATTAATATTAGAATTATAAAACACATTATTTAATAAACGTAAATCTATATATTGTAATATATATATACGTACTGGCAATTTTACATTGTATATATCTACGTAACGTTATATGGTATTAAAAGTATATTTAAATTCAATATTATATACTGTACATATTTTGAACAGATAATTTTGTTTAAAATTTTAAAATATTATTCTCATCTTCATATATCATCACCTTTTTCAGCAATATTATAATGAAATTACTCTTTTCTTATTTATATATTCATATTCATTCACACAAAAATATGTATATACAAAATAATGTATAATAAGAAATTTCCTTAATCTTTAAGAATCTTACATATACAAATATAAAAGAAAATTTACATAAATTTTTATGTATAAGTGTAATGAAAATTATGTACACCATCTGTCCCATAATAAACCGGAATGGGTATGTAAAACATAGAACATGTAGCGCTAGCTCTTAGTTTTTTTACGATTATGTTCTGTGAATGTTTCTAAATAAACATGCCATTACATTCAGTAGAAATTGAAAATACAACACATTAAGTTACAGCTGTTTTTGTCGAAAATGAAATAAAATTTGTCGAAAATGAATATAAAAACAATGAACCGGCATTAAATTTTGTTTTAAAATTGGTAAAAATGCTATTCAACCGTATGATTTTTATAAAATCGTGTATGTTGATAATTGTGTGTTAAAAGCACAAGTTTTTAAATGGCATCAATAATTCACTTTGAAAACATTCATAAGGCGACGATCACCGTTCTTAACAGCATTTCAATCACAAACATCATCAACAGTCATTTGATTCACTTGTTTAACGTTTATATTTCGAAGTATTTCACAGTTGATGGAAATTATTATGAATCAATAATTTGATTTTTGTAAAAATTTAATATTATTATTTTTGTCTTTTTTTAATCCATTCCGGTTTATTATGGGACAGAGGTTGTATTTAAACTTTTATGAAGCCGTTTTATACATACAATTATTTTAAAACAAATTCCATAAATATTTTGTTTTACCATGCAGTAAAATTTTATCGTTTCAAAATCAATTATGCCAAATTTTAATTTTTAGCATATTTTAATGATTTTTAAATTGAAAATTTTCTATTTGAAATTCTAATAAATAATTTTCTTATATTTATAATAAATCACATAAATTTTGACATTGCCTTATAATATTAAAACACTAACAATACCGTATAATTTACCTACATATTAACATATTACGTTACATGAAATTACACAGAGGAGAAAATTAGAACAAACAATTACATAATATTGACCTTTTTTTATACACGTGTAATATTACCTAATCCCATTATAATTTTCTTTATATGTGTAACATCTATACTTACAATTGCCTATACATTTGTACAACCAACGAAACTTATGACATGCTATTTATGGTATAATGTACAATATATATTTCCTATATGAATAAATGGACTCGTATACTCATAAAAATAATAAAAAAATGGCAATGAAATTTATTCGTTAGAATTTTAGATTAATAATCTATATTAATTTTTTATATCATTTCCTCTGAGATTGCTATAAAATACAGCTTGAATTTTGATAAATTATATATAATGGCTATAATGAATTTGTTATACTACTACATTTGATTTATATATATATGTATTATCTTATATTCTTATCATTGTAACATTTTGTAATTATTTAATATGATAAAGTAAAAATATATAATAATATTAAGTAGATTACAAATATTTTTAATGAAACTTTTAATTTCGAAATGTTTTTCCATTTTCATTCATATATCATAGTGTAAACAATAATATATTTATAGCAATTATGATTGTTTGAATCCATTATAAGTTCTAGGATGATTATATTTAGGTGTATATATATTATCATAAATTGCAGATAATATATTGTTATATAGTATTTAATTTATTGTCCGGAAAAATCTTTGTAAGGAAATTTGTTACATTTTATTGTCTCTAAAATGTGTTTTTATTTTGGCTATTATTCTTCGATAACGGAACTCTTCGTCTTTTGATGGGATCAACCATTTATCGATCTAAATTTTTGATTTCTGCAATTTTAGTGTTGCTAGGAAAGTTCGTGCTTATTCCTGCAATTCTGGATTACCTTCTTTAAATACAAACAAATTAAAATTCCATTCAACACATCGACTCATCTGGAAGTAATTGTGTGATCATCAACTCTAATGTTTCTGCCAATTTTTTTTCAGTTTATGTTGAGTATTTATCCAGTCAGCGAAATCTAAATTTCGAATATAAATAGTTTTATTTGTTTACTGTAAAAATTGTTTTAAAAAAGATAATTATACGAGTAATTCAATGTAAATTTAATATTAATAATTTTTTTGAGTACAATGAAATTAATTATTTATTCAGAAATAAATGGGTCTGAAAAAGCGTATGTCTAAAATTCAAAATTGACACATATACACAAACTGAAATTATAACAATTTTTTTTTATTTATTATTCGTGTGGGTTTAGGTTTTAGCGTAGTCAACAGTAAAAATGTAAACAGCACATAAACGACACAGCTAGTTGAATAAATTGTGAATATGCGACAGAAACAACACTCCATTCTTATCTATTGTACATAAGTTGTTCTGCTGCACATAGTCGCGTTGTATAATAAGGTATAAATTTAAAAATTTTCATACATAAATATTTAAAATAAAAAAATCATAAGTGTTAAAATATTGCCAATTTGTTCGGAATAAGTTTAATGCAAAAATAGTTTTCCAGTGGCAAAAGCAAATATTGTGGTTCGAAATTTGAATATTCATCGAACGATAAGACGTTTGTGAAGATACGCAAACATTGCTATATTAATATTATAATAAATTTATATTGAACGTGATTGAATAATCAGAATTGTTCAACGAACTAAATTTCCTAGAAAATTAAATTCTATATTCAAAACAATCCATAGGATTTAAATTGTTGTTTCAAATTATAATTTAAAGGATATTTATAATTGATTTTGAAAATTCATTTAGTAAATATTTTCCATATATAAGTATCATTTTACACAATTGACAAAAATACATAATATCAATTTGTTCCGATTTAATTTATAAAATTCAAAATGCAAGAGACATATGAAAAGATATAGCTAAAATATATTGTTTATTACGTTAGTGAAATATAATATGCAGTTTCAATAAGGATTTCCTCTTTCCGGTATATATTTTATATAATACTATATATCAAATATAAATACTATTGTATATAATGAAAGTTAATATATATGAAAAACAAAATAATTAGTATAGTATATATTTTCTTCTCAGTTTATATACTAACTATATTATAATAAATTTAATATTTTCGAAACCTATTTAGTTCTTTTAAAAGCATTTTTATGACTATCTCGATACTATTGTATAACTTACATATTTATATATATATTTATGTATTTTTATATTTATATAAGAAAAATGGTATGCATGCAGTATTACACGGGTTTACAGGGAACATGTGCAGATTTTCATCTACACAATTTATTATTTAATGATGATGTTTTTTCGTTGTTAAATTATTTTTTCCCATTATACTTCTTAGCTATAAATATTTTATTGATCAAATATGAAAAAAAAGTGTTACCGTAAATTTTATAGGTATTCGTATGCTGTGCTGTCTTATTATTTTATGAAATATTAATTATAATATTGTGTTTTGCTATTACTATAATAGTAATTTCTGTATAAATTCGTTTTTCTTTGGTATGATATGGGAAAAATAAAATTTTATTTGGCATATAGTTATGCAAGTTAGCTTTAACTTTATACATTTATATACAAAAAGAATACCAAGCAGTAAAAAAATATTTTATTGTTCCAGACGGACGCGCGACTGTCATATTTCCGATATGTTTTTATAGTTTTATTTTTTGTTTTATTATATATTTGAGTTCTTGTAATTTATATTACCAGTGGTTAAGTATTGTATATTTGTGTATATGAATTAGAACAAATTATATATTTGTAATCCAAATTTGTTAAGCGACATCTGTACTAATAAACTATATTTTTATTTGCATCTACTTATACTATAAGACAAAACTCAATTGCATTCTTCGTTTATATATCATCTAAATATTCTAAATTCATAGGATAAAATTTAATAAAATATTCACAGTTGTAAATGATGTGATATTGTACATATAAGGATAGGAAACCCATGCATTTTATTAAGAAATTTATATCATTGCTTTTTTTTTTATCGGGTATCTTTTTCATAGAATAAAATTGAAAAACAAAAATATACAAAAATTTTGCATAAATATTTTATTTTTATTCTTCCATTATGTTTATTTTATTGATTACATATATAATATATGTTATATTAACATACATAGAAAAATAGAAGTATAACGTAAACATAGGAGTATTCGCTTTTTCATAGGACCGCATTGTATACCCATGATAAATACTGAATAAATTAAAATGCTCCTATATAGATGGGTGTATTACAGCTCCTGCGCAAGTGGTTTTTTTAAGTAAAGGTAAAGTAAAAACTAAGATTTGTTATTTTTAATAGTATGCGCAAAGAAAAGTAAAAAAATATAAATTATTTTTTGATACGAAGCAATCGTCAAAAAATTAAAGATTTTGAACTTCAATATTGCTAATTTGCATTATTATTGATTGAACATCTTGATAAATATTATGCAATAAAATTCTATTTTGTTTATTGTTAGTGCTCTGTCGTGAATTTGTGACTGCCCTAGTAACACTGTCCGTAGTTTGTCCGCAAAATTTCCGCATTATATGTAGTAGTCCGTAGTTTCAATCCGATTAAATATCTATAGATTTCTTAGGGATGTCCGCTGGAATTTTATATGATCAGTGCAACCTTGTCCATGGATTTTTATAAAAAATGTCCTTGGATTATCCGTATATTTTCGCTGATAATTTCGACGGATTCCCCTTAAAAGTATTTGCTATTATTTCACAGAATATCCATAGAATTTATATTCATATTTTTTGTGATCAGATCCACGGATTTACATAAAAATATCTTTGTCCAATCCCGTGAATTGTCCGTATTAGTAGAATAAATTTTCTTATGACGATGATGCCAAATCGCGGTTTGATTCAGTTTTTTACCTATAGACCAGAAGTTCTATGAGCACGTAATGAAGATGCTGAATGATGGCAAAAATTCATTGATTGTTCCTTTTTTTGTTTGTAATTAACAAGAACAAAACACCGTGGATAAAATCCATGAAATGTTTTACAAAATTTCTCGGAAATATATAGATTTGAGTTGCTGGTTGTTTTAAAAATTATGAAAATACATTAAAATGAGTGAGAATTTTAAATCTAGATAACCGAAATATACAAAATTTGAACCAATACCTTGGTTAATTGGTGAAATAAATTATGAATACATTACCACGGATATATTTTGGACATATTACCCAGACAATCCAAAGATATCAATTGACCTAAATAAAATACTATTATATTAAGAGGAAAATCTATGGATATTCTTTGGAACAAATTTCAATATATCTTCTATCTATCTGAATTTTTCTTCAGTCTGCAAAGTACAGACAAATTGTTACTAGGGTGGCGAAGGCTCCTAATTCTACCATACATATGTATATTTGCATGTTAGAAAAAAAGCCAATATTATATTAAATGCAATTTTTCTACAAATTGTTTCGCCATAAGTTATTCATTGGGCTTTCTTTTCTTCAAATAGTTTCTTTTTCTAAATTTATATACAAATTTATTATTATTATTATTATTATTATTATGTACTTCCATAAATTAGACATAATTAATAATCGATAAAAAAAATCATGTAATTTTGTTAGAATATGTTTATGTAATACAAATTCATTTATTATAGTAGAGTCTCGTGAGAATTTGAATCAATATTATAAAGCTCATTACTATATATTCTTGAAAATATATCCTTTATGTGTTTTAGTCATTGGACAAACTAAATTTTCTGAAAAAATCGGCTTTTATGAATAACGATTTTTTCGAATAATTTCGACCATTATTTATATTTATTAAAATTTAATAATTTCCTCCAATATACAGGGAGAACGGATATTTATCATCGATTGCAGTAGCATTCAAAGAATATTATTGATTTTCCAATGGATGTGAACTCCTAAAATGGTATACAACAAATTTACACAATAGCATTATGTGAAAAAAAAAAAAATTTTCTTACAAAGTACAAAAAATCCGTCATCTTTTGAATACTGTTTCAAAAATAAATTTCTTCTATGAAAGATAAGATAGTTATAGAATTTGTAGAAATTGTTTCATATAAATCGTTTTTCTGAAATATTTTACTAGTTACACTCCCAATAATTTTCCATAATCTAGTTTAGTCTGTGTACTAGAAAAACATTGTGATATAGATTCCGAATACTTTTTTTTTGCACATGAATCGTACATCAGAAATAATAATTTATGTTCACCTATACCAAAATATAATACTACTTTCTGATGTAAATATTATTGTTAGTTTTAGTGCTGCGCAGCTTTTGCGAAACCTTGTTTACCTGAAATTATATTATTGATGGTAAATGATTTTGATGTCAATGTAACAATAACCATTTTACTTACTTTTTATAAGTTATATGAGAAGCAATCGTGTGAAGAATGTGAAGTGGGATACAAATATATATGTTATTTGCTTAAAAATTAATAAAATCCTATAAATTCTTATAGATATTAAATTTAAATGAATTGTAATTTTTTTCATTTTATCTTCTTTTTATGTTCTGGAAAATGTCTTACACGCATCAAAAAATCATTGTATTTTTTTTTTTTATCATTTAAACGTTGATATACAAATATTTAATTTATACACACAATTCACGTATACGCTGAGAGTTTTCATAAAAGAAAAATTTGTAAATATGTAAAATTCTACACATTTATTATATTTGTGTTTTTTTTTGCAATGTTTATTTGTTTTATTTATTTGTATAGATACATTTTTAAATTCAAAGCAAATACAAAAAAAATGCGACATATACGAGTATATAAATAAATAATAAATAAATAATAAATAAATAATAATACATATATTTTGTAGGTTGGTTGGTATATATATAAAGTGTGTGGGAAAAGATGAAGACAGATCCATTAGTTTCCGAAATCCGAAACTTTTTTTTAAAGAACCGTGTATTTTATGTATATTATTCTTGGATGCACAAATAAAATAAAATATTTTACTGAGAAAAAGGTTGTAGAAGCTATTGGAAAATTTTCCTAAAAAGCTTATTTTAGCTTACCAATTTTTTATTTACTTTCGTTCCTTTCAGTTTGCTTATTCTACTAACTAATTCTAATTTTCAATATGTCCTTTAATTAATGTATGTTTAAATTCAAATTATCTACGAGTATTTATATGTTTCTGAAGAGAAAAAAATATGTCAGTTTTTATCTATGAAAATATAAAAATATTTAAAATAATTACTTTTGACAATATAACTAATGAAATTATTATATCTTTTAATAAAATCTTTTCATTTTTTTTTCGTTTTTTTTTTTTGCAATAACAAAAAAAAGTAATAAAAAATATATAAATTGAAACTATGTACAATAGAAAAATATTATAAACACGTGATACTTATTATTAGAAATGTAATATATTAATTTTTTTTTCCTTATTTATACGCAATATTTTTATAGCACCGTCTGACAGCAAAATAACCGGAATAACTTTCTAATATATGGGTATTGTAAACAACAAATATTCATAATATTCATATTTTGTGTATCGCTTGAACAATATACATACATGAAATTTTCTTCTACAATGTGTAAAAATTCTACCGAAACGCTTTAAATACTTATAATCTCTGATCGTGATAATAGCTTATCCAAAACATAAATTATTGAGTGAGTATTGACGATTGAAAGACTGCATTGGCTGCATGTGGATGATGTGAATGATGAATATGAACATCTAGTCCGACAATCAACAACGTTTTTCGTCATCGAATTCATACAGTACGGAACTCTGTTGTTTTTGATTTACGAAAGGTAAATTCAAAGTTTGTCAAAAGACATTAATTGTTTGTTTTATTTTCTTAATCAAATCCGGTTATTTTTCGGACGAAGCCGATGTATATATAGAATAACTTTTATGTCGGCATAAAATGTGTTAAAATTTGAAAATAAACCACGTCTTTAATAAATAATTTTATTTCTAATATATATTACAAATTTCTATATAAATTTATAGGAATATTATACAAGTATAAATAAATTAATACATATAGCAATTATAGTCGTACATTTATTGAGAATCGTAGATTTAAATTTTATACACATTAATAACCTTTTGTTTCATTTTGTAATGTTGAAATGAAACAGGAAAAAAGTTTATTAATGTAATTATATTGGGCGTAACTTTTTTTTTATTATAATACCTATGTCCTGTATTAATTATATACTTAAGATGAATTATCCATCGGACTTTAATACTTGTCATTGAATTTAACCAATCGGAATTATTTATTTTACAATTACATATAAAAATCATATAAGCGTTGGTAGTTTTAAACACTTCAATCCGAAATTAAATTTTACTTTTTTCCAAAATCTGTAGTAAAAAGGCGATATAAATAAGACAGAAAGTATATTTCCCATACATATGCATGATATGTTTTTATTTTTTAAGGTTAAATAGAAGGTATATGTAAAATTAAATAATAAATTAAATGGTTTTAAAGAAAATTATAACAATTAAATTTAATAAATTTGTAGTAAAATATTTATAGAATAAAAAAAGCATTTCGCATATTTACCTTTTTTAACTTTGATGCTTCGGCATTAAGTGGAAATCTTCTTTATTGTGTGTTTGTGCACATTATATTATATGTATTATAAAAAACCTGACTTCGCAAAAGTCAAGAGGCAATTCAGGTTTTGCTATACGCAATGTAAATTCATAAATATTTAAATAAATACCATATTATAATAATATGCTATATATAAGTTAATAATATGTTATGTATATTTTATTATCTTGTGAACAAATAATTTATTCTGCGTATTCTCGTGAATAAATATATTTCATGAAAATAATTTCAATATAAATATATATATATATTCCCAGGGGCTATGTTTTATTTTCCTCATTTTTTCCTTGTTTTAATATATACATATATAAAATATAATAATAACTTGTATAGTTTATGTCTTTAAAATTATATGACCTATATTAATTCGTTTTATTCTGAAAAATCATTCAACCAGAGTATACAATGTGCTTTTTTTTTTTACCATACATGAACATATATCTGTGGTTGACCTCCGGTCGATATGGTTCAAAAGGCAAAACTTATTGTTTTTAAATCCTTTAAACGACACAATTGTGTAACGCAATTACACCCCCATTATAAGATATTTTTTTTCCTTTATAATATAATAATGAAATAATGATTATTTACAAAATTTCAATACTTATTTTTTTTATTAATATTAAATATGTTTTATGATGTATACATACGACTATAATATATAATATAATAATATATACGAGTATCCTTAATAATGAAATTGAAATTGATTGATTATTTTGTAACGTCTTTATTGATATATATATATACATAAATATACTTCCTTGCCAGCAGATCCTAATATATAATATATAAATTAATAATTAATTTATTTTTTATTGTAAAATAAATGGTGTATAGTAAAGCAATAAATCAATAATTTAATGAATTTGACAAGTTCAATGGTTTTAACATTCATTATTATACAATATATATATATATATATATATATATGGTATATCAATTAATATATCAATATATTGTATAAACATAAAATAAATTCGTAACATGTCAAATTTTTGTTCATTTTGTTAAGTACAAAATGAAATAAATTTTTGTGATATTTTGAAAAAAATTAAGTATTATTCAGATTCCATATACTGGAAAAAAAATTGATGTTTATAATAGATTCTCTCAATTGAAGATGAAAATGGCGTTGCCCAACAGATGACATATATAAATAACTGATGAATAATTGATGACAAATTAATGATAGCATGATATGACATCGTACGATTTTATATTATTTATATCAATTTTAGAAAAAACATTTAAATTTTATAACAAATTATCTATAAAAATGATAAAATTATGAAATTCGAGTGTTATTATTAATCAATTTTCAAATCAAAAGAAAAAATAAATTCTCCAAATGTATAGAAAAGGATTATCTATATTTTTTAAGAATGAACATCTTTTAAATTCAGTTTCCCCATTTATTAAAAACCAGCTGACATAAATATTTATGCAAGATGCTACATAATAATTATGTTATAAAATTGATGTGTTCACCACACACACACACACACACACTCACACACATCGATTCCCCGTCAACGAAATCATAAGGTAAACCTATCAAATCGCCAAACTTTTCATCAACTTTCAAAATAATCATTATAAAATTGTAATTATTGCGCACACATACGTATAGTCTATGTAATGTATAGTAAACCTTAACCGCGATCAGATCTGAAGCCATTAAATTACAAAAAATTGTTTTTCGACAAAAAAAAGTCGAAATTGTATTATAAATTTATATGTTTAAAAAATTTCTCAAAAAAAAAAAAAAACAAAAAAGAATTTATTATTATTATTTTTATTCTATTTTAGATTATTAAATTTATATAATTTTATTATTATAAATAAAATTGAACTGACATGTGACATTTTTGTTATAAATATATAATAAAATAGTGATACAAAAATATATCAATGTTTTAAAATATAATAAATAGAAAAAAAAAAGAAAAAAATACTAATACAAATATAATATAAAAAGTGAAATGAAATAAAATTTCTAAAATAGTGGAAAAATAAATAAATAAATAAATAAATAAATAAATAAATAAATTAAATAAATATATAAAACATAAATCTATAAAAAATTTAATCAATACTAAATCTTAAGTGATCGATATTAATAATCGTGAAAAATATAACAATTTCAACACAGAACTAACTAAACATAACAAGATCAACGACAAAATCAACAACAATATCAACAACAACAATAACAACTTCATCTACAACAACAACAACAACAACAACAACAACAATTAGTCTAACTATAATATAAATAATAATTAAAAATTAATTAATAAATAAATTTCTTTTCATATATAAATGAGTAACAGTGCAATGGTAGCCGTAGCAATATGTTGCATTTTAGTATTACTTGCTGTATTTATTGTTATCATAATTTTTGTGGGACAATCAATGGGTGAACCAAAGTGAGATAAACTTCAATTGGGGCCTGGTAATTTTCCGGATGGATAACAAAGGCCCCCCAAATGTTAGCTAGACATGTTATAGTTTTTTTTTCATTTTTTATTCTTATTAGTTATGCGTATATATATTAAACTTATATATATATTTATTTTATACAAGTAGTTTTATATATACTTATACATAATGTCATCATAAATATTCATACATCATTGTCGGGAAGAGGTATATATATATATATGTAATTGATCTACGAGAAAAAGTGAAGATTACAAAAAAATGAATATAAAGGAATTAAATCATCTATCGTTTTTATAAGATATGTGTAGGTGTTATAAATAAAGAATATATGTACATCGTCGCGTATATAATTATTTGTAAAATATTTTGTATACAGGAATTAAATTGTTATGTTATGGAATGAAAATCGAAAAGAATGTCAAAATGAAAGCAAAGAAAAGGAAAAAAAAAAAAGGAAATTTATCACGTTTAAATGAAATTTTATAATAAAATAAATAAAACGAAAAATGGAAAATAATAGAATACTGAAACTGTGACACAAGAAAAAAAAAAGGATAAGAATAAAATCAATATCACTACATCACCACCACTATACAATATCTTATTTAAAATATATATTCACACACAGCCATACATTACTTTTGGTAACCTACAAATAAATGTATTAAAGATAAACTAAACAAAAGTTTTATTTCTTTATAAAATAATAAGATATTGGACAACAACTTAGCTTTTTTTTTTTTTTTCTATAATGATCAATTATAATTAATATTATAAATAAAAAACCGAGTTGAAGAAATGTATTTTAAAAATCAATTAAAACAGAATTTAAATATTATATCTATTACTAATTTTATTGGATATATATTGAAAAAAAATAGTGTGGTGTATATTTTAGTGGTAAAAATAATAATAAAAAATAAAATTAAAAATCGATGCTCAAAAATATTTACCTCAACATTTTTCTTTTACAATGGGCGCAGCACAATATTCTATGTGAAACATATAAATTAATAATAAATATGGATTTCCTTATAACTACACAAAATCACAAAAAAAAAACATATGAATTATTCCTAATTATGGATTATTTTTTTTTTTTTTGAAAGAACATAAATTTTATATTTACAATAATTTTCGTAAATTATTAACTATATAATCAAAATATATACTACTTAAATTCATAGTTCATTCATTATCGATATATATATATATATATATAAATATCTGCGTATACAAATATATACATCTTATCTTAACTAAAACGCATATACATATTGCAAAATTTCAATTTCAACATGACCAACAATCGAAAACTACATACATATGTGTAATAATAAAACTAACAATAATATCAATAATTTGGAATTGATTAAATATATATTTATTTAAAATATTAACATAAATTACATAGAGCAATATTTACATGACAAAAAAATTACACCAAAAATTTTACTGCACCTAATACGCAGTAAAAGCAACTAATTAACGGATTAATATTTTTGTAATATTATAAAAATTATTTGTACAAAACTAAAAAAAAAGCAAAAAAAAAAATTAATAATAAACAATAAAAAATTAAATAAATAAGTTAAAATTAAAATAAAAAAAAAATTGTTAATTTTTCACTTAATAATTAAGCTTATTTAATACAAACATAAATTATTTCAACTTTTACGTTATATATAAAACATGAAAAAGATCATATATATATGTATTTAGAGAAGATCGCAACCATTAATAAATATAAAATTAATATAATATTATAATATTTACTAATTATAAATAATAAGTGTTGGATGTTAGAGAATTTATTTTTAAAATGAAAAAAAGAAAAATAAAATAAAAAATAAATAAAAATATGTTTTGTAGAAATTATTATAATTATTGTTAAATAAAAAAAAAAAAAAAATAGACTGATTTTTTTCATATATAATTTTATTTATTAATTATTTATGTATTTAATTAATTAATTATAATATAGTTGAAAACAAAAAAACATATATTAATAAATTGTGATAGTGTGTTAATTAATTATGAAAGTGTTTTTTTTTTTTCTGTTTTTTTATATAATTAATAATAAAATTAAATTTGTTAATGATTATTGCCGTCGCGTGCAATTCATTTAATTTAATAAAAATTTAACAAATAAATATTATAATATATAATTAAAAAAAAAAAATCTATATAATAATAAATTTAAAAATAAAAAATGTGTGTAATATAATATAAATTTTTAATTAAATTATCTAATAATACAGTGTCTAATATATTACATTTAAATCAATGGCATTTTCCTCAATATTTTAGTAGGTAATTATTTATTGATTTATTTATTTATTTATTGATTTTATTTTTATTTATTACATATTTTACCAATTTTCAATCACCTGTTTATGGTTCGAAAACAAAAAATTCTTTTTATTATCTGAATGTCATCTGGGTCTCGATCCATCAACTTACTGGAACATCGTAAACGAAAGATACTTATACACATTTATATGCATTACCATTTTTGAATACCTCACATAATTTATTAACCATTTTCACCTAAATACAGCATAAGCGAATTGTTTTTGTTTGTGCTAAATACCATAATTTAGTTCTATATTGAATATTTTTTCACAATTCAATAATTGTAACAAAAATTAATGTTTCTTTTTGCATAAAAATACAATTTATTAAATTAATTCACACGTAGACAATTAATGAATTAATGAATGTTCAAGCAATTGAATTTTATTTGTATAATAAGAAATAATAATATTAAATTTATTCTTTACAACTTTAATTTTATAATATTGTATATATTTGATTTGTATTTTATGTGTTGTTTTCTGATTTCAATAGGGCAATCAAACGAAGAGAATGTTTATAAAAATAATGAGCAAAATATAAAATATTAAAATAATAAAATCGTAGACTAAAAGTCTAAATTTCAAGAATAACCATTCATATATTTTCTTATGTAAAAATATCCATATCGACTTGGACATCAATTCTATTGGAAATTGACCTTTTTTACATTGACTGAGCTTGCATGAGTGTGTGTATAATGTCACTGATGACTCAGTTGAAGAGATCATGTGTATTCTATCTAATTTGCTAATGACAAATGATTTTGCTATGAATTACTTTTTCTTTATTATTTTGATAAAAATATTAAACAAACACAAAAATTAAAATTAATATAAAATCAAAAAAATAAAGTCTTTTAATAATAAGAAATATTTTTGTTCAAAAATCATTTATTTTTTAGAAATAAAATGTCATCTAAGACTATTTCATAGTCTTTCATTTACCTTACTCATATCATGTGAATATGTTCATTTTCAATGCTTTGATTTCCGCCTTTGAACATGAACGCATACATATTCTACATTTTGATAGTATAAAAATGGTAAATAATTCATTTATATCGATATGCCATAACAAATTTATGAGTACTCAGTCATTTTGATGCATTGCTAAATAAATACAAACGCTCACGAATACGGATCAATTACCCACTTGACTGCGTAATGTAAACAAAAAATAATGGAATCACCCAATAAAATCTCTTCGAAACAAACAATTTCCCAAACATTTGTTTTCTAAACTTCTTTGTTCTTTTTTCTACCCATGCATCCATCTATCAGTATTTTAGTCATTTTTATGTTTATATTTATAATTTGATGAACAATTTTAATGAATCGTGAAATAAATATCCGTTATATAAAATATGTCAAAAATGATTAATTTTGAGATATTATTTAATATCAAACATAGTCTGGAAAAATTTAATCATTATAAAATATTGATTTTTTAATATTTTTCATTTACTATATACAGACATTACATTATATTGATTAAAATTTCATGATAATCGAAGAAATTATAATTCAATACCGTTAGCGTAGCCTAACTATATACTTATATATATTATTTCTAAGAAATGTCTAATCGTATTTTGATAAATAAAAAAGGGAACAGGATTATTTTCTACTTAAAATTCTAATTCATATTTATTGGTAACTTTGTATATGATAACCTTTATTTTTCTTTCTCAAAATTATATAATTTAATTATACTCGCAGTTGTATCTGCACAGAATTTCTTATTTAAAATTGACGTACACCTATCCTTCGATTTACACAATTTTATATGTGTGATTTTACACGATTCAAAGCAGCAAGTTAAACTATAACAAAAACGGATTACGGATGCATGAGCTAGTACAATAAAAAGGCACAATTTTAACTGGATCCTTTTTTGTTTATGAAATATATATTTATAGTATATTTGAAGCAAGGACATATATTAAATTAATATTGACTGTATAGATTTGGCGTAATTTTGTATTGTATTTCAATTGTATTATTTTTATTTTTACTTTTTTTTTACTTTTACCAACCCGAAAAAAGCAGATTAAAATTTTAAAATATTTTTATTTTTGTTCAAATTTCATGCTTTTTTTCATCACTAGTCGAAATTTTTGGCACAGTATTCAATAAGAACTCGGCGTACCGTGCAAATCGGGGAATTATTACATTACATATTTTATGTGAATCCTTTGTATCAATTTTCCTTTTTTTTATGTATACTTGGTTTTTTGAAATGGAAACCAATGAAAATTGCAAAACCTTATATTTATATAGAAATTTATTCAACTGAAAATTAAATATCTATTTAAAATTATCCATTCTTTTTGTTATATTTATTTACATTGTAAAAATGTAAATACTAAATAGAATATGTAGTTATATAGTATAAAGTAAAATGATGCAAATTATGCTATGATGATATTGATAATAAATTATAAGATGATATGGATGGATTTATACCTATATTGAACAATATTGAAGAATAAATAATAACTTTATCGTGAATTTTGTTTTGGCACATATTTACATATAAATGCATTAATAAAATAAGTATTTAATGAAAAATTAATGCATAAATAGACGAATATATTTACATTTAAAAATGGGTCTAAAAAGTTTTCAGTACCAATTATTCTCACAAACTTTTTAAATTATCATTTATCCCTTTCCTATCTTACGTGCGTCCTGGTTTATTTTTGAATAGGTTTTGTTATTTATGATATTAGTAAGTATTTTTGAATCATGCGGGCAGATCGTTTTTTTTTCATTTCCTTATGTAGTCATTTTGTGTGAAAATATAATTTTGTGTAACTATATACGACATTCAATATACAATAAAATGTATTTAACAAATGCAATCCAATTAATTCTCTAACATTTCTTTTCCTAATTATTTATTAATACTTTTATATATTTTGTGTCGAAATAAATTGAGGTAGAGTGCAGTTTGATAAAATTTATTTATTATAAAAATTGCATTTCAATTTAATATATCAAATTTAAATGTGAAATGTGTAAAATATTATTTAAACATTTTTCATCTGTCATTCAATCGTATATTCTGCAGATGCAGAATATATTATTATTTGAAATCAATTATTACATATATCATTCTGTCAAATCCACAATCAGTTTTGTTTGTTATATCATGAAAATTTATATTATCATATAATAATATATAATATAACATAATATATATAAAAACTTAATGATATATCTAACACCATATATGCACAAAAGAAAAATAAATGCTGTATTGTCACACTAAAATCTATACGATAATAATAATAATAATAATAATAATAATAAATATAATACAAATGTCTTTATATCATATGATCAATATGTATTTTTATATGTTAGACAGTGTATTTTTTTATTGCTTAATAAAATTTTATAATATGTAATATTTTTTATTATTATACACTACTTTAATTAACACAAAACCCATTCAAATAAATTTATTTTCATTTATTATATGAAGTAAAGTCTTAAATCACCATCCCTTTGTGTATTGTTTATCTTCACATAAACCTTCTCATTTAATACTTTTAACTATATACAAGTAATATATATATATTGTTAGTGCATTATGTATGATATACAGATGATAGGGTCACCCTATGGTTTTCCTCCTACATTTTTGTTAAAAAATTCGAGCTTTATTAAATTTTGGACATGGTAACCAAATTTCCAAGAGATGTATACAATTTCTGAATCACTATTCCGAACTGCCTTAATAAATAAATTTCTAAATTACATCTAATATTGATTTCAAGTCAATTAACAAAAATAGTTATTTGTATTTTTCACTAAAGAACACACATTTTTCAATATTACCTAATTTTAAAGTATAAGAAATAATTTAAAATACATTTATTCTATTTCATTTTGATGTCGTCGATTCTTCCTATGCAATAGTTGACCATATCGTATAGCCTTACAAAATTTTCTTGCCTGTAGGTTTTAACTTGATATTTTTATTATACACGTTATCCATTTTTATTATATTAATGAAAGAGCATATAGATAGGAGAAATTGTGCAATTATATAATTTTAGTACCAATAAAATAAAATAATAAAGAAATACAAAACATATACAACATTTAATAAGGCAACATCTTCTGCCTAATCTAATCTTCAGAGATTATAAATAAAATATTGAACAGTATATTGGTTGATAACATATAGTTTTTAATCCTTATATATAAAAAAAATACACAGTTACAACACAGTGTAACACACGTAATCCTTAAAATCAAAGAAAATTAATTTGTAATGGGAAATTAAAATTTTATCGAAATTTAATATACAATAAATTACCATTTACCAATTATCAATTAAGTAGAAGTAATAAAGAAGTAGAGGATGTTTTGATATAACATTAAGACCAATTATACATTTTTTTCTTTCTACTATTCTTTTTACCATATGTACGACGCAAGCCATATTACTCCAAGCGGAGCTTATGGTGGATATATTGTACAACTAAAATACAAATGTTTACATTTTCACATATGTCTGTCTGTATGTATATACAAAAATATTTAATTACAATTTCACTTCTCTTTTAATATCCGTTTTTCAATCACTATCTGATAATACGTAAAATAATAAAAATGAAAAAAAAATATGATAAAATACGTTCCTCAATAATAATACTCATGTTGATGACAATATAATACATAACATTGATCGATATTCATTTTGTTATTTCTTCACACTTTCTTTTTTATGCTTATTGTCATCAGGCTACAAAATTAAGCTTATATCCCTCGAACTATATTTTGCTCACACCTACGTGTACATGTACAATATATAAAAACGCAAAAACGAACGAATTACTAACTTTACCAATGTAGATTATACGCACTTTGTTTCTAATGTTACAGAGTTATGTATAAACAATATGTTTTAGAAGTGCTTATATATGCGTTGCGATGCTTATAGTGCGATGAATGACATATACTTTTTTTTTCCTGTTAAATGTATAATAAAACAAAATAAAAAAAGAAGAAAGTATCTGTAATAAGAAAGAAAATGAAAAACAAAAATATACCCGCCCTTTCCACAAAATATTTGTTCACATTGTATCAATATCAATACAGAGGGTAGTTGTAGAACATTTTTATTGTA
This sequence comes from Bibio marci, assembly GCA_910594885.2. Lineage (NCBI taxonomy): Eukaryota > Metazoa > Arthropoda > Insecta > Diptera > Bibionidae > Bibio > Bibio marci. Next base: position 12,469,109 of record OU343114.1, read on the forward strand.
ATAGTATAAGTTGATTGATAATATACACATGTACAAGACGGCGAAAAACGTAAAATATATAAAATAGAAATTTTTCGACTCTCCGTTTCTGAATTATTGTTAAATACAAAAATTGTGAAAAATTTTCAAACCAAATTTATCGATTTTGTAGCGAAGAATGAAATAATAATAAGTTGAATATTTTGTTTGCATTTGCTGTGTACCATATATAAAATAGTTGGGGTCTGACTTTATGGGTTGTTTTTGTCGAATTTAGTGTTATATATATACCAATCACATATACATTCGTAAGTTTTATGTATATATTGTACTAAACCATATTATATATTAATAAAATATTGTATATGGTGTGTGTGTGTGTGTATATATTTTTAGATTTAGATTTAGAGGGAATAGCGCCATTTGTATACAAATACATATATTTTATATACTATGCCTATAATATGTTATATTATGTAGTTACAGATAACTATATGATATATGTTTATAAACAGCGATATACATAAGTGTAAATAAATAGATATTTTTCGATTTTATCCTATTATTTATATATAGTATTATACAAACGATGACAACAACAAACTCTGTATATATTAAGAAGGGAAAAAATTAGAAGGTTATTTTTCTGGTGAAAGTGGAAAAAATAGATAGAATATTAGATAGTTTTTTATTTTTATGGTGTACGGTGCCATATTTTCTAATCAAATTATATTGGTGATTTTCATTGTTTTCGTAAATGTAAACTAAAAAAATTAATGGGTCATATATAATTTTGATCAAAAATAATTCGAACTAGCGAGATAAAAGCCAAACTATTTGTCTCTTGCAAAGCATACTCGCCAACATTGATGCTAACGTTTAATCCAAACACTGAAACACAAAATCACCATCAGATTTTCAAAAGCAACATTCAATTTTTGAAGTTTCTCTTTTGTTGGTTGATTGAACAAAAATGTAGCATGGTGGATTTACATGTGGAGGCTGGTGAATAGTTTGAATATGTATTACTAAAATTTCACGTATATACTGCCAAATTCATTTTTAATGAGGTGCTTGTGAGCTAAATATATTACTCTTTTGTTAAAAGAATGACCAATTGAAAAAACAAATTCGTTATGTTTTAAATAAACTACGAATTGCATTATAATCTTGGAGTGAAAAAGTATTTAAAAACACGAAATTTTTTTAATTTTTGCGAAAAATTCAACGATGTTATAAACTCAATCTATTACTCAAAATGTTATGTATTAATCCAAATGCTATTTAAATTTCACTAATAATTCTCTAATTTTTGATTGTCAATTTGACAACAAGATCGATTTAATTTTTTTCTATATCAATTTCCAATATTGATATAGACGATCAGTATATCTATTGTGTAGATCAATATATATACGGTTTTACAAAAATTGTCAATTTCTATTCTTCAAACTATAATTGTCAGAACTTAAACAGAAGATTAGTATTAGAGTATCAAAGTATAGGTAAATACAGTTTCAAAACAAGTTCGTGGTGCGTATAGTGAATTTCAAATACCACAAGATCAATACTGAAAAAATTACTACGGAGTGCGGTTGATTTGAGTGATTCGTAGTTTAATGGATTTTATAAAACGTCAATAAGTGAACAGTTTGCCGTAGTGTTGCGGCAAATTGAATACATATATTTTTAATAGCTTTTCTTATATATGCGAATGAATACCAATATACAAATATTATTTATGATATAATCGCATATATAAATCACAAATAATTAACATAAAATTTGTATATTTAACCAATTTTATAAAAATTCTCAATTCGAAATTTTCTATACCTTTTACTTTAATTTATTCATTCATTTCCTTTTAATCGCATTTTTATTTTAATAACTAAAATTATCGTAAGCGGGTTTATTTTGGACAAACAAAATTCTCAACAATAAAATACAGCATAACCTTCTTCTATATTTATAATATATATAAAATTATATAGTCAAATAACAAAATTGTATTAATTTTATTTCTATTTATATATGTATTATATTTAAATACCATATATACGCAACTGATTATACCATATACAGCAATTACATCCTTTCAACCATTTCCATGTAACACTAAAACTTCAATAAAAAGTTAATTACAAATTAAGCTGTTGTGGATTACAAATATATGTAGTTATATTGTACCATATTACATATAATATAATAACTTATTGTATATATAATAATAGGAAAATGTTAATTATGTTTTAATTGACTCTATATTTAATATTAGTTGCCAAATTATGAAATTAATATTTACATATATAGGATAAAAAATATCTTAAAAATAATGTAAGCCTATTTACAATACAAATTTTTTGTTTTTTTCCTTGAAAATGAAAAACAAAAATATATTAAGCGTATTTATCATTTAATTATTTAAATTATATCCTTATACTTACAGATAATATTTTTATTATATAGGATTTTTCCATATAATCTATGCTAGCGCCAGCCATAAATGTCAACTTTAGATTTAAATACTTTAATAATATAAAAAATATACTCATATATATAACATATTATAACATTGCAGCTTAGTTAGATTTAACGATTTTTTGCGTAAAAAAGACAATGAAAATATAAATTAAAATCATAAATTTTGAAATATTACACTCATATACATATACGCACCACGTCGCTTTAGGGTTTTCATATATTATTAGCTTAAAAAAAAAATACCAACCATAGCAGATAAATAAATATAAATAAATATAATATACGTGAAGGTACACGGTATAAGTTTCAAATAATAATAAAATAAAACGAAATACTAATAATAATAATAAAAGATTACCTGCACGTATATTGTACATAGACATTCATTTATATATATAAATATATATACTATTCCTGCTACAATATATTAGAGTAAATTATTACAATATATATTAAATGTATAGCATATATTGTGAAAAATTGTTTTGTTAGATTTGTTAATGGACGACGACAAGCTTTAACCAACAACAACAACAAACCTGTCACAAACAGAAAATATTTTTAGAAACATAAAATTAATGTTGCCATTCTGTATATATTGTACATCGTACACTGTATATTAGAGTGGGTGCAAATTTTGTTGACAGCATAGATAAAACTAAAAAATGTATTATTTTAGAATTATAAATATCTATCTATTATTTATATAAATAGAAAAATGAAATCGAAAGCTATATAGAATAAATTGATATATAGATAGATTAGATATATTGTACAATAATATTCAAATACATAATTGTATCATAATATATAAAACTGTATCTGCTCGGTATATTGTACATATATAAAGTTATAAATTTAACATCAAAAACTGAATAAATGTGCTTTTAACATTCGTTTAATTTTAATACTTTTGTTATCAGCATTTTAAAGATATAATATTATATTTTGGAGTTATTAATTTTAAATCATTTAAACCGGTATCAAGTGAGTGTCAAGTTGCAAATGTCTCGATAGGGAACATTTGTAGTGAACGAGTCTTAATTAATTTTTTTTTTGTTTGGTTGCTATGACATCTGTCAAACTTATTTAGTATACATCAAGTCATTGTACAAGCAACATCATATTTTTTCATCGTATTAAAAATGTCGAATTTTGTACCAGTAAATGATGATTTGCGGAAAGCATTAAATTTTTGTTTTCATTTGAAGAAAAGAGCTACAGAGTCGCATCGAATGCTTGTCGATGCATATGGTGAACATTCTCTATCAGAAGCAACATTCAAAAGATGGTTGCAACGGTTCAGAGATAATGCTTTTGATGTGCAATATTGGATGAAGATTACACTTGAATCAAAAGCAAATGGCAGAAATACTAAATGTTACACAACAAACAATTTCTGACCGTTTAAAAGCTATGGGAAAGATTCTAAAATGTGAAAAATGGGTGTCACATGAATTGAATGAAAGACAGATGGAAAACCGAAAAAACACTTGTGAAATTTTGCTTGCCAGACACGAAAGAAAATCAGTTTTGCATCGAATTGTTACTGGCGATGAAAAATGGATTTATTTTAAGAATCCTTAACGGAAAAAATCATGGGTTAATCCAGGACAACCATCAACATCGATTGCAAAACCAAATCGTTTCGGCAAGAAGACAATGCTGTGTGTCTGGTGGGACCAGAAAGGAGTGGTATACCACGAGCTCCTAAAACCTGGATAAATTGTTAATGCTGATCACTACGGACAACAAATGATCAATTTGAACCTTGCATTGATCGAAAAACGGCCAGAATGGGCCAGAAGACACGGTAAGGTAATTTTGCTCCATGACAATTGTGTGCAAAATTCAAAACCGGTTCAGGATACAATCAAAGCACTTGGTTGGGAGCTACTACCCCAACCGCCGTATTCACCAGCCTTGGCTCCTTCCAACTATCATTGGTTTTCATCGATGAGACACGCATTGGCTGAGCAGAAATTCGATTCCTACGAAGAAGTCGACAATTGGGTGTCTGATTGGTTTGCTTCAAAAGACGAACAATTCTATTAGGTGGTCAAAATGTGTAGAAAGCAATGGCAAATATTTTGAATAAAATGTTTTTTACTTTCCCATTTAAAATGAGTGTGTTATTTTCACTAAAATACGCTGATTTGATCACCTGATATACAACACAGAAATTGAATACCGGGTTTTGTATAAAATGTTTTTAACATAATATTGTATGTAAGTAAGAAATTAATTCTTAGAAATACAATTACAGCGTAATTGCAAAAATAGAAAAGAAATACGTCACAGACTTTTACAGCTGAACACAATTTATTGAAAATGTCTTTTTTGTTTGGGTTATAGCAATTTTTTTTTGTATACAAACTATTATTCTTTTCATTTTTTTTCACTGTGCAGCTATTGCATTCGTGTCCTGGCGGTTGAAACTCATAACAACGTTTTGAGAATTTTTGACAATATTCAATTTTAGTATTTGAAATTACGTCAATTTATTAGTAAGTTTACTTAAATAAATATTAACCCTATAATTTACAAGGATATAGATATATTTATGTAGTGTGACCGCTACAGTTATGCTAACATTTTTCATGCATATATGCGTGTACAATAAATTATTAATATAATATTAATGTGTGAGAGGAAATGGAAAATCACCACACTTTTATTATGGATTAAACATTTAATAATATTTTAATTGTTAAAATATTATCGACAATAGAGTATAGGTATAATTAAATTTATTCAACAAAAATTTTTAATGGGTTTTTTATTATATACTTTTGCATCAAAACAATTTAATCGGTAAATAAAATTTTATTATAATCGTTAAATAAAAAAAAATTTATTGAAATAACGACGAGAACATCAATTTATAAAATATGTAATAAATAAAATATAACGTTACCATACATAATATCGTATACTTAATGGTTGTTATTAAATATTTGCGTGCCAATAACTAAATCAACATTTTTTATGTATAAATACTTTTTATATTAAATGTATAGTGTTTTATTGACACTATATAAAATATAATTATAATTGAAGATAAATTTAAAAATAGTAGTACTTATTATTTATTTGATATAATTAGCGTTTGCATGAATTTCAATTATAATACAGTGAATATTAGTATTTCGTCCAAACTGACGGTGACAAAATTATTCCATTGAATGCAATTGTATAGAATAAATTCGCTTGAAGACAACAATTTCCAACAATATTTTTTATATGAAAATTTAACACAAATCGTTGCTACCCTAGTAACAATTTGTCCGTACTTTGAAAAATTAGGGAAATTTCCGTGGAAAAAATCCACATATTTTCCATGGAAAAGATATATTGGCATTTGTCCAAAGAATGTATTTTATTTAGGTCAATCGAAATCTTTAGGTTGCCAGGGTGATATGTTCAACATATATTCGCAGTATTGTATTCATAATTTATTTCACTAATTATCCAAGACAGTGGGTTCAAATTTTGTATATTTCGCTTATCTCTGGATATAATCCTCACTATTTTCCTAGGAATTTTGTAAGACCTTTTATGGATTTTATCCGTGGTTGTTTTCTTGTTTATTACAAAAAAGAAATGCACAATCTATAAATTTCTGCCATCGTTCAGCATCTTCATTCTGTGCTCATAGAACTACTTGTTTATAGGTAAAAAAAAACTGAATCAAACCGCGATTTGACATCATCGTCATAAGAAAGTTTATTCTACTAATACGGACAATTCACGGGTATTATTTGCTAAAATACATGGATGATCCAAAGATATTTTATCACAATCCGTGAATCTGTGCACAAAAAAATATGAATATAAATGCTATGGATATTCTGTGGAATAATATAGCAACGAGAAATAATGCTAAGGAGAATCCATAGATATTATCATCGGAAATATACGAATAATCCAAGGACATTGTTTATAAAAATCCATGGTGTTTCACTCATCATATAAAATTTCAGCGAACATCCGTAAGAAATCCATAGATATTTCCTCGGATTGAAACTACGGACTACTACACATAATTCGGAAATTTTGCGAACAAACTAAGGACAGTGTTACTGGGGTACATAGTATTTATTTTCGTATTTTCAAATTCAGTAAAACGTGATTATATTGGCATGAATGTAATATTTGCTTATATCGTGTAACGTTTGTATATACTGCGAATTATATTATATATTATATATATATTATTTTATAACTTATAAAAGAGGATAGTTATTACAATAGAAGTTATAAATAATTCAATTTTCTTTATACACATATGAAAAAAAAACCAATAATATTAAATTTTCTCATCATGTCATCATATAAAGTATATATGAAAGGATTTGATTCACACATATAAATTTATATGATATTCAAATGGTGAACATATATTTAATTTTTTACCTTTATTTTTATGATGAAATGTTATGTAAACACAAATGGTGGGTATATAAATTACTGATTTTATGATAATTTTTACATTAAATTTTAATACTAATCTTACAATAATACATTGTAGTATAATATTTATGATCATATGTATAAATAACGTGTGTGTGTGTGTACGCGTATATAATAATGTGAATAAATTGATATAAATATTTCTTTTAAATATGTGAATATTTACTCATTATTTATTTATATCTTATTTTATTATGCGAATTACTTATGCAATATATATAAATATTAAATAATATGCTTATGTTTCATATATTTTATATAAATTTATTTATATATATTTGATAACATTCATCATATAATAATAATATAATATTTCAAAAATAATATTTATGTTCTTTTTACTATGCGTATATATGCTAAACTTTCTGTCACCGTATTTCCATTCATTTAATATATATATATATATATACAATATATATTAGATTAGAGATATTATACATAAATATATAGGTGTAATATAATATATATAATGTATTTATATAAAATACCTATAAATGCTATATAGCTATTATTTATATATGACATGTATGTGAAACTAAATCTCTCTTTGCCTGGCGAAAGTTAAGAAAATGAAAATCCCTTCGTTGAAATGATTTGGTTTTCTGACTCCGTACAAAAGGAAAAAATATATATATATCATATCATATACATTTGAACAATAATCTTATGATGTTATTATATAAATTGTTATATTAGAGGATTTTCATATATATATAAATATATATATTGTAAATAATAACTATAATAAATGTTATAAAATACGTGAGTGTAAGTTAAATACATAACATAGGACTGTGTGTAAAGTGTAAATAATATAAATACAATATAGTTATAGTTACTATACACAATATATACACATATGTATTAAATTTATTATATTATTAAAATTTATTAGTGATAAAAGGAAATTAATTTTGTTTATAAATTACATATATATTATTTACATTTTGAATATTAAATCTATTTTAAAAATATATACCATACCTATTAAATAAAATCTCAATAATTTTATTAAAATTTATAATAGTTTTTTTTTGTATCTTCTGTATAATACAATATAAAATAATACATTTACTATACTCTATTCATATATAGAATATCTATTATTGTGTACAATAATGTATTTGTATATATTTTAAATTAATAAAACCCTTTTGTATACACAAAATATAATAGATATTATCCTAAAACTTTACTAATTTCCGCATGAATAAATAACTAATAATAAAATAAATAAATTATAAATATGTATTTGTATGTTAAATAAATATATTTTAATATACAATATATACTGAAAATACTTATATAAAATAATTTAAATTCTAAGTCTTAAATAAATTTATGCTACACATATATATATATATAGGATATATTAAAATATACCTTAACGTTGACATATATAATATAATACCTATATTAAATATTATAGACTTTTAGAGTATATATATATGTATACAAAAAAGGTCAAACAATCCTATGATATATATGATAAAAGACTTCAAAAAATTTGTAATATTATAATATTTTAATTTTCTTTATTTTATAATTATTATAAAGACACTATCTATATACATTAACACATGTATATATGACTTAACCTTCATATGGTTCAAAATTTTTAGAATCCGTCCGACTGAAGGTTAAATAATGTTAATTATAATAGCTGACCTTTTTTTTTCCAATTTATACCATAATAAATATATTATAATGTAAACAATGTGATGTGTCTTTTTTTCGTGTGATAACGATAATTTATTTTCATTAGAAAATATTATTCTGTGTTGTAAAATATATTTATCAAAAATTTATTAATATTATAAAATTTAAATTAACTGCATAAAATGCTATTATAATAATATATACTCATTTAAAATTATATAAAATAAATCATTTTCCTTGTCATTTATTATAACACATATACGCATACATCGTATAATAAAATAGTAAATTAAACGAGATTAATTAATTTATTTTATTAATTATTCTTAGTCGTCTTAAAACATTGCGGGATAAAAGGTTTTTGTTATAAAGTAAATTTAGTATATATATTATATATATATATATATATATGTGCATGCATAACACTTTATTTAGAATAAATACAATTGTTTTAATTTAATCTACATCAATTCACTTCAATCTCCATTCATACGATATATAATACAAATTATATTATATGCACAAGATATATATTATATACTTATACAGTAAAATTCTAATTTCTACATGGGCTACTGGGCGGATTTATATAGAAATTAAAAATAAATAAATGAATTACTTTTTTAAACAAGAAATAATTTATTTTTCAATATTATATCTTCGTTTGGCTCGTTAAACATTTTACTGTGGTATTCCAAACTTTTAATATCTCACGAATAATATAAGATTCGGCGAACTCTGTAAAATATCTTTTTGAGTTACGTCTAATACATCGAAATTTCATATTCGGTGGAATACGCTTGAGGTGGAAGCATTCATTTGTGCAATTTGTTTAAATTAAAAAAAAAGCTTTGCTTTTATTTGTGTGATTATTTTTTTACACAAAAAATACATTTTTAATCAATACTCGTGTTTTCCATGTTAACAAATAAAACAAAAATAGTTTGCTTTCAATAGTTGTTGAGTAAAATAAATTAATTGGCATATCTGTCTGAAATTTTATATATGTGTAACCTTTTGAAGAATGCCCAAAGTGAAAATTAATATTACTTTTGATATAATAGCCCTATTTTTCATATTTTTACCTTCAATATAAATTCGCTCACATATCTATAGTTTATTATACAAGAATATAAGATTGATTCATTATTTAAAGATATTATTAATTGGGTCTTTGCCCAAAACATTTTTATTAAAATTATTGGATTTATGCAAACGTAAGTGCTAAGTATAACAAATATATTGCAAATTTCTCAATAAACTGTTTGCAAGAACAGAACTGATTCGGGATTGGAAGACATTGACTACGGATAGATTAGTTTGGAGAAACGGGTTTGTAGAAGACTAAAACCGTACCTGAGTTATAATGTCATGGAGTAATTAAGCAAGTAAGTCAGAACAGAACTGGGAAGTTTTATCCCACCCTAAATATTCATCAGATATTGTTCCTTCGTCTTACTATTTATTCTAGTCAGGCCTTCAAAACGCCGGATTCACTTCTTATGAAAGTATCAAAAATTGGCTTGACAAATGGATCGCTTCAAAAGACTCCATAAATTGCCTGAAACATATGGGCGAAGGTTGTGGCTTCTAATCGAGCTCAATTTGAATAATTTACAACTTTTATATAATTGCTAAATTAATATGTAATGTTAACCAAAAAAAAACGGCACTTACTTTTGCATATACCCAATACATAATATTAACATATAAATATATATATAAATTTATTTATAATTTAGTCATAAATTATTGATAGTTTAACTCTGTAGTATTACATATTAATACATGATATTGTATAAATCGATCTTCATTTGGTATATAGAACTTTTAACTTTTCAACTGACAAAACAAATATCCATATTTAATTACAGTCAACAATTTCAATTCTAAATATATTGCATATGTGTATTTATAATTATATACTTCTAACACATAGGTACTAATATAATATAACACTATATATAGAACAATTAAATAATGATTTATAGCACTACATTTTGTTAATGAAAAATTTTGTTATATTCCATATATATCTTTTAAAAATGAAAAATTAATAAAGAACATCATTTTCAAAATATATCCGGACAAAAGTTATTATTTTGAATGAAATATGTTTATGTATAAATATATGTGAATGTATTTATTTATACTATATGTAGAAATATTATACAGGGTGAACTATTTTGAATTGGAAAACATGAATTTTAACAGTTCATATTTTCCAGCCGTGTATAATGTACCATTGAAAGATAGATTGAAACCCACAATTTATCTTTTAGTGAAAGATTTTGAAGAAAAAGACTTTGTGAGCAGGTAGGCTCAAACCTAAGGGTCACAAAGTACGATAAGATCAGGCGGAAACCAAACTGTGTTAAGTTATTGTTATTTGATTCTCATAACATCAGAATTGGATGCTGTATGCTATTGTGGTTTCTATACTATACAGTGCAACTTCACATACAGCCAATGTTACAATTGAATTACTGTATATATATAGTAAATCTTCTCGCCGAACACACCCTGCACATCTATTTATTGTTATTTATAAATGTACATACAACTATATTAAATTTTATTTATATATTATAAACTTTTAATAAATATACGTGTTATTAATAAATGTTTTTTTGCAACATTGACATTTTTTTTTTTTTTAACGTGAAATTCCTTTTTGTAAACACTTATATTGTTAGTTATATAACAAATTTTGTAACGCCTATATCGTGTATGTATTTATTAAATATAAATTTTATACGAGTTGTATTTTATAACAATGTAAAATATAAGAAAATGAAAAGAAACGTTTAAGTTTCAATCCTTTGTTCTTGATTTATATTATAATAGAAACGAATGTGTGCCTGCCTATATATAATATATGTATTTAACACATTATATACAATTTTCATATGTGTACCACCGCACATATGTGTATATTATTCTACTTATAAAAAATAAAATATAAGAATTTATATATGACATGCAACCTTGTGACTATATAAATACGTATTGTATATACATTTAATGAAAATATTTCTTATAAAAGTCAGTTCAAACTTCTGGGTTATCTTGATATTAGAATATATGTGTACAATGCCAAGGAATAAAGGTTAAAATAAAATTAGATATATATGTATGTGTGTTATATACATAATTGCGTATATATATTTCGATGAAATAAATATACATAATATACAAATACACGCTGTTTGTTAGCACGAACATAATTATATATAATGTTATGTATTACGAAATATATAGGTATATAATAACATATTTACATATAGTTGTATAATATTTTTGTATATAGATATATTGTGTTTGTTTATATTTTATAGATTATACATATTTAGTAAAATACTATGCGTTAAACATTTATTTATATATGTATACATTTTAATTGTACACAACCTTTAGGGGGTTAGTTATTCACAGAATCCTTTCAATTTTAATTGAACATTGGTATATACATAATTAAAATTGTTTTTAGTGTTATTAACATTGCATTTACATTTAATGCCTTCAAAGTTACATATTAAATTAACTATAATTAATTTTAATTTATTATATATTGTTTTGTTGATCCTGTATTATATTTAATCTATTCAATGAAATTTTTTTATATGTATAAGTATAAAAATTGGTTATTCAAGAAAATATTTATTTTTACTGAAATTACTGAGGTGTCGCGATTCGATAAGTCAATAAATTTCACAAATTATTACTATTGGATTCGATACGTTACAGGTTATAACAATGAAGTTAATAATTTAGAAGACGATAATCACGAAATTTATTGTATTTAACAACGAAAGTGATAAAGCAGAATATTATTAATACAGAAGACTATAATCAAAAATGATTATAACAACGAAATCTGATTCGGGCATACCTGAAATTAACAACTAATGCTAAACTAATGCAGAAGACTATAATCAAGAATGGCTATAACAATGAAAACTGTTTCTAGCATGTTTTATTGTACTGCAAATATATGAACATTATATTCTGTTGGCTATTGGTTCACAACTCGATAAATATAAAGAATTTAATGTTTGGCTAATTGCTAATTTAAGGCATGCTTACGTATTTGATTTTTCGTTGTTATAACCATTCTAAATTATAGCCTTCTGCATTAATTAATATCATATAATTTTCTACGTAGGTGTCACATTGTGTACCTGTAGCGTAAATAATATTATGTTTGTGTATTTACTTAATTCAGGTGTGCCAGACAGAATCAGTTTTCGTTGTTATAAGCATTCTTGATTATAGTCTTCTGTATTGATAATATTCTTGCTTATAAACTTTGTTGTTAAATACAATAATTTTCATGATTATCGTTTTTTTGATTATTAACTTCTTGATTATACAGCGCACTCGATCCGATATAATTGTCACTCTAGCATATATTTTAAAGAATTCATATTATTGAAATTTGTACTTTTGCAAAATGTTAATGGAAATAGTATAATGAATGCACATTGTGTATGAAATTGATGTGTCAAGGATTAAGAGGACATTCCAATAATTTACAATGGAATTACTGATTCAAGGATTAAGGACATTTCAAGGACAACACTAATTCTATTCAATTCCTTGTTTGTTTTTCTTTCATATGCTGTATTCAAATTCAAAAAATCAACTTTATAAAGTCCTTAAAATGAATACTTTTGATTCTTAAAACATATAAGTTGTACTTAATTTCTTATATACATAATTCTCTTTCGCATAAGGTGTCGTATGTATAATTTAGAAAAAATGTCCTTGTGAGGTCCTTGAAAAAAGTCATTAATTCTTAAATTATCCGTACTTATCAAATCATTACTATTATACATTATTATATATCATATTTATATATAATACATTATTATTAAATTATTATTATATAGTGCATGACGAAAAAGTCAATTTTAATTCATATCAACAATACATTATTATAATTATAAAAAATTAAATATCATCCGATGTTGGTCAGAAATTACTTCTAATGGTACAATTAATTGATTATTATTTTTTTTAACATTTCTATTGCAGTTTTTTGTTATATATTTATTAGTAGAATATTTACTGATCCAGTAGAAAAAATTATGTGAATATCCTAGGCAGAATTTACATCTATCAACATTAATTTTGTTGACAGTTAATACTAAACGCCAACTCAACTCACTATTACAGATAGTAGTCATTTCTGCTGGATCCGGATAGCGTTTTGCTTTGTTTATTTTAAATAAATAAAAAAAAAATCCTTGTTCTTCGATCGAAATTTTTGCAAACAATACAAAAGTTATTTGCTTTCGCAATGACTGTCAGTAATTGATATGTCAATATATATTGTAGTATCTGTCGGAGAATATTTGTCACCTATTTTTAAGCCATGCCCAAGTGTTATGCCCAACTCTCCAATTCGTACCTTATTCTCTATAAAAAAAACGTTTATTTATTTAAAAATATAAGAAGAAACCATATGTGTATGTGTATGTGTATTATTTATAAATGTAATTTTTAAAATTATTATGTTCATTCATACTTATATAACAACAAGAAATAAAAAATGTTGTTTGTATAATTAAAAAGTAAAGATATGAAAAATTTTGATTGATAAAATAATAAAAATGTTATTTACCTTGATATCATTTTTCATGAAGATTATTTTTATTATTACTCGTTTTTAATATAGTTTATAGTTTTTATATACTCTCATAGATATAGTTGATTATATAAATGTGCAATATATACCAATATTGTATACTATCCGTTTCGAGTATATGTATTTAGTAGATTGAAGCCACAATACTCAAACTATATGTTAGATTCCTATTTTTACCTACATGATTATATGTATGTTATACAAAGTATATGCATTTTATATTATACTGTACCATGGTATACTAAAATATATACATCATGTACTGATCATACATGTGTAATATATATGTAGAAGTATATTATTATATTGTTTTTTAAACACTGTATTTACATACTTGTAAGTCTATATCATTCTATCTATATCTATAATATATATATATATTTTATGTATTTTAGATGTATCGACATTATAATAAAGAAACCTTCAGATAGATATAGTGCTGCAGGTGTTATTGTACATGATAAGACTTTTTTTTCTCCATTCCATAGACTTCATTTATAAAATATATAAACCCTTGTTTTACAATAAAAAAATAAATTGAAAATAGGTCGTGTGCTTGATGTGCATATTATTATTATTATTATCATTTTATTATTATTATTATTATTATTTTTCCTTTTCTTATTATTATTATTATTATTATTATTATATTATAATAAATATAGTATATTGAATTGTTGCTGTTTCACATAATATTTGTTAAAACCTATACAAATACATATACTATATCTATAAATACGTCTTTTTCAATTATTTTAACAGTCTATATACAAGTGTTTAGTTTATAATGCCAGAAAATAAATGAAGCTGTATTGTCATCTATATATTATTATATATGTTAAAACAAATTTACATATATACGTGTGATACTTATACACATTAACATATATTCATACACTATATAATATGCATGCAAAATATAATTTGTATTATAACTTATTTCATATTCCTTATCCGCTAACTAAATATAAAGTTATAAAACATAATGATCTTTATATATTCATGTTGCGTATCACACTATATATAGTCTTATATATTTGCATCCACGTATATATATAGTGTACTTTAGTAGCGACTCGTGCCAGAAAAGCTAATACTTTCAGTTCTTACAATATCTTGTTAATCGTTTTCAAAAGCAGAACCAATTTCATAAACGTATATAAATAGACAAAAACCAGGTATAACTAAATTCCCTTGATATCATTCTGAATTTTGTACAACTGATTACAGAAAAATTGGTTTGAGTGTTATCCCATAAAATACCTTAATCGATTGGAGAAATTGCTACTGGCCGTATACGTACACATGTTGTATATGTATAACATAATAATAACCGTGATATATACAAAATTGTCATGCAATGTATTTATATATAAGCAATCATAAAGATACAGATTATAAAAGAGCCATATAGCCATATATAATATAGTATAGCATTTGTATTTGGTATAAAATATACTGAAAAATACAGGTAATATACAAATAAAATAAATGTATATATGAATGAAACATATAAAAAAAAATTGTAGACAAATATGGTATTTATATACGAATATGAACAATAAAGGTTTGAATTGAAACCCGCATTTTAGCTTATTAACCAAAACATTCTCTTATTGATATTATCAATTTGATCCAGCATAATATATTTATGGTACTGTAGCAAACAAAGTAATATATATAATATATATTTTTCGTATTACTATGTGTTCAAAGAATAAATTTAATGAACGTATAAACATTTAAAAGAATCCACAAACATTAAAATATTTCAAATTTAAATAAAATAAATTATTCATCATAACTGAGTTTTTTTTTATTATTATTATTATTATGTAATTAAATGGGGTTAATCTGTTAGCCTGGAGCTTTATGACACTGTACGCAATAATGTGTCACATAATGTCTTTTGCGGAAAATATTCTAATGTATTGATATGATTATACGTGAATTTATGTAATGTTATCTGTCAAAAATTTGAAAAAGGATAAGCAAAAATTAATTTTAAAGAATTTTTTGCATTGATAGAATTATTATTATATTGTATAACTATATATTTACATATATATATATATAGACTAATATTACATTACATTAATACATTATTATACCATATATAACATTAAAAAACTAAATTTACTCACATTTTATATATGCATTACATAATCCGAATACATTTTTCAATCAAAAATGATACATTAAAAACGAATATATAATATTGATTTTATAACAATATGGTATAAATCTCTTTGGCTGTATACGTGCAAGTGTATATATATATATATTACGGTGCGTATCCATAATTTATCTTAAAAAAGAAATAGGGCATATAGTGAATTTATTTTCAAAGTTTTAGAATTATTCATCATATGATTTTAAATAATCTTACCATTAGAAAAACTCTTCCAGCAATTTATCCATTTACTTCATTCATATTCCTTGTGCGTACATGCGGCAAATCTAAATATTTTTCACTACCATTATCAATAAATTTTTTTTCATATTTCTATAGTCGAAAATTGTAAAATGGTTCGAAAAAAATATAATGGAAAACATCGAAAATTGTACATTTAAGCTATATACGAGTATATAAGTATATATATATAGTAAATATATAATACACATACGGATAAATCGAATGTAATATTGAATTGGACTTGACTTGACCAATCTTTATATAGAAGTATATTCAATTACAAAATAATAATGTAATTCTTATTTCATATACTCATATATTTTATTTCTTATATAATATTACATAACATATACGCAATAATAGATAATCCAAAATTTTTCTCTGTCACATGATATCTTCTCGATTGAATTATATTTTATATATCATCCATATGTGTGTATGTACAATGTATATTAAATTTATATTGGATTATACATATATTTATGTTCATATGAAACTGTATAAAGAGAATATAGTATATATGTCAAGTGGATCTGAAAGTGGTGTACATGTCCAGCTGTTCTGTTTTACTTTTGTTTTCCTGAATCTTATTTGAAATACTTTAAAATTTACGCACAAGTTGTTGCATGCATTTACGTTTGTAAAATTTTACTACACGTATATATACTAGACATTTTCTAACGTAACTTATCAGCAATTTATTAGGTTATAGTTTTGTAAAAATTTCATAAATTAATATATTTTTTAATAAATATTGAAACAAAAACCACAAAATAATTCCCATATCCTCGAAACCGCTATACTGATTGAAAGTTGAAATTTGACAGATTTTCGTTGTGCTGCTACGCGTGCATTCTATTCTGTTATCGTTATGGTCTCACTTATTTGTATGTTCTATTTTTGTTTGAACCCTTACTATCTTCATTTCAATTTTACATTAACTTAAAGTTTAATACATTTTTAAAAATATCCCATAAGTTAAGTAACCAAGAAAGCTAGAAAGATATTTTTCTGTTACAATTATTCCGTATTAAACTACACAGCTTTTTATATCTGTAGCAGTGAAATAAAAATTAATAATATTAAAAAATATAAACGAAAAATAGGTGTGTTTTTTTTGCTTTAAAATTATGTTGATTTTTAATTAGAATTTGATTTTAAAAAAAAAACATCAAAATATTTCTATATTAAAATTTTGTTTAACACATTTTCGGAGTAAAAATTGTAAAGACATTAAAATGAATTCGTATATAGAAAGATGCAGTGTTTGAGAATAAAATTGGTGTATTTAAAGTTTAAACATCGATCTACTATTTACATATATATAGTACCAATAAATAGTAATTATTCAAATTAATAGATTTTTTCTTTTAATGGTTGGTAAAATTTTATTGGATGAAATGCCAAAAATATATATATTTTTTTATTAATTTGTATATTTGTTTGTATTTGTTTGTTCATTGGCGTTTGATGGTTAGTAAAAATAAAATTTCCTTACGCAAATTGTACAAAAAAATATATGAACATCTTCATTATTATCATATGATTCATATGTAATTAATATTTGTCTTTCTTTTGCTATGCACATGTGAAAAACCATACATTCATTCATAATTTACTGCCAAATCTTAATTTTTTGATTATTTGCTGCTGTTGACTATAATATGTGGTAAAAAGCTAATATGTAGTAATATTTGTAGGAAGTAATTATACGGCCATAAGTATCTTATATTTCTGTATCTAAACATGAACAATCTTATTGTTAGGTAGATTTTGGCTGTTACTAGTCCGAACAATGTTGTGATAGTGTTTTGATAGGGAATTTTTAACTGCCGCAACTTAAATTATATGATCATACATAACATGCACCGCTATTTAAATGATTGATATATTAAAATAGTCACTTATTCCAAAAAATAATTTCATAAACACACAATATAATACATATACTCGTAATATTATATATACAATATATATTAATATAATTTTGAAAATTATGATAAAATATAGGTACATCGTACATTATATAAGAATATATGACATATTTATAAATTGCATAGATTTTTCAAGGTATATTTTAATAAATTTTCATTGGAACATAATTTAAAATATATGTACATAAAATATAAAACCTTGAGTCATTTAATTTATTTTGCAGATATATTATTAAATTTAATATGATATAATATCAAATATATATAATATATTTTTATAAAAATAAAAAAAATAATTAAAATAATAATTTTTGAAGCTATATATATTTGAATTAGTTTTCTGTTGCAAATTTAAAAAACTACGTAACTATGTTTTAATGTTAAAATTCAATAAACGGTTTACTGAATTTCATCGTATAAACACAAAAACGAGGTCTTCCAAAATAGGTGATAACACCAGAATTTATCATTTAAATTCGTAATATTGTATTTAACGATCGCAAATTGAACACTGTAAACATTTTATGGACGTGTACATAACATTATTAAATGATTGAGCCAAAAAGGAGACTACTTTAACAGTTAATTAAATTTTATTCTATAAAGTAATTCCTTATATTTTATTATTATTTTCAATATAGATCCGTCCTCGTATATATTATAATTTATATTTAATTTTGTTTATACATTTTATATGGATGTAATATTTTAATATCACCATCATATAATTTATCGGTGAAGTATTTGGCCCACATATATTTATTTATATAATAAGATAGTAAAATTAAAGTGTAAAATATTAGCAATATTTACATCGAACCGTTTAAAAATTTCTATATATATTTATAATAAATTGTCTATAGTATATTATTTAATTTTTATATATTACTTATTACGTACCTAAACTATGTACCATGTACGTACATGTATATAGGATATAACATATTATAATTAACATATATAATGAATTCACAATTTTTTGACGTTTTCGTTAGTTATTTATAACTTTATTACACTATATAAAAATGTATGTATGTGCATCTGTAATAATAATCTAAAATATTAATAATAATATTTATTATATAAGTTTTATGCGATGTACTATAATCGGGCCTATGTATCAAGAATTAAACGAAATATTAATTAATATAATTATGAAATATATATACAGATTCACACGCATCATACGCATAATAAATGTATATTTAATTTGATTTTTATATATACAATATCTTTACACACTAATTATAAGTAAATATTTAAATATGAATTCATTATTTAATTTTATGGTTCATGAATTTGTACATTTGTAATAATATACATATATAATTGTTTTAAGTAAACATTAATTGGATATTATGTCTCCTCTCCTCTGTTTAAACACATATGTTATGTACCATATATTTATACTTCAAATGAATTATTTATTTAGCATAATATTTACATTTCTATTGTTTATATAAAATCTTTTTGTTATATGTAAATATTATATTATATTATGTTTGGGTGATGTTTTAACGTGCCATATATTCTATTTTAATATTTGTATAGTACAATAAAATTAATTATTGCAAACATATACGCAGCTAAAAAATTTAAAAAAAAATAATTTTTTTTGTTTTTTAATTATTAAAATTAAGGTCAAATTTAAATTTAACTTTTAATTTTTAGAAATAATTACATTAAATATATTGTCATATTATGCGTAATTAAAAAAAAAAATAATATAATTTACTTAATTCAATGTAAATAAGATTTAACACTATTCGAGAAAAAACAATATGGTAATTTAAATCGTATACAATAAATTGTTACAATTACTATTTATATTTGTATTTTGTAAATATATGTTTTATAGTACTGTGTATTATTCATATTTATTAAAATTTCATACATTGATTCATTTCATTTCATACACAAAAGCTTTCGCATATAGGTTTAATTATGTACCGACAATTACGATATAATATGTGGAATTTTCTTTTAAATTGTTTCCTTGTTTTTATTTTATCTCACACTTCCTTTAATATCATTCATATACAACCTTTTCTATGATTTTCCTTTGCACCACATGAATCATGAAAATATTATAATCTTTCTCATTGTAGTGATTTTATGTGGAATTTATTAAGTCATATCTATCTATGTATAAAATATCAAAATACAACGAATTCACGCATTGAATTATGACAAATTAAGACTTTGATAAAACGATGACATGTCATCGCAATATTATTTGCTTAGAATGAAATATATCTATATACAGTATTTCTATATGGTTTAAATTATGATATAAATATATATATAACATTAAATTAGATTTTCTTACAATTACTATATATAGGTACGTGTATAGTAACAAGTACATAGCATATAAAAATATGATTATATACCATATATATACAAATGTATCATCAAATGCATATATTAAATTTAAGAAAACATATTTTATACAATATATGTTACATTCAACCCCATGCTATATATTGTAAATCGTAAATATTTGTAACATATGTTTAAAATTTATGTAAACATATAAAAATTACAACTTATAAACATTTTTGGTTTTGTTTTACCGAAATTTAAATTATTCATTTTTTATACACAAAGATATGTTTCAACTTTGTTTAACATTTGAAACCATTGAAAGCGGTGTCTTGGATTACATTTTATAGAAGAATACCATTCGTATTTGTATTATTTAGGAAATTAATAAAAAATAGTGAACCATCAAATAACAGAAATTATTATTTGTTATTATAGTTAGATATTAAATTATCAGAAATAAATTTTTTTTTTCACGGTTTGTCTGCCTCCTATATTAAATTGAATAAGCCGATAAAATTTTCTGATAGGCTTAAAAATCTCGCTGTTATATTATTGTCACTTGCCAGTTGGTATGATAACATGCTGGATTATTTGGCTGGTAGAGTTTATGCAATTATACATATTTTGTGGAGGTTTGCATCTGCAACTACCTTTTCGGTGAGACGGTGAGAAA
Organism: Bibio marci; assembly: GCA_910594885.2. Taxonomy (NCBI): domain Eukaryota; kingdom Metazoa; phylum Arthropoda; class Insecta; order Diptera; family Bibionidae; genus Bibio; species Bibio marci. The sequence goes on from OU343114.1 coordinate 12,490,705, forward strand.
ATGTGGTTTATCTTGTAGTTTTTATTTTGTGTTATTGTGAAATTGTGTTTTGACATCTGTGCCATATCATAATAATCATTAATTGTTAATATACGATTATTTTTGTACGGTACAACATGAAAAGTATATTTTTCTATTTTTTATAGTGATAAGCAAAGAATTTTAATTAATTAAATTTGGTTTGAGAAAATATATGAGATATGTAGAAGACATTTGGGGAACAAATTATTTAAAAAAAAATGCTTACAAGTCGTTTAAATCTTTCCAAGATGGCAGTAGTAACCTTGCTGAAACTATTGGAATTTCAAAAGTTTTGATTAATAGCGTTTTAAAAGACTTGTTGTGCAGCAGACCTATATCATAAATGTTCGTTTGGCTCCAAGAACCTTTGATTGGTGTTAATATTTAGCACAATGTTTTCTTCTGGCTATATTCAACAAGCTCAGCGCTTCGAAAATGCTGTTTTGACTCGATCGCCGAGATACAAGCCGAGGACCATTCAGGAAAATGATTTTTTTTTAATTATTTCAAGGAATGAAAAGTGTGAAAAGTGTAATGTTTCGGGGTGGTTTACTTTGAAATTGACAAAATTGATTTAAAAGAATAATTAAAGATTTTTCAAAATATTTAAAATGTTTTTTGAAACAATAGTGTTATAATGTCTTATTTAATTTCTGTACTATATATAAATATATCGTTTTGATGTTGTTGCTGAATTTTCGACCCATATTTCGTGTTATACTTTTAATATATATTTGAAATTCAGATATATTAATTTTTGTGAAGTCATATTCGTTCGCGGTTGTCGTGCCATTAGTATGGAGAGGTAGATTCGATATGGTCGGCCTACGAGAACCATGAATTTGTTGTTTCCTATATAAATGTAATTGTGAATCTAGTTTTACACCATATATACAATAATCATTGAATAAATATAAGTAATAAAAACACATCAACTAAAAACGCACGAAAAATAGTAAAATAATTATAAATTTTAATGCTATATTAACGATATTAACTGCGACAGGACTGCGGGTTAGTACATCTTCAGTATATTAAATATTAATTAAAAATAATAACCATAACCAAATAATTACATATATACAAAATATTACTGTTTTTTTCATTGCCATTTAAAGTTGAAATTTGCATAGGTAAAGCAGTGTGTGACAGTGAGGGTGGCGTGTTTATATTATTTGATACATAAACATCAAATACATATTATAATAAATTAAGTTCAAGTTTAATGAATGGCAAAAACATACATATAATAAATTATAAAATTGTATTCCTATTTTTTATTTACTCTTAAATCAATGTTCATGTTTACGTGTATATTATATAATAGTTGACATATATATTCTGTATAATGTAGGAGTACAAAACATACTATTAAGTATATTTATTTTTGTATATATTATATCTAGATATATGTGTATTTACTTAGTTATATTGTAATAATATAATGTATATAAAAAATATTTAAAAGTATTATTTATGTTCGAACGAATATTTACAACATTACAGTCAGTAATTGGATTAATTTATTTATATAAACAAAATTATATTATTTGGTTTTTTGATTATTAAATAACGTAAAAAAAAATATTTATTAAAATGCTACATTCATTTGGGTACTTTGTATAATTAATATTTAACCTACATTACATAATCTACATTAAATATTGAAGGTTCCGTATGTTATACCTATATGGTACTATATATATACATAAAACACCGCGTTCAGAATGTATCAACATATGTTTTTAAAATAATCTATATAATTAAAATTATTCAGAAAAATTACATAACATAAACGAGTACTAGTTCATACAAATATGAGTACATGCTATAGATATTTTACATAAAATATGATAAATACATATATAGAATAAATACATGGTATTGATTTTTCTCACATCATTCACTGATGATATGTTAACCACGCTAGAAAGAAAAAACAAACCAAACAATATTTTTATTTTGTTATTAATATTTCTGACATATATTTTACCTTATATAATCGTCCTTATTCAAATTAATTATAGTAATGTGCTTTAATGTTTCAAAAAGGCAAAAATTAATAATATATGAATAATATAAATAAAGTTTTGAATGAATAAAAGAAAAGGTTTCTAAATATGTATTATGAATACATTAAATTATCTATCTATATCTATATATACTTGATTTATTTTGAGACTTTATTAAAGTATATACGAGGTGTAGCTATAACGTAACAATACTAATGCTGTAAAATAATTAAATTTAAATCCATACATATTTGGTTATTATCCCCTTCAATCTATCCGGCTACAACTCTCCATGGAAATTTGTTCATTGCTGGAAGCCGGCATCATATGTGAGGTACTTCGCTTTTTCTTTCACATCTTCAATGTTAGTACGTTATACTTGGTTAGAAAAGCCATGACAGATTATGAATTGTGAGAATTTTAAATACCATTTTTTCACACACTTTTTGCATGTTAAACTTTATTTAGGTAAAATTTGCCGTACGCATTCTTTGTCAATTCATACAGTTTTAGCAATCGCACGAATAGTCAACCGATTCAGATTATCAAATCAACGTCTTCTCGGACAACCTTTAAAACGCTTAAACCACTCAAAAAGTTGCGCACGTCATAAACATTCATTACCATATAATATTGTTTTGTTAAGTTTCGTTTGGAATTTTAAAATCGTTACTCTATTAAAATACTTTATTTTGTTGGTAACACAGGTGTTATTCTAACGAAGTTAACGACCATAACAATACGTCCACAGAGACTAACGGCAATCGAAAGAGAAGACTACACGCTACAAATCTCTTATTTATAATACTTACTTACTTACTGCATGGCATTAAAACATAGGTGCGATTTTAGCCTTCTCCAGCACGCTTCTCCAACCAAACCAATCTGCAGCTAACGTCTGCCAATCCTGAATTTGTATGGATCTTAATATAACAGTACACTGCATCTAGCCATATACATTAGGTATATAAATATTAACTTAGGATAAATTACCTTTTTATTTATATTATACCACAAAATAATTATAATAAATTATCTATAGTCGAAAATTTTACATAAAAATATTATTATAAATTTAAATTAATTTTAAGAATAAATAAAATTTGTATAATATAATAAAAAAATAAAAAATAAAATAAAATTAATAATTTTCTTTATTGTCTCGGCAGTGGCGTCCGATAACGACGCTTCTGTAGTAGGGGGCCCTAATGCAGACCCCCATCATTCTTGGATACCAGTTGTAGCATATTTGGAACCTCTGCCGAGACCAACAAAGGCACCAAGTATGTTTAAATGTATATACTTGATGTGTTGTTATGTTTTTATGTGCGTGTTTGTGTGTGTGTGTGTGTAGTTATTATTTTGTAAATTAAATAGTTAAATAATATGTAGTTGTTTTAATACATAAAATATATAGAAATGATGAATTTATAACAATATCGTATTTATTATATTATTAATTATAATTTTTTTAAAAATGTTGTTGAAAATAAATATATTATTTATAGTTAAAATTAAAAGCGCATATCTTAATTGTAATATACAAATTAATAATTATAGGTAATAATTGTGGATGTGTTTTTTTTTATATTATATATTGATATATAATTTTTAAATAGTCAATTATTAATTCATTAGATGACTACATATAATATATATAGATGCATGCAAGCTTATAATATAAGGTGAATAATAAAATTTTTCGAGACAATTTAGGTACATGCATACATTGAATCTCAATTATTATCTAATACTATATAAACATTTACACATGTACGTACAGGTACACACATAAAATAATAATTAATATGTAAGTTTTAGTCACTCTCTTAATTTCAAAATTAATGGAAATTATTCATATGTTCTTAAAGATTAAAAAACATGCTTATATATTATTGAAATTATTTAACTTTTAGCCGATAAAATGTATTATAATAGTTTGCATACAGCACTGATGTATATTAATAATTTGTGTTAAATTATTTATATTATTTTCTATAATAATTTTTGTAAAATTAAACTGTATATGCCTGATATTCTACGGAAAAAATAAAATAATTTTCACTTAGTTGTTTGGAATTGGAAAACAGATAAATTATTGAATTTTACTATTTTCAATATAAAACTATAATTCAATAAACTAAATATGTGGGAATAGATTATTATTAAATATCAAAGTATAAGGTATCTAAAAATATGTTGATGCTCATCAATAATTTCTGTTATTCCTCTGTTTTAAGGTAAAATCTTAACTATTTGTCGCAGATTTTACTCTGTCAACAGTTACAGTAATGTAAGTCATGTAACACTTTGTTGTTCATAAATTTAAGACCAAAATTGTTATGTCACTTACACTATATCTCGACACAGACAACATTTTCTATTAATTCTTTATTTTAAATAACGTCTTAAATCACATATAGATGAACATAAAATATTTTATTACTTACACATATAAATCTAGATATTTTATAATATTGTAATTAATTTTTCAGGCTCTTATCGTATTTTTGAATTAAAGTCACATAGAGTATATGTCAGTCACGATTTTATTTAAAAGAACACGTAAATTTCATTGAATATGAAAAAAAAAAAAAATTAATAATGATTTAATGATAGTAATCAAAATTTTAATTTAAACTTATAGTTTAACGATACATAACTATAAATTATATGTTGTTTTTTCAAAATACTACAATTATATTGTAGTATAAAAAAAAAGTGTAGATTTGAATTTCTAGTATAATAAAGGAAATTAATATTGCTTTCCATTTTTATATTTAAAATTAATTATGAAAAATCGTAAAAAAGATATAAAAATAAAAATTTATCTAAAAATTATACATTTGCATGCAATGTCAATTTTTTTATTTTTATTATAACTTTAATTTTTATATATTTTCAGAATGTGATCAAACATTTGTATCACGTGCTGGTGGCATACAAAACGGTACATTTACAGCACCATTATTACACAATCCAACAAATCACTCTAGACAATGTCTATACATCTTCTTAGCAGGTCCTGGTCAACGGGTAGAAGTTTTATTTACAACATTTAATTTACGTGGAAATCCACCCGAGTACGTTTATTATAAATTATATTAGATTATATTTTTGTCTGTTTTATTACATAATTAAATATTGTAATTTGTTTATTTTTAATTATTTATTTATTTTTTTTTTTTTCAAATAGTGGCGCTGCTGTTGGTGAAATACCGGCGTAAGTACAAAATGATTAATTACAATCATTAATATAAAAATTTATCAAAACTTTATGTAGCCTCTATCTTCTCTTCATTTATATGTATAAGTATTTAATAAATTAAGTATAATTTCTTAAAATCCACATACTATACTATTTTTTTTTTTTATGGTATAATACCATATTGATTAAATAAATTATCCAATGTGTGCGTATAATAAAATAAAGTTATACATATTATTTACGAGAAGGGAAAAAATAAAATCACTAATGAATAAAAAATAATAAAACAAAAAAAATACCATCTCATATATAAAACTTTATCCCTTAATTCTTCTTTGTGGTTGCCAATTAAAACAAAAAATAAAATAGAAAACTTTCCCCAACTTTCTATATTTATCCTTTACAATTAACTCTGTATTAGTTATATATAAATATGTATTTTATATAGACATTTTTCATAAAACAAAAAATAGAATATAATATTATGAAGAAGACCGCCCGTACACAGAATTGGGAGAGAAAATGTGTGATAAAGAAAGACAAAGCCATTTTATCTTCTTATAAATAAATGTAGAATAATTGAAATATATGAGAAAATTACTCAATGGCAAAATAAAAAAAAAAAGGATACGAATTAATCTATTGATATTAATAACCTTTTTCTCATCATTTTGTTATTTATATGTGTATACGTACACAATATTTTATATACCATATACATATCAATATAAAATTACATTACTATATAGAAGTATAGAAGCTGTATATTATTTAATATATGTATTTCTTAATAATATTTATAGATGTAGTGCAGAATATATGGATATTTATGCTGAAGTACAATCATCCGATCCAGCTGATCTAATTAATTCACCATTTGGAGGACGATATTGTGGACCAATACCACCACGACGTCGTATCTCTTTATATCGTGCTGTTGCTTTATCATTTTTTACAAGTAAAAACTCAACCACACCAGATATTTTTGGTGGACGTTATACATTCATAAACGCATGTAAGTGTTCGATTATCAAAAATGTTCGCTATTAATTTTTTTTTTTTAAATCATCACCAATATACTATTTTTTATATTCATATGTATAGCTGTGTTTGAAATTGGTACACCAGTCAGCGGTTCACCGTGTTCCTATACAATAACACCACATAAAAATAAATCAGATATATTTATATCACCAACATACCCAGGTGCCTATCCAAAAGATATGTCATGTACATATCAATTTATTGGAGAATCAAGTCAACGTGTTAGATTAGAATTTCGTGATTTTGATTTATTTTTTGGTGGCCCACAGTAAGTGACTTTTTTTTTTTTATTGAATATGATTATAATAATATCAAATACTCTCGTTGACACATAATATTTAATATTCGACTAATAAATGTCTGTATTTTATAATTGTTATATAGTTGTCCATTTGATTTTGTTAAAGTATATGATGGACCTGACAATTCATCAGCCTTAATTGGTACATATTGTGGTCAACAAAGAAATTTAGTATTATATTCAAGCGAATCAAGTCTTCTTGTACATTTTTTTACATTACAACGTACGGCTCATACTCAAAATCGTGGTTTTAAAGGAATCTATGAATTTAGTGAAGGTTTTGTTAAATTAGATTTTATTCGTAAGTATTTTTATTTTTCATTTAGCATTATAAACTATAGCAGACTCTCTCACTAACTTACGCAATTAATTATCTGAACATTAACTACGGCTTTTATTGCCTCTATTATACGTAATCGCATGACGGTACATACGATAGAGATTTATTTATAGTTTTGGTTCTTGGAATTAAATGGATCTGACGATTAAAGGATCAATGATATTGCAGTATTTTCTAAGGATAATTTTCAAAAATAACTGTTCTGTATCTCTAGTAATGGAAGGGAAATAATTAGAGCTGATGTTTACAGCATTTTTTGAAATTATTCTAAATTTAATTCCATTACTTAATTTTAATATATAAATGTTATTAGGAGAACAACATCAATGGTAAATATGTTGCCCAATAATTATTCCACCGGGAATATTCTGGTTGTATTAGATGGTTGGGAAATAATGAGGTTACATAAATTTATTCATCTCAATATTTTTGAAAAAGTACAATTTATAATGGATTGTTTTGTAATCGAAAATGATTATTATACACATTTCACACCGCATATATATTTCATTTAATAATTAAATTTATAAACATTGTAACATTGTACATTTTAATAAATAGGTGAAAATAGTGGCATGCATATTAGAGGTTCAGAATGTGATCAAAAAATTTTATCGAAAAAAGAATCATCTGGTATGGTTTATTCACCAAATTATCCATATCCATATTTACCAAAAACTGTATGCAGGTAAGTTTATATAATATATGAAAATTGAAATAAAAATGGTAACATAAATTTACTTACGACTGACGATAATAAATTTAATTTATATACAAAGAAAGAAAGAATCTAATAGTATATATATTTCATATATTTTAATATAATTACAGATATTTTGTTTATGGTATGCAAGATGCTCAACATTTGGAAAGAGTTCGTTTAAAATTTGATATGTTTCAAATACAAAAGGGGGAACATAAAGATAAAGATAAAGAGTAAGTTAAAAAATTAAAAATTAAGTTCTTAAACATTTTTCAAAACATATAATTTTCCATAAACTTATTTCAATTTAAAAATTTAACGAATTAACATAACTCTATAACTTAAACTGCTTAAACATAACATTTCCTATAGCGTAAAACATTTATTTACATAATATATAATATTTAAATAGTTTTATTCAGAAATTATGCTAAAATAATATTAATATAATATAAACATAAAAAGAAAATTAAATTATTTTAATGACACATTTCAATTTGTATGAAATATGTGAAATATACGTAACGCAAACAATAAAAAGTATTAAATTTTTCAAGTTTTTATACCGGAAATAAAGCCACAGTATAATTATAATATTACTCTTTATTATATTGTTTATGATATTTGTGTTACATACGTATATTAATTCATTTTAAAAACATCTTGAAATGCATTTTATTATTATATTTTCATATTCAAATTCAAGTATGCATTCAATTTACTATTTTCATCCTTTATACAACTATATCATATTGAATATTATATTTAAAAATGCTATGAAATATATTTTAATTATGTACAATAACTACTTATATACAGGCGGTTTCAAAAGTATGTGCTCAACTGTTAGTTTTTTCAGCATTCTTTTGGCCATTTAAAAAAATGATTATTTAATTACAATTTCATGTAAAATTGCCATATATGATTGATATTATTGATTTTATTGAATGTTACATCTTCCATTAACATTTAACCAATTAACCAGTTAACTGCGTTCGACGTGTATACACGTCAATATACCATATAAAATATAAAAGGTTAAATAATATATCTCTATACAGTGTCGGCTGGTCGGCTGAATGCTGATAGGTTTTGTGTTGAGATAGAATTAATGGAAATTGGTCAATTTTATGAAGAAATAAAAATGAAATTAAATGTATTGAAAGAACGAAGGATAGATTTAATTTGTTAAATCATATATGAGTATATACAAAATTCTAAGGTGTTCAAATCTTGCAGACGGAAGGTATGTCTGTTGGTTTAAGCAGTTCGCAACGATATCCATTTCTAAGGTGTTTAAAATCTCTCGCATATAATAAATGCATTCGCAATACTTTCAGGGGTATATGTGAATTTTCAGCTCTGCATCTTGGTAAACAGAAAAGTGTGAAAATGCATTTCACGTAATATACGTTTAATGAAATCTAATCGGAATTAGTCTTATTTACTATGAAATCAATGTGGTTATAGTGATAGCATCAAATATAGTAATAAAAACATGAATTTCTTTATATAATTGTATTGTAATTTTATAACTTCGCCAATATATCTTTGGAAGTATTAAGGAAATTTTACATTGAGAATTATTTTCACTTAAGAATCTCTTCCAAAATATAATTATTAATTAATATTTCAAAAGATATTCCAAAATAACTCATTTTTTTTTATTTTTGCACTCATTTTTGAGCATAACTGTAGGTATATGTAACAGTGTTTGATTTCGCTTAATTTTAATTGTATTAATATAAATTTTCATTTATATTTTAGGAAAATTTTGAACACTAAAATTTAAAGACTTATAAAATTATAAACTTTAAGATAAAGTATGTATATTTTTAAATTGATTCTACAAACTATATAGTACGCAGAAGGTGTACCATGCTATTTATTATGGATACAAAAGTTGCAAATAAAAAATTAGCAATTTCTCAATTTTTCCGTATTACATACATTATTATTTTAATATATTATTATTGTGTCAAAAACATATTAAAATATAATTTATATTAAAGGTTTCTGTTACATTATAATAATAATTAATTCAAGAATTATGCTAATAAAAACCTACATTTTTTCTAGTGCCCCTTGACTTTTATGACTCATTTTGTATATATATACAATATATTTGATAATATCATTTAATTGTATTTTTTAAATTATTTTCTTCTTTTTATTATACCTTTAACAACGATTTGGTGTATTCAGGGGTCTTTGTGTTTCCTATGGATATGCATATACAATATTTATAAATTTATACGCTTTATATGAATAATTATGTTTATTTATATGTCTACTATATACTATATATATAGATATATATTTGCAGGAAGGTAAGTTAGGTGTATATAATAAAAAGCCTTTTAATAATGTATATGCATATACAAATGAACATAATTTTTTTCATTAAGCTTGGTTCTAAAATTAAACCTCATATAAGTTGTAATTACACACATAAACAAACATACATAACACATATACACACACACACATTATATAGTATAATATATATATTTGTATATTTGTATAAAAATTACGAAAACGTAGTTTAACATAATTTATAAAAATTATCTAGATTTATTTATTATATTATCTTATTCTTATTGTTATAAACTTTTAATTTTCTATATTTTCACAGATCAAATTGTACAGATAGCTATTTAAAAATTTATTTAAAAGGACAAGAAACACAAGATGCATATGATAAATTTGATTATGAATTATGTGGTTATGATACACCAACGGCATTAGTTAGTGATGGTCCAAGATTAGCAATGGTATTTAGTTCTGGTGAATTACAAGCCGGTGGTTTCAAAGTAATTTATACTACAATGAATGAATTTGTATTTATTTATAATAATAATTATTTAATAAATAACTTATTGTTTATATACCATCAATAGGCAAAATATACATTTGAAACAGAATATAAAATACCGGGAACAGCGGCACCAGATGGTTCTTGTACATTTACTTATCGTAGTACATCTAGAAAAAAAGGCGAATTTAATAGTCCTCGTTATCCTTCCAATTATCCTTCCGACACAAATTGTTCATATCATTTTCTTGCGACACCAAATGAACAAGTTACAATTGTTTTTGATCATTTTAAAGTTAAAACTGATAATGCCAATATAACAGAAGGTGCATATGGGTAAGTAATTTTAAATATGTATTATTTATAATAAATTAATGGATGGATGTTAAATTCAAATAAATTTAATTTTTTTACTATATACAGCCTTTCTGAATGTTTTCAAGATTGGTTAGAAATGTATGTAACATTTCGTGATGGTAGTGATCGTTTTCTTGGTAGATATTGTGGTTTTACAGCACCCGGTCCTGTTGAAAGTCCGCGTGGTTCTGTTGGCATACGTATTGTTTTACATACGGATCATGAAAATGTAGCAAGTGGTTTTAAAGCACGATATATATTTGAAGTTGCCAAATCAGTATATGGTGATTGTGGTGGTAATTATTCCGGTCAAGATTCCGGTATAATTACATCACCAAATTATCCATTAAAATATGATGGTCCTGGTAAAGGTGTTGCATCCCGTGCATGTAATTGGTATTTAAGTTCACGAAATGGTTATCGAATATCGATGAATTTTGAACATTTTTTTGTTGAGGGAGATCCAGCAGGTAATTATACTTGCATTTTTTTTCTAATTTGTATATTCATTATCTATATGTAACAATTTTTGTAGGGCGTGGTTGTCCAGCAGCTGTATTACGCATATGGATAAATCCAGATTCTGAACAGGCACCGATAGAACTATGTGGAGAAAAGCCAATTTTAGAATATTGGCATTATGTATCAATTGGACAATCGGCTAGAATTAGTTTCACAACCACTGACAAAACAATTGGTGCAGCGGTAATTTTAATCTCTTAACACTTGCATATATATTTAAAAAAATTCAAATTTAATACTATTTGTTTATTATACAATTTAATAAAAAAATAAAGGGCTTCCGAATAATATGGAATGAAATACAAATTGTACCGCCATCATCAATACAACATTATTGTGAGTCATCATATCTTTTTCGCTGCGAAATCACCGGCTTTTGTATCACAGATAAATTACGTTGTGATGGTACAAAAAACTGTGGACCTGGAGATGATACTGATGAAATGCACTGTGAGTCGTGAGTGAGTCGAACGGTTCAGTTCATTTTTAATTTTTATTTTTTTATAATTTGATTATTATTATTTTATAATTTTTTATCGCTATCTTATTATTTTTTTTTTTAATGTTTATTTAATTTTTTGTTTATATTCTTGTTATGATTTTACAAATTTATATTTGTGTATGTATTGTTTTTAAATTATCCCTTGCAAATATCGCTAATCAAAAAACTTTATATTTTGTATTACATAAAGTTATTTTCGAATATCATATTTTATGGAGCGCCACATATAGAAATAATATATAAAAGACAATTTTATGTCTAAGGTCTAAGCAATAGTATATTGTTTCACATAAAATGTGATGTCTGCCATAATATTTATTCTTTTAAATTCTGTACATATCATAATATTTTTATATTTGCATATTATAATATATGATGAATACCAACTTACTCGTTATCAGTCACATCAGAATATATATGTACTACTTTGTACATAGGTAAGGATTTACCATATACATGGATACATTCTATTTTGTTGCAGAAAAAACATGATTTGTATTGTCATTTGTTTCATTTTAAGAAACATTATTTCTGTAACTTGTTGATATAGTGGTAATGGCGTAGTTTATTCTGGCTGTTGAAATCTAACAAAAAACGAACTTATCAAATAATTGATTTGCAGCGATCGTTACAAGAAAAACTACCAGAATATGGCAAATGCACGATAAAGTGGTTTTTCAACACATGATCCATTACAAGAGCCACACAATAAACGCTAGAAGCAATTGGTTTAGGATCTTAATGGCTTTTCAAAAATAAAGATGGTTTTCTTAGAAAAAAAAGACACACCTATTAAAAAAATTAACTTTTTTCTTATACTTATCATATGGCAATACATGGTAAATTTGCAGCTGCAGTAGAGTCTCTTTGAAACATTTTATTAATTGGGTGTTAGAAATAAAAAAGTTTATTAGTTTTGTTACATTAAAAACAAAATAAAAAAAAACACTCATTTACAACTCAAAAGGATTATAAAACTTGTTTAGTACACAATAAGTGCTATTTTCAAACTTTCAAACAGTAATTTGCAAATAATAAAAGTTAATTATTATTTTATTTTATTATTTTATTATTTTATTATTTTATTATTATATTTCTGAAATATATAAAAATATTTAATAAAACTAAATAAAATTATAAATTGAACATAAAATGATATTATTTAAAATAAATCTTATTAAAATTGTGTACTTTTAAAACAGACAAAAAAAACTATATAAAATAAAAAGAAAGGAAACATTTAAATAAAAATTAATTTTTTTATGAATATACAAAAAGACAAAAATACATTATAAAATTCATTATTGTGTATATTTTAATAATAAATAGCACGCAGCACGAATCCGATCTAAAATAATTAGAAATCCTTTTAATAGAATTTTCAATTTTTTTTAAAATTAACTATTGTATATAAAAAATAATTATTTCATATGAAATATTTTTCATATCATTAAATTTTTATTATTATTATTAGATATTTCGTGTTTGTTTGTACATATATATTTTAATATATTAAAAAAATTGAATGCGAGCTCTATTAAAGATATTTTTTAATATTATTGAACTATATTCGTATATAAATGTATATGTAATTCTATATATATATATATATATTATATACATTAATTCTATTTAAAATCAATCGTGAGTATAGTAGGCTCAATTCCTAAGTGTAATTGCGTGTTAAAATAAATTTTTTCCTTCTACCAAAAAATTTCATATCGATTCCTCAAAAAATACATGTTTTGTAAATGCAATGAATAGGAAATTTTATAGTAGAAACAATTATTATACGATGGACGTTCAAATTGTATCAAAACGCGACGACGCCTAAAGTTTAAGTTACTTTTTTAATATGTACAATATTGAAATATGTGTGGTGATTAACTAGTAAAAAGGTTTTAAGGCAATGGATATTCATGTCGATAAATGTATTATATGATGGTATACTGTTTTTAAAAACAATATGTTTTGTAAATGAGAATATATCTGGACAAATCCCCGTTAATAGGAACCCTCATTTTGTTGATGCGAACTGTATTGGTTGACTGGAACTATCTCTGTCACTTCCAAGTGTAGATACTATAACACACCATTTCATATAGTAGTTGGCACTTAGCAAAAATGTTAATGAAAGTAACACCACTTTTAAGTGATTTGGATTGATAGCTGGTAATGACTTACACCTTTGCAACCTTTGGAAAGACATTTATAAAAATTTATTTAATAAAAAAGTTGGAACAAAGTGACTAGATTTTTAGAGTTTCAACTTAATGTGACGTTGTGGTGAGCGGATGTTCGTCCCTTATATATGATATTACTATTAACAACCAAGCAACTATAAGATTGTGTTCAATTTTTTTTGACTATTTAACGAAACCATATGAAATTTCTTAGTTGAATGAAAAAAAATTAATTTGGGATGTCATCATTAAATCATATTAAATAAATAACTGTGCCAGAACATCACCAAAATTGGCAGATGATTTTAAATGGAATTACCATATTATAACATTAAATATAAATATATATAGTACCAACATAATAAATTGCTTGCGTAAATATACAATTTCTTTAATTATACCTATATATCTATTTTATATATATTCTTCTAATTTTTAAACAATTATTACTCTATTACTATACTATAATAAATTTATCCCATAATTTTTCATATAAGATATTGAATGCGATAATAACTGTAGTAAAATTTTTTTAAATTAATAAATCAAAATAAAATAAAATTTTTAATTCTTGGATTTGAAACTTAAATTCAAAATCTTATATGCTAAATTTATTTAATGTAATATAGATAATATATTTCAAACTTTTTAAAAACAAAATCTATACTTACTTATTCTATAAAATTCCTATAATATTTTGTTGTCAAAATTTTTTGATATAACTTTATTTTTATAACGCCACCAGGTGAAGGAAATGGCCATAGAAAATTGCCTAGCTATCAGTTCCTGGTGTTTGCGTTGTTGGCCAGTATATTTACTTCGTCATATAAATATGAATATTATTATTTTTTATAAATATTATTTATCCTTCTTTTTCACTATATAACCACTTTTAATCCACACTATAAAATAAAAAATTCCTTTTTCTTTTAAATTTAATTTTTATAATTCCTAAAAAAAAATGTATAAATATTTTTTATTTTTTTACATTTCCTTGCTGTTTTGTTTTCCTTTTATTTTAATTTTTAAATTAATTTATTTGTTTGTTGTTGTTGTTGAATTTTCTTTTGTAACATATATTAATTAATAGATAAAAAACAAGTCCTTATGATTTTTTTAAATCCCTTTTTAAACTATAAAAATACTATAAAAAAAAAAAAAAAAAACATTAAATTATTATTAAAACTGCATGTAAATGGCCTGCGTATGATGACTCAAATAAAAATACTGTACTATAATTTCCAAAAACACGTGAGTTTTTCTATCATAAATTAATTAATTATATTTGAACTTTAAAAATATATATTATTAATTTGTGTAGTTTTATTATTAAAAACAAAAAAAAAAAAAAAAATAAAAGAAAAATAAAAGAAAAATCAAATCAAATATCAAATTTACAATTATTGAATTATTTTAAATTATATGTGAAAATATAAAAACAAATCACAATAATATTTTTTTTTTCATCATAATATAATTATTAAAATATGTTTTATTTTATAATATTAAAAAATTAATATTGAACACCCATACTCTTCTCACACACAAACACCCACTCATACATTTCACTTCTCACCACACTCACGTACGTTTTATTTAATATATATATGCTTCAATTAGATTATTATAAATAATAATTAGTAAGACATAAATATTTTTGTTTTTATTTGCATTTTAATTAAATCAATAATTGTTTTTTTACTATAATTTATTAACAAATACTATAACTTTAATTATTTATACGTGCGTAATTATACATGCGATATAATTTTATTATAAATTTGAATGAATTTTTTATTTTACTTATATTTGTACCTTTGCTTAAAAAATTTAAAATACAATTATTCAACTTGTAATTATAGCTATACCACCCCTCTTTTGTATATAATTCGTAATTTACATTTTATATATATATATTTATATATATATCAAATCAATATACACAACATTTAATATACGTTAACTATACACTCATAAATATATAATTAAAAAAAAAAATCATATAATTTACGAATTAATATTATTTAAAAATTAAAAGAATTAAAAATATTAAGTATTTAAAAAATTAATTTTAATATATTTTATTTATTTTAAATTGTTTTTTTTTTTGTATATTCGATGGTTGCAGCTGTGTTTCGCCTTCATAAGAATTTTGTGTTTATTTGCAATTTAAATTTTTCGAAGTCGAATTTCAACATAACGACTGCGATAATGATTTTGAATGATTATTTCATAACAATATGGTTTAGAGATTCAGTTTTAACTGTTCAGTTTTAATTGTTGTAAACTTCACAAGAATAATTGAATAAATTAAATAATAATTAATATTGTCCAGTTGGTAGTAATTTTTGAAAATATTGTATTATAAAAGGTCGAAAATATCATTGAAAATTATTTGTTTTGCTAGCCTCTAAATATACAACCTTTAAAATGTATTTACTTGTGACTTTGAATATTCATGATATAATGTAATAAATTTTCTATATTCCGTTGGAAAAATTTATATATTCTATTATGAAAATATATTACCATAATTAGAATTTCTTTAATATAAAGTCATAAATTTTATTAATGCCTTTGCAAATATCTTATTTTGTGATAAGTTTGAAGGTGAACGTGTCACCCATCTGACTCTTTTTATTTCTTAATTTTACAACTGCAACCAAAAAAAAAAAAAAAATTTTTAAAAATTTACGAAAAATTTAAATATAAACGAATAAAATATATTAAATTTAATGTAATAAAAATTAAATTATAAATAAATAATTGAGATTAAAATTTTTCTTATTTTCTATACAATTACAAAATATATAGAAATTTATAATTATGAATGTTCTTTTTCTCTTCTTTTTTTTTTTCTTCTTTCTAATTTATGTTGCGCTCTACATCCGTAAAATATAATAAATAATATGTTATTTTATGCGATTGCGTTATTGTTGAATGCGCAAAAAAAAAAACAAATTTTTAAAAAACAATTTAAAAAATAACAAAAATAAAATATTAGGTACCATGATAGCCGTCGAGGAGGGTTACGGAACAACCATAATTATAATAATAATCGGGGCCACCGCAGGCTTGTTCCTAATTTGTCTCCTTTACACAGTTTGTCATTGCAAAAGAAAACGCAGACTTCATCGACAACTGGGTCTACATAGAAATGCTGCTCACTATGATTCAACAACAAGTGCTACCGGTAATTATATTTGCATATATATTGTACATATAAATAAATAATAATATCAAATGAAAAATTATAAATTAAATTAAAACTTATTTTTAAGGCGAATATTTATTTATATAGATTATAGAGTAATTATAATAAATTTAAAAAAATATATTATATATTAACTATGTAGTTTTTCAAAAAAAAAAAAAAAATAGTTCTACATTCATTTACAGGTTTAAGTTCAAGTCGACGACATTTACAGGGGGGAAATAGTTTATCGGGTAGTTTACGTGGTATTAACAGTGATTTATTAACAATTCCTCCAGCTCCATTACCACCAACAAGTGTTCCACCTCATATATGTATAACCAATGATTTACTTGATGACGATGACGACGACGACGATGATGATGATGAAGATGTTGATGATGACGACGATGATGATGACGATGATGTTGAGGAAGATGAAGATGATGAAAATTGTACTAATCATAACGAATTATTTATAAATGCTGATCGTTTTTCAAGTGGCGATAGTGTATAGCAATAATATAATAATAAAAATAGAGTGTTGTGCAATAAATTATATAATTATAATAGAATAATTATTAAATTAATAATAACATATAGGTAACATTGTTTTTTAATTTATAAAATTAATATTAAACAAAAATTAAAATATACTAATAATAAATAAATAAATAAATAAATAAATAAATAAATAAATGAATAAATAAATGAATAATTAAATAAAAATATGTGTAATATATATAAATATATATATTTAGTGAGAAACAAATTTAGTTAAATCAATAAAATTAAATAATTTTTATTTAGTAAAATTATTAAATTTTTTTCTTTTTTTTTGTAATTTCATATTACAACACATGTGTATACAGAGTGCAAGTAATTATGTATATTGGAAATATACTCTCAATATTATACCATATTTATATTAATTATTGAACAATCGAATTTTAATTATTTTTAAACAGTGTTTATGTATTCTTGATTTTATAATTAAATATTGATATAGTATTTTATAGATATGCACATCCAATATAAACAATATTATAATACATAAAGTGGGTCAAAAGATTATACAGCGTTGATTCTTTGTGTTTTTTCTATGAATTTTTGTTTTTAAATAAAATCACCAATAAACACACTAATTTCAATTTTATAAACTTTTTAAAAATCGCATATTTATATGGAGGCAATTGTTAAAAATAATCGATAAAAATCAAGTTGTAATATAAACACTGTGCAAAATGTAAAACTTTTTATAATAATTAAATTATAATTATAATTAATAAAATAAAATTATTAAAATTGATGACAAATAAAAAAATTAATAAATCAATAATATTAAATATAAATATATAATATTAAATTAATTTATAATTTAATGAAATAATTTTATTATTTATTATATGTATATTATTTAAAATGCGAAGCATAAAGAAATAATTATAATTTTATAATTTAAAAACTTCATAATATTATTGCTACACATATTTTTTGTCGGTTACAGTTTAGGCATATGGAATGATGCAACTGGGGAGGAAAGAAACTATATTATAAATTACGCATGATTTTCGAAAGATTATGCTTTATTCACTATGCAAATATTTTGTTCCAATGATAAAATAAAATTATATGTCTTTGGTTTTTATTTAATTTTATAACATTTTTAAATATTATTCTACTGCGATATTATTGAATCTAATCTACATGAATATCCATATTGTACGTAATCTGGTTCAGTAAATATCGGAGTATTTACGAACATATTTGCATTACATAAAATTAACATAAAACAAAGAATGTTACACATATTCCAAAACTTGTATGAAATTTAAACTATTCCCACAAAATGTTGTTAACATTAAATTTGTTATAAAAAAAAAAAAATAAATTTTAGAAAAATACATACAAAGGATTTTAAGAGTTTCTAAAAAAAATCGGTAAAAAATAAAAGAAATTATAAAAATTAAAATCATTTGTCAATTATATTATTATAATTATAATAGAATTAAAATTAAAAACAATAATAAAATTGTAATGAAATTAATTTTTAAATCGTGTATTGGTATGTTTTTATAACGCATTGATGAATTAATATAAATAATTATATAATAACATAAACGGTTAATTAAAAATTTGTTTCTATGAACGTATTTTTTTTTTGATTTTGTTTTTTTTTTTTTAAATTAATTAATATTAAAAATATCCTTATTTATATTTTAAATAATTTTAATTACGTATTTATTATATACAAATAAATTAATTTATTTGATAATTATATGTTTTATTTACTATATTTAAATTAAAATAAATTTAAACAAAATTAAAATTAATACATAACCTTATGTAGAGATAATAAAAAAATTAAATAAAAAAATTAATTAAATAAATATGATATTAATTAAAAATTATTAAATGATTGTTTAAATGATAAAATTAAAAATGTGTATGGTTTTATGGATACACCTACACAAATAATCAAAATTATAAATAATTAAAAAATGTTTTAAGTTATAATTTTTAAATATAGAGTAAATTATTTAAGTTTATGTTTATTACTAATATGTTATTATAATAACAATAAGTCTAATTTTATTATATAAATAATGTTATTAAAATGTTTTTTGTTTTTGTTAAATTTTGATTTTGATCAATCAGTTATGTATATTTGGAGTACGCGTTCAGTTCGACGTGTTTCTGCACGTAGTAGTTCAAAAGTATGAAAGAAAAATATTTGATAGTTCAGTGAATAACAAATTAAGATTATTGTATATAAACTAAATATATAAGCTCACAAAAGTCTTACGTTCTGTTTAAGTGTGTTTATATATATTTAATAGAGCGTAATACGTGGAATTCCCCATCCACCAGATATTCTATTGGTTATTCCTTTTTAAATTGTATTTATATAATTACTATTATGATTGTCATGTATTACTGAAACACTATATACGTACATAAGATTCGTTGACAAAAAATAAAGTCATTCGTTGTGAAAATAATAGTTTAACATTAGTCGATGAAAGGATTTTAGATCACGCAGTAGAAACAAGTTACTTTTATTTTCTTATTTAAAAATAATCCTCTCCGGCTTCAATACAATTATTACAGAAAAATTTCCACCAAGCCGAAGCTGTTTAGAAGGTTTAAACATCATCAAATTAATCCATTTTTTTTTTTTTACTTTTTTCGGAATAAAGAGTGTTTTAGGAATTTTTTGTCAGAAATCTACGAACAATTGTTTAAAATGTGGGGAACAAAAATTATACACAGACTTTTATTTAACTCAAATCTGATACATGCTTCTAATCGTTTCGTGATTGTATAGTTAAAAGACTTTTACATCATATTCAGTCAAGCGCACAACGATTGTTTGCTATACGAAATCATGCACTTTTTCAATAATTTCGCAGGACTTGTTGTGAACTTGATCTATTGCTATATTTATAATCTTTTTATTTTACCAACCAACTGGCCGGATGGTCGAACTTTATTACTTATGAGAGATTATATCGATTATGGTGCCGTTGTGGGGCGAAATCTAACACAAATCTTACAAATTAATGGACTTGTATTTAAATTGAATAAATTTCATTAAATTTATTACTCCTATGCAGTTATTAATTCTTATAAACTTTTGAAAAATTACACCTTTATCAAAATTAATGTCAATTATTATATATTGTAATATAAGAATTGATTACTTGCATTTCGTCTACATATTGATTGTAGTGACTTAAATGCTGGATCTACCGACATACAGCATCTTTGGTACTGCATTCCATTGAACTTAATTTTAGTATCTGATATATTAATGAATTTTTCATACAGTTACCGATTCGAACTTAAGAAATTCCAATGTTAAGGTAATTCTTTGATTAATGAATTCACTTGAATTGAGAAGAATGTTATATAATCATAGACTGTTTGTGTTTTCTTACATTAATATTTCAAGTTATTGCTGCGTTGGAATGTGCAAATATTATTGGTTTATCTTGAAACTAAATAAATTCTATAAATAATATATAATTATATGTGAAAAGGTAACTAATTAAGACTGCGAAACAATTTTCAATTATAACAATTTTCAAACATATTAATGTAGCAAAAATTTAAGATGAATAATATTATTAAATAAGTAAATTATAAATAATAAAATAAACACATTATTACAAGTATCACATAAACAATATTATAAAGTTGCATATATTTTAACGAATAATATAAAAATAAATAGTAACAATAATTTCAATAAATGAAAACTTGAAAATGATCATATAGACAATGCCATATGAATTTCATTAAATTAAAAAATAACTAATTAATTAACAAATTAATTTATTTATTTCAACAATAATAAAAAGTTATATTCGAAAACGAAAATTTCTTCAATTCAAGTATTCATAAATTTAAAATGTATATAACTGTTGAGCCAAAACTTGTTTGTGTTTGTGCCCACATTCGATTGATATATGTACCAAATATCTACTATATATGGCTCTTATGACATAACTCTTCTTAACATATATATATTACACAGTTCGTTACAAATTCAAATTCAATACAACTAAAAGGAAATATTTTCCTTTCGTTGCATTCATCCGATAAAAGTGACTTTTTCTACAAAAAAAAATGAATTAATTTTTAGTCGCGACTTGTAAATTATTATAATTATATATTTTGATGTATGAGTTTTTAGTAATTCTGGATATAATATAAATCTTTATTTCTTATATATTATAATTTTATATATTATTAAATTATTTTTAATTAGAATAAATTGGAAAAAAAAACGAAAAAAAACAAGAAAAAAAAATAAAATAATAATAATTATTGGTTTCATAGCTCAAGTAATGCGCTAAAATGACACAGATTTTAACAATTATAATATAATAAATATGGTATACATTTTAACATTTTATTTAAAATTTAATTAATATTTTTTCGTGAAATTTCTTATAATTTAATGCAATTAAAACACTACATATATTTAGTCACAAATTCCACAAATAAATAATTAAATATAATTTTATTTAAAACAGTGAAACGTCAAATTTTATAATTTAAATTATTTTATTTATAATAAAAAAATAAAAGTTCTTCTCTTCTTTTTTTTTTTAATAATCATCCACCTCCGTATGCAGTTGTACAGAAAATGTGATTGATAATATGTATTAGTACTATATGTGTGCGTGAATAAATAAAATAATTTTATAATTAAATAATTATAAACTAAAAATCTCATCAATATAAATTTCATTTTTATAAATATATTTTATATTAATTAAAAAAAATATAATTAATGAAACGAATCACCAGCTATGATGAGATGTATTCACTTAAAAAAATTATTTATATTATTTTTTGCTCAATTTGTGTAAAAATGAATATGCTCACATTAATTATGATAATATAAATAATTATGTTTTAAAATAATAAATTAAAAATTAAATAAATTATAATAATAGTAAAATAATAAATAAATACAAACGGAAAACGCTTAATAAAAATTAATATCACCATTAAATTATATAAATTTATTGATAGCACAGACATACACACACACCCACACACATAATAAAACCACATATTTTTCACGTGATACATATATATATATATATTGAAATTATATATATCACTTTATCTAATATGTAAGATAAATGCTTTTGTTGTACATACATATAAAAACAAAACAATAATGTACTGAAATATAACTTAATTATAAATATTAATTAATTGTTTTTCTCTCTAATAATTTTTTAGATTAATATATAAAGTAAAAAGGAAAAACAACACGTTACTATAATTATTTTCAATTTCATACGAAATTTCATTCATCCATATACCATTCTAATTCTTTTTAATTATACCAATATTTAAATCCATCAAATTTAATTATTTCTTTAATTTTCACAAAAAAAATTTAATTTAAAATTAAAACAAAAAATACATAAAAAAAAAGCCACTTTCCGTCCTGGCGTTAACATTTATATTGCATGAAAATGATAAAAAAAGACCACTTAAAAATAATCAATATATAATTGAAAATTAAGGAAAATTATATACAAACAAATATTAAAATTAAAAAGGCCCAATTTGGACTCCTTTTTATAATAATATAGAATAGTATAACAATTATTAATTCAATTTTATTTATTATTTAATTAATTTTTGTTACACATTATAATACACAAATATATTTAAACGCACTAATATTAATGGAATTTAATTCCAATCATTTTTTTGTTGTTAATTTTCAAATTCTTTTTATTGTCTTTACTTTAAGACCAATTATATTTTCAATACAGTCATAGAATTTCATAATTAGTTAAGTGGAGTTAGTGATTTGTACAAGTGGCAATAAATAAATAAGTTATTTATAATAGAACATAAAAAACACAGTTCATATGACAAAAAGAAAACTTATCTGAAATTTGTTTAATAAAGAAAAAAATTTATTTTCTTCATGACGGTGACAGAATAGTGAATACCATAACATATTGCAAGAAAAATTATATTTTTAAAATCCAAGTCCAAGGCTCAAGCAACCATAGTATAGAATGACCGAAACATTATACGACTAAATAAAGCTGATCTTTTGATCATGTCGAACAAAATTATGGCTGATTTACTTAAAATATTATGTTATATGCATTAATCACCAAAAATTCAATGACAGGAAAATAATTGAAATGAGCGAACAGCAAGACAGAAACCAAATGTTTCTGAAAAAAGAAAAATATTAAATAATGAACTGATCTTAAACTCATATAGAATCAATATAGGGATATCAGGAAAAGGTTTTGTAGAAGATATCCAACCAAATATTCCAATTAAAAACGATAAGATGAATATTATTAAAATCAAACTGTCTCAAATTCATACATTTTTTTGTGAATAACTTTTAATTTATATTTAAAAATTAAATATTATTTAAATTAATATTTTCTACATAGTCAATGAATTATTTATGATCGTTAGAAAAAATATACAAAATAATAATTTATTTATATTTTTGCATATTAAATAAATGAAAACAAAAAAATCCTTTTCTCACCAAGGATAAAATTGAAGATATTAACTATTTCGTTAATATAATTGCGTTCTTATATATAAAAACTAATAAAATAAAAATATCATTATTATTTCTATCAACACATTCAGCAAAATGTTTATTATACATTCAATTTAGTATCTTTTCGTCCGCAGTTAATTTTCCCATTTCAAAATATTTATTATTAGAATTTTTTAATTTTTTTTTTTTTTCTTAACATATATAAAATCTATTAAAATTTAGAGAGAAAATATTTTAATTTTTCATATTTATTAAAACCAGTGCATTAAATAAGTATTTATCATTTTTTTTAAATAAATAAAATATTATGAACAAAAATTAAAAAGAAAGACAAAATAGAAAATCCATTTACAAATAAAAGCAATTTTTTTTTTTTTTTTTTTCATAAAATATTAATAATAATTATATAATAATTTAAATGAATAAAAAATTAAATTATATACGATAATGAAAATCACGATTTTTTATATAATATAACAAACATTTATTATTATATAGATAAATATTTAATTATATATTATGATGTAAACCATATTTCATTAAAAAAAATTAAAAAAATTAAAAAAAAAAAGAAATAATATTATAATAATAAACATAAAACTAAAAACCCGAATAAAATTAAATTATATTAAAATAAAATGTATTTATATATTTATATATGTGTTATTATATATATATATATAATATATATTATATACATTTGCATACATATATTAAATATTAATTAAATTTAAAAATTAAACTCACACACATAAACTTATATACATAACTAATAAAACGGAAAACGTAATGAGCGCACGTGTTTTATAAAAAGATAATTATATAAATAAAAATAAATAAATAAATAATTAATAAAATAAAAAATTTGATACAAGCAATGTTAATATGAAAAAAAAAATGATATTAAATTTTAATAGAAAAACACATTTAACAACAACAAAAACAATTAATTATTAATTAATTAAAAATATATATTATACATATATTTGTATACATATATATAAAAAAAAAGAACTGCAATTTATACATTAACAATTTCATTTTAGAATTTTTAGACGTCTGTTAAATATATTTATTTAATTATCAAAAAAAAAAAAAAAAAAACCCAACTAAATAATAATTAACAAATTAAAATTAGTTTCAAAATTATAAGTATTATTATAATTAACATATGTAATTTAAAGCGTGAAAATGTATATTAATTAATATAATATAATTTATAATTACAAATATTATTTAATAACTTTTAAAAATTGCATTTTATCATATATAACCTCTGCTTTAAATTTTACAATTTGTGTATAATTCGTTGCTTATAATTTAATTAAAATATAAACAAATACAATCATATAAATTAAAATAAATATACCGATCTATAGTTCATTGGTTCATATTAATGACAGTCGTTTGTAAAGTAAATTACTGCCCTTGATTTAAATAAAAAAAAAATTTATAATAAAAGCATGTTTCCAGTACATCAACACAGCTGCGAATTATAAAATGTCTTCTCATACGATATTACATATATATTTATTATAAACAATTATAAAATAATTTATGCAAATTTATTTCAATTTATATTATGTTTTAATTTGTTTTATTTTTTATTTTTTCAATTTTCTTAATGTTATTTTGATGATATTCATCCGCAATGCCTTTTAAAGTATATTATAGTATTTTTTCAATATAATATATGTTATATTTAACAATTAATTTATCATTTATGGTGCTACAACAAAATGGTCCGACTTTTATACGAAAAATTATAATTAATGATATCTGTGTGCATTATTCTATCACCAGAGTTATTAAAACTATTAGAAATTTCAATGAATATAATACATGGGTGAAATACTAAAGTGCTATAATTGTATTTTCCACTGATAAATGATTTTGATTGAATTCCTATGTATATGTTAAAATATTCCGTCTGATATAAACTCATATTGTTGTTTGATAGATGGTAATTTGATTATTTATTTATTTATTTATTACTATTGTATACATGTGACACGGTCTCTCTCTCTCTGAATTATGTAATTACTGAAAAAGTATTATAAGTATTATAAGTATTTTCTATTTCCAAATATCTCACAAATAAGTGTGTAAAACAATTTGGATATGTAAAATGATACTTTATAATATAATCAACAACCTAAAAAGAAATTTATTTAGTACAAAATAAATTTGAAAATTAATGTACAACCTTTATTTATTTTTGAAACAAGTGACAACTATTATGATGAAAACTGTGTTGTTTAAAACAATATGTTAATAGAAAAAGATACTAATTTAAGCAAATGAACCAGCTACTCCCACATCCAAAATTGCTATTCAGCTAATGGGCGTTATGCACCTAAATGTCAACAGTTTAATGGCAGTGACGAAACAATGATCAATGTTAATGTTCTACCACACAATTCGGAAGTTATTCAAACTGAACAATGTCATTCAAGAAAAGTGAACAAAATTGGTAAATCGCAAAGTAAAATTATGTTTCACAATGACAATGCAAGGCTACACACGTATTTGGCCAGTCGGTAAAAATTGATGGAACTTAAGTTGCGATGTTCCACCTTATAATTGCACCATAAACTTAATATTTATTTCGTTTTTTGTAAAACTTCTTGAAATTTGGTATAAGAATTTCTATAATAATAATTCATAAAAACTAGTTGCCTTATATATGAACACAAACGAAAAAACCATGCTTTCGATGAAAGATGACAAATTGTCATGTGTAAAAATGGACAATACATTATGAAAATTCTTTTATTTTTTTAACCCTTTCACTGTGTCTTAACACAATTTCGTGCACCAAATTCAAATTAAATTTCAATTTAATTACAAAATTATTTTTTAATGAATTTTATTCTTAATGGTTGATATTATTGTTGTTTATGTTATTTGATAAAAAAAAAGTGTGAAATATATGGATATTATTTGTCAGTTTTAGTAGATAGTTGAACAGGTTGTATGTATTATGAATATTTTAATCAATTAATTAGTATTATGTAAAAATTTTGTGTTTTAAATTTTATAATAAAAAAATTTGAAATATAAGATTATATTATCAATTGATTACACAATTTCAATGCGGATGTGTAAAAATCACAAAATCTTTCCGGAATTTTGCATTTAATTATTTTATATGGGTTTTTGCAATAAAGCAATAAAACATTGTGTTATTTTCAAGCATAAGAATTATTCTTAGTACTCCAAACAAATACTAATACAACATAAACTTCTTTTTGTCACAGCATTCAATAGCATAATATCCATTTTGAGTTAAAATTAATATTATAAATACATAATTTCAAATGACCAATAAAATTCTGGTGATTCTGATTATCTACGAAAGGATTAAGCTGTTTTAAATATGGAACGTTATGGTGATGCGGAGTATTTCTTCTGAGCAATCACAAGTGACGTTGCCCAGTACCAGTAGTTTGTTATTGGGTGGTGATACCAAGTAACACTTCTGAGTAGTCACGTAGACGTTCAGTAGTTTATTATAGAGTTAGTGTATTATAAAGGAAATATTGTAAAATTATACAATAGTAGTTGACTGATGTACTGAATATTTTAAGCATATAAAAGTGATTATTGTACACACGATATATGAGCGAATATTGTATTCAATCCAATATAATTACATCGCATTCAATTAATATGAAAATAAATATTTTTTGCAACGTTTTGAGGTAAATTTGCATATCAAAAATTACTATTTTTATCACCATCAGTTTTTAAGTAAATACAATATTCACTTTATGAATTTGGAAAAATATGAATGCATGAAGATTTAATTTTGATTATATTACCATAGTCATTGACTGAGCTCTAACTTGTGATAAAATAATGAAATTTTAAACTATTTGATATTTGCTGCTTCTTATATACTTGTGTATGGGGAATATTTTATTATATACTTCGTACTTCTTACGTTAACCTAATTATTATTAATTATTGGTACTACAAATGGTGCTCCACAATGTTTACATTATAAAATTAGAAATAAATTATGTAATATCTATATATTTATACAAACAATAAACATCACAATTTGTACAGATAAAAAGTTCGTTAAACCACAAATGGTAAATAAATTTATAAATTAAATTCATATATATAAAAGCAAAATAAGCGTGTGCCTTTAAAAAATTAGTTATTTTATAATTTATTGAATTTATTATTTTTTTCTTTTAACAAATATTAATCTTTACCAGTTTTTAAATCTCTAAAAATAAAACTTAACACCTCTTAGCACCTACATTGATAAATACTCACATCCACATTATATGTATATAATATATATAAACACACACACACACACTTTTTACATAAATTATTTTAATTAAATTAATTATTGTTAATATTATTATATTAAAAACTATTAATTAATATTTTAAAAAAATGCAATTACATATTTTATCATCTCTTTATTAGATAATGAGAAAAAGTCTTCCAATAAAATAATATTATTAATTAATATATACACATTTTTAATTATTCTAATTAATAATTGCAATTATAAAAAAGAAATATTACTATATATATATAGATAATATAAATTATAACATTTTAGGTAATTATATTTTAATGTTACTTTGAATTCTTTTGATTTTGTTAATTATAAATTAGTAATTTTTAAAATTATAAATAACCTTACAAAAATAATTATATTTATTTATACGCGGGGTATATATAGATGAAATGCAATTTTAATTAAAATTAAACATTAAATTAAAAATATAAAATCTTACGTATATATAACCGGGATAATTATTACAAAAAAATAACATTCATCTTTTAATGTAATAGATAAATACGATATTATTTAAAATTTCATTTTAAAAAAAACTTAAAAAATGTTTTGAAAAAAATTGTACAAGGACATATTTTATTTATTTACAAATTAATCTTTTAATTCACCAAATAATGAATCGCAAACTAAAAATAATTAAATAATATGGAAATTTTCGTAATTATGTATTTTTTGTCAATTTTTATACATAAAATGTGAATTGTTGTGGAACGTTAAGAAAATACAAGTAAAGCCAAATAATAAAATATGGTCCTCATGATTTATAAAAACAAATGAGCATTGTTTTGATGTTTGACAGCATCAGACAATATTTGTTTGGATTTCATATTCATTAGGTATCTACCATACATTGACTAAATTATTAGTTTCTGGTTTGTATTGAAAATAACTTCTTTCATTACCGCAGCTAAAGTCACAACAGTTTTTAAAACATTATTATCACTACAAGCGTTTTTAATCGCATGTCTTTCATCGGTGAAATTTTTTTCAGTCAATTAATGTGGTATAAACTTTGAATTCACCATTTGTAGACCAATTGTTTCAATTAAAATTTCATCTTACTCAAAATCACACACTGATTCGACGTTATCTTCTTTCTTCGGTCAACAATATATTGATGGTTGGCCTGTAGGCTCATCACTATCCACATCTTCTCTGTCGTCTGTTCGAGACCTCGATGGCACTCAAACTTGTGTTTTTGACTAACAATTCATCCTATAAGTTATTTTAAGCATTTCAAGTGTTTCGATAGCAAATTTTTTTTAAATTTAAAAACAAAATTAAATATTCACAATACATAAATATACAGCAGCTAGTAGATGTTGGCACCAGAACCATATATCAGAAAGCCATACCGGTTATTATTCGGATACGAGGTGTATATTCTTAAAGAATCAAGAACATTTTTTTTTGTAATGAAAATAATTTAAGCTCTTCACTATAATTTGATAAATATAGGCTTGTTTCTCTTTATCTATAATAAATATAAAATTGATAAATAATTTGGTATATTCAATTAAAATTAAATAAAAAATAATTAAATTCAATTTCTTTCGTTTCGCCTATATACTGATAACATCTTTTTTTTTTTTTTCTTTCTTAAATTACCATACACACACAATTATATTTTAATAAAATAACATACACACTTATATACAGGGTACCAATTTTAAATTAAAACAAAAAACAATTAAGTTAATTTACCTACATTAATCGATATATAATATATTAAAATTCTCCAAATTAAATATAAAACCTTGTACAATTGTTTTTTTAAATCATTCGTTAAGTATCAAGTTAATAAATAATATATTAAATGTAATAACAATACTATAAATAATTAAGAGAGAGCAGCACACACACACATAAACGTTTTACATGTTTTTATAGCAGAAAATATAATATTTAAATTAAAAAAAATTAAAATAATTTCCATTTTTAACATTTTTGTACCAAATAAAAATATCATAAATTAATAAAAAAAAAACCAAATTAAATAAAAATATAAATAATATTTACATAAAACACACGTACATATATTTTAAATGCATTTTTTTTATTTTCCCTTTAACAAATTTTAAAATAAAAATAGATCATTATAAATTGCGCCCCATATTTCCCCTAAACAATGCATTTTATAAATATATATAGAAAAAAAAAAAAAAAAAAAAAAAACTATACACAAAAAACATGTTGAAACGTTTTTATAAAAAAAAAAAAAAATCCTGATATTACGAGAAAAAAAAAAATGTTGTTTGTTATATAATCAAAATTAAAAACTGTTACATATAAATATTAACTATTATTTATTTATAATATAATTAAAATAAATAAATAAATAAAATAAAATAAAACAAATTATGCATATTAAAAAACAAATAATTATAATAAAAAACATATGTTAAAAATAATATATTAATTAATTATATATAAATAGAATGTGTGAGATGCGCGATATTTAATAAAATAAATAAAAATCCCAAAAAAATAACACAAAATAAATAAATAAAAAATATAAAAATTAGGAAAAATTTAATACAATGTAACGAGTTAACGAAAAAAGGAATTTGTTCGATATTTATATATATATACTAAGACTAGGAAAAAATAATATTAATAATTACAAAAAAAAAAACAAAAACAAAAAACTAACAAATAAATATAAATATATTATTATAATTTATGTAAAATATATAATAATAAAACAACAATTAATAAAGTAACAATTAATAAAGAAGAAAATAAAAAATATGTAGAAACATTGTTTTAATCCCAAATGTATTATTTAAATAAAAATATATAAATAACAAAAAATAAATAAAAATGATTACTCTATGGCGTTAAAATCCAGGTGCGGTTTTAGCCTTCTCCAACATGCTTACCCCCAACCTGACCTCTCCGCAGTCAATGTCTTCCAATCCCGAATTTTTAGAATCTTCATGTCACAGTTTACTGCATCTAGCCATCTAGCCATCCTTCTAGCTTCTGGATTACCATTAAACAATTGTTTTGGCACCACGTTCCTCCTCCCATCCGTAATACGTGTCCAACTTGTCTAATTCAAAATTGTATCTTCGTCTCCAACCATTATGTTCTTTGACGGAACCAAATATTCAACGGAGTACCTTTCATTCAAAAATCCGAAGCAAGTGTTCCTGGTTCTGTGTCATGGGCCAAGCCTACGTTCTATACTTTCCAAACCAAGTACATTGGATTGATATTTGATTTCGAATTATTTTGTCGAAAATGCACTTTAAGATCTTATCAATCCAATATTTTTTTTCTGTGAAGCACTTGTATAGGAATTGTTTGCATTTCATTGTTAAAGAAATTACGTACAATTCTTTGGATAATTTAAATGACCAGAGTGGGGATACACACTGTATGCATTTTAACATTAAAATATGTATGGACGAAATTATAAAGGATACAGAAAACTTTCCAAAGGAGATTCCTGTTTAGGCATGTCAAAAACCAAAAAAAGCTAATTGTTGTTCGATAATTATGAACATAGTATGTCAGTACATAATTTATTTGTTCGAAAACATGCTTGCATCATTTCATACAAAGCACTGGAACGAGCCTTTTTGAAATTCTTTTGTGCAATATATAGTCTAGAAGGTTATTAAATGGTGTTCAGGAATGTAATACAGCTCTCCAGTTTGTTCAGTGCATGTTGAACTATTTATATAAACCTACTTAGGCTTATGTTTGGCGATATCTATACAATATATTTATATTATATTTGAAGAACTATTTAATGTCTTCGTAAAATATGCTGCATTTGACCTACTTCAGTTACAAACAAATCACTACCACGAGCATTCATTACAGAATTTTGTGTTGTTTAGTCATATATTTTATATTTTATTTGAAATCAAGTCATTTGTTTTAATTCCTGAAGATACAATTTTCTATATAGCTCCAAAAAAGTCATAATTGCAATATAGAGATCGCAATGAACACATAGTGGTATAATTTTTTACATAGCTTTCGGAAGCGTCGGTCGGTAAAGGAAAACAACATATTTTCCTAAAATATTTTGTATAAACTCGCTATATATATAAAGATTATAAGTTATGTAGCATTTACATTATGCCTAATTTTTGAATCTAGAAAATTTCTAGGAAAAATAAAAAGAGATAGTTATAAAAAAAATATACTAAAGTAAGAGCAGTAAAAAAAATACGAAAATATAATCTGACAATTAATTTTATAGCAAATTGACAATTGTTTTTTTTTCAGATAATAATAAAAACAAATAAATATTTATTAATTATTACATTTTATTTGTTTTAAAATTACAATAACATAATAAATATATGTATTTACATATGCGTTTAATATTTTTTTTAATAAATACCATTAAATTTTTTATATTTTTATTAATTTTAGAACAAATAAAATGTTTATTATTAAATTTGTTTTATTACTGTCAAACTATATTTATATTTTATTATAGTGAAATGACAGTTTTTTTTTTTTTTTTTTACAAATTAGCAATTCAGCTATAAAAAAAGATGAACATGTTCATCTTTGAATCTAGTTTTTCAATCTAAATTATGGCTAGGCCCATAATTAGATTCTAATTTTTTATACTATTGTGCTCTTCTAACTAGTTTGACATTTGTATGTTATATCTCAATTTTTTCTAGATTCAAAAATTGGGCATAATGTAAATCTCCCATTATTTTGAATAAAGTTATGTAGCATTTACATTATGCCTAATTTTTGAATCTAGAAAATTTATAGGAAAAATAAAAAGAGATAGTTATAAAAAAATATACTGATGTAAGAGCAGTAAAAAATAACCACAATATAATCTGACAATTAATTTTATAGCAAGTTTGACAATTGTTTTGTTTTTTCAGATA
Organism: Bibio marci; assembly: GCA_910594885.2. Lineage (NCBI taxonomy): Eukaryota > Metazoa > Arthropoda > Insecta > Diptera > Bibionidae > Bibio > Bibio marci. Next base: position 12,524,182 of record OU343114.1, read on the forward strand.
ATAATAAAAACAAATAAAAATTTATTAATTATTAAATTTTATTTGTTTTAAAATTATAATAGCATAATAAATATATATGTACTTACATTTGCGTTTAATATTATTTCCAAAAATACCATTAAATTTTTTATTTTTTTTATTAATTTTAAAACAAATAAAATGTATTACCATTTTGTAAAATGTTTATTATTTAAATTTGTGTTATTACTGTCAAACTATATTTATATTTTATTATAGTGAAATGACAGATTCAAAAATATTTTTTTTCTTTTTTTTACAAATTAGCAATTCAGCTATAAAAAAAAATGAACATGATCATCTTTGAATCTAGATTTTCAACCTAAATTATGGCTAGTGCCATAATTAGATTCTAATTTTTTATACTATTGTGCTCTTCTAACTAGAATGAAATGTGTATGTTATATCTAAATTTTTTCTAGATTCAAAAATTGGGCATAATGTAAATCGCCCATTAATTTGTGTTATTCATTGTTTTTAAGTGATCTCACATATGTATTAAAGCAATTATTATAATTCATACCATTCATACACAGGTGATTGTCACGTCTGTGTTGTCACTAAACAATTAATTTTACTGGCAAATTAAATCAACAATATAACAATATATCAACTGTACTACCGAAAATTGCAAATTGTAATACAGTCTAACTAATGGTTAGACACAACATATTCAACATAAACAACAATAACAACTGATAAAATATTGGTATTTACAGATAAGCAATTTTATTAATGCTGTGTTCACTTGATAAAGTTTACAGCAAAAGTTAAAGAGTTTGATATTTCTACGATAAGGTTTGAGGCTTCACTTATTAAACATTATACAAGATTACACGTGAAAAATTTTTCATAGAAAGCAAGATTAAGACTAATCAGAGCTGTAGCACACACATGAAACTTCAAAAATTTTGCTTACTTTTTTAATTTGACAGCTGAATAGAAGACTTTTTCGTATTTTTTTCATAACATATTCTATCTCTTCTTTCACATAGAATTTTGTATATTAACAAATCGACACAATTTTTTTTCCTTCTTTACATGTGTGTTTTGATTATTTTTAAAGCATTTTTGTTTTTGACTTTTTGACATATACGTAGGGTGTAGGTAGAGAATAATTTTTGTTATTATAATAATAATTATAATAAAAAATTTAAAAATAGTAAATAATATAAAGCTTATTTTATAGAAAATATGTCTATTGAAATTGAATCTGCCGAGTAAGTTTTATCTAGTAATATAATTTATATTATTGCAGGTTCAAAAACATTTAACTACCAGCAATAATTTGTTACATTAATTTCTATTTTTAGTGTTATTCGGCTTATCCAACAATATTTGAAAGAATCTAATTTGCATAAAACGCTGCAAATTCTGCAGGTAGAATTACATTTTTTGTTTTTTAATAAATTGGCTATCTAAAAATTATCTATAATGTATAGGAAGAATCCGGTGTTTCATTAAATACAGTTGATAGTGTCGATGGCTTCGTTTCAGATATAAACAATGGTCATTGGGACACCGTGTTAAAAGCAATACAATCATTAAAATTACCAGATAAAAAATTAATCAACTTATATGAACAGGTGATAGTTTGTTACAATTTTCAATTTCATAATTTTTAAATTTAATTATTTATTTTTTAATATAGATTGTATTAGAATTAATTGAATTACGTGAATTGGGTGCAGCAAGATCATTACTGCGTCAAACAGATCCAATGATAATGTTAAAACAACAAGAAGCTGAAAGATACATACATTTAGGTAAATTTTTACTTTTTCTTACAGTGAAAAATCTATTTTATAGTGGTGATATATTTGTTAAATTTTCTTCCTTAATTTTACTAGAAAATATGTTACAGCGTGCATATTTTGATCCACGTGAAGCATATCCAGAAGGTAGTAGTAAAGAAAAACGTCGTATGGCCATTGCACAAGAATTAAGTGGTGAAGTTTCAGTTGTACCATCATCAAGACTATTAGCGTTATTGGGTCAAGCATTGAAATGGCAACAACATCAAGGACATTTACCACCGGGAACAACTATTGATTTATTCCGTGGTAAGGCCGCTATAAAAGATCAAGAGGAAGAAATGTATCCAACGCAATTATCACGACAAATAAAATTTGGACAAAAATCACATACAGAATGTTCACAATTTTCACCCGATGGACAATATTTAGTAACTGGTAGTGTTGATGGATTTATTGAAGTATGGAATTTTACAACTGGTAAAATACGTAAAGATTTAAAATATCAAGCAAATGACAATTTTATGATGATGGAACAAGCTGTTTTAGCAATGGCATTTTCACGTGATTCAGATCGTTTAGCAACCGGTTCACAAGATGGTCAATTAAAAGTATGGAAAATTATGACCGGACAATGTTTGCGTCGGTTTGAAAATGCCCATCAAAAAGGTATTACATGTTTACAATTTTCACGCGATAGTAATCAAGTATTATCGGCATCATTTGATCATACAATACGTTTACATGGTATAAAATCGGGAAAGATGTTAAAAGAATTTCGTGGTCATACATCATTTGTAAACGAATGTATTTTCACAGCTGACGGACATAATATATTAAGGTATAATTTAAAATTTTAAATTAAATGCAGTTAAAAAATTGCGTGTTTTTTTGTCAATTTATATAATATAGTGGTTCATCAGATGGTACCGTTAAAATTTGGTCATTAAAAACAACTGAATGTATATCGACATTTAAAATGTTAGGAAATGAATTGGCTGTAAATGCTGTATTATTAGTACCGAAAAATCCAGAACATTTTGTTGTTTGTAATCGTTCAAATTCCGTTGTTATTATGAATATGCAAGGACAAGTAAGTTTATTTACCTATTTAAATAACATTAAATATGATTATATAAATTAAAAAACATCATTGTGAAAACATTATTGCCAGCCATTTAAACATTATTGTTTAGCAAATTATAAATTAAATTCAGTGAACTAAACAACAGAATTAAAATGGCTCAAATCCTAATAGGTTTAATGGGAATAGGACCATTTTTAACACAAAGCAAACAATTTAATTTGAAAATAAGCGGAAATTAGTTGTAGATGTGTGTGAATTAAGATTTCCTTAAATCCAACAATCATCTGCCCATATAACCATTTATTATTTATTATTTTTGTAGATTGTAAAATCATTTTCATCTGGTAAACGTGAAGGTGGTGCATTTATTTGTGCAACACTATCACCACGTGGTGAATATATATATTGTGCTGGCGAAGATATGGTTTTATATTGTTTTTCTATATCATCTGGTAAATTAGAACGTACCTTAAATGTAAGTAATTGTATTATATTAATTTCAATTGATGAAAAGTACAAATTAAGTTGTGACAATTTAAAAAATTATTAGGTTCATGAAAAAGATGTGATTGGTTTAACGCATCACCCGCATCAAAATCTATTAGCATCATATAGTGAAGATGGTTTATTAAAAATGTGGAAACCATAAGGTATTTTTATGATTACCATTACGTATGTATAGCATATTTTTCTTTCATTTTTGACTCTCATAATTATAATTAATCATAACAATTTTATATAACCAATTCGTCGTTGATTTTTTATTTGTATTATAAAAAATATTTTGTCACAGAAAATGGAAAATTCAAAGAAATAAAAAATTAAATAAACAAATTCAAAAAAATGAAAAATATAAATATAAAAAAATAAATAATTAAACTTAATTACGAATTTTTGGGTTCTGGTAATTGCACATGTGGTACGATAGTGACATCTTTGAAATACGGATGATTCATTGCATTTTTAGCTGATATTCGTTTTATTGGATCATATTCAATCAGTTTCTATAAATGTATAGTAAATTCATAATATATGTATTAATCGAAACAAAAAAGTTCCACACAAAAATGTGATTACCATTAAAATATCATTTGCACCATATACTGTAATATTTGCTGGCAATGGTGATGGAGTCCATTTCGGAAATATAGTGTTATAATCAGATAAAAATTTAACACCAGGCCAATTATTTTCTGTGGGTGTACCCATCATTTTAAAAATTTTATACAATTGATCAATTTCACTATCACCTGGAAATATTGGTTTCTTTAATATCTGAAAAATAACAACAATCATTAATCATGATTATCAATGTTTCACTATTACTATTAATTATTATTTTATGTATTTACCATTTCTGCAAAAATACATCCTAAACTCCATATGTCCACACTTGTCGAATAGAATTTTGTTCCAAGCAAAATTTCTGGTGCGCGATACCATAATGTTACTACTTCATGTGTATATGGACGCATTGGAATATTAAATAATCTAGCTAAACCAAAATCTCCTAATTTAATGTAACCTTTATTGTTGACCAATAAATTTTGTGGTTTTAAATCTCTATGTAAAATACGATTTAAATGACAAAATCCAATAGCATCTAACATTTGATGCATATAACTCTAAAATAAAAATTTTATTACATTTTTTTCTTAATGTTGTTTCTATTATTAGATAACATTATTTCAAAGTTTTAACATTTAAATTCAATTTATAGATTTTCATTATTTTAATTAGCTAAAAACAAATTTTTTGTTTAGTTTTTTTTTTTTTTTGTTTTCTTTATATATATATAAACTAAGTACTACTTTTAAATACAATTTTCAAACAAATAACACAGCGTTATTGCCAAATACAATTATTTGGTTCATGAAAATATAATCGAACTTGTACTTAAATCACTTAATTTTGTAAATTCGATATAAATTTACAAAATTAAGTGATTTATTTTCTACTAGGTAGTTAAAAAAATCTTTTTTTTATCTATTCACTTAATATATAATTTCAATGAATGGACATATATTTATTTAATTTTTATTAAGTTACTTCAAATATATTTAATTTAAATTTATAAAATTCTTACTTTGACTAATGTTGGTGTAAATATATGCTTCGCTTTATCTAATAATCGTTTTAGATCCATGTTCAGATATTCAAAGACCATGAACAAATCATTTTCAGTTACAATTACGTCAAATAAACGTACAATTGATGTATGTGTTAAATCTTTTAAGACAGATATTTCTCGCATTGCTGTAGATGGAATACCTTCAGCTTCTCTGAGGAAAAATTATAGAACAATTAAAATTTGAAATAATAAAAGCATAATTTTCGAAATATCATATGGTCTCGGTCAATGGTCATCATCATCACGATTATGTTTAAATGATTGTCCTTGAGTACAAATACAAACATTACCCCCACAGCATACACACATAAACAAACGCCCTATGGAAAAGGATCCATTTGTTTGTGTTGTATATATATAAATTATATACATGAATAAATACAACAAAAAGAACAAAATAAAAATATATCATCGATTATTTTGATGGTATTCGGTTGGTGTATGTGTATTTGTGATGGGGTGCTGGAGTGATGCGTGTTTGACGATGAATGTGTCTTTCAAGTTCAGGAGATTGCGCAAAATGGATATTCTTTTTTTTTTCAATGGATTATTTAATGAATGAAAAATAAAAAGTATATAATAATATAAAAAAAGAATGTGTTTTACCAATATTAAAAACAAATAAAAATGATGCATTTTAATATTGCACACATATTTGCAATCAAAAATTATTTATATAAAAATATTACCTAATAAAATTCCATATTATTTATATATTAGATGCAAGACCTATTTTAATAATTTCCTTTCATAAATATTTAATCAAATTTCTAAAATAAATATATAAATTTATTGATGAATACATCATATAACAAAGCCGAATCATGTGGTGCTACGAATTTTTAATAATAATACAACGTTGCACCCCACGATTTAGGCTTAGCTATACAATTAGAATTTATATGTATTTTATTTGACTGCACAATGGTATTTGTAGTAAGTGAATCAACAACAACCCTAAAATCAACAACATGCATTCATTACAAATACAATTTATCATCGGTTCGTCGTATATACATTATAAAAAAATTAAACTCGTTTTTTTTTTTTTTTTTGTCTATCTATATCACATTATGTTTGTGGTTTGTCCTCTACATGCACTTCAGAATTTTGGAAATGGTAATTTATTCAATATGCAAAAAATTACTGTTCGTATATTTATTGCAATATTATATATAACATATTTTAAATATTAAATTAGATAGACAAACTTCTATAATTACCTTTCTAATTGAATTTTTTTTAATGCAAATATTTCACCAGTTTTTATATTTCTAGCCTTATAAACAATTCCATAAGTTCCTTCACCAATTTTTTCAATTTTTGTATAATCTTTAGCAATATTCATTGTATTTTTTTTTTCTTTTATTATGCTTTTTCACTTAATAGGAAAAAAATAAATACTAAATAAAATTAATATTATTATATAATTTTAAAAAACATTTATTTATATAAAGTATATAAAATTAAAAAAATGAACTTAATTTAATTTTTGTATTTGTTTAATTGTTTAATTATTTAAAAAAGTTTATAAAACAACACATAAAATTTCCAAAATTTTTGATTAACCAGAGATAATTGAAAGATAAAAGACGCGCGCAAATATTGATTTGACGTGACTGTAGTAAATTTTTTTTATTTTCAGTTTACCAACCTACAAATTGCAAAAGAAACTTTGCGATATTTTCTATCAATTTTATTTGGTATAAATCTAAAGTAATTGGTATAATATTGTATAATAAATAGGTTGAAATATTTGATAAATTAATAAAACAAAATTTATGTAGTGTTTTCTTCCTATTGCAGAGAGAATGAAATTTTATAAATGTAAACTTTATAAAGTTTTATCTAATAAAATGTCTGCATTGGTTTTTAAAATAACATAGTGACCGGAACATTTCCATTGGAATAATTAAAGAACTATTTATCTGGTTTACTTGAAATTTCGAAAATTTAAATTTAAACATATGTAAGTTTATGAAGGTTATTGAAGGTGGTTGATAGTACCTTCAGAGAGGACTTCCATTATTAGGGTCCACCATACACCCAGAATATTCTCATTAGAATTTATCAGCATCAATTATTTCTGCTAATTACTAAAGAATATCTTTTTTTCCGATGTTATTGAAATTTTGATTGTTAAACGTTAAATTTCATTAAAAATAAGTTACAGTGAATTTAGTAAATTACTCCGCATTCATGCAAGTTTAAATTTGCGATATAACGACCGTTCCTTATATGAGATAAACACGATGACGGTCATCTATATCACTTCATGCCATGAGAGACAATGTTAAATTTGAATGCTATTGCAGTTATGACCATCAACGTGTTAAAATAATAAGATACAGACAGTACAGTATATATTAATGAATTTATGTTATGTGAATCTTTAACATTTTTACCATACTTGACAATAAAATTACACATTTAATTATACCTATCCACATTTACAGTATAGGTTAACGAGGTTACCAATACCCTAGTAACACTGTCCGTAGTTTGTGCGAAAAATTGCCGCATTACTTGTAGTAGTCCGTAGTTTCAATCCGAGGAAATAACTATGGATTACGTAAGGATGTCCGTTGGAATTTTATATGATGAGTACAACGCCTGTCCAGGGTTTTTTATAAAAAATATCCTTGGATTATTCCTATATTTCCGAGGACAATTTCTGTGGATTTTCCTTGTAAGTATTTCTCGTTGCTATTATTCCACAGAATTTCCATAGAATTTATATTGAAATTTTTTGTGAGCAGATCCACGAATTTACAATCCAAATATGTTTGTTACTAGTTTTACTTATTTTAATTTTAATGATATAGAATTATTTGTAATTGTTGTCTTCACTATTGTTTTAGTAATAAATTTTAATAATGCATTTTATTAAAGTATCGCTCACCTAAACCCATCCTGATCTGACTTAATTTTTTTAATCAACTACCTACCAACTTATTTATTCTTCAAAATTTTAATAACTTTTTCTGTATTTAAAATTTACCACATAAATCTTTTATTGACGAATGATTCATTTAAAGTTCATTATACGTTTTCAGTTACATAAACTTTATCAATAGTATCCATAAATGTAATGAAAAATTTTGTAAAAAATACTTGCAATTAAAAGTTCATTACATTTTTGGATCTTTTTTTTTTATATAAAAAACATATATTTAAAATAATTTTCTTTGTGACTGAAGTTTAAATATATTTTTGTACAATACAAATATGTGTATCAAATAATCGCCCACACTTTATAAAAATATAAAACAAAAAAAAAAAAAAAATAACGTATAAATATTACCCAAACAAAATCACATTAAATCTTTATTTTTATTTGAAATTCTCCCCCTATATTATATTATATAAAACAATATAACAACCGAAACACCATCAAGTATCAAACACCGCCAAAACCTCTATTATCGCATGAATTATATTATACTAATAAACATACATAATAGGTTAGGTATATTACATATATATTATTTATATATACATTGCGTAGATGTACAGCATCAACACCATCGCAAGCGTATCCGTATATATATTTAGGTATATAATGTTGTTTATATAATAATATATAAACCATATACTATGTGCAAAAAATAAAAAAAAAAAAACCTAGTATGCAAACAGAAAAGAAAATAAAAATTACAATTTGGGTGAAAATATTTGGTCAATTTACATGCCAATCAAGAAAACTTTGTGTAATGAAAAAAATTTTTCCTTACTAATTAAAAAAAAAAAATTATAATAATAATAACACCAACAACAATAGTACACGCACAGTGGTAAAAAAAAAAAAGAAAAAAGAAATACAAAAACCAAAAAAATTATTTTAACCTTTCCCATAAAATTTGTCACATAAAATTTACTTAAAGCTATATGTATTTGTGTGGTAATGTAATAGTCAAAAAAAAAAAAAAATTATTTATATTTAGTTTTAACATGAAAATCAAATAAAAAAAAAAACAAAGATAAATATACAAAAATAAAAAAAAAAGGTTCATATTCTGCGCTTATGATGAACGGCCACAACCGAATAAAGTTTATATCATAAAAGTATAGCGAACAATGAAAGTTTATTCTATATTTATATTTTATTATTATTATTATTCTAAATTATAATAATACTCTTTTCTCCTCTATCCATTCACATTTTGTGGTATTTGGTATACATGAATTCGATTATGTTATAACATAATAACATCGTTCACCAATATATTTGTGTTTTGATGGTTTCGAACAACATTGTGTATTCATGTATTTTATATATGTGTTTCGATAATATTTAAATAATAAATATGCAATAAGAATTGTAAAACTTTTCAAATACTATTTTTTTTTTTTCAGAGCAATATACAATAAAAACATATTATTTGAATCAACTGTAGAAAATAATAAATTTCCTTTCTGAACTTTTTGAAAAAAAATTGCGCTAAATAAAATAAACTCATAAATTTTATTAATACGAAAAATTCCTTTATTGTAGCTAGATTAATTGTAGATTATATATTCTGTTTTGCATTCCATATAATTTATATGCGGTGAAGGTCGCTAACGTGTCATAATTACTATCAGCACAATTTTGTAATCATCACATGTGAATTGTGTATATATAATATCATTTACATGTTTTATGAATTAGAGACTACAGTTTGTGAGATGTAACCATTCGAAATTTTTTTTGTTTTGGTAGATCTATTTCAGAAAATTTTAAAATAATTTATATTATTTATTTATTTATTTATGCATAAGTAAAGAATGTTGTAATTGAACCCATACATTATTGAAACGAATATTTTTAATATATCCGCAGCAGTTGCAGTAGTAGTTGATGAAAAATAAAGATTAAACTGCAAAATGATTGTGTGTAAATAATAATTAACCAAAATCAGCTATCGAAATTACTAAAACATAGGAATAGCGCTACATTCGATGAACATAATATTTCTATGAATAGAAATTGAAACCTTGATACCGTATTAAAATATTGTCATATTATCAATTATCTAACCAGTAAGCGTGTCCAGGCAACGAAAACCCTAGTAACAATTTGTCCGTACTTTGAAAAATGAGGATAATTTTCGTGGAAAAAATCCACATATTTGCCATGGAAAAGATATATTGGAATTTATCCAAAAAATGTCCATAGATTTTCCACATAATATAGTAGTTTTTTATTTAGGTCAATTGAAATCTTTGGAATGTCAGGGTAATATTTCGAACACATATCGGCGATATTGTTACTTACTTACTCCATGGCGTTATAACCCTGGTGTGGTTTTAGCCTTCTCCAACACGCTACTCTAACCTGACCTATCCGCAGTCAATGTCTCTCAATCCCGAATTTTAAGGATCTTTATATCAGTGTTTACTGCAACAAACCATCTCGCCTTAGGTCTTCCGGCTCTCCTTCTACCTTCTGGAATACCATTTAACAGTATTTTCGGCACACGCCTCTCCTCCACACGTAATACGTGTCCAAGCCATCTTAATCTATTGATTTTGATTGTTTTGACAATATTTGGTTGACCGTACAACTTGTCTAATTCAAAAATTGTATATTCGCCTCCACTCATTCTGTTCTTTGACGGGACCAAATGTGCCACGGAATACCTTTCGTTCCGCGATATTGTATGGATAATTTATTTCACCAATTATCCAAGACAGTGGTTCAAATTTTGTATATTTCGCTTATCTATAGATATAATCCTCACTCTTTTTAATTAATTTTCATAATTTTTAAAATAACCACCAACTCAAATCGATATATATTTCCGAGGAATTTTCAAGACTTTTATCATGGATTTTATCCGCGGTTTTTTTTTTCTTGCTTATTACAAAAAAAAAAAAATGTACAATCGATGAATTTTTTCCATCGTTCAGCATCTTAATTCTGTGCTCATAAAACTTCTGGTCTATCGGTAAAAGACTGAATCAAACCGAGATTTGGTGTCATCGTCATAAGGAATTTATTCTGCTAATACGGACAATTTACGGGTATTACAATATTTGCCAAAATACAAAGACTATCCAAAGATATTTTTGTCAAAATACTTTTAAGGAGAATCCGTGGAAATTATTATCGGAAATATACGGATAATCCAAGGACATTTTTTTATAAAAATTCATGGACACGGTTGCACTTGTCATATAAAATTCCAGTGGACATCCGTAAGAAATCCATAGATATTTCCTCGGATTGAAACTACGGACTACTACATATAATGCAGAAATTTTACGGACAAACTAAGGATAGTGTTACTAGGAATACGATTAGGTAATTTATAATTTCATTTTCCACACCAATATATATCACATGTCATCTATATTATATATATGATGAGGTTTTACTGTATACAATAATAACAAGGAAACCAAAAGATAATTGCAATTATATTATGATATATAAAAAGAAAAGTAATTTTCACAACAAATAACAACATAATTTAAAATTATCATATTTTTTTCTAAAAACAAAAAAAAAGTATGAAAGAAAAAACAAAAATGTACATTTATTCATTTTTTTTTTTTTCTGCAAAAATCATAAAGAATAACTTTATTTTTTTTTTTTTTATTTCTTAATCATAAAATATAAATCATAAAAAAAAAAATCGTACATTAATATTATAAATCAGAAAATGGAAAAAATTCTGCCAATCTTCATTATATATATTGTTGTGAAATCTTAAATGTATATATAGCTGAAAAAGTGAAAATATATAAAAATTATATAGACAGAAAATATATTTATTTAAGAACTTTTTATATATTCGAATATATTGTATTGTGTTTTAATATAAATCGTCATAAGATCTTTTTAACCTCAAATAGCTTCAAGCTAATTTAACTCCACCAATTTTTCAGCTTCCTTATTTCATCAAGGGTGTTTGGTATATGCTTTTTTTTTTTTTTTCCTTTCCTTTACTCTCTATTTATATTGGAAAAGTTTACAATTTTCTTACTTTTTTATTTTTTTATATCACAAATATATTTATTTTGCATTTTATATTTGCGTGCGTGCTATAATTTAGTTGTGTGAGTGTATATAATATATGCGTATGTATAATATATTTATTTGAGGTACGTATACATATGGAAAATTTAAAATCAACCAATTTATGCATAAAATTAATTTTGATTGTTAAGAAAAGGAGAAAAAAAAAAACTTTTTAATACACACACAAAAGAATAATACAAAAAGGAATTATACATTTATATATTTTATCGTATTTTTCAATAATATTGTAATCAAGATTTATATCAATTTCACTGTTCATAAAATACTATATTTGATTTGAAGATATTTAAAAATGTTTATTGTTTCGTTTTTTTTTTTTTTTTCGTTTTGTTTTAATGTATAGTTGATATGTATTTAATTTAAGCTGTTGTTGTACAGCAAATGTATACATTATAACTAAATTGTGGTAAACGGTGCATGTTAGGATTCCTAAAAATCTGGATTGAAAGATATTTGCTGCAAGAGATAGGTACAGTTGTAGAAGCATATTGGCTAAACCCGCATCTGGGTTTTCAAACCATAAAATACGATTATCTGTGGAATTGATATCTCAACTATTTTAAGGACATTTCAAGGACATTGTATTTATGTGAATGACAATTAACCTGGGGTTCGGCTAGCACTATTGGTTCAACGCGATTAAGGGCCACACAAGTGTATTTTTCTAAATTAATCATGCCACACTACCTCATGTGTAAGTGAAGAGTTTTACTTTGGGTAATCCATAGGAGGGTTATTGGTGGCAACTTTTCTTAAGCATTACTGAAAATTCAAAATACTAACAAATGCAGCTCACTGCCTTAGTGACACTGTAGTTTGTCCGCAAAATTTCCGCATTATATGTAGTAGTCCGTAGTTTCAATCCGAGGAAATATCTATGGATTCAATTATTATAAACAATTTCCTTGGATTATTCGTATATTTCCGATGATAATTTTTACGGATTCTCATTAGAAGTATTTCGCGTTGCTATTTTTCCACAGCATATCCATAGAATTTATATTCATATTTTTTGTGAGCAGATCCACGGATTTTCACAAAAAAGTATGTTGCCAAGTAATACCTGTGAATTGTCCTTATTAGCAGAATAAATTACATATGACGATGATGTCAAATCGCGGTTTGATTCAGTTTTTTTCCGATAGACCAGAAGTTCTTTGAGCACGAAATGAAGATGCTGAACGATGGCAAAAATTTATCGATTGTGCATTTCTTTTTTTGAATAAACAAGAAACAAAAAGCGTGCTGATAAAATTCATGAAAAGTCTAACAAAATTTCTAGGAAATATATATCGATTTGAGTTGCTGGTTGTTTTAAAAATTATGAAAATAAATTAAAAAGAGTGAAGACTTTATCTATAGATAAGTGAAATATACAAAATTTGAACCACTGTCTTGGATAATTGGTGAAGTAAATTATCAATACAATACCAATATGTTGGACATATTACCCTGACAATCCAAAGATTTCAATTGACCTAAATAAAATACTATTATATTAAGTGGAAAATCTATAGACATTCTTAGGACAAATTCCAATTCATCTTTTCCTTGGCAAATATGCGGATTTTTTCTACGGAAATTTTCCTCATTTTTCAAAGAAAGGACAAATTGTTACTAGGGTATATACCAAATTCATATACAATATAAATAGAGACACGGACTATATTGCACTTTTCACTGCAGTGATTTAATTGGAAGTTATATAATCAATACAATACATAGTAATAATAACAGAAAACATAATTTAATATCACAAAACACTTATAACACAAATTTCACTATTACCGTAAAAGGCATATAAAAAATTTCAAAATAAATAGTTAATGTGCGATATTAAGTCATATTAACATATTCCTATATTCTACATATTCTACATTCTATTGTATAATGCAATGTCTCTATCATTTCGATTTACTTCATATATATAGCGTTAGGATTTTTGGTTAAATTTCATAATATCAAAGAATAATGGCTATTTGCACATTATTTGTATGTGAAAATTTAATATAATTGTATAAAGACAATTGTATGTAGAATATATTTATTTTATATTGTTTAATGAGCAATTTCTATATAAATGCATATGTTTCATATGATATATATTAACATAAAAATATGGTATATATATATCAATAGATTTAAGTATACATTATGGTAAATCATGCTATACATATTTATTATAATATATCATTTCTTATAATATACATAACGAAATGTTCCAATCCAAATCATCACATAAAACCACTGTAGTGAGCTTTTCTTTCATACATATTACATATAAATATATGAATAATCATCATCTCATACATAAATATGTATTGTATTTTATATATATGTATACAAATGTTATTGTATGCATACTTCAGAACCACAGTTTTACAAACATATACATATATAAATGTATACAGGAAATGAGGTTAACTACAAAAAGGATTAAATTTTGTATATAATGCTGAAGTGTTACAAATCTGCGGTATATCTTTTGGGATTAAACACTTTTGTTGAAAATTGAAAATAGAATGAACTGTAATTTATTTATCTTTATCTTTTATTTTTTCTATGCATGCATTATCATTGTATATGTATCTGTATAAAATATTCATATAATCTCCCAATTATTATAAAGAACAAAAATAAGTAACCTTTTTATTCGACATTATATTTATATACATATTAAAATCTAAAGTCTGACAAATATTTATAATATTATCATTTGAAATAAATGATAAATCTTATATGTTTATCATTTATATAGAAACAATTTGTTAATGTATCATATGAATATAATTATATTAATTATGAATTTTTATCAGTTTGATGATAATATGACTTTGTTTATTCATAAATTATTTATAAGTTCGTAATATTCTTTAGTATTTTGTATAAAAATGAACACAGGTTAAACAAATGCATATAAGATCAGATTTTTAAAGAAGTCAATTGCTATCTGATTTAATATTATTAAAAAGTAATTGGTATATGTAAATAAATAAATAAAAATTACACTGTAACAACAATTCACTTTATTAAAGTGGCACATATACCTATATTTGGTGCATAAATAGGTCCTATTCATGTCTGAAATATTGCAATATCCGTACGATTTCAAACAACCTTTAACCAAACAACAACAAATACATTCCAACAATGTTCAAAAGAAAATTGAAATATCGATAGTTGTTATGTCTGATCGACAACCAGTTGACGTGACAGCTTATCTGTGTGATCCCAGTTGGTATCCATGTCACGTTCAAAAAATCTTTCAGATGGATACGTGAAGGATATCCATGGGATGTCATGTGACATATCATATTTGTGATATCCAACAGACGTTTGTGAGACGTCTTTGTGCTTAAGCAATGTATTGTATTTAAGTAATTTTAAATTATTGAAAATTACTTCGTGACAGCTGTTGGTGTACCAATTATCATTATAAGGAAAATTAAAAAAATTTAGTATCCAATAACGAAAAGGGACCATGTAAATTTATACTTACCTATACAGTTATGTAAGATTTTCAATCAATTGAAATTATATAAATTCGCTCTAAAAACTAGTGAATTTGGGTCGCATTAATCGCTATAGTTTAATAATGTGATGTATGCATAAAGTAGGTATAGCATTTTAAATAATTGTATCATACACACTCTAATGTTCATTCTACAATGAAATGGACAAATAGTTGATAAAATGATCTAGTACACTATAACGTCTATACGACTACTATGTTCATATATAAAATAATAATGTACTTACTATTTAATTACTATGTTTCACATAGTATTATAAATTATTATAATAGATAAGTAGATGATTTTAAATTATTTCAGCTTTAATATTAACATATTTATACTAATATTTAATGAATAAAATATATATAATAGGATAAATTTACTATTAAAATTCTGAAATATTAAATTTATTATTTAAATAGTAGTACATATACTTACATCAGTAGTAATATTCAAGTATTACTTTAGAATAACGATTACTAATTAATTCCACATATATGGAATCAGTTTATTATTATTTTACAGTAAATTATTTTCTAGTCTGTATCGTTTAACAATTGTAAATCAATTCATGATTTATTTTTATAATGTATACTCCTATGTTCGTTAACTATCCCATCTATAACACCAAATCTTTGTAACACACTTTGCCTATTTTTGAGTCACACACACAATAAATCCAGTTATTATTCCTGTCACGAACAACAATAGATAACTATATTATATTATGACTATAGGTTTATTCACGAACACGTTTCAGCACTAGTAAAAATTTGTACAGTCAACAAATCCAATGATATAGTTGGAAGAGAAGATCGGCACATGAATAAATTCCATCATTACTTTTAAAAATGATTGAAAAATATTCTATCGAAATGTATATGGGTATTTTTTAACAATCTATTAATACACAATGGTAACTAATTAAATTATAGATATTGTAATTTGTTAATTTATTGAATAAACTATAACATTTATAATTTTTTTTTTTTTTTGGTTTTATAATTGTATAAATGAAAATTATAAGATAACATTATTCACATTATAATATATGGTAACAAAAAAAATAACAAACAGGAAAAGTATATTTTTTTTCCATAAAAATTTAAAATTTAATATGATAAATCCCTTGAACTTTTAGTCCATTTATTATTTTCTGTTTAATATAATATTATGTAAAAGTTTCATTAAATTATGAATATAACTAATAATTGGAAAAGTTTTAACTATCTATTTATTTTATATATATTGACATTGCATAGATCATATGCATTATAGAAAACCATTTTTTTTTGTCGTATATATGTTTCCAATTCGTTTTTATTTTTACGGGAAATTTTTCTGTTTATAGTAATATTTTTAAATCCATTGAAAAGTTTAAAACTTATTGCGTATATGCAGTAAAACGGTTTTATATATTGTAGATAAATGGATATTACAATATAAATAGTAAGAAAATTGTATTGTATATTACATACATAATCAGTAATAAAAGTCTATTTTTTTAATTTTTCTTATACCATACCACTATGGGTATATTTATGGGCATTACGTGCTGGGCACTGTCTTTAAACCATAACATACAAATCATCATTATATTGATTTGACAGATTTGAGTGCTCTTCATAACTTTTTCGATATGACGATTACAAGTTAGTAACAATAAGTATATTCTTTCTTTTAGACTACATTATTTTTTTGCCATATATACATTTAGTATATTTCTGTTAGTTACAATACATATATTGCTCTTTCGTAAAAAGGTTGTCTACTTTAGATCTTAGTCCTGATAGATCTTTGTTCTATGACAGGGCTATAAGCTAACCGGATCCCATATATTCGCATTTTCGATTGTTACTTGGATAGTCATAAATATAAATAATCACTTAACCCAAAACCATTCTCGTGGTGTAGATACAAAAAAAAAAAAACTACGTCGAAAAGCATGGTTCGTCAGCTTGCAAAATCCGCTGTTGAGGTTCTACTGGATATAGACTTTACAGCATTGGCAATTATATTTCAAATTAAATCAGAACGGCACTTATTTAGATATGCATAGTGCATAGTACTACGGCGACCTTCTAAATATACTCTTTAGACCGGAAGATATGTTGATATGTAATTGCACACATATTATTCTATTCTGTTTACGCATATACATCCATTAACTAAATGGTAATATATATAACAATAAAAATATATTACAAGCAGAGAGACAGTCTGAAATATTTGTAATATTATATTTTAAAATTTATTTATAAATACTTACATTAATTAATACTTTTCTCTGTATTTTCTCTATACATTTAACTCGTGCATATATAAAACTCAAATATTACTTAATTAAATTTAATAAAAGTTATAGCAAATTTAGACATCTTTTATTTAGATTTTAATATAAAATTTGTTGTAAATATAATATGTATATTTTTCCTTTGTGTATATACAATATATATATATATATATTTAGTTATTTTATTATTATTACAAATACTCCATATAACATATATATGGACTATATACGCTATATGTTTATCTATGCACAACAGGATGCTTTTAAGCGTGATAAAACTTGAACAAATTGTTTTGTTATTATAAAATAATTTTTTTTCACTTTTCAATCAATAGTATGCACTTTAACAAATCATGATATGGAACACATAGACAATTTTTACTTGCAACAGAATCCGGCATTCGGTGAAACCCGACCAAAAATGTTCAATTTTATTTTATTAAAACATAAATTACTTAATATTTAACTTTTTTTATTCTTAAATTTAACATTTATATGCTTGAATAGTTGTTGTTATATACTACGTTAAGCTTTTGTATGTGTAAATCAAACCTAAAAATACCAATGAACAAATTAAGTATCATTTCACTAAATTCGAGCATTTTAATTTTAATTACAATATAGACAAAATGTTTAACAGTCAGTATTTAATGCAAGCACTGATTTTAAAAATTTCTTTAGTAATTTAGCAAGTATTAAATGGTTTTTTCAAAGCATTATCGAATTGCGTATTATCATTTTAAAAAAATAGATGAAATCCATTAATGCTATCAAATAAAAAAACTATATTTTGATTATGTGTTTTATTAAAATTTTAAATTCTATCAAGCTTAAAAAAACGCCCTGTATGTTATAATTTTAGATATGTACATTTATATTTACATTGTACATTTAAAACATACATTTATCCCTTTATACATACATATATGAATTTATGTATTGCACCATTCTATATACATCTCTATATACAATAGAATACATACATATGTATATAATTATATATGAACAAGTTAAAATTACCATATTATAAGTACAAACAAACATATAGAAAATCTTATTTCTCTTGAAATTTTTGGTAAATATTTAGTTATGTAACACATTTCGAAAGTTTTTACTTGCAATATAAGACATTTAATCTGACAATGAATTAAATTTATATTACTTCCGAATTATATATAAATGTATATATATAATAAAATGCATAAGACAGGATGTGTTTCACAAAATAGTTTCTTGTACTTGTTGTTTATGTATATATACACAAAGATACACATAAACTATATATGCTACATACATATAGTTTGGTGTTTATGTTGAAAAAGATTTACGACCATCATTGATATTGTATTTTTTATTTTTATTTTTTTTAACATTTTATTCATTCTTTTTCGTTTTTTTTTTCCCTTTTTTAAAAATAAATATAAATTATTTGATACTTAATTCATAGCATACAATAATATAATATAGTAATATAAAATCCTTTATAAATAAAATTTATGTTTATAGTAACGCAGTTAATAGTCAATAAAATCGTATACAATAAGTGTTATAGATAAATATTTTGTCACATTAAATGTTAGAAAAATATTTTAAGCTATATAATGGTAAAATTACTCTATGTTATATACTTAAAAAAAGCATAACAACTTCCTCCATTAACCCATGAAATAATTCTTTTTAAAAATTAAATTCTAATATATCACATTTGATTTGATATATTTGGTATATGATGCGTATGTGCAAATATTTATGTTCCGTTAAATCTCAAATATTAAATATATTTTAAAACAATAATTTATCTGATCTTAAATAAAAAATAATCAAAATATTCATTTAGTGGCCCTCCTATTCTATACATAAAGGGTGTTTTTTTAAGTGTGATAGAAATTTAAATTTAATTTAATTAAATAATATATTTTATTTTTTTCATTTTATTTTGACGAAGCCCTAGCTTTCAGCAATGTTGTTTACATATATACTTTAATTAATTGTCCAACCAAAAATTATCAATAAAATGAATTTAATATTTTTAAAATAACTTATGTTTAATATTCAATAGTTTAAATTTTGTAAATTCATTTTGTTGGCGAATGTACTAAGCAGTAAAAAAATTCTTTGACAGATATACGACACGAACTTAGAATTTGTTTACCATACTTCTCAACATCGCTTCCAAATTGGTGAATTTTATTTTAATATCTGTAATGTTTAGTTTGTCAAATTTAAAGATCATATTTTTATTCAGTGACGACATTTAGTTCTGGTTAAAATGCTATATGTCAATATATTTCATATACCATGTGAAAATGAATGCTCATGCGATTAATGAGATTTCATTCACTATAATTGACTGTATATGGTGTGGATAATTCGCAGTTAGGCATCTGCGTCTGCATTTCTTGCGATATAATTCGAAAGTCGTAATACCGTTAGCGAAGTGTGAAAAAATGTTTCCAGATTTATATTATCACAATATTTTTCTGGTATCCGAATTGAAAGTAGAATACATTATGAAATAAAATTTGAATGTTCGCTTATTAAATTTTCCGAAAAATCGACTTTTATAAATTATCTACATTTTCAATTATTGACCATAGTTGTAACGGACAGAATTATAATCAGGTGGAAAATCTCTATCATTTCATTTTTTTTTTCAACATTATGGATCACAAATTTCTTTGATTATTCACTGACATCAAATGGGAAAATCGATCGTATCTGTGAAAGATTTGAAATAGTTTATAATTTTCAATTCTGTATACAAAAATGGAAAGCCGTTAAAACGATGGCCGCGTAATTATGAAAAATGATAATTCAAAAACGCAGATTTTCCGAAAAAAATTAGTGAATTTATTGATATTAAAAATTGAAAACACTTTCTTATGCTTCACTATTGGAAATGGTGATCGTGATAGATCAATGATCAATGTTGTTCTTTTTTTTTTTTACAAAATTGAACGGCATTTTGCTATAGATGACTTATTGTTTCAGAAGGATGGCATGCCATACTTCAATTGTTACAACAAAAATTTATTTAAAACCAAATTCAACAATTCAATCAATTTCAAGGAATGAGATTTACGATTTTTCGGATTGAAGCCTTTTATAGTTTCTTTTCTCAATTCATTGGTTTATGCCGATAAAACAACTACACTTGGGGGCATTAAAAGCCAATACAGCTGTTGTGTTTCATTAATTAAATAACAATCGAATGTTCTGAATGTAACAGCTACACGTGGCCACATTATTTTCATAAAAACACATTTAATCTTTATCAATAATGTTTTGTATAATTAAAAAAACATTTAATTATACACCTATCAAACAAAATTTGAATTTAATTCAAATTTAATGCTTAAAGAAATTCCACACATATTTATTAATATGTATATATTTTCTGATCATGGTCATAAATCCGTTAATTCACTAATTGCAATATTTAAAGAAAAATGTTCTATTTTGTTGAGGGCTCATTACAGATATAATCTGTCACTGATTCTTCCATGTGCTATATGTTTTATGGTGATATTTTGTAATATTTATTATTTATATATATTATCAATTAAAATAAAACATATTTCAATATTTAAATTTTGTTGAATACTTGAGGCTAATATTCTAATATATATTTACTATCGCATTTATATTTGCCATATTGAAAGAAAATTTTATAATTATGTATATATTCTATAATGATATTAATATGTACGTTTCTCTTCAGATCCAAACTATGGTACGATTTATAATATACAAATAAAATATTATTTTATAAAAGTTTTAAAATATATTCTTTAGTTAGTTTGCATCTTAACATACTTAAGGGCAAATTTAAAAAGATTATTTGTATATATCAATTAAATTAATGCGGAAAAACTTAAATTTGTGTAGATTAAAGTATACAACGAAAACTCTATCTCTATATATATATAATTATTGCATTACTTACATATAGTTTATTGTATAATAAATAATGTGTATATATATGTATGAAAATGTTTAAAACTAAAAACTATATATATGCAATTCAAAACTGAATGTATATGTTGAAAAATAAATAAATATAAAAGCGATTATAAAAGATTTACATTTTCAAATAAATATAATTTTTTGAAAAAATATTTTTCAACAAACTTAACATTTTTTTTTTTTTTGAGACATATATAACTACACTATTTATTTTTAAAGCTTTTGTTTCACATTTCTTTTTTGTTTTTTGATTTTTATGTATTTTATATATACATTCTCGTACATAAATATGTATATTACAACAAAATACAAGAGTGGCGTCTTAAAACTACAAATATCTTTATAATTTTGATTAGTATCAAAATACAAAAGTTTTGTACATAACATATACAATATTTTGAAAGCATGTAGTATCGAATAATAATATGTACTTGTATCTTGTACCATATATAATATAATATATATATATTCATTCATATATTATTATATATACATAAATATAAGGTATATATAGTTTTATATATATATATATAAATATTTATATACAAAATACAAGTATATATTTATATATAGACATATTTGTAATCTAACAAATCCCTTTAAAGTTTTGTTGTTGATTTAGTAAACTATAACTAATTCAACTGTGAAATCATGTTATTCCAGCCGCTCATCCAAAGTGTAAATTGTGCCAACATATAGCTATATAGCTCTCTATTGTATATACATTGGTAAAAGTTTCCTAAAAACTTTATATGTTTGTATATATATATATATATTTATATAGATTCTTGTTGTTTGTGTGTTGTACATTAAATTGTTTGGCATACATTTTTTTTATGGCTATTATTTTCTAGTCTGCTACCACCATTATCGGTTATTCGTTTATATTCTATATATATATATACATTCATATACTGTGAACTGTATGAAGAATATGTGTAGAGTTTATATATATTTATATATTTGATTTATAACTCTTATTGAGTGGTGGTGGTGGTGGTGTGGTATATTGTACCAATATTATATATATAAGAAAATATGTATTGTATGTATATAAAATAAACAAACAAATAAACAAATATGAAATTTATATAAAATATTTTCGCATGGTGATGACATTCTCATATATGATGCATATAAACCATTTAGATGTTAAAGTGTTTCGTCTATCTTTGTCTCTGTCCATACTTTACTTATATGGATTTGTTAACACATAATTTAAAGTTTACAATTATTTACGTATATATTTTAATTTTATTTATAAATTTTTTTCGTATTAAATCAAGGTAAATATTATTATATAAATAAATTTTATCAATACCAATAACATATACAAAAATTCAGAAGCCTATATTATAAATACAAATGTAACCGTTGTCCGAAAAATAACTAGTTTCATGACATTTCCTGCAGTGTAAGCCAAAATATGATGAATATTTTGTGACATTCATTTTTGTGCGCCAGTCTATAAATTGTTTAAAAAATAATGAACCAAAATTGTTTTAAAATTGGTAAATACTCTAGTAACACTGCCCGTAGTTTGTCCGAAAAATTTCCGTATTATATGTAGTAATTCGTAATTTCAATCCGAGGAAATATCTATATGGATTTCATACTGATGTCCGCTGGAATTTTATATGATCAGTGCAACCTTGTCCATGGATTTTTATAAAAAATGTCTTTGGTTTATCCGTATATTTCCGATGATAATTTTTACGGATTCTCCTTAGAAATATTTCTCGTTGCTATTATTCCACAGAATTTATATTCATATTTTTTGTGAGGATTTTGACAATAATATCTTGGGATTGTCATGTATTTTGGCAAGTAATAACCGTGAGTCGTCTGTATTAGCAGAATAAATTTTCTTATGACGATGATATCGAATGAATGAAGATGCTATGAACTATTGCAAAAAATTCATCGATTGTGCATTTTTTTTTGGAAATAAACAAGAAACAAAAAGCTTGCTGATAAAATCCATGAAAAGTCTTACAAAATTCCTATTAAATATATATCGCTTTGAGTTGCTGGTTGTTTTAAAAAATATGAAAATAAATTAAAAAGAGTGAATATTATATCTAGATAACCGAAATATGCAAAATTTTAACCACTGTCTTGGATAATTGATGAAATAAATTATGAATACAATACAGCGGATATAGGTTGGATATATTACCCTGACAATCCAAAGATTTCAATTGACCTAAATAAATAAATAAATAAATTGTTACTAGGCTATGCTACCATAAACACATTAATCGTGATTTGTTTGTCCAAAAGAAAAGTTTGTATTTGGCATCGACGATTTAACGACGAGAGAAGATGTGATTAGATGATGATGATCGTCCAACAATTCATGGATTTTAACTGTAAAAAAATTTATTTATTAAAGGTGAATTCAAGTTTGTTTCACTTCAATTGGCTGATGACCTAAAACAGCACCGAATTGATTATATCCACAACATTATTAAAAGCGGTGAATGTGACGATAATTTTGTAAAAATTCTTGTAACTGTTTGATGAAGCATTGTGTTTTAAATACGAACCAAAAACTAAGCATTAAAAGTGTTGTGGCGATCACCAGGTGAAGAGTCCATCCAGAAATACATGTCGTTTTATGCTTAAATCTAAAAACTAAAATCAATGATCATATGTTTTTATGATTCCAAATGTATTATTACGGTATTATATCCACAAAGAATTTGTTCAAAGTGCCACAAAAACTTAATGCTTTGTATTACATTTATATGGTGTGTTGAAGCGTTTTTTGTTAAGCCATATTTTTCATGTACTACATAAAAACAGTTTTATGATGAACTATTGTTGAATGCAAAACCAAATCCAAGTATTCTGCTTATAAATAAAATAAAATTTTAAAAATAAATAATTTTCTAGCTTTTTTCTTAATTTATTTCCCTGATTATAAACAAAATCAACATTTGAAAATAATTTTCTTTATCAATTGTGATGTGAATCACATCTGTAATTATAGGATACCATCATTGATATATAATATTTAATAAAATATTACAAAACTCTTGATTGAATTATATATCATTTTTTTTTTTTTTTCAAAATATAGAAATATATTATTGTATCAATAGAAATTTTTAAATGTATATAGAAATTCAATTACCAGTTTTTTTAAATTTAAACTCATATAAGATACAAAAATTAAATGGCGAAGATTAAATTAGGAATTAAATTTAAACATTTAAAATATTCAATTAAATATAAGTATTGATAATTTATTATTATTATTATTATTTATATTATTGATTTTATAAACATTGTGAATTTATTTCTAATGTTATTGATGCATAGAAAATCATTTATGTTATTGATCTATATGGAATATAAACAATCTTTATACTAATTAATATATGCAATAAATATTTGATATTTTGCTATAACACATATATGCATAAATGATTAAATTCCAATTAAAATAACTTTGATTGGTAATTATATATTTATTTAAATATTATATATATATGTGTGTGTGTGCGAAATGACTACAAAAGAAATATGTATATACATAAGTAGTTGTGATGAAAATAATTCAAATTTAACTAATAAAGTTGCGAACAATTTATTAAATAATACTCAGAATTTTAGTTTTTCGAACTGAAATATCTATATTAAATATAATTGATTATAAAATATGAATACATTGTGAATACGTAATATAAATAGCTTATAGCGTATATATTATATATATATAGTATACTAGTGTATGTCACAATTTATATTAAATTATCTGTTCCTATATATATATGTAGCTGAATTTCATGTTTAAATATATACTTTATATGTTTTACCTGTAAATAATAAATTGTAAACATTCTATTAAACAAATGTATAACTTGAGGATATATACCACCAGAAATTAAATTGTAGGAAGTATTATACATAACTATATATATTGGTTGAATATAACATTCTAATTAAATTGCTATAATTGTATATACATATATGTGCTCATATAATACAATTTATAGTCTAACTAAATATTACTCATGGTATCGTATATGCATATAATATTATATATTATTGTTTCAATACTATAAGATGTGTGGTGTTGCTGTGTCTTTTATAATATAATATGTGATATGTGAAAATGAATATATAAATTATATAAAAATAATATACTATGTGATATGTAAAATATATAATTCATATGATATTCTTGAATTTTCAATTTAAATTAACTGAATAAATATTAACACTTAAAATCGTAAAATAACACATTTACTACCTTACGCATATACAAATATAATATCCATGTACACATAGTATAAATACTATCCTATATCTGTATTTATACTGTTGATATTCAAATCTTAAATATTTAGAAATAATAATTTCAATATGTGATATTATAATATATAAAATAGAAATACCATCCATTTATTTATTTACACAATTTTGTTTTTTATTTTATATTATATAACTTTATTTTTTACAATAATGAGTTGCCATTTTGGTTAAATAGCATCGTAATAATAACATATTGTTTGACAACGAAGAAAAAAAAAATAACCATATTTTTCCTGTTTTTTCATCGTATTCTCAACGTGATTTGAATAAAAATCATGTTCTTTTTCTATAATATATTTATATATTATATATATTACATATATATATGTATATAGTTGACAGAAAAATTGGGTGTAAAGTAACTATAAAAGGGTCTATACCTGAAATATTTCCGCATTGAAAATATAATAGAAGAAAAAAATATTCCATTTTGAAGCTATAAAATTTTATGGTTACTTCCGGTGAAAAATATGATTCAATATACACATACTATATATGTGTATAGGATGCTACGAATTCAAGAATTCAAAACGATTCATTTTTAATTTATTTAGAAATCAGATTATAATATCCCATTTTACACAACAATCTTTCTTATACTAAATTGCATTTGTTACAATATAATTTAAGTAATTGTTATGTTATGTCGTTGCAATGAAAATGTAAAAGATACTTTAATTTCGATTGAGACCGTCATTCGTGAAAATGAAAATAGTATAGAATTGTTTTTAATAAATTTATACAATAAACTATTCATTAAATGGAATGATTTCATAATGTAATGAAAACTTTAAGTTTGACCACAATAATTAATTATCATTTTATTTTGGGGACATTAAATATGGTATATGATTACGCCTAAATTAAATGACCTCACATTCAATGTTATAATTGAAATGTGATATTTAAATAAAATTTAACCTTATTATTACATTTTAAATGTCTTCAAAATTATTGAACTTGAAAATTCAATTTAGGTCATTATTATTTTACAACTATATTTCCAGTATATAATAAACATGGATTATAAGTATGTCAAGTTAGTAAATTATTGCAAATGTGAGTACTATTCATATGAGTGAATTGATTTATATAAAGTATAGCGTTGTATGAATAGAGTACAACACAATATTTTCAAAGATATTCAATATCATATAAACGACTAAAAAGAAGTAAAATAAACATAAATAAATAATTTAAATAATGGAAAATTGTAATAATAATTTATGGATTAAATAAAATTATTCCAATAAAATATGTATACCTAATATGTTTGCACTAAATCTGTATTATATAATAGTATAATATAATACTTATACTTTAGTTTTTAGTACCTAGTACTAAACATAATACCTATATATATATATGCGTACTTTTGAAAAACGATTTATTGATTTTTTTAAATGTACAATAATATAAAATATATGTTATAACACGATTATTTGTAAAAACTATTTTTCAATAAATCTACATAAGACATTAAAATGCTAATCTCTAAGTTTTCCACATATAAAATAGTATATGTAATATAATACTTAGTTCCTTCATATACACTTTTACAATATATTATATGTTGTTATATACAATATATTATGTATGCAGAGAAGAAATAAATGTTCTTTATTATGGATATACATAGGGTAAAAGTATCTCCATTTCACATCTAGAGATATTGCATTTTAGAATTTGATAACACAACAAATTTAGAATAAATGACTGAATGAATTCTAACTATTAAAACAACCTTTACATATAATGTACAATGGTGGATTTAACTTTTATCCATCAATTAATAGCAATAATTTAATTAAAAATATAGTGTCAGAAACACATCGTTCGTTTGTGAGTATATAATAAGTGACAAATTGATCTGCAATTATGTTTCGATATATGCTTTCATTAATTCAATTATTTTTATATAAGTTAAGATACATTATTAATTTCTCCAAAGATATTCATAAAAGAAGTAATGTCAACCGCCGAATTTAATGCAATGTGCGCTAACATAATTTCTTTAAAAATGGTTTAAAATTTTCAATTGATTCAGATTTCATTTAATAAAAGTTGGAAAATATACCGCCGAATAGAATTCTAAAAAGATGCTGACAAGAAAAATGTTAAGTGTGAAATTTTCCGTCACCTTTACCCTATTTAAATACACTCTGCCATATATA
The DNA here is from genome assembly GCA_910594885.2 of Bibio marci. NCBI lineage: Eukaryota > Metazoa > Arthropoda > Insecta > Diptera > Bibionidae > Bibio > Bibio marci. The sequence continues at coordinate 12,552,470 of OU343114.1, forward strand.
AATACAATACAATGTAACATCATTTATTATGAAATGTTTAGAATAGATATCGTCACTTTGCCTACGTCAAATTAACTCCCCAAGGAGTAAGAACATTGATTGATAATGCTTTTATACTAAAATATGAATAATGAGTTAAATATATAATATGTGTGATGTTGAAAATTTTATGTGATATATGTAAGTAATAATATATTTATTCATTAATTCATTTATTCAAAATAGTTATATATTGATTCACGCTAATTTTAACATATAACAAACGTATATATTGTGATCAAATGACGAATATTATATTTACTATTACTATTACTATTATGATTATATTATTATACACATTAATAATTAAAAAGTTTATCTAAAAATGAAAATGTTAAAATTATATATAATTATATATAGCAAATGTATATAATACTTATTCTATCCATTAGTACATGCATATACATGTTATGCATTATTTGTTAATTATAATTAACTATATTCAATTTATAGTAAATATACTTATGTTTTCCGTTATACATTATGTTTATCTACATATATAACAAATTACATTATATATTATTATAATTATGATGAAATAACATTTTATTATACACACACACACACACTTCATTAATACAAAATCTATAACAAACATTCCTATGCACATCTGGACAACAAAGTGAAAGATAAAATTCCTCCACAGAGCTTTCACAAAATATTTTAGGAATATAGCAGCAATAATTATTCTCAAATGTCTATTTACTTTCTATTATTATATGTCTTAACTGAGGCATTCATATATAGTGATTCGTATATATATAGGTTTTGTTATTTTTATTTACGATTTACGTGACATTTTATTATAAGTCGGAACTATCTTTTCCATTTTTTTGGTTTAAATGTGTATAGTTTTTCATTGCCAATCAAAGAAATATTCATCTTGGTTGACTTTGTTTATGATTCAATATATTCTAATATAATTAAAGTTAAAAGTTTCACAAAAAATTGTATTATCTTTGCATTTGTATTGTTTATAATAAAACAGAATTTTAACAATATAAAAAAAACTTTATTTAAATGTTATGTTAAAATAAATACAATAAAAAAATTGAATATAATTAAAATTTTTTCAAATTGATATAAATTTCCTTTTGATACACAAAATTCACCCAAATTATCACCAAGGCATGCAGCATACATAATACCATAGCCAACAAAATTTTGTTCATAACATCCTAAAATATAACAATATGAAAAATTAAAATATATATATATATGAAGTGTTTTCCAATAGGGACACTCGATCTTTGACATTCAATTGAAGAACGGTGCAAATTAATATATTATATTAAAATTTATTATAAAAAAAAACATGAATCTTTGCGAGAAACGTACGGTGAAAATAAATCATGTGTGAATTGCTTTGTTAATAAGCAACATTACTGAAGTTGGGGATTACTGAAGTTGCCTAAAAATTAACTGTTGGGTGTGGTTTTTTGTTCTGTTCTGACGCATTGGTTCATTTTTCGTTCAAAAATGATGCGATGCAATTTGTTATAGAACATAGCTTAATTATTTTTTGGCATGTGATTTCAACAACATGCCACTTAACAACATTGTACTTTTTTCTATTGGGTTAATGTTAATGTGTTATGCCAACAAACCACAAAACCTTAATGCATAGGAAGACAACATTGCACTATTATACAGTCTGATTTGTGGTAGAAAATATGGTTCAACGAATCTATGATACGACGTGGCCGTAATATGAATGATGTTATAATCCATATATTTAATACTATCAAGTATAATTTAAAAATCTATAACTTTTATATAACACAATCTCTGGAATTACAATATTGGTGTATGAATTAATTTTTACATAAATAATATAAGAACGATTTTCTTTTTCCATATGTTGAATATACATAGACCATTATTTATTATTAGTATTTACGATAAAGACTCTATTATGTAATATGTGTTTGAGTTTGTGTAATATTAACACACAAACAATAATAAAATATTAATTATTTAAAGGAAGAGAAAAAATTTGTACATAAAAAATAATCAATAAATATATATCAATACCAGTAAATATATGCGACCATGGACCTATAGCAAAAATTGCAACATCATCTCCACCATGAGTTTCATCTTCTTCTAACGGCACTGTTGCTGGAAATATAAAATCGTTATCCATATAATTCATATCAAGTGGATTTTTTCTACCGCGTACACCATCTGCAACGTCTTCTTCATGATGAAAATGTTGATAGTATCTGTAAAATAATTATTTTCTCAAAATCCTAATATTATCCAATGAGTAAAATAAAAATTGGATTACATTACCCCATTCCATTAGCGTAATTTAACGTGAAAAATGGCATAGCATCGTCTCTGGAAAAATCTCCCATACCTAATATATTGTTGCCGCGTATCTAAATTTATTTAATTATTATTATTATTATTATTATTATTATTATTATTATTATTATTTGACTTTTAAAATATTCCCATTTTTATTTTATATTTTATGTTTTTGTAAAATAATAATTTTTTTATTGTATTTTTATTTTATACTTTTATTGTTTTTTTTTTCTTTTATTTTTTATCTTTTCCATTGTAAATGTTCAATTTATAGTTATTTATTTATAAATATTTTTTGTATAATATTTTTTTCATATATCGCTGTGTGTTATGCGATACGATACGGGTATATGTGTTGTTATTAATGGAAAATGTATAAAAATGAAGTGAAAATAAATTAAAAAAAAATAAAATTCCGGAAGTATGGAAAATAGTATAAGAAAATAATGTAAAAAAATGGAAAATAAAAGAAAATAGATATTTTCGCAAATATTTATTTATATAATAATTAAGTATATGTAATGTATTATATATAATTATTTATTATAAAATGTATTAACATTTAGAAAAAAAACTCTTACCGGATATCCGCCAATAGTCATTGTATGTGAATGATCGGCTCCAACAACAATTAAAGTATCATCTTCGTTAACATTTGCTTGAATATGTTCAACAGCTAAATGAAATTGTACTGTTTCATCTAACGCAAAATGGGACATGGTTGCATGGTGTGCGTGATCGATTCTACCGCCTACCAATAGAAAAACAAAATATCGAAATATGTAATTGTATTATTTATTTATTATTATTTACTAATTTATATTTATAGTTTTATTTAAAATACAATTTTATTTTATTAATAACTCAATAAATATGAATTTTATTTAAATATATTGTGTATATGAATAGTGGCGGCTCGTGGTTTGAAAACTTAAAGGCATAAATAAAAAAAAAACAATAGAATTGAAGAAATTAAATAATAGTCTCACAATCAGTCGCATTCTAATATTTTTGAAATACTAGAAAAAATGCACTCTAGCAAAATGAAATTAGGATAAATGTATAGAAAACCCAGGATATATAAATGCACATTATCCAAAATCATATTATTTCTTTACCGAGGATTTTATAAATTTTCAGTTAGTCTATCTTTTCTATCGAAAAGAATCGCTCCAAAATAGTTAGAACTGCATTCATAGGGATTTATACAAGACATAAATTCAGTGACTGCAGGTAGAGGTTCTACATGACTATCTATCTATCTATCTGATTATATAAATTATAGATAAAATAATTAAGATCAAAAGTTTCAGTAAATCATCTAAAAAATTGTAGTGTTAATTTTGGAAATATTTAAGCTGTATGGGACTATTGTTACCTTCTTCCACAAAAGGTTATAGTTGAAAATTTCAACAAAATCGCATAAATCTTTATTCAGTTTAATACAATGATCAAAGAGTACGCGGTTAATTAATTATTATAATTTTTTCTTTAAGTTAGCGCTGCAAAAAAATGATGTAATATACTCGACTGTATAACTAATAAACTAATTGGTAAAACACTGTGATAATATTGTGATAATGTTTGATTGCATCCAATATTATAATTTAGTTTTGTTACAATGATCAATTTCTTTTTTATAATTACTGCGTAATATCTAATTGCAATTCTAATATAGAATTTGAAAATTTAATTAATTGTCAACAAACTTTTCATTTCAAAATATGATACATTTTTCTTAGTTTTATGTGAAAATTATTTAAAATTTAAAACATAACAGTTATATTATTATAATGCATATCAAATTTAATTAAATTACTGTCAATACACGGTTACATGTTAGAAATTTTATTAATAACATTTATGTCTTTACAAACAAACACAGTTTATGTATAACACAATATTTATATGCACATTTGCCGAGAAATTTGCAAGACCATATTTGATATTATGAAAATGTTTCATATACAGTTTTCAATATTTGATAATTGTTTTCTCATAATATTGTATGCACATTGTACGCAAATAATCATTCCACTATATACATACACGTATATGTTTGCTGAGAATAAACAAATAAGTTTATTACAGCTCAGCAGGTGATTCATACGCATATGATTATATTATAATATATTCAAACTCAGTATACGTCTTAACATCTATATGTTATTCGTTGTATTATTAAGAAATTTACATGTACATGTTCATACATAGATTATATTTGAATTATATATGTATTCATATATAAATTAATATTAAATAGATAACATAATTGAAAATATATATAACAATCTATCTTTCTACGTATATGATATACATTATCAATATAATAAACAATTTGTTTATACCAATATAAACATAAGTTAATCACACTATACCAATACATAAATAAATGAATATATATAAACTTCAATGTATCTAATATATTCAATTATTTGTGGTATAATACATAAATATATATCAAGATGATAAAACTAATTTACTAAATATTAATATATACGATACTAATTTACAATTTGTTGATTTAGTTTTACAACTGTATAACAATATAAAATATCGTATATGTCCAAAAAAAAAAGAACAAAAGTAAATGTTTTTAAATTTTCCTAATCAATTATTGTAATAATTTTCATTATACATTATTTATGATTACAACGTGTTCCACTGTGTATAGCACAAACGATTAATGTGTGTGACTGGGCTAAACAAATGAAAAGACCAATGTTCAATAATGAGCCTACATGTGTACCACTTTTGACCACCTCAAGTTTTTTTGTTTCATTCGTTTCGACTATACTGGCTGGGACACCTTGTATAATGCCATGCTGATTAAGAAATTATTATTGCAATATTTACTTAAAATTAAATAACATATTTGTATATGTTTATACACCTCTATTCATAACATCACATACCATATAATACTAATTATTAATACAGACTAACGCTGAAAGATCGTTTTTTTATGCATTCATAGAAAACCGATTGATTCTATTAGTACGGTTGAAAGAAATTCTCATTTCACTATTATATGTTTCATACTCATACTGTATTTGAGTTCATAATAGAATTTGAGACAAAAAAATTTCCAGTAAGTACATAAAAAAAAAAAAACAACCTTTGAGCGTCTGTATTATTATAAGTATATTATGTGCTATCTCATGATGAATTACGTTGATAGATTAATTCACTTATAATATATATTACAGAATATGTATTAAATATGATTGATATGTAATATAAAATTGATATACCAGTTATTACCTTCAATTAATAAAATATATCCATTTTCATTTTTTTTCAATATTTCTAATGCTTTATCGGCCATTTCTAATAATGTTGGTTCCGCATTGTGATCAGCTTCTAGATAATAATTCATATGCCCATGTGCAAATACACCTAATAAATAATCTACAGTTGATGTATTCACATTCAACAATGAATCCTATTTTAAAACATTATACAAAATAATTTTATTGGTTCTATGGTATTTAAAAATATAAAATATGATAAGAAAATAATTTTCAATATATTTGTGTGCATATATAAACTATAGAAAATATAAAATAATGTATATATAAACAAATTTCAATTTAATGTTATAAAGATAAACATACTCTGTCATTTACATAAGCAGATTCTCCATTATTTTGTCTTTCAATTAACCATTCTTCTATCAAATTTCTATTGTCTTCTCTGTAACCGGCTCTACCAAGTGAATCTAAAGTAGTTGATGGCGTAAATCCACTTGAACCACCTCCAAGTAAAACCTTATAAATATAAATATGCACGTTTATAAATAATATATGTAAAATATACTACACATATAGTATATATACTACATACAATATATAGTATATAGTATATATTATATACAATACCAACCATACGAGTATATATAGTGTGTATTGTATAAACATATATATTTATAACACTTATTATAAAATCTTTTTATAAATGTTTTGATAGTAACAAGAAAACAAATTTATGTATATGTAATATGTATATGTAATACCTTAATCCTTTTACCTATATCCCCATATACCATTTGATATGCAATATCAACACATCCCTCGGGTGTAACAGAATCGTATTCCCATTCTCTATCTGCAACTTTTGCATATGCAGCCGCAGGTGTAGCATGAGTTAATCTTGTTGTTGTCACGATGCCAGTTGATTTACCTTTTTATATATACGTAACATATATATATATAATTTGTGTTAGTATATTATATTATATACTTATTTATGTATATTATATGTGTATATGTATATGTATACATTATAAATGTATGTTTATATTGTATATATATGGTATATATTAAAAACCATATCAGATTGTAGAAAACTCATTATTGATTTGTCGTTAAAGAAAATTAAGTTAAATGATTACATCAATAAATAAAATGTAAATGTGTAAATTTATCTATATAATTACAGTTGTTTTTAAAGTTAGTAATAATGTTTGTATTGAAATACACATATATAAACATACATAACATATATGATAAATATTATATAATTTAAAAATAATTAATTTACCAGCATCTTGTGCCAATTTAAATATTGTTTCAATGTGATTTTCTTCATCCAAATCTTGTGCTGTACAATTTCTTAATGGAACAGCTGCACTCACACCTAATGTGCCATAATTTGTTTTAATACCACTTAGTATTGCTGATGCTGTACAAGCTGAATCTGGTACTTGATAATTAACACAATATGTCTAAAACAATAAATAATTTCTATTCTATTATTATTATATATTAATTTCTAACAGTTATACAAATATAATATAATATACACATATTTATACATCTGTATCCGTATACAATAAAATATATAATCTGTGTAGAGTATTGTGTATAATTTTTTGTAATATAAAATGTAATAACGTGAATATGCCAATTATTGACACATAACGAATATATATTATTATGATGTCAATATAGGAATAATATGTCAAAATATTAGGAATAATGTAATCAAGTTTTGTGTTTTATTAAATTAATCAAAATATTCAATAATATTATAAAATAGATGAAAATAACAATTTTTTCTCTGAATGCTTTTTATATAATATTATTTAAAATTAAGTGTAAATCTTAATCAGCTCAATTCCACAAAAATTTATTGTATTTATATAATATAATTTTACATTTTACATGCAAAACTATGTCGATAATAGGCATATACTTACGTGGTATTTTAGACATTTATTATAATGATAATGTCATGACTTCTTTTCCTATGCTATTGTTTAACAACGGTGTCATTAAATTCAGTGTTCTGTCTCAGTTACATTGAAAGTGAATAAGAGAATATTGTATAGATAAATAAAAAAATGAAATTATGAAATGATTGATTGATTTTTAGCCAGCCATATATTATTTTTCTTTTGTATCAATTAGTTATAAGCAAAATTTTTTTAAAGTAAACATTTAAAAAAAAAAATGCAAATGTACATTGACTCATAGCGCATAGTACAAGTTGTTGCATACGTAGAGAGCATATGAAAAGAAGATGGTATAAGTTTTCAAAATTACTTTAGCTAAACCAGTGTATGGAAATTTTTCAAATGACAATTCAATTTCTTCACCGCCCATGTACACACGTGTTGCTGTTTGTGTTGCAACGGATAAACCGTCGCCAATAAATATTATAACATTTTTAGCAATATTCGTATTTAATTGATTTTTTTTTAATTGTTTTTCTAATATATTTTTTCCAACATTTAACCAATAATGTTTTGATTGTTCTGCATTTGGTCCTTTCGGTGGTAACCAATGAGGATTATCCATTGGATGTGTTGGACGTTGTCCCGTTGTTGTTGTTGTTATGGGCACTTCTGTAGTTTCATCTTGAAAATTAATAATATCATCACGCCGATCAAATTTAATTGAATTTGTATAATTTATTAATAAAAAAAACACAATAAAAATATTCATGACATAAAGTATTGACTTGTTCTTTTTTTTTTTTTTCTTGCATATAAACACAAGTTTAATTTAAACGTAAATTTATATTTTGATACTATGTATTATTAAAAAAACACGACTGTCTACATATTAAATTTATTCAACAATAACATTATGAGTATTTTTCTATTTTATTAAACAATTTGCAAACATACAAATACACAAAATACAAACAAAGAGAGTATATTTAATTAATTATTTGTTTACAATATTTCAATATAATTTTTTGGCAACATTCAAAGTACATATTTTTATAGAGACTAACACATATTTAGTAATTAATAATACACACAATCTTCAATTTACACGGAATATATCGATTTACTTTAAAATAATTAAAGATACTTGTATAGAGTACGTAGAGTAGCGTAGAGTAATATAACATATATATGGTAGAGTATATTTAATATTACATTAAATATTGATTAATATTGCCTGTTAATGGTAGTTTCATTGAAAAAGATTTTGTGAATGAGTGACAACTAATTAAAAATTTTAACTGGGAGACTTGCTATAATAATTTGACAGGGAATCAATTTTTAATTATACTATTACAATTGTTTGCAATATGCAGGCAATGCATTTAAAAAAGACTTAAGAAACTAAAATTGTGCACAATAAAACTCGCTCGAATTGTGGTTGGCTATTTAAAATATTATAGTGATTACGATAACAAAAAAAAAAGATTAATAATAACATATTATTTTACGAAAATTGTCAAATTGTTATAAATTAATTATCATTGTTTATTACAGTCCCTATAATAATAATAAATATCCATATATACCTATGATACCGCATTCATTCACTCATCTATTAATTATATTAATTGAAATTAATATTTGATATATATATAATAATGTATTAAACTGAAATTTTATGAATATGTATAAGTTTAAATTGTTGTTGTTGTTTTTATTATCAAAGTCATGCTAATAAATTTAAGTGGATTTATGTATTAGCAAAATATTTTATTCGGTATTATTAACTTATTATAAATTAAATAAAATAACAATCAACAATTCTTCTATACAGATACTTATTTGAAAAGCAGAATATATGATAAGATCGATGAATTATTACGAAATTTATCCATCCTTGTTTATAATAGAAGATAAAACGAGTAATTATTAATGCTTTGGAATTAATTAAAATGGATTTTCCAATATGCTATTCTTGATTTAATTTTTTGTATAGTCAGCAAATAATTTTAATTATTTTCATTTGAAGTTATTTCAGAACATATATTGGTTTTATGTCCAAATTTGTTCCATTTAAAGCACTTCACACCTTCTTCTTTCGTTGGACATTTCAGAATTATATTACCAATATTACCACGTGAAAAACATTGTATTTATTCATATTGTCTTTTTTTGAGAAAAATTTTTTTTAAGAATTGAAACAAAAAAAAAGTTCATTTAAACTTTTTATATCATCCAGAAATGAAAACATTTTTTAATGGACTTGCTTAAATATATTAGTAAACGTTGAAATATAAATATAACCTATATTACTTTACAACAGAAATCAATTTTGAATTTTTGGTTGCCAAAACTTTTGGTCTCGATATAAATTCTTGATATGAATATCTGGACTTAAGATTTTGTAAATTTTCAATAATGTTCCATTAAAAGAACTAGATGAAGAAGATGATGATAATTAGATTTGTGAAAATTGGAAATTATCTTTCATTTTGCTGTCTCCAATTTTTTTGTCCACTTAAGAATATTTGTTAGAAATTATTGGTCTATACATATATTTTTTATGCCATAATTCTTTAAATAAATAATATAATAATATTAATAATACGAATGCGAAATATTTTATAGAATAATAAAAATTTACCATTTTATTTGTGTTTATAACACATTTTTATTATCACTTAAATAATCAAATAATTTATTTATTCGTCTTCACCTCTGGCAACGCATTTATCTTATATTATTATACTACACCAAATCTACTTATCCATAAAAATACACCACCATACATAGTTCTATTTTCATATATGTATTTATATACAATATTATTTTGGAATATGTCGCATTGTCTTTAGTTATAAAACAGTTATGGGGCTATACCTTACCTATGAACATATACGATACGTTTATATGTACACATTTTTTCATATAATATAAACTTTGTGTTTTATTTTGATTTATAAAACTACATGGTTAATCTTAGCAATCTTCATACAATCGGTGAAAATAATTTCTGGTTGCTCTAGTGCAAACCATGATTTTTTTCATTTAGCATTCTAAAAATAAAACCGCTTTTAATCACCAGTCACAATAAGATGCAGAATAATAATAAGTACATATGAATGACGAGTTCTCTGGCGTTAAGATTTAAAATATAGCATACAACACGACCTGTGGTGTTTTATAGTAGGCGATGCTAAGGACCACATTTTACTTAAAAAATGTATCGGCAAATACTATCTTTTCACAGGTTGTATAAAGAACGGAATAGGTTAATGGTTAACAAATGGCTCAATATATTATTATAAAATTTTATAAATAAATCTAATCGAAATGCTCTTAATTTGGTAATAAAAACATAATTTTTGAATATTAGGAAACATTTATAAAATTATCTAAACCAAATTAGAAAAAATATATATTAAATTATGTTCAACGACTCATTTTACACACAGAACTACACTTCATATAACAACAAAAACAATAATTAATTGACCTATTTTTATAAAATTAAAATAACAATTACAATAATATATAATCTAAAAAACTAGATTTCGTAAGTCCCAATTTACATTTTTTTTATGATCCTTTTTGCTATATACACACATTACATGCATAAGTAAGTTCCGTTTTTTGGTTATAATATATGTTTATTTGGTAAGTATATATAAAAGTGGTACAATTTACAAATTATGATCCAGCAGAAGCCACAACCTTCACCCATCTTACAGACAATGTTGATTATTTCACAAAAACATAATTCCAGACCGATTTTGTTAGATGGTTATGAAATAAAAACGACGGGCGATATGATTGCGTTGATCTAATCAATCAGCGCACATAATGTGAACACTATCGATAGTGCGACGAAACGGGCCCACATATACCATAAATTTAAAGTAAAATATATATTCCATTCATCTTTCTGATTGTGAGCCAAACGATTACATGTACATATATGCAATATAAATTTTCTGATAGATTTTTAAATAGTTTATGTATAATTTTTATAGATATGCGATTAAAGGATTACACGCCTGCTATATTTATTTGTATTTGGTACTATTAGATTGTTCTTCATATTTTTACGTGACAAATTTATTTGTTATATTCCATATAATATGGCTAATTATGCGAAAAATAAAAAAAAAGTCATATCCTTTTTGGCAATAAAATGTTATTACATATTTTTATGTGTTATTGTATATAGTTAAAATAAAGGTTATGCCACCTGGTTTTTATGTTATTTTTCTATATTTTCATTTATTCTTTCCTTACATATTATGTACACGTAAAATATGGTATATATTGTATATGTGTACCGAGTAAATATTCATATGGTATTTCATATTATTAAGGAATAAGTATATTTAGATGTGAAATGGTAACAACAAAATACAAAACAAAAAAATTTCAATTCTCCTTCTTTTTGGTAGTTTTAATTTTTTTTTTTTTTATTGCTTTTGATAGGAATATTTGTACGTTTCGTCAGATAACTGATTATACAATTATACGTCTATATACACCATATCCACACCACACCTCTATACTCTATACATTGAATATATATAATTATGCTTAATCATACTATTAGATAGAGGCATTTTTCATGATTTCAACTTTTATTATTTTTTTTTTATTTTTTATGTAGTGTTACACTTTCCGATATAGTGATAACTTTTCCTTCTCAAATTATACTTAATTATTTTGTTTTTTCATTTCTTTGCAACATATCATCATAGCGTACGTTTAACACTTTAACAATGCTTAGAAATTTTACTTTAAAAATCATTGCTCAGTGCAATCAATAAGACTCTATGACATCCATAAAATTTTACTGTATATGGTGAGCTATATTATGTCATACACTGCATTTATTAGTCAGTTTTTGTTTTCAAAATTTTGTGTCATCTGTATAGATATTGATTCTGCAACTATCGATTTATTCAAAAGCAAATACAATGATTGGTGATTCGGTGTTTTGACGCCTTTAGACTCTTTTCTTTGGGGCTACTTTTAATGTGAAAGTTGTATACTAACTTATACACATTTTAGCAACTATAACTAATATGAATTTTTTAACTATCCGGTTTATGTCATTTCCAATAAAAATAACTACGAAATATATATGTTAACTATATGTCGAAGTCGAAATGGAGGCTTTAACTTATTGTTAGTAATTTAGGTGTAATTTTTACTTAAAAAACTGTCCTAATTCGACCTATTTTGACAGGTTATCTCTACCATAATTAAAAAAAATTTTTATAGTTAATTAAATTATAAAATTGAAAAAAATCAATTTATGCCAATCACACTTATTTTATAGAAATAATTTTATACATTATGGACTAATTACTCGTATTTAATATATTGAAATTTAGGAAACAGAAATAATCTTTAGATAATTACAGTGGGCAATTCAATTGGTGAATTGTATTATATAAACCGATGCGAAATAATTTTCCAACTTGACTGTAATGAATGTTTCGTAGATGCCGTATAAGTCGATAAGCTCCACTTGCAATAATACATGACTTATATGTGTAATAGATTATATTATGTGGTGATATAGAAATAAAGTATATGTTTAGCTTTAGATTTCAGAAGGAATATAAATAAATGTTAGCCATCGTACATTTTGATTAAATATACGTAAATATCTATGTATGTATTATATATTAAAAATAAAAACAGTACTACAACACAATTAAGTTTATATACATTTTTTTATTAGAATATTTGAATAAAATTCTCGTAACCTATATTCAATTATTAAAAATTATTATTATATTTTTGATAATTTGATCCTTATATTAAGTAAACATATACAAATTATTTAATTTAAGAAATAAATCTATACAAATATATATGCGTGCATGTAAATAGTATAAGTAAATATGTAGCAAATGTATACACTAACTTATTTATTTATTTTTTTTACCAATTTTCATGAGAAAATTGTCATTTCAATTTGTTACACCACATGATGGCATTACCATTCAATTTGATTATTTTCAAAAAAGAAGTCAATGTATACATATATATATATATTATATATATAGTATGTATACATCGCCAACCGCACTATACCAATATACGATATTTTGTACAATACATGACTATAAACGAGCTTATTTTGTTTTATTTTTTATAAATCAAGACTTATTGTTCAACATATATAGAAAATAGAAAATACGAAGAAGAAATAAAAAGTATACTATTATATATACATAATAAGTATAATGTTATATAATATATATATATATATATATATCTATTTTTGAGGACGAGTTGGTATAAGATAAGCCATCATCATATGGTACTAAAATACTTCATTATTTCTTCCCTTTGTATATATATGTGTATGCTCACTTTTATTTTTCGTTTCAATATAAATATATATGTATTATGAATAGTATAGCAATATGCCAATATATTGTATAACAGCGAAAAAAAAATCATATATATATATTCTCAATATACAATAGGAAATTGGAAATAAAATTTGTTGGTTAAGAAAAGAAAAAGAAAAAAAGAACGTGTATGGAAAATAAATTGCAACACCTTTCGAAGAGTTAAACCTAAAAAAAAAAAAATAATAAATAAATAAATAAATAAATAAAAGGTTACGGATATGGAATACGGCAATACGGTTCATACATAAAGTAATATAATATAGACGGGATCTATAGCTATATATGAATGAATTTATAGTTGAAAGTTTTGATTTAATTTAAAAAGATAAAAAAAAGTAATTTTTTATCCTATTCACATATTTTAAAATGTATAATTGAATAAATTAAACAATAAAATAATTTTATAAAAATATCTATATGTGAAAACTTATTTATGTATAAAATGAATATGGTTAAATGAACTTATTTTCTTATCCGTATATGGATTTTAATAGATATGATTTCTATGATATGTGTTTCGTAGATATTTTTTTTTTTATGTAATTAAGATTAAGGTATAAAATATTTATTATTATTCAAATGGAAAAAAAAAAAAAAACTTAATTGACATTAAATATTACCTAAATTATAAATTACTGTAATTACTTTATGTAAATATATATTGGATAACATTTTACTTGATATATATTTAATTGTACAGAAGATGTAATTATACTGATAAATGTTAATTTTAGTAAATTTACTACGCAAATATCAACGTGTATGGGCGTCTATATGAATTTTCAATAATAAATTGTATATATATATATATTTATAATACTTTTATATTGAAATATATATATATCAGTATGACGAGGAGTATACAATACATTTATATATCATATATGTATGATAAATATCTTAAATAAAATTAATCACTTGAATTTATAATGAGAATAATCTATATAATATATACATCTTTTATATATTAATGAATTAATTTAAGATTTATATCTTTCTGCATATATATATGTTACATATATATGTGGAAAAGAAAATATGGATTAGAGTAATGTACGACAGTATTTATATGTATATTGTAAATATATATATGAGATAATTATATAAATATATGCACGTGTCTCATTGTTATATCATTTGTATATGGTGTTATTAAAATTAGATTATTTGATATGTTTATTAGGTTGATGTATCCGAAATTTCGTTTTATAATACTAATATCATTAATGATTTATATGACTGGCAAATGGTAATGAGTGTAATGACTAATACCTATATATGATATGTATATTTACACGCATAGATACAAATATCGGTAGTTATTGAATAAACATGTTTCAAACTTACAATCATTGTCTAATCCATATAATTAGTTGTTTGTGACAACAGCTAGATCGGTTCCTTCGTAAAAACCTTAATCTTAATATTGCGATTACATGTATTATAATTATTTTTGAATTGGGTATCATTATTGACGGCTAAAACCCGCACCCATGCTTCTCTTAGCATGATTTTAACACCTTAAAATTGGTTATCACTGGGCACGATTTTTTTAAAATTTTTGGTAATGTATAATATAACAAATTATATTTTATAAATCTATCCTTCCATTTTTTGAAAAAAAATTAAATTTCTTTATTATTTCTTTATAAAATCCTTAAATTTTCATTCATTTTGTCGCTAATTCTTTATCAATAGTATAATAGTACCATCAGAACCAACAAATTTTCGTGAAGCACCGCCTCAGTTGCTTCATCCAATGAGCTGTTACTATAAATTAAAGTAATATGTGGTAAAGTAATTAATAAAAACCCCATAATTAACTAAAAATTTACACCAAATTAAATTTAACAATATATAGGAATATATAACCAAGCTACTAAATCACGATTATTATAACTTCTATTGGATAGACTACATAAATAAACATTTATATGTTATAATTATGTAAATGTATAATATACAAATACATTATAACTTTAGATAAAAACATACAATATTGTTGTTTTCCGTTTACCTTATTCAAATATTCGATTAATTTCTATATATATAGAATTATTACAAGAATTCTAAAATATTTTTAGTGTTGTTTTAAAATGTATAAAAATAATCATATGTATATTATATTTAGTATATTACACAAACAAAACACTGTATTTAACTGAAATAATGGAAAAATATAAAACTTTGAGTACTTTCTATATAACAAATACCATATATAAAATTTTCAAAATTCATTAATCCTTAATGAGAGTATAGTGGATTGAATGTGTGTGTGTATATATTTATTATTATAAATACATTAAATATGTATAAAATATGTCAAATTTATAAAATTATCAAAAGTTTTTTTGGAGTTTTTTTTTTATTTTAATTTATACATACGCTTTTAACGATACATAGAGTTTTTATTTAATATAATATTATAACTAATCTTCATATATGACATAATAAATAAATTATAATTTATAGATTATTTTTTAATGAATATTGAGTTATATACAATATATTATATATATATATTTATATTATATAGTTCCACTACTGTCTGTATATGTTATAATCAATTAATATAATTCTTTGGTTTGGAGCATATTAATAGCATCAATATCAAGTCATTAATCATGCGACAGTCAATGTGTGCTGAAAACTATGTATTATAAAATTATTACTTATAGTTATTATATATATTGTATATTTACGGGATCATAGTCATAGTCATATGCCAAAAAACACAAGCCGACTTGAAAGTCGGCCAAATACGAGGCTGGTAGAATTAATTTTCAGGAAAACAAAATCAGGACAAATTTTAGTCCGGTTCACGTTGGATAAAAACCAAAAATAACTTACAAAACTAAATGGTCGTTTAACTTATCTTAATGACTTTATTGTAAAAGTTGTAAAAGTTATTACAAGCTAATTTAATAGCTATTGTATAATGTATTCTTATATTCTGATGTGTACGCAAATCGCACTTGCTTTTTGTTATTAAATCGAACAGACAAGAATTCGCATAAAATAATATCATATTATCATTTTGCAATTTCGTTAATTATTTGGATTATTTGAATTAAAATTCAATGAAAACGTTTATAATTATGCTTTACCTATATATTTTAAAAGTTATTTTTGGGCCAATAGTGTCTTAAATTAAGTACTTAAAAGTGAAATAACATATTTCCACACCTAGTACCATATCCGCTAATTTTCGGAAAAGTGTTTTTTAATGTTTTTCAATACGTATTATCTTAATATTTATAAGTAAATTTAATGTCGTTTGACAAATTTTTGTATGTTAAATAATGTGAGAAATTAATTTTAAATCATATTATTTTTAGTATACATTAAAATATAACTTGAATGAAAAACTGTAATATGCTGAATGCTACTTTTAAAAAAATTTAATAAAACATTTCCAATAAGTATTTCAGTATTTCAGTTAACAAAATTCAAATCATTCCTTATGTTGGTGGGATATTGGTCGCTACTGGTCGATACAACAACGCCATAATTTTGGTATACCTAGATTTTTTTTAAATAATAAATTAATATAAATACATTTGTGAAAAACAAAGTAAATATTTCTCGAGAATATTCTTTGTCGAATTAAACATTTTTACATTATTTATTTATTAAAATCTATAGAAAATGAAGAGATCTGTTAGCGAACTTTGAATAATGCATTATGATTATTTGCAAAACACTCACAGTATATTGTATAATATATAGTATATATATACATAAAAGTAAACACCATTAACTATTTATTACTACAATACTATAAATAAATAATAGTATATATATCCATTCCATATTCTATATTTGTACAAATAGAATAAAGTATTGTTACAACAATTATTAATTTATAGTTCTTCTTTATATATACAGTCAATGCTGTATTTAAACGGTAGATATACGTTCCGGAGAAAATTCTGTAAAAATATACATGAAATCCTTACAAAATTCTGGAATACTTTCCTAACTTTATATAAAATATAAAGGGAATACCTAAAACATTGTAAATTTTTGTTTTTATAGTACATAATTCAAATGTAAGAAAAAAAATCATTTACATTTTAATTAATTTTTGTGTTTTATTCGTCTCACAACAAACGTATACATTATTAATTCTGAGACTATTTCCTGGATAAGCTGGCTGCATCAATTTCACAGATTTGTAAGTCTTTGTATGTCTTCACTTTATGCAGTTTATACGTAAATGGTTATCTTGGATAATTTTTATTTGGTGAAGACGAATACTTTATCGTAGAAATGTCAAAATCATTAACTTTATAGTATATAATCTTTATTCTTCGGATGAAAGTTTACTTACTGTAATGTTTGCTGTAAACTTTATCAAGTTTACATACGTTGTCATCAAGTACTTTGGGGCATCTTTTTGAACCGTGTTAAAAACCGTGTAATAAAAGACCGTGTAAAAACAGTATTAAGTGTATTTATAATTGAAATGCATATAAAACATATGACTTATACATAAATATTAAATACTTTTACTATATTGTATATATAGTCTGATCAAAAATACCATGAAATAGTGCTGAAAATAAACACAAAATCATTTTATTCATCAATATTTGTATTGTTTACTTCAAAGTAATGTAAATTTGATGAAATACATTGATGTCAACGTTAATTTTAATCAATAAAACGCAAGTTGTTATGTTAATATTTGTTAAATTCATAAACCAATTTTTTATCACCAGCAATTATGCGTCGAATGAAAATTGATTCAACAAGAATACGATAATTGTTTGCAAAAAGTACAATGAATTTGTTGACATACGTTTTAAAAATAAAATATCAGTAAAAACGTCTACCATAACCACATGTACACTATTTGAATATTGAAAGAAATGAACTAGTTCGGTTTAATTTTGGGTCAAAGTTATACACATTTCCAAAATAGAGTAAATATGATAATAAGAGTTTCACGCCAAATTGTGATTAAATTTTGCAATAGATATAGTTCTATTTTGTCCATAAGGTTATGATACATAGGATTTTTATGTATATATATTTACCATCATATAAAAGTATAATTCTTGTATACAATGTAAAGTAGAACTTATTGTAAATATATACAAACATATTTAAAAAACAAGAAATTATACTTGTATACATTGAAATAAAAATATAATTTATATTTAATAAAGTATTTATTCATTGTAACAATTTTACTTGTACCCATACAAATTCCACAGACAAATTGCTGTCATGGTTATGATATACAATTATATATGTGAAATAAATACACCTAAATATTTCCGTAAAATAATATTTTATGATTTCTATATTAAAAATAAATCAAGTTATACTATAAAACTGTATAATTAAATATATTGATTACAGGAAGTAGTGGGCAGTACGAAAAATAAAATAATATATCATTTTCTCTCAGTACTTAAATTTAATTTTTGTATAATTAAAAATCGATTTGTTAAATTTTTTTTTCAACTAACAATAAATAAAAAATGCTTGAAAATACATTTTAAATAAACTATTCGACTATTCGATTTATTCATATATTTATGATTAACTATATTAATTATAATTATAAAATATGTTATATATTAAATTCAATTAATAGTGTATAAATATTTCTCTGTGTATTCACATATAACCCGTGACAACATAAAAATACATCATGTATAACATACATACAAAGTCTTTAAAATTAAATGTCATTCAATGTACATGTTTATAATTTTACTTGTTTATACATTTTTTATAAAGTCTCAAGGGAAAAAAGCGAAAACTTGTTTGATACGTAAAAGTTTCTATTCGCGAATACAGGAACTGTTTTAACTGTTTCCTTTTAAAAGAATAAAATTAATATGTATATTTTATTTATTTATTTGTTTATTCATATAACATAGTATTGTATATAGATACAATACATATGTGCATATGTGAATTGTACAAAATATAAAATTATACAAATACTATGTCATCTACGGTATAAATAACATTTAAGTTGTAATGCAGATATGTTGCACAAAAACAATCAGCGACGGAGTTGGTAGCGTTCATACGAATCAATCGTGAAATAGCGATTGATACGAATTTGAATATGAAATATGTTCGTTTATGGAATAAAAAAATGGATATTTTTGAAAGTAAATAGAGTTGCACGCTACTCAAATATTAACAATATCTGCACACACACCATTTTAAGGGCTAATCACTTAAATAAAAATAATATAATTAAGGAAACGTTTTTCGATAATTGCAAACCATTTGGTAAATGATTATATGTATACTCGCATGCTCAGCAGTGATTTACTATCTTGTCCATATTATGAATATTTGGTGAATGCAAGATACGCTCTACACTTGGAGTAATATAACTTATAACGATGATGATGATGATGATGATGATGAATGTATATATGCTATTTTCTTTTATATTGTTTTGATATTGAATGAATGATGTTGTCATTTATAGTATAAAACGTAGTACGTAAAACATAACATTTCTGACACAAAGTCTGGTATGATTTACGTGTGTTCAGTCACATTTATACATTATTATAACATATCTATATATATATACAAAGTATATTATATATTCTGTATAACTATAATTCTATATATATACAAGAATATGACATTCATATTGTCCATACCATATCACATATCACATTTTCTATTTGCTATTTACTACATCGTATAGACAGAGAAATATATGAAATATATTACAATATATAGAAATACCAAGATAAATTATAATTTTATGCTGTGTGTAAAATTTAAATATATATTACATATTGATTATATTCATTAAAACCATGGCAACATTTATAAGCAAAATAATATTCAATAAATTATGTGTTGTTTCAAAATTTAACATATATGTAGTTGATAATTAGTCGATAAATTTTGAAATTATTATAATTAATATATTTCATATATATTTCAATTTTTATAATAGCATTTCAAATAATTAATAGATTTTATAAAATGCGATAAAGAAAAAAATGAGTTAACATTATATAGCGTAATTTTTTGGCCATTACATCTTCATGGAACATAATTTTTAATTTTGCTGCAATTAATTAATAGCCTTTCCATTAAATTGCTCTCTGATAAAAATGGACAAGTGTGGCTTAATGATCCATCGGATTATAGAAATTGTTAGCAATTTTTGAGAAAACCCGTTCAAGTGTTATATATATTTTAGAATTTCACATCTATACGAAATTTCATACTGATGGGTAGTTTCTCTTTTCTATAATTAATAATCTTTGTATTTTCTATTGAAAATAAATTTTTCTGTATTTAAAAAGTTTCTATTTTAAGGTATAATTATCTATACGATAATTTTTTTTTAATAAGTAATGAGTTATTTGATTGTGTGTGTTTTTGTTATTATTTTTACTCATACACAGTTAGGGACTGGATGAATTAAATATATCGGGTTCATTTGAATCAATGCTTCACATGGCATTATTATTGAATCTGCGATGTGATATAATGATGTAATGATGTTTTTATTCTATGGTTGTCATTTATAAAATCATATATTTTTTTAGGAAAAATGTTAAAATTAAATAAAAGATTCACAGATAACATTATATATACAATTAAAACTGAACGTCTGATGATTTAGATAATCCTACAAGCGGGCCTATATGAATCACATGACATCGTCCTAAATTGGCTAAATAATTCGGTTAAATATTTTATTAACCATCGATTTATGTTGAACGTAAATGACCTATGAATGAATTTAAGCTGAGAAAATATTCATAATAAGTTAAAAAATATTTAAGTATTTCGGGACACATGACTTTTTTTTTGTTTTTTTTTTTTGATCACCCCTATATAACAATATATTAAAATATATATAAATATGGAAACCAATTTAAACAAAAACTACTTATAGTTAGAAAAAAAAAAAAAAAAGAAAAAACCAAGAAGAGATTTTTATCATAATATAAAATTTAAGGTGATGATTTTTACAAGAACGTAACATTTGCTTTGTTATTATATAAAAAATAAACCATCTAAATATATATTTTTTTTGCTATTCATTTAAATATACCAAGTATAGCTTATCATAGCAATATAATCTTTCAAAGTTTAAACTGAAAGGAAATTGGATTTTCTCAAGAATTGCAAGTACATATTTTAGTATATGAATTCAAAATTTATATATATATACACTATCTGGATATATTTGCCACAATTTATAAAATGATGAATAATATTTTTCTTGTTGTATCTACTTGTTGTTGTAATAGTTGTTAGTGTTTTTCGCTGTTGATATGATAATAGTTATATTTTGCATCCATCGTATGGTATTATGTGGAGATCATTAACCAGGCATTTACTAAATAGATAACCCTGATAATACTATATATATACATAACCGCATATTTATCGATTTCGTTTTCATGATATTAATATTGTACATAAAATATATTTTATAGATAATTCTCAGTTATATAATAATAAAATTTCTTATATAATTTAAAAATTAATTTGTTCAACAAAAACAGTTGTTGACTTTTTCCAAGTTGGAATATTATTTGTAAAATGCTGTTACACCAAGTAGTATATAATAATATTAATTAGCTTCATTTCTATGTAAATATTTTTTGCAGATGCTTGATGTTACAATGCTAATTAAACTAACTATTAAAGGATAATTCATGTGATAGCCATTAATTCTAATTCAAAATTGTATCTTCGCCTCCAACCATTCTGTTCTTTGACGGCACCAAATATGCCTCGGAGTACCTTTCGTTCTATAGAGCATATGCTAACCATAAACTTCTGCAAGCAAATAATATGTTTCCGGAGCACGTTTATGCGTATATTTTATAATTTAATTCTACTTACTTACTTACTTACTTACTTACTGAACGCCAGTTGCGGTTTTAGCCTTCTCCAACCGTAGAGCTTACGTCTTCCGATCCCGAATTTTAATAATTCTTCTTAAAATAATTAAATTCTACATTAAAGTGTAATAATAACATTTCAAATAAATGTCACAAATGCTAATTATGGGGAAACTTATACTCTGTCACATCGGTCATATACATGTGTTTGCCAGATTTAACATATACAAATAGTTGAATTAACGACGGATTCATATTTGTATACCCAATATTATAAATCACATATATAGATGTAATAAAATAGTGAAATTCATCAAAAAGCATAGCATTATCTAAAAATTCCATTTGTAATATCGATAATCTATTTCTGTCATGAAATTTAAAACTTTGATTGATTTAATGAAATCTTTTTATATTCAGAATTTAAAAAAAAAATAAAATATTGTATTATATTTCATTACATATTGTTAAATTATACTCTGTGTTATTCATAAGATAAGAATGATAACACAATAAGAAATATACTTTTTAAATATGGATTATTTAAATTATAATAACGCTATTATACCATATATTATGAAATTATAACATTTTCCATATATTCAAGAAATATATTATACAAATCATTTTAAAGCTAGTTATCTGTTGATATATTTTTGGATGGATTCAAATGCCTGCCTATTAAATCTATATATATAAATAAATACTATATATATATATATAATCGCTTATATATCATATATATTTATTTATTTATATATTACTTATATTTAAAACTCAACGCTCGCTCATATATAAATTCGTTTTTAATGTCGCTAAATATAATATTATATATTTGTCATTTCAACAAGTTGGATACTTCTCAAATAATAATATATATTTATTTTATATAAGTAAAAATTATCTTTCAATATTCCAACGCAAAAGAAAACAACAAATAAATTGTTTGAATACGCAAGTTGTCATCATTCAATCAGATTTTCACATATAACAAGTCAATTTATTCACCCTCGATTTTCTTTTGTATATATACTAACTACTAGGTATATATATACACCATCCATCTAAACATAACAAAACCATATATCCATATCCATATCCATATCAATACTTATACGTATATATATAGGACTATATAGGTATATTTATGTACATGTTATAAGCATTGAGATATAAGATAAATATATATACATTTGTTTGTGTATATATCACAGTATATATATTATTATGTAATAATGTTTATGGTGGAATTTGGCATAAAGCTTTATTTAACCACAAAGAAAAAAAAAATATTCGTGATTCTTATAGAATAAGGGATATGTACAATCAAAACTTTTCTAATAAAATTTTCAACCACAGATATTTTTAGGATTTTTACTATATTGTAATAAGAAACAAATAGTAAACATAACTATATATATTTGACGAATTTTATTTAAGTATATATATATTACAATCACATACATATTTGTATGTAATATAAAATATATACTTATAACAATAAGTTTCCTTGTGTATTTGGGTAATATCATACAATAAATATATACGCAGCAATTCTATAATGAGAAATTTATATACTGCAGAGAACTTTTTTTTTAGTGTTATACCTCTATTGTCAATGCAATAATATAGCAGCAAAGTGAAAGTTTTAAATTATATTAGTTATATAAAATACACGCACGAATTAAAATCCACAGTGTACACAGAGTATGGGAAAAAAGTCTTTTCAATCAATTAATAATATATATATATTGATATTGTTTGTAACAATATTATTTGTACACATGTATAATTCACAAAAAAATAAATAAATACATGTATATTATTATAATATGTTTTGTATATTGTGTTATATTATTAAATTACCATATATCTGTGCAATGTATAGATTTTTATTTATTTTTTTTTTCCATAATGGCGAATATAATAAAATTTATGTATTAATTATTAAAATAAATTATTGATTATTGAATATTATGTAAAATTCTATGAATTTTCAAAAAATAAATGATATTATGCATATAATATTTAAATAAATAAATTCACATATTATATACAATGTTTATATATAAAAAGCATAATATTATATAAATATAGAATAATAATTAACCCATTTTCGCTTAACGATACCATATGGGTGGCATCACAAGACAATATGATTATGGTTATTTTTATTTTAAAAAATTCCATACAATTTTTTTACACTTTATATCTTTCTGCAACTTGGTAATAGAGTGAGGATAATTTTTATAACAACATTTAGTTATTTATTTATTATTTTCAGTTAGAATTTGATTTTTTTGAAAATATTAAAATATTAGGTAAATAACCACTTACAAATGTTGAAGCTCTCCCCACCGTAAAGGGTGGTTACAGCACATATTCCTCCAGCTGCATACTTAATTTCCATAATTTTAATTTTGCCAAATATAAATGTTGACTTCTTTTGCCACCGTCAGGACTTCTTTTCAATACGATTTATTATTTAAACGCTAATCTTATCGACTATACATTAACGTTATTCTAAAATGTAATAACACTTTGTATTTTGAGAAATAATGCTATGAAAATTTTTTAATTTATTATTCATTCATGTGGTTTTTGTTTAATTTAATTTAATTCGATTTAATTAATTTAAATACTTTTATTAAATTCAATTTAATTTTATAATTTTCATTGCACCAGATCAATAGGTTTATTTCCTTTTAGTTTTCTTAAACCGGCTGCGGCATCAGTTGATTTTGATGATTCTGTTTTCTGTTGTTTTATGTTTGTCAACAAATTTCTGTATATCTTCAACTATACCATTGGAATTTTTAAGTCACGTTGGATGTCCACGTTGCAAATGTACAACATTGCATTAACTATACACCAAATAGAACGAATAAAACTTTTCAAAATCTTTATGATTATTGATCATAATCGGAACAGGATTCATTCATCCGATGATGAAGTTAGTATATACTGATTTATTGGTTCAACTTAATTTCTTCACTTCTTAGCCATCCAATAATTTGGTTGAGAGCCGTTTGAAGCCTCTTAGTTGTTTCTTGCATATTATGATTGCAATATAATCAGAAAATGTATAGAAATAGTAACTTCATTATTTTCTGGAATATTACGTGCACGAGTATACACAATCAAAGATTAAGGATTGGTTCCAAAACACTTACTTTTGGAACAACTGCCTCGATATTATTCAATTTCGAATATTCATCCTAGCATTTAACTTTCAAATGCTTATCTGCTATTTGCGTTAGCAGATAATTGTTTAATTTATACTGCAATCACCGATGCTACACTTATATGTCAAAGGTTTGAACGACATTCAGGAATACCGTTGCACATATTTTCCTTCAATGTTTCAATTATGTTTGGAAATTCTATGTACTTGATCGATTGTAGAATGTTTGTTACGAAATTAACGCACTGATGATTTGATAGTAGATTAATTTTAGTAAAATATTTAAAATCTCGCGAAATGGGTTAATCGGATATGTGCTGAAATTGTTTTATATGACAAATGTTAAAATTAAATAAATTACTTTGTTTACTGATCATTGAACAGTACATAATGTAATTATTACCAAAATGCAATTGTGTATATGATAAAATGTCAGTTTGATAAATTGTCTGTTTGATTTGTGGCTTTTTAACAATAATTGTATGGTAAATTATCATTATTATTTATAACAATTTATATATATATATATATATATAGAATTGACTTAATCAAATACAATTATAATATGTTGTATATATGTGTGTTGTGTACTATATATATTACAATATATACATATGTATATTATCAATATTTTGTAAGTAGTTTATAATTTGTATATTAAAAATGATAAAAATTAAATAATTTTTAATTTAAATTTAACATAAATTATGTTCTGTATAGTGTGAGTTTATGTGTACATAATTAATAAATAAATATAATAATGAAAAAAACTCAGATAATTTTTTAATGTCATAGAACTATTATATGTTCAATAGCTGCAGTATATCGAGAGAAATAATTAGTTAAATTGTCAGATAATATTTAGCACAATTTTAAAATAGAATGAAAAATACACATAGCCTAATTTCATCTGATTTTGAAAATGTGCGATTTTAAAAAAATATAGTGATGTTGTAATCTGAAAGCATTTTTTCAAGCTTGGCCAGTGTAATTCCAACAATTCCAATTAGTTTACATTGTAAACTTACAATTATATCAAAAATAAAATGGTTCCATTATTTTTATTTATGCCATAACATATGCTGATTTATATTAACTATATATTCCAAAAATACTATGTTAATTTACTCTTTGAATTCCATTATACATTATACAAATATTTGTCAAATTTCATTGACATCGTTCATAGCTGACATAGTGTGTGTGTTTCAATGGATTCTTTCTTTCGTTTAGCAAATTAGATTTATACACGAATAAATACTATTGAATTGTAAGAACGAATTAAATTTTTCAGAACTTGATGAACTATATTTGAGCTATAAAGACAATAAATGACACATATCTACACTGAATCATATCATAAACATATATACAGATAATATTATTTTCATACCCTTGTTTGTACATATGAAAATAAAAATATATTCTAGATATAAAAACAACGAAAAATAGAAAAATGTTGTTTTTAGTTTATCAATTGCAATTAAGTAAATATCATAAATTAATTGCATGTACTATATACAAAACGTATCTATCTACTATGTTATGTATTTATTAATAAAGTATATTCGTTTTTAAAAGTTATTTAATATAAAACTTCAAATTTAATTAAAATGATACAAAAGAAAGATACGAAAACTTTTGTACTTTTTCCCATAAACTTTCTATATATGATATATTGTATTATGTATATGATATAGTCCGTTTTTAAATTGAACTTATACATAAAATATACTAATTATGTATATAAAGTTTAAATAAATATTTTTAATTGTAATGTTAAAGTTATATTATATGCAAACCGAAAAATATTTTTGGCAAACCAACATAACTCAAAAAACAAAATACAGAATATACAATTATGCTTTATTATCATAAATAAATATGTATATACAATATATATACCATACTCATACATATAAAAAATATAGAGATACTAAGACTGTAAGTGAGGTCAAGTAATTTCCATGCCAAAAATCTAGGAAATAGGTATGCATATGGATATGAAATATATATAATATAAAACATACTTCTATTATAATTTAATATATATATTTATGTAAAAATATTATTGTATAATTTGTAAATTGTAGAAATAATTGTGTAAATTTATCTAATTGTCAATTGACATTTATCCGGATTTTTTTTCTTCATATTTAATAACGAATAAATGTAGTTTTGTCAAATCTATACATGGTTTATTATGACACAAATTAAATTGACAGCAATGTGTGTCACATATAGATTTGCTTAATCAGGGTTTATTTTTTCAAATTTTAAAAACTACATTTTTTCATTTTAATTGTCGCTATACACAAGCTGCACAAAAATAGTGACTGGCGTAATTACACACAAACTGGAGTGATATCAACACGTTCCTATCGTACCAAGTACCATTAATAAGCTATTGTGCTTTTGCTGAATCGAAAACTTGAAAAAAAAATGAAAGGTTTCGCGCTTTGAAAGTGGTAAAGTGAACCAGAAAAACAAAGAAAAAACAAGCTGTGGGTGCAATAAGACCGAATTTATATGTGTAAACAATACATGCATTTTACATCATGATAATGCAGCATTTCAACAATTTCTGATTAAAACTAATACCAATGCAAATAGTCTATTCACCGAATTCAGTTGTTATGACTTCTTGTAAATTTTTGCTGTGCATTGTTAGAGTCAAAAAATTGGTTTTGTCAATACCGTATTACACAAGAATGTTCCCATATTTAACAAATAGTGCATAAAATCAAAAGATGTGTAGATATTATACCATTAGAAATTTAGAAATAAAAATGAGTTATTGAAGTATTATTTTATCAGAATATTTTTTATAGATTCTTTTATTAGAGAATCTTTAATACTCGTGAAGATTCGATTAACTCATATTTTTTTTACAAATAGTATTACTTAAAACGTATATATTTATTTATTTTGAATTTGTGAAGAATTTTAAGTGGTCAAAATTATCAAATAATATAACTCATGTTTTCGATTTTACTTTCAACAACTTCTTAAATTTACAAAATAGTATTTCA
The DNA here is from genome assembly GCA_910594885.2 of Bibio marci. Classification (NCBI taxonomy): domain Eukaryota; kingdom Metazoa; phylum Arthropoda; class Insecta; order Diptera; family Bibionidae; genus Bibio; species Bibio marci. The sequence continues at coordinate 12,581,497 of OU343114.1, forward strand.
TTATCAAAAGAAAACAAATAATAATTGTTTATCTTTATAGCGTTAATAAGTGTCATCAAAAAACAAAGTCTACATACTAACTACGTGACTTTGTTTCTTGATGAATCAAAAGCAAATATAATTTGCATTTTTAAATACGTTAAATATTGCACACACAAAAAGTTGAAATTCCTTATTTATAACAATTATTGGTGCTTAAGTTAAATAAGAATAGATTCTTGAATATCAGTTCATTTATACTATATACGTCACAATATACAAATTTCAAGATTTACTAGCTGAGCTAAAATATTAGAAACAATATAATTTTATCGTTCATCAATGTTTTTCAGTAATATTAAATTAAAATAAAGATATCATAAGAATTAAATTATTATCCCAAGGATAAATACATTCACAACAGACCTTAACGAGACTAAAAATTATTAGGTTAATTATTGAATAGAAATAGATATTTGCGATGGGAATTATAAGTGTACAGTAAGAGTAATTTCTCGATATAACTTAACATATCTGCATGCATTGATGCAATACTAAAGTATAGTGTGTTTATTATTTAATTAAACGTATATATAAATTATACTCGACTGTATATGTTTTACATAAAAATACGGATTTATTGTAGTTTCGATATAAATTAAGTTATACGATAATTATTTATTTAAATCACGAACGATTACATTACAAATGGTTATCATTGAAAATGAAAGCATGATACGTATATCTATATCTGACTGCGCATACTAAATGATAATGTAATCAAATATATTGCACATATATTATATATTTTATTCGGCATTTAACAATACCATTTATAAAAACATATTTTATAATATTTAAATGTATTTGTGTGGCACATATATTATAATATATCAATAGTTAAATATATACAATTACAAATTTACAACCATACAATAAATAGCGTATAATAAATATTTAATAATTTTAATATCAATATTCGTAGCACGTTATAAATTTTGCATAAAAATTATGAAACATATTTTGTATAAAAACTGTAGGTATTCAAACAATAGTATCATTCAATTTTTAGCTTTTATTCAATTCAAAGTAAATATAATTTTATAATAATACCAAGCAAAATGATGACCAAATTTCTTGTAAGTATATAAATTGAATTTTATTGATAATTGAAATTATAAGGTAAAATTTTATTTATAAAAAATATTAATTTTATAACATTTTTTTCAGATTCTTACAATCGCATCCCTTTTCGCATTCGCAAATGCTGGAATTAGTCCATTAGCAGCTGTTGTAGCACCTTATGCTTCATCATATAATGCACACACCGTTAATCATGCTATTTCTGCACCATTAGTACATTCGGCACGATTTGTTGCACCCGCACCAGCAGTTGTTTCATCTCCATATGTAGCGGCTGCTGCACCTTATGCTGCCGCTCCATATGTTGCTGCATCACCTTATACAGCTGCAGCATATGCAGCTTCACCCTACGTCGCATCACCATATGTTGCATCACCTTATGTTGCATCACCATATGTAGCATCACCCTATTATGCGTCACCATATACAACTGTTATTTAAATCATTTATATATTCGATCATAACAATCATTTTGTATTAACTATCAAATTGTTTTGTTATTTTTAATTGTTTATATTATATTGTAATAGAATATTGAAAAAATATTTATATGTACCTTTTATATAAGAAATTGATGGCAATCATTAAATTTATTAATAATTAAAATTATAATTACTCATTTATATTGATTTGGTTGTTTAGTTTTTTTTTATTTTTTTAGAAACATAAAGCCTTTTATCTGTTACTTCTATATTGTTACATATAACAAATAAACATCACGTCTGGAACATTAGTAATATATATATATTTACTATAAGCTTTGCTATTTTTCCATTAGGAATTATCAAAATTTATCAGGAAGAAATGGAAAATCGAAAGTTTATCCAAGTTTCAGTCTGCTACTACATCATATAACAATAAAAGTGATTTGTTGATAAATAAAAAAAGTTTGTTATTATATCTGAATAATTTTGGTTTGAATTCTGGTGTATTAAATTTATAAAGATTTTCTTATACTTATTTCACTATAGCAAAAATAAATTGTATAGTAAATGTTCAAAGGTGAAGTGTTGTGGTGTTTATGATCAATTCAATAATTATTTTTTTAAAAGAGATAATTGTGGAATAATGTTAACATTTCATATGGGAAATCTGATGTAAATAATATAATTTAGTTAATGGAATCTTTACATTAATAGAGCTTATCTGAAATTATCCAAGCTGAGAAACAATGATTTGATGTTGATATTACGGATATACCTTATGCATAAAAAATAATTTACTCAAATTATTTAAAATAAATAAATTTGCCATATATACACAATTATTTTTAACCTATGATTAATATTTCAAAATGTGTACGTGTACTGTAAATTATTTTTATTTATTATAATAATACAATTTTCAAAATAAATATATATTCCATGAATAAATTTCAATATTCGCTATATATTATGTATGTGACTTTGCACGTACCATATATATGCAAAACCATATTATACATATAACAACACTTTAAATTTATAGGCGTGCCAATTAAATGTTCTTAAAAATTTTGCAATATTTGCAAATTTTCGTATATTTTATTTGTTTATAATCTATATATATATACCATACAATAAAATAACATCATAAGAAATATATACATGAATTTTTGCTGTTCCATGTGATTCTTTTAAACATGCGTTTCTTAAAATATAATTTTTTTATTTAAATTTTTTTACTTCTTTATTTTCATATCATAAATTTTATTTACAAAAAATAAAAAAAAAATAGAGAAAATAAAAAATTAGGAAAAACATGTATTTTATATGTGAATTAATTATTTATACATGCATATTTTTAAATATGGGACATATAATACACGTTTGCCATTAATATATACTGTCGCGCTGCCTCAAAAATTTCCGAACTTTCAGAAAATCTCATTCCACATATATTACAAATACACATCTTCTACTGATGATGTGTCAAAATTTCATGAAATCGCTCTCAACTCAAACCATTCGTTAGAGGCATCGGCAAAGAAAATGAACTTTAAACAATAGCCCCAATAAATTAAATTTTGTTTTAAACTTGCAAAAACATTTGCCGAGAATTTTTGAAATGATAAAATATAGTGTATGGTAATGATAGTATCATTTGGCTATGAAAGAAAAGAATTTTGCTGATATAAATTCGACTTAAAAGGCATGTACCGAAGTCAATTGAAGATGGTTTCTACTGATGACATAAAACAATCATTTGAATCAGTTTTAGATTGTGCTTATAATGCAGGCGATTATTTTCAATAAATAAAAAGAATTAACTCAAAATAACCAACAGTTGTTTTTTATTTTTAAAAATTTCGGAAATTTTCAAGACCTCTGTCTGTCGGTGTATATACAATACAATATATTTTTATGTGTTATATATGTTATTATAATGCATATGTGTATCCCCATTAAATTATTTATTACTATGTCTACGTGTTTATATATCGTTGCACATATACATCGAGTATATGTTTATTTTAAATGGAAAAGTGATTTGTAAATTTTATTTTCCTTTAAAATCATATTAATTATTCATATGTATAATATCTTCACATCATATACAATGCATATATATGTACAATTATTTATATATATATATATATATATATATTTATAGTATAATACATATGTATATAAATACAAATATTAGACATGGCATTTATATTATAAATATAGATATAAATACATTTTACATGTATAAAATATATGATTTCACATATAACATATATATTTGTATGTTGTTATGTAGGAATAGAGGGAGTTTTCTTATAATTTACATTTCTTAAAGTTTTAGATCTCAAGACGATGCCGTTAGCAAAGGGCATTAAAATTAAATTACCGCAATTTCGTTGAGGTTTACACCGAAAGCATCAGTAACGCACATTCAAGTAAAAGATATTTACATAATTTTCACCAGGGGTGTTATTATTATATATGTATATGTTATGTTTGGAAAATATATAGGAAAATTTTCACAGCTATTTTATAATATATATATTGTATATATAGGTATATACAATAAATTATGTATGTAATACATTATATATAATATTGTATATATGTTACTATTATAAATACACACATCTTTCATACACCACGTACATATATATTGTATACCTATATAGTTATGCACAGTAATGTTCGAGTATGTGTATGCGGTATACATAATATACATAATTTTATTTGTTTTCTTTTATACATAAAAATGTAATGAGTGGCATAGAAAATTTGTATGTAGGTACCAAATAGAAAAAAAAAATTTTTTAAAATAAATGATTATTTTATATCATAGATATACTTGATTTTTTTTTTTTCTTATGCATGTTTTAAAAATAATGGATATAAAAATTCTTTTGAAAAAATTTCCAATATATAAATTATAATATGTGTATCTCTCATCAATATATTATATACATTTGGTGTATTAATCAGTATACCAATTTAAATGCATATTAATTTTTATAATACAATTAGAATTTCTTAAGCAATAACCAAAAAATAAATAGAACGTATTTTGCTGAACAAGAGTTCAGAGTTAATTATTGTTATTTATTTTTTATCAAAAATAATCGAAAATATTTTCAAAAACACGAGATACCGCCATACAATATATTCAGGTAAGGTAAGATAAGTTACTCACCGATATTTGATGTTGAAAATTACTATATAGTGAACAACAATTATTTAATCCGTATATCCAATGGATATATTTTTGTTTTCCTATTGCACGCATTGATTACACATTCTTTTTATACCAAATTATATAATAGTAACTGTATATAAACATGATATAAGATGATATTTTTTATACTTCTTCAATGTTTATGTATCTACAATATATTGGTAAAGGTAAAATTAAATAATATCTATTCAACCGTATAAGATCAGCAATAAATTTCAAAGATTTTATTCGATATAAATATAAATATATATATATATAAGTTTGTGTCTGTATTTAAATTGAATTGATCTTATTTTCTACATGATTGATTAAAGGTTTTAAAGTACATTTTCCGAATATCAGTATATGTAAATGTAAGTGAAAACATATATATATATATTTTATTCGCTATATTTATAAATATTATAAGTAAAGGCAATGGACGCATAGAAAAAGGGTTCAATTTTAAAATATGTATATTTAGAAATTGAGTTACTAATTGAAATTATTATAATTATTGGTACACATATCATATATGTATGTTACTAAATATTTATATATTATGTCTTTAAAAAAAATGTTCTCATTTAATTTTTATTTAACTTTTTATATTTTTTAAACCCTTTTCAAATTGTTCAAACTCTATACAAAATATATATGTTATTTAAAGGTAAACGATATATCCATATATAATATAACATGTAAATACGAGTATATACATATACAAAATATTCATATATTTTTAAATGTCTAATTAAAAATATAATTTTCTTTCATTTAAACTAATATGTACAACTGATGTTAGATAAACCATAAATACATACATATCTAGAATAAAGTTTAAATGGAAATATATGAAAATCGAATTATATAAGGAATTCTCTTTTATTGTGCTCCATAGATGTTTTACTATTATTGTCATCTGAGTCATTAGTCTGAGTATATTAAAATACTTTAAAAATTATGTATTTCAAATTCATAATATTTTCAAAATGCGATAGAAATACTTTTTGAAATAAAATACTTTTAATCGTAAGTATTTGAAATAATTTATGAAATAACGCTTTTCTGAAATAAGTACTTCTACTAAAATTTTTCATCATACAGATGATTTTACGAAAAAATCTATTTAAAATGTCAATCAATGACGTTCTGTATATCAATTTAAATGAAAAATATGAATTATATCGTAATAAGCTTTACTAATTTATTTACAAAAATTACTATAACCTGATAATTTTTTTGTACAATTAAGAATCTATAACAAAACATAATTGAATTTCTTTTACATATTAATTAAATACCGAAATTATAAATAACATAAGATTTTACAAACATAAAACTGAACGTCATTTACGTGACAAATCACAAAAATTATAATGTTTATTTTTCTCTTTATTAAGCTTCATTAAAATCATTTATGTATTATAAAAACGAGCAGGATAAATTATCGGTAACTGAAAAAATAGCTATGCAACAATAATTGTTTAGGCCCATTTGGTGAATTGTTATTTAATTAGGAATGCAAAATAATTTACCAACCGCATTGCATTTACTTTTTTTTAGAAAATAAAAAGTATTGTTGGTGGTTATTGCAATATTATTCGCTTTAAATTTTTATAGTGATTTGTAATTTTTCAGGATATCTTGAAGCAAATGCAAATACGTACAATTTGAAAAGATATGAGATGGAGGTTTTTTTTTATACGTTATGACTGCGATTTATTATGATAATGATCCCTAGTAACAATTTGTTTGCACTTTGAAATCTGAGGAAAATTTCCGTGGAAAAAATCCACATATTTTCTATGGAAAATATATATTGGAATTTGACGTAAGAATGTCCATAGGTTTTTCACTTAATATAATAGTATCTTATTTAGATCAATTGAAATTTTTGGATTGTCAGGGTAATATGTCCAACATATATCCGCGGTATTGTATTCATAATTTATTTCACCAATTATCAATGGCAGTGGTTCAAATTTAGATATAATCCTTACTATTTTTAATTTATTTTCATAATTTACTAACGGTTTAGCATTGCTTTTTTTTATGTATATGTTATATTTACTCAATTTTTTCTATAAAGTGTTGTTTTGTTAAGAAATTGATATTCATATAGTGTAACATCAAATTTTCACAGATATACGATTCCGAATTTTATAAATTATTAAATAATTTTTTGTATGGAATATACTGCAAACTTTAATTTTCATTTTATATCTATATACAATTAATAATTAATAATTAAAATTATAGGTAAAAAAATTTCTTCTCAGTGCGAAATTTCTAACAATTAAATAACATCACTGTTTTATATTAATTTTTATATTATAATTTGATATTATATTTTATATTTTTTAATAAAATTTTATTTGTGGTTACAAAATTTGAATGCTATTTTGAATAATCTTATACTATATTCAATCTCTGCATATATATTTGGTTATTATCTAAATTTTCATAACATACAACATATAGTTATTATGTGTCGAATTAACAAGTACTATTTATCAAAAAAAAAAAAAAAAATATGAAAATGTAATTTTAAAAATTACAATTTAAGCGCTGTATAAAAATATACTTATTAAAGAAATTATATATAATATGATGAAAGTTTTTCTATATTTAATAAATTTACGCTTTATGCTTTACTTTGCACATTACATAATATTATAATATAGCCGATACAAATACATGTTTCATTTAGTTCAAGTATTCATAAAATTCTCTTCTCTTTTCCATTCTATATAATACACCATCGATATATATATCCCTGCCTATAAATACGTAGATATATATATGATTCACATATAGCACAAAATATTCATAATATGTTTGGTTGAATTAGTTCGAAGAAAAGCGATAAACATTTTCGAAGAGTAAAGAAAGAAAAAAGGAACAGAAAATAGAAGAAGAAATTTATAAACCAATTCATACTCTTTAAAGGTAATTGATAACATGAAAGCAGGTTGTTAAATGTGCAATTTACTTTTATGAAGGAACGTGAATGGAAGCGATAAAAGACTAGTACATTTCATTTTCTTCATATATATATATACTCTATCCATACTCAATGTATATGTGTATAGATAGATAGAGTACTATATATACATAAACAATATACATTATAATAATATATGTATGGTATGTGTATTATATGTGTAACTAACTAAACATATATACGAACTAGAATATATGTATATTGTGTACAAGTAAAATAGCATATTCTCATGCAAGTACACCTTTATTGAGATGAAAAACTTAAAATAATATTTACTAAAAATTGTTCAAACAGTTATTGAGTTTATTTATAACTGCATTTATATTAAATAATAATGTGCACATCATTTCGTATATAAATAAATTCAATTATAATATAATATTTAATTTATGTTTATCATAAATTGTATTATTATATCCATCTATCGAATGTTTAATCTAAATTAATATACAGGGTGTCCACGAGCGGTGCGCATTCCTTCAAGGGGGTGATGCCGGACATAATTCTAAGTTGAAATTACTAAATGACATTTTTCGATTTGGAGCTCTGTTTTCGAGACACGGCTCTAAGAATTTTTCTCGGTAGTCTTATCATTAATGGACCAATAACTTCGAAAGTAAGGTAAATACAGAAAATTTATAGTAGATCGAATTTGTAGAGAATTAAATTCTGAAATAAATTGTATTGTAAATTTTTTTATAACTTGCTTCAGTTTTGAGTTATTGAACAATATAATTGAAAAATAACTATCTTTTCGCTAAAATTTCAAACTAAAATGAATTTTTTTAAAAATCTAACGCCGCAACATATTATTTTTATATCAAAAAAGTTTAACTAATTTATTTCGCTACAATTTTGTAAAATATTTCATTTAGCTATGACTAACAATTTAAATGTTATAAATGTTCGAAAAAGTGGTGTAATTGTAGAAATAAAAAAATAACAAACTAAAATTATAGCTATTTGGAGCAAAAGAAGAGTATTGCTTATGAGTAAACGAATTTTAAACAATCCTATTATTTTTTTGTAGCCAAATATTATTTTAGTTTTTATTTTTTTATTTTTACAATTACACCACTTTTTCAAACATTTATAACTTTTAAATTGTTAGTCATAGCTAAATGGAATATTTTACAATATTGTAGCGAAATAATCTAGTTTTACTTTTTTGATATAAAAATAATATGTTGCGGCGTTAGATTTTAAAAAAAAATCATTTTAGTACGTAATTTTAGCGAAAAGATAGTTATTTTTCAATAATATTGTTCAATAACTTAAAACTGAAGCAAGTTATAAAAAAATTTATAACACATTTTAATCCATAATTTGATTGTATACAAATTAGGTCTACTATAAATTTTCTGTATTTACCTTACTTTCGAAGTTATTGATACTTTAATGATGGACCGCCGAGAAAAATTCTTAGGGCCGTATCTCGAAAACAGAACCCCAAATCGAAAAATGTTATTTAGTAATTTCAACTTAGAATTATGTCCCCCATCACCTCCTTAAAGGAATGCGCACCGTTCGTGGACACCCTGTATATAGCAAAATTAAAAAAAAAAACTCCAGGTAATATATTATAAAAAAAAAAAAACTCATTAAAAATTTAAACCTTATTATTTTTTTGTACTACAAATATGAAATTTATTATATAATTAAATAATTTTGCTATATACACTTAATTATATGTTTATGTACAATATTATAATTATATATGTACAAAATTATAAATTTTATATATAAAATATTTTATACCAATACAATATACATTTGAAACTTTCATATAAATAATAAAATATTTTGTGTGCACTGGTGAGGGGGTAGTAGAGTGGATATATAGCAGTAACGTAATAAAATTTAAAAAAATTAAAAATAAAATAAAAAATAAATAACAAATTTCCAAATAATTTTGTAACTCTGCCAAATAGCCACTTTCAAGTTTTAGCTACAAAAAGTGACAAATTTTATGTGTTTATGAAAGTACATATGTATTTGCAGTTTATTTATATATTTACGTATAGATGTATTGTAGTTTTTTGGAATTGCTAAATTATCCGAATAAAAATGTAATATACAATATATAGAATACATAATGTATAAATAAATGTTCTATATACTATTAACCCTATATATATATATTCGTGTATATATACGATGTATATATGTATTATTTATGTATATTTATAATGCTTTTATTTATTTTTATTTTTTATTTTTTTTTTTTTGTAGAGATTAATTTGGTTAAAATTGTAAATGGGAAATATGTGTGTGCTGATTTGTTTAAAATGGTGTAAAATAAATAGTATTATACAACATGAATATGTGATATAATTATCAGATTTACGATAAATAATACATATTCTATAAATATTTATTTTTACACATTATATGTTAGATATAATAAATATATAAAATATATTCTTTATACAGAATATCATCGATTGTATGTATTTTCAAATTATATGGTAAAAATAGTAACGCTTTCTGATTCAATATATTTAATTTATGATATAGTGTCCATCAGAAATTTCTCAACTAAAATAATTAGTATATATTTCTGTATTGGAACACATTAAATGATAACATAATATAATCTTATTGTTAATCAATTTAGTCTATTGATATGGTGTGCAATTTAGGTGGAAAAAGAATTTTAATATTTTTACCATATATAACAATAATATCGCCATCGATTAAAAAATTATCACAAATTATAATTACACTATAAACGCATATATTGCTAAAGACTGAAACCATGATAAGTATATAAATATTATTTAATGTATAAAAGGAAATTGCATAAAATGTATACCTGAATTAAGAACCATTTATTTATACAAAAATATTAGAATTTATACTGGGCTGTATATTTACTATATATAATAAATTTATTGACTGACGTCTCGTGGATTAAATTTCTTATTCATAGGTTGAAATATTGTACAAATAATGAATAGTATATAGATAGGTAATAATAATGACAGACATTGTTAATTTTTGAATATCGTGCAACACCATATTTGTATTGTGCCGGTTAGTCAACAACACATTCTGGTCTGGACACTTGTGAACGTGTTGTGCATCTATCACTGCATCACAGACACATGATACCAGTATTGTATCCGTTAGTTCAATCTAATTTTTATCTAAAACCTTATGTGATAATTTAATTAATAAAATAGCATATCCTTTCGGTTGCCATACTTTGGATTAGTAGAGCTTTCCAAATACATTTTTGTAATAGTGAAATATGAATAGAAACAAATTTATTAAAATGCACTGTTCCATATTTGTAAAAATACATAACTTATAAGATATAGTTTGAAAAGTGGAATTCATATCGTTATCTTTATTCGAATTGTCTCTCTACTCGAATACATTTGTTAACCATTATTCGACCTCAATCAATTATATATTGTATTTGACATCATAAATCACATATTTTTTTTAATTTTTGTTATTTCATTGCATAGCAAGTAATTACAAAAATAAGATCTATCTATCTATCCGCTGTATATTTTCTTCATTTGAGGATTAGAAAAAAATAAAAATAACTTAATTGATCTTTTAAAATATCAAATATGTTTTCAATAACAGATGAACTTAATCAGATTTTATTAAAAATTACATAAGAAACTAAAAAAAAAATAAAAAAAAAAAGAAAAAAAAGCAGATAATGTTTGAAAGTAGCAATATTTCAAGATGTTGCCAATATTCTAAAACGGATATTTCATAAATCATTTTTATACCACTTTTTTTTTCTTTTTATTATAAATATAACAACGCATACATGCTTACCTAACATATATTTATGAACAAACACACACACACACACAAGCTGTACACACTATACATAAAAATAAATGCAAATGCATATTATAAGAAAGAATTAATATAATATATATATTATTTTATTGAAAAAATGAAAGGCAACAAAACTTATACTCATATTATGATAAGAAAATTCTCTATCTGTCTATAATATTATTATTATGCAATATTTTATATAAATATGTTCATGAAATGACAAATATTAATTCCACACATTTATATAATATTTAGAATAGGGCAAAGCACATATGAGTTTGCATATATATATATATTTTATAGTTGAGTATGATATGTATAACGTATATGCAATATATGAAGTTTCTTTTTGGCTCTAAATTGTACACACTGCAGATATATCAATAAAATATCAAGAAGTTTGTCTATGAATAAATATATGGTATAAAAATTTAATTTATAAGATTGATTTGTCGGTACATTTATAGGATTTTTTATGGTAAGTTTCTTTTTAAGTATTTTGTGTAACCTGCTTTTTTTTCTATATATGTCGTTAGGACTATATACTGCTTTTATTCAATTGATTATTCCAATTCATGTATATTAAAGGACTGGAATCTAGGTTTGTTATTATAACTATACGAAAGTTGAGTGAAGTGTCATTTTCTGTTTTTGTAATGAATATTGCAGGGGAATTTTACTTATTACAGTTTTTTCTAGAAATTTCGGTGATCATGGCACATCGAATTTATATACCGGGACCAGCAAGGTTTAGTTTGCTATGAGCTGCTGAAGATGTTGAAATAAAATAAAATTATTATCACAATTCATTGTCACCAATAAAAATTAACTGTGATATAAGGATCCTGAAAATTCGGGATTGAAAGTCATTAACTGCGGATAGGTCAAGTTGGAAAAACGTGTTGGAGAAGGCTAAAACCGCACCCGGGTTGTAACGCCATGGAGTAAGTAGTAGTAGTAAGTAATAAAAATTAATCCAATTAAGTCTAACACTGGAATTAGAACATCCAGAATATAGAGCATTTACTCGTGAATCGGACGAAACCACATATTTTTTGTTTGACTGTCGTATATGTGCAAGCTATTGGGCTTAGATATAATATATATCTATTTCTTTGCTATGATTGTCCATATACGAAGGTATGGTATTGTATACGTTTAATATTTAATATATGTTTTTAATACGTGTAACAAATACACATATAAAATGATAATCTACTTTAAAATTATATAGTGCTTTCAAATGAAAATTGTAACATGTACAAATGCATTGCATTCGTATATGAATATATATTATAATGATAAATGGATTTTATACAATATATAATTCTATTGCATAGTGCATATATTTTATATAGCTAACTATGCTGGTTTTTTTTTAAATACAATTTTAATAAGAGAATGGTGTGCCTGTGTTTTTTAATTTTTTTTTTATTTTGTGTAATCTATATAAATATATTCACAACAAAAAATAACTATGTATCAATACGTAATAAATGTAATATGTATATATATATAATATATAGTTATGTGTAAACAAACATGAATGAACTCATATATATATATATATTATATTACATATATATTTATATATATATATGTAGTTTTATACTCGTATGATATGGATGAATATAAATGCTCTAATTTTCTAATATTAAACAACCAAGAGGAGGTTAATTATGCAAACGAATACAATGTCAACATACTGAATGAAGCAGGTAACATCGGGAAAATTTAGCCATAAACTAACTATATATCTTTTTGAAAACATATACACACACATATTCGTTTGTATATATTATATCAAAATATATATATATATATAATTATATATGGTATCTATATACTAAATATCTATGATATACCCACATCCATATATGTGTGTATGGACATATCCTATATACACAATATATATTATAAACATAGGATATAGATATATTTATATATATATATATACGTTATATATATATTATAGTCAGCAGAGAGATGGAACGTAATATGCTTGAAAATAACATGATAGCGTAGATTGAATGTTTAGAGAAAAAAAAAAAACTTGACATGTTCAATATATTTAAAATTTAAAAATCTATTTTATACAAGGTAAATAAAAAACTATTGTATTTCGTGTCAAATGAACGCAGGCGGTGGATATTAATATACAGAAAAAAAATGGAAAAAAATGGCTGCATTTGGAAATGGTGCACCTTTTATCACAATTAACAGAAAATCGAAATGTGTAAAATACGTATACAATACAATATATTAACTGAAAATAATTGATATGGCAATAATTTACTATATTGCAAGAACTTTTATCAATACTGCAGTGGTTTAATGTAACTGCAAATTCTAATAAAAATTACAACAATAGAATTTATACCTAGTAATTTTTGAATAATCGTGTATTTATTTATGTGGTATGTACTGATGTTTCATTTTATATATAAATGCCATATATATAATATTGGGATGGCAATTAAATGATTGCAAATATCACTGATGCATACTTGTATTTGAATTTTAATCTATATGTTTGATTACTATGGGTACTAATAGTTATTATTTCAGTTAAACAAAATTGTTTTCGATCAGGTGTGAATTTTTTTTGTACAATATATACTGCCGATTGAAAAATGGAAAATCAAAACAAGTCATATTTTGATTTTCAAATTTGGTGACGATATTTTAAAAAAGTGTCGCAGTTTAAAATTTTGTTATGGTAACTTTTTAACATATTATGTATGACAAACATACATTATAAAACGTTTAAAACAAATTGATTTCGTGAAAAAGAATCTATTAATGGGTTATTCGCATGCAATACTAAGCATTGTGATGTGATCTGTTGTTTAGTTATCAAACATAACAAAAATGATCCATTGACAAAGTGTTCTGTGAGTAAGGAATGGAAAAAGGTAATACATTACTGAATAAATTTAAATCGTTTTATTAAAAAAAATTTGTTTTGTTATCATAAAATAATGTGCTATCACTTATTGGCCAAACCAAATAATGTCGCCATATTATTAGGAGGTGTATGAACAGGCCGGTTTTTTCAAAGGTGATAAAACTTTAAATTTGAACAAAACACCTACAGGTTAATAATATAATTAAATAATTTTTATTTTATTTTAAAAGTTTGCCAAATAGAAAATAACTTTCATTAATTGCTCTATGAGTTTGACGGAGTTGAACACTGTTTACTGAAATTAAATTTAACAATTGTTGGCAGCTGTTGTTCAAGTGGTGTCAAACATTCCATTATGATTGTTGAAATTGTGCTGCGCGAATAGAAAAGAAAAAAGTTTTGTTTAATAATATTAAATAGTTTGTGTTTTATTCAAATTTAAAGTTCTATCACTTTTAAAAAGACACCCTTTACATTAACTATTGTGCCTATTTCATTGTATACATATAATATATGAATAAATGCATAAAATATGTTTATAGAAAATGTATAGGAAATAGGTATAGTTGTGTTTTGGGAATATGTATTTGCTATAAAGTATAAACAATTCTTTTTGTTTTTTTGAAAGCGTCGATTTTATATATTTTAGTTTCATGTTAGTATTGTTTTTATTATTTTATTTTATTTATAATGTCAGTTTATTGATTAAAAATAACATAATAAGCCTTTTAGGGGTAAATAAATGTGACATATACGTAGATACGAATATATTTATTGTATTTATAGAGAGATATAATATACGTGGATTTATTATTTGGTTTCGTAAAGTTTGAGTTGATAAAATATCACATTATGGTATAAATACATATATATTTCAATTATACAATTTATTGTACCTAAAATACCATAAAATAAAATAAAACTATTTAAATTTTCAATTTTTCAAAATATGTTATTTTTATCATAACATTATATCAAAGAATTGCGATCTTAATGAATGATTTTCGTATAATTTATGGAAATTTATTAAAACAAAGTCATACCACTTTTTTGTTCATACATAATTCACCATTTGATAGTATATATGTTATTAAGAATGTTTAAATGTAATACCACGGGTTTTGCATATTCTATTATTGCCACATATATGTACAGAGAAGTATCAATAAAGGATTTTTTCGACTTAGAAATCCTTTTGCATATGTATAAAATAAAATAAATTTTATGATTTAAAATTCTTTGAAAAAATATATATATTATTATACAGTTGGTATACAGTTACACAGTTATATTAAAGAAATCAATCTTATGTATTTATCTTTCTTTTTATTATATTTTTCTATTAAATGCCTATATATTTATTTGAAAATTCTTTATAACATAATCAATAAGTTTTTTTTTTTTTTGTTGATGTCGATACGTGAGGAGTCTAAAAACAAAAAACAAAAAACAACAAAAACTCTTATAATAGGATAAAAACAATAATCCCTACGGTATAATAAATCACTATTATATACCATAAAATAATAATGTTATAACTTTTCTGTATTTTTTTTTTTCATTATTTACGTCTTATACATACCTTTTTTCGGGTTTTTTTTTCTAATGCTTTTGATAAACACATTATCACTTTTGACATACATGTATTAATATTATTTCCTTTTTGTATATTTTATTAAATACGATGTTTTTAAGTCAAGGTCAGATGGATGCGCTACGGGGATTCATTTCATAGGATATTTTTTAAATAAAACTTTATTATCACTTTAGCACTTTATTGGATCGAATGAAATTCAATAGGTTTTTATGTATGTTTTTAATTTATCTATATTATTTATGTATAATATCATAATGAAATATAACAGAATTATGTATATACAAATTTATAACAGTTACTTAAAATTAAGATTGTTATTACATACTTACTTACTTACTCTTACTCCATGGCGTTACAACCCGGGTGCGGTTTTAGCCTTCTCCAACACGCTTTTCCAAACTGACCTATCCGCAGTTAATGTCTTCCAATCCCGAATTTTTAGGATCTTTATATCACAGTTTACTGCATCTAGCCATTTCGCCTTAGGTCTTCCGGCTCTCCTTCTACCCTCTGGTTTACTATTTAACAGTTTTTTTGGCACACGCTCCTCCTCCATGCGTTCTACGTGTCCAAGCCATCTCAATCTATTGATCTTGATTGTTTTGACAATATTTGGTTGACCGTACAACTTGTCTAATTCAAAATTGTATCTTCGCCTCCAACCATTCTGTTCTTTGACGGGACCAAATATGTTATTACATATATGGTCTCAAATTATATACTTATCGTAGACCGGTTTTAATACAATTATATAATATACCTACAAAATTCTTGTTTTATACTTTCTTTAATGATTGATTTAAATATTGTTTTTTGTGATTTTTTAGTATAACGTGCAGGATCTATCAAAATACTTTAGAATTTAGATTGAAATACTCTTTGAAATAAGATATTTTAAAATTATAATATTATTATTTGAAATACTTTATCAAATACTTTTCTGCTACATTTAATATATGTTTTGTAATACGGTGTTTTTAAGATTCAAACTTTTTTGAATATATATAATATAAATTGCTACCTATGTGTTTTACTGGTGGAACCGCTCGTGTTTTCATCATCCACATAGTAACAATTTGTCCGTACTTTGAAAAATGAGGAAAATTTCCGTGGAAAAAATCTACATATTTTCCATGGAAAAGATATATTTAAATTTGTCCAAAGAACCGTGAATCTGCTCACAAAAAATATGAATATAAATTCTACGGATATTGTGTGGAATAATAGCAATGAGAAATAATTCTAAGGAGAATCAGTAGAAATTATCATCAAAAATATAATAATATCCATAATCCAAGGACATTTTTTATAAAAATCCATGTACAGGGTTGCACTGATCAACATATAAAATTCCAGCGGACATCCGTAAGAAATCCATAGATATTTCTTCGGATTGAAACTACGGACTACTACATATAATGCGGAAATTTTTCGGATAAACTACGGACAATGTTACTAGGATGGTAAATTAAAATTTCTTCCTATTAGCCTATATTAATATATTATAAATTATAAAGTTTATTTTGCAAAATTTTTATTTCGGTTCACTTATATTCAGCTTATTGTTAGTTTTATAGTTTTGACTTCAAAATTTGAACACAGTTATATAATAAATAAAACAGATTTAAACAAAATCGTATTTAGGCTTTAAATATTATAACTTAAAATGAACAGTAACCTAAACCGAAAAGTTGGAATAATAGATTTATTGATTTATTGGTAAAAATCATAATTTCATAAACGCATCTCTCTCAACAACATATATACGGGTAGGTAACAATGAGTTAAATTCGATATATATTATTTAACTAAATATATATTATATTTATGGTACCGACATATATTTTGTTCATCGGGTTATGTATATACTCTATAATTATACATTTATCTATAAAATACAAAATTTAATTTACAAATTTCAATTATATTTTAGTATTTCTAAGTTTGCATTTCAGACAATACATTACACAAATATATATAAACCGCATATATTTACCTATAGCTCCTAGACCTACAAATTTATAACGTCTATAATAACATATATGTGTAACTATTACATATAGGTTCGTATTTGTATATATATTATATTATATATAGGTACATAATTGGGTATTTATTATAAATTTCAATAAATAAATGTATTATACAGATAATGAAAATAAGCGTAAATATATAATTTTACAATAAGTAAATTAATGCATAACACTCATCAGTGGTGTAGTGGATATAGAGTTTATGCTAATCAATCGTAAAATAAAACTGGTTCAATTTTCGATATATACTTGGGAACTATTTTCGTTGTTTATTTTAATAACGTCGACGAGTATATACGACGTTTAAGTGCTTTGCACACGATCGCGATTTTATCGCCGCGAAATGACTTAAAAGCACTTTAATACTGTATACTATCGTACCTATCATATATATTACGCCATGATAAAAATATTTTTTATAAAATCACCATTAGCAAGCTACATAAATTTGATTTAACTAAATGTATATGCTTTATTTTATCTCCCTGCGAATGGTCAAAATCATTGAGTTCACAATTTTTCCATCTTTCACTCTTGAAAATTAACATTTATATGGCTCTATCTTATCTCAATCATTTCAGGCATTATATGGAAACACAGATTTGTGTTAATTGTAATAATATTATATTTGCAATAATTAAATTTTTAATTATTTAATATATTTTTTTATAATAATTATCTTTCTTTTTCTAGTTCTAGTATTCTAATGAATAATAATAATCGACATTTTGTATAAAACAATTTGTTTTACTGCAACATAAAAACAAACTGTTTTATTTACTTTTTATAAGCTAAATATTTGCTTCTGGGTCTATGGCACCATAACCTACACCTATGTCTTTACAATCAATAAGTTACAGATCAGATCCCTACCCTCTCCCCTATGTATATTAATATACATGTTTAGTATTATTATGTTCTTGATTATTTTAAATATATATCATACCACTTATTTGTCTATTTAATTTAAAGCCTTAAATGGTTGATTATAAAACCATATCGTATAAATTAGTTCAAAGGAATTATGTTTATAATGTTAATATTAAAATTATAATATATATATTAATATATATATATAATTTAATATTTGTTTGTAATATGTATATAAAATAATATAATATAATATTGAAATATGCAAATATATATTATTATTATTTAAATATGATTCAATATAAATATAGTGCCAGAGAATAAAATCTATTGAATTGATTTGGTATATATGTTATACGCATACATTTTATATTACCATTTTACCATTTACATAGATAGTTACTTATATACCATAAGATAACATATATATATGGTATACCATATATAAATAAGGATTAATAATAAATGTTTAAGGTCAATTTAAATAAATAAATATATGTTTTACTATTGCTGTGAGTAGATAAATTTTTTATTCATTTTTATTGATTTTGTGCTAATATATAGACTTTTAATATTATACTAAAATCAACACATTTCACATAAATTTGTTGTGTGCATTCGTAGAATAGAATAAATATGAATGAATTGGTCAATATATACTATAAGATTATTTTTATTGGTACGATAAAACACATGGAATCTATTAATTTTTGTAAAATTGAATACAAATAAAAATGTTTTGTTATTTCTATTGATTCAATTCAATCCCAATTCAGGATCATCTGCAGTGGTAACATAATACATAATAGTATAGTCAAAAATCTATAATTTTCTTAAATTTTAAGTACTCGTATGATATTTATTTTTAATAATTATTTTTAGTGGCTATTCGAATTTTTCAATTCTTATATGTTTACATTGGTAAAATTATTTGTATTACGCCTATATGAAAATAAAAAAAACTAGCCCTCTGCAACAAGCTTCTCATTGGCGCAGTCAGAAAACTAGTCTTCAGTTTTTAATATTACTACATTCTTCGTATAACATGAGTGAAATTAGACTAAATTATGAAAAAAAATTTGGGTGTTCACCGAACTAAATTTTCTGGAAAATTGACTTTTACGAATTATTATCTTTTTGAATTACAGGCCATATTTTTATCGGGTTTCCAGTTTTGTATACTGAAGTTACAAATTATAATCAATTTCCAATTTTTCATAGAAGAGATTTTTAAAATCGAGATACTCGTTCAAAAGATATGGACTAAATAAAGTGAACTCCCAAATTGTACAAAAAATATTTACAGTACCATTATTTCATACAAAATTTCACCGATAACAAACGGAAAATCGGTCATATCTTTTGAAAGTGTGAATCGATTTTAAAAATCTTTTCTATGAAAGTTTGGAAATCGATTATAATTTGGAATTCTGTATACAAAAAATAAAACCCGTTAAAAATATGGCCCGTAATTCAAAAAGATAATAATTTTTAAAAGCCAAAATTCCGGAAAATTACTAATATTAGACATTCCAATTTTTTTTCATAATGTAGTCTATTTTCAACTCGGTGACCATAAAAATATAAAGCTATTGTAATTTAAAAAAACATTTTTTCACACTTTAAACATATGATTTAAATAAAACGATAAACAAAAATATAATTATTAAAAAAAGGTTGTACCTCTTGGTCCACTTATGATCGCACAGAGAACTTCCATATAAGATAAAATATTAATATAATTATTTTTTCTTTATAAAGCAATCAACTTGGATGCGGCGGCGGCTCAAACAACCACATTAATTTTGTTTATTTCTTATACTACTATTTTAAAATTATTCAATTAATAATAATTATATTTAAAATTTCTGTAACATAACTCGTCATATGTATACCATATTCTATATAAGTGATATAAATTCTGTACTTAATTCACACAATATCAAATTCATATACTGTGATAATTTATATTTTAAAGAAATGAAATATTATAGGTTGGTTAACATTTGTCGTATTATATATATATTTTGTTCAATATATTATTTTTTGTAATGTAAATTTACACCTTTAAAAAAGTAATACAACAACAAAAATATTATAATAAAAAGAAAATAAAAAAAATTGTAGCTGCGTGTATCTTACACGCTTACACACGCCAAAAAATATTATTGTATTTTAAATAATTCATTATACCAACACTTTTCATATCATGCACAAAATTTGTCAAAAAATTTTCACAACAACAATGGAATTTTCTCTGTATATTGTACCAATTGTACTGTGTATATACATATAGATGTTATGGAGCAATATAGTTACTCTGTCTATATATATATAGTACATTAACATTATATTCAATGACATACAAACATATATATATATATATATAGTATTATAGTAATGTATACATTTATGTATGTACGGTATGGTATGCATATATATATCATAGTATATATATGCTTTATTTCAAAATGAATTATCTGAATAAATAGTATTTGCAATAAATCTTTTACTAAAGCAACACAATAAAAAGCTTTTCCTTCTATTGTTTTTCACTCCATTTTACCTCTGCTCGGTGTTTTCTTTTGTATAAATATGTAGGAACAAAAAAAAAAAAAGTATCTCAAATCTCAAATTGTTTTCCCATTGTATGCATGTTGACAAATAGGTGTTTTTGTTTGTGTTGGGAGTTGCACACATCTTTTGATGAGAAAATTGTGTTTATCCCATTATATATTAACATAATATACAACATATATAACGTATGTATATATTCATTATTCAGGTATAATAATGTATATTGTTTATATATACCAAACATAACCAAAATATATAACAAAATATCTATGTACATACATTTATAGGTATATGTTTATATATATATATATATATTTATCTTTATATATACCATCTATAGTATATAAGCACGTGCAAATATATAACATTAATACACACAATATACATTTAATATATTGCTATATATATATACCATATATTAATGCATTCACATAGTACATATATATAGATATATACATACATGTATTAAAGCTTTTGTTTGATAAATTACACAACAATAAAAAATTGATAACGAATTATCTTAAGGAATTTATGAAATACATTTAAAGACAATAGAAATGAAATTAAGTTAGATATTTCATTTCCCATATTTATACCATATATTGTATATAGAGAGAGGAAACGCGGCAAATAAATATATATAATCACACCACATAGAAAAATTCATTAGATTTTTTTGTGTTTTTGGTTGGTTTTACTCATTCTTTACTTTCTTTTTTTTTCCCATCTTATTGCTTTGCTTCAAATATAAATAATCTGATAATAAGTTTTATCATTATTTTCTTATTTTATATGTTATATAAATAAAATATATGATTATTATATGTTCTATATTCTTTGCATATATATATACATATATATAAATGAAGGAAATGTAAAAATACCATATAATAAGTTTATCATGTATACATATGTGAAGCGTGAACATTTCTCAATTGAATTGAATCAAATCATATATGTACCTATAGAAAAAAAAAAGAAGTTTTACATCAAAAAATAATAGAAGAAAAATGAGAAAATTGTGTTTATTAGTTGTATTAAGTTGTAACATATGAAATGTTCCATCTTGTTCCTATATATATGTGTGCAAGTATGGTATGGTGAACATATTATTAATATTAATTGTTTACAATATATCAAAACATATTCGAGGCGTTTACTTGTACAGTGAGAAATAAATGTGTATATGTGTACGAAATAGAATTTGTAACTTGTTGGAAATAATTATATGTGGTTTTAAAATCAACCACTTCTGTATTGATGAAATTAAAAAAATCTGTATATATTATTTCATTAGACATTTCATATATGTTACTTACTTACTTACTCCATGGCGTTATGACCCCGGGTACGGTTTTAGCCTTATGCAACACGCTTCTCCCGCCAGACCAATCTACCTTCTGGATTACCATTCAACAGTTCTTTTGGCACAAGTTCCTCCTCCATGCGTAATATTTGTCCCGGCCATCTTAATCTATTGATTTTGATTGTTTCGACAATATTTGGTTGACCGTACAACTTGTCTAATTCAAAATTGTATTCTTCGACTCCAACCAATCTGTTCTGTGACGGGACCAAATATGTCACGGAGTACCTTTCGTTCTAAAATCCGAAGTAATTGTGTTTGGTTCTGTGTCGCATGCACCAAGCCATACATTAATATTGGACGTATTAATGTTTTATATAGCTTGCACTTAAGATCTCGTTGTAATGTTTACGATTGGAATTGTTCTTTTTGGCCCGAAATAACATCTGTTTGCAGTTGCTACCCTGCGACGAATTTCCTCTTCAATATCATTTTCCACATTTATTAACGATCCTAAGTATACAAAACTATTGACTATTTCAAAAATTGTATTCTCCAATATTAATAGTTTGATCTCTAATTCCTGATGTATTCCTTAATTTATATATGTTACAACCTAATAATTATTGGTATATACTTATATTATATGATAAAGTCTTATATACACAGTTGATATAAGTTAATTTATAAGATTTTAGTTTAGATAAATATTTAATTATATTATATCCGGTAATAACTTTATATACCCGTTGATGTCCATATCAGATTTATATCTTTACATTTATCGAAAATGCGAAGGATTTGAATTTTAAAGCAGATTGGAAAAATTTATGTATAAAATAATCGATATAGTTTATATTAAAACTATTTTGATTCATAATTGATATGTAATCAATTTTGACTATTGCATTGATTATGATTCAACGTATAGTTCTTATAAGTTTTTGGATTTTTGGTTTTAGCCGTTATATAATCTTTTATGTAATAATACTGAAATTTCCATTAAACATAATTTAACCTATCCATGCTACCACTTAGAATTGTCGTTCTGACTACATATTTATTTTTCAGCAAATGTATTGTAAAATTAATTAATAAATTAAAATTGTTGAATTTTCACATTTCTTTCAAAATATTAATATTATCTAAAGTTGAATATTTTAACCATTTATTAAAGATTGTACAATTACACATTTGATGAGTTATATAGAAATTGGAAAAAATTAGATGATGCATCCAAATAGTTTTGATTTTGTTTCTATTTCAAATTAACAATTATAAACTTTATATTAAGAAGAAATATCGCAAAACATAAGTAAACGAAACTTTATTTAAACTTATAAATAAATATATTACATATAACGTAAATTTAAAATTGTTAAGTTCATAACTAAATGAATATTAATTTATTTGTTTCTGTTCTGAATATTATATTTATGTACGTACGAGTACACAAAGTGCAAATTAACTATAATACTTATAAAATATTATATATTATACGTTATATACACGTTAAGTCAAATACTCTCATATACAATATAATAAGTTATTATTCAAGTATTTTATAATTTTGCTCTAATTTACTTTATGTCAAAGTAATAATTCTTTTCATATGTTACTTTAAATTATTATATGACAAAATATAAATTTATATTTTAGTAATTACGTAAATATGTTTAGTACTCACAATCAGCGTATATTTCTATATAATTGGGAGTATGTTCCATTTATTTTAATATTTTTTTATGATGTTGCATTGAAAGTCGATGGTTTTTTATTTTCATTTATGTAAGACTTTTATTTGAATAACGATCAAATTCTTATGCACATTAATTTATGTATTTGCCAACGAAAGCAAAACGAAATATTGTGATGGACTAATGTTAAAATAAAAAAATAATGGAAAAAAAATTAGGATAATCACAAACTAAATTTTCCAAAAATATTGTCTTGTATGAATTATCATTTTTTTAAATCACGAGTCATAATTTTAACATTTTCCCAATTTGATTACAGAATTTTAAAATACAATCAATTTCCAATGTTTTATAGAACAAATTTTTAAAATAGTTTCGCACATTCATAAAAATTATATAGCCGATTTTCCATTTGATTGAAATTTTGTATGCAATATTCTTTCAAAGAGATTATAATAGAATCGAACATTAATATGTATCAAATGTATAATATAGTTTTGAAAATGAAGTTATCTATAGCAATAAGTTGTTTTATTAACCGTTATGTCGACACATTAGCACATTTGGACTAAAATTCAATTTTCAACAGGAAATATTAGAAATTTCAACGGATTCCTTTAAAACAGATTTACGAAATTTGATATAATTGGATTAATTAATATTCGTAATAATAGGTAAACCAATATTATATAATTTTTTAAATAAAAACAAATTTTATATTGGAAATAAATACCATTGTTATAAGTATAAAATTTTTTCCAATTTTTTGTCAACTAATGGATACAATCAAAATAAAATTTCTCTTCTTTTGATACAATTCGAGGATCGAGCTATTTTTGAATGTCTGCATAACTGTGAAACTGCTGTGCACAGAGTTCATGTGGCATCGATCTGAATAAGTAGTATAATCTGATGGAACAACATCTTCATTGAATAAGGCGGTTGCTGTAACACATCCCATTTAATTGCTTCTTACGTTTATTTGATCGGTTTTGTGACATGAGGACGAGAATTGCATTGTAGTTGTAATAATCGTCGGTGTTTTTCTGGTACAAAGCAAGATATTTTTAACAAATGGAAAAAATATCTTGCCTACACTTTTAGCTCGTAACAACAACTGAATGATAAAGATATAAAGAGAATACATAAAATTTTTCATCAGAAACCATCATTATATACATTATACAACGATTAAAAGTATTCCTGCCGGCGCGATTATTGTGAAGAACCACATGTTTCTGAATTTGTGTTGCGAAAAGAGTAAAAAAAAACCAATTTAATGTTAATAAATAATAATTTAGAAAAATTTTCGAATTTCTTATTCATTTCATAATTGTATACAGAATAATAACAATACGCACACCATCAACACAGAGCGCGCATATGTAAAACATTTGTGTGTTTACAAATTAATGTGTATAAAAACATATGTGATAGATGGTTAAATTCATATTTTTATTGTCAAATATTTGCAATAATCAATATGTAAATGTAAAAGACTTTTGGTAATAAATATTATCAAAAATAAATACATATATTGAATGGTAAAATTTACATATAAACTAAAACCATTAATATTAATACATATGTTATGGCTATACAATATATGAACATTTAACCGCATAAATAAGTATTTCAAATCAAATATATTTTTATAAACACCCCAATATTTTTCACTATATGTGAGTGAGTAGTAATTTAGTTTTACTCTATATTTTTCTCCTAACTTATATATTGTAGATATGGGCAATAAATAAAAGCATCTTATAAAGTAATTAGTATACAGGCGGTATAAAATGAAACTATACGTGTAGAAAATTAATTTATCAAAGTAAATTCAAATATATATATATATATATACACATATGATTGTATGTGTAAGTTAATATACATATACATTTATTTACAATTTACATATATTAATTTAATTCTATATATATATCATGTTCACCTGGTGCCATATACTATATATAACACCACATCCGTTTAAACCACAATCAATTATGAAATATTTTGAAGATCGTAAATCATCAACTATAACATTGTATGGAAGATTGATTTTTAATTATATATACCATATATAGTTACACCTATATACGTGTAAATACATAAATATGCCTACTTATATAATATATTTATATATATATATAAGTATTACTATATACTATACCTATGTATTTACGTTTGTAGCTATATATTGCATATACATATATATGTTATATACAGTATATAAAAAATACCTATGTACATGTTATATATTACATAAATGTTACAATTTAAATAAATGTCTTTTAGCACTTTAAATAAATTACGAATTTAAAAAAAAAATTGTACACTTTATGTGATAATTGGTATTAAATTTAAATTTTCATTAAATTTTTATACGTCGACGAATGATAGTTTTTCCTTCTAAAACTAAATTATCAGGTCACGCAGGTAATATATAAGTATATAGTTAAAAAATAATTAGGTATATCTTTTTTTAAATTATAAATTAAAAGAAAATCCTGCGTTATTAAATATTAATTAATTTATAAAAATGTAATTATATACTATGAATACTCGTCTAAAAGCCATACATGTGAACATGTACAACATGTTATTTTAATGTGCAAATGAGACACTTTTAACCTTCTTTTGATTTTATTTCATATTTCAGACAAATTTTCGTTACCACTTCAATTATAATGACTTAATCTAATAATATATATATAGAACTTGGAAGCCATCCAAAAGCAATCATAAATATAATTTAATTTACCATTTACAGGTAACAAAACACATACCAAATAAAAAAAAATAAGAATTAAATAAAGTAAATAAACTAAAATTTGTGGAGATACCTCTTCATTTTCATAATTTGTTACAAACTAAAATATAAATTTCTTTAAGAATATAAAATGTTTTGTTTTTTTTTTTGTAAAGTTAAAGAATATTTGGATGTACTTTTTTTAGCTATACACTTTTAAATATATAAGAGTAAAATCGGCGCATGATTTTCATTAATTTCTCTTATTCTTCTCTTTTCGCCTTATATACTTTCATTATTTATACATAGACAATACATATGCATATAAATAAATAAATAAATATATATATAAATTCTTACATATGCTGATCTTTGGTACATTTTTATATGTATATGTAATGTATATATAGATCGGAATAAAGTTACTGTGTCCAAGATAAACAAAATTATATAGTATGCGAGCACATAGAAAAAATTATCATATATTTTTATGTATTTATATATATAGGGTACTATATTATTGTACTACTATTCAGCCAAAAAGTAAGTTGGTAATCGAATACTGAAAATAAAAAACTATTAATTTATTTAACATATTCGTTCAAATACAACACATTCGTTTAATAAAGAAATTCAATTATTGTCATCGGCTTACTTACTTACTTATTTACTTATTCCATGGCGTTGTAACCCAGGTGCTGTTTTAGCCATCTCTAACACGCTTCTTCGCAGTCAATGTCTTCCAATCCCTAGAATAAGTCTTCCGGCTCTCCTTCTACCTTCTGGATTACCATTCAACAGTCTTTTACGGCACATGCTCCTCCTCCATGCGTAATACGTGTGCCGGCCATCTTAATCTATTGATTTTGATTGTTTTGACAATATTTGTTTGACCGTAAAACTTGTCTAATTCAAAATTGTATTTTCACCTCCAACCATTCTGTTCTTTGACGGGACCAAATATGCCACGGACTACCTTTCGTTCAAAAATCCGAAGTAATTGTTCCTGATGGTTTTGTGTCATGCACCAAGTCTCCGATCCATACATTAATATTGGACGTATTATTGTCATCAGCTGGATGAGGAATATTTATTTTATACAATTTTGCAAATTAAAAATAAAATTGAAAAATTAGCCTATTAAATAATGGGATAAAGGAAGTATCTACAATATGTTTAGATATTTGTATACCAATTGAGGAAATACTAATCAAAAAAAATATAGAGAAATTTCCAAATTTACTGTAATGAATGTCGGCTATAGACGCCAACACGATAAACTTAAAATAAAATGGTTTTATGATTAAACATTCATTTAATTGTGAATATATTGTGTGAATCCTATCTGCGTATAGGATTCAACACAATATTTTCACATATATGCTTGTTTTTTGAATCCTTAAAATTAGTAAACTTGACCGGGCACGTCGTAAAACTTCAAATTTCGTGGATTGACATAGAACATCTTCTTCATATAGGACTCTGATGATAGTCCCTATGCCTCTGACAAAAATCAAAATATACAAGGTATATATTACTTTTATCTATGCAACATAATCGTTTGATAATCCAGATTGTCGTCAAACATTTGACATACATCATTTATCCTGACTGGCGTATGTTAGAGACGTTCGTAGAACATTTCGAGTATACGTCGAAGATTAACACTTTTTGTTATCTTGCAACTGATATCCGCATATAAGAAATTAAAAAAGCTGACCAAAAGCATATTCAAAGGATATTCATGGGACGTTTGTGTAACTTTTTTTTTTTGATAAAATATAGATAATCTGTACCGCAGACGTTGGTCAGATCTTTAATTTTCTATCGTTTATGTGATATCTGATATAGATAGCACGTGGACATTGCGGATTATCCCTGGAATATATATATGCATAAAAAAGGTGACAATGTGCACATCCTCCTATCCATAGTACAATATATCGTTAACCATTATTTATTTTATCGGAGGGATATGAAGTTTCGTGCGATGACTGTGTGTTGTGTTTAGGCTATGATAGATCTAGAAGCTTTCAGACAATTACAAATGATATCAGCATAAATTCTATAAAATTCGGAGAATCTGCAATTATTTGACTCGTATTATCGCTACAAAGTTTTGCAATTATTTCGGAAACGAGAGTGTTACAAAAAAAAAAGAAGTAATAAATTTATAATAAAAGTGATCTGATTGTTCCTGTCACACTCTTGTTATAGGTACACCTAAATTAATTAAAGTTTTCCCAACTATTTCAAAATTTTTGTTTCAGTGTATATTTTGTTATATACATATTTATTTCATAAAATACATATATAGTCTGTTTCGAATGCGTGCGCTTTGTTATATATATATATATATACCATAACCTATATCAAATGATATTGAAAGCTTTCTGAATATATATATATGTAATGTACATAAGCATATACCTACATATTCACAGATTATTTTCAGATGTAGAAGATTCTGTGTGGTACAAATATGTGTATATATATCAGTTTGTAATAATCAACTGTCGTGTTCGGTTGTTCGCATATTTTCGAATATATTATATAAAATTTTTTAAAAACAAAAAATTTTGTGATTTTATTTTCCATTTATAAACGATCCGAAATTACAAAGTTTTATTTATTTTATTATATATATATATACTCGTATGTATACATAGTACGTACATATAGTTACAAAAAAGCATAAAATATATAAACTTAATTTATTCAATTACCATAAACTTTAATAAATGAAAAACTATATATATATAGAGGTGTGTATACGCAAGAGGTACATATAATAAAAATATAATAATAGTATATAACTATATAAAAAGGAATAGTCGCTGACAAAAAAATGAAAAAACCACAAATCATCATTTTTAATTAAAGTTCAAAAAAAAATAAAAAAAATAAAAAAACAGCTAAAGATTAAAAATTCTATAAAATTGCAAATTCACATTGATGCACTTTATGAAAAGTTAAAAGTTTAATTTAAAGCACATTATGCAATTTTCTTTAATGAAAATGCACACAAAAATTTAAAATCAGATTAAAATTACCATGAACAGAATAATTTGATAGTATTATTGTATATTGTACGTATTATATATATATATATAACAAATACTCGCATATATTTATGTTTGTATAAAAAAAAAAAAAGTTAGAGTATTGTTTAGTCGTGTTTGTCAGTGTGTGTAGAAATTGAAAATTATTTAAAAAATTATTGTATATTAAATATAGTTTTTGTGTGTGTTTATATATTTTGTACATGGGTGTTATTTAAATATACCAATTTAATTAGCATATTTATATGTGGTATATATATTTACATACATACAAATATAGTATATTTATGTTTTTGGTGGAAAAAAGTTATAAAATTTTGTATTTAAAATGAACAAAAATATCATTGAATTATGTTTATTTCCATTAGGCGGATTATTATGATAATCCTTAAAATTATTATATAAAAGTTATAGTTATTTATTGTGAATAATAAATAGTAAATAATTGTTGTTATATACAATCTATATATATATACATATATACACAAATACATATATATACATTTTTTTTTTATAAAATATACTTCGCATATAAATGAAATAATAATAAATGCCGAAATGATATTTTTATATTTTTTAATGAAATTGAATTGCTATATGCTTTTTAAATCACACAGCAACGGAAAAAGTTGAGTGCTTTTTAATTTAATTTTACTGTTATTGTTGTTTTGTTTGGGTGCTTGCCGTTATTGAATACATACAACCATATCCATCCATAGATGATATTGTTATTTCAACAAAGAATTGTCGGCATAATATAAGTATAAATATATATATAAATTTTTTTTATTTATTTTGTTCACTCAATGGATTTTAAAATTAAATTAAATGTGTGGCAATAATAATAATAATATGAAGGTGTAAAATAGAAAAAAAAAAATAATAATAAAAAATAAGTGTAAAAAAAATAAAATGTTATGCCATTGATGACATAACAAGTTTAAATATAAAAAAATATATTGTATTGAAGAAAAGTGATTTCAAAAACAAAAAAAAACGAAAAAAAAGTAAAATCAAAATCTTTGTTTCAATCTTTTATAAATATTGTTCCTTATATACGCACCACTACATACATTTTTATATGCCTTTAAGGATATAATTAATATATTTTAATAGGTAATTCATTTTTTTTTTCTTCTTCTTCTTCTTCATTTGCCTCTTATATGAAATTGATTTTATAGAAATTTTATTGATATATATTTTTATTATATAGATTTTTTAAGGGTTACACAACGTTCATTATTTTTAAAAATAAATCTAAAATATAATGTTTAGTTAAAATCTTTGCGTATAAACCTTTATTATGTATCTTTTTTTTGGTACTGGTATATGTGTATATACGTATATATATATATATATATTTATCGGTTATATAAATGTTATGTACACATAAAACTAAACGAATGTTTGATGGTAAAAATAAACAAAACTAAAGACTGAATGAATAAAGAAAATCTTAGATGAAAAGCTTAATTTTCAATTTAAGTAAACCGGATGAAAAGGTTAATGTTGTTGCTGTTTTTTTTTTTTTCTGTGTGTGCTGGTTGTGATATCCCTTCAAATTAAGAAATGTGATTTTTTTTTTTTTGCTCTATAAATATACTATAATATATAATACATATACATAGATACATAGGATATATAAAGGAAACAGAAAACTTTTATTTGTTTACGCTACAGATATGTATAACAAACTCAAATTCAAAAGGTTATTTTGTAATATGTATATGTTTGAGATAGAATTCAATTTTTTTCTTATTAAACCTATATATTATTCTATATATATATATGGAGTTGTATTCTTTTTCTGGATATTGTTGATAAATTAATAGATAACATTATAAATATACTGTATATACATAAATATTTAGTAAGGGCAAAATGTGTCACATTGTTAAAGATTCAATTATCTTTGGCAAGGCAGGAAATTGATTAACATATGTATATTATATATATATATATATATATACTATGTCTATTGTATAAGAATGTACTATATATGTATATTGTATATATACTACGTGCATACAGCAATACTTGTAAAAATATTAGTGGGGTGACCGACAAAATTTGTGAAACAATAATAATAATAAGTTTATGTTTTTGAAATGCGTCAGTATCTTAATCATCATCATCATAAAGTCATGTTAGTAACAGTGCGGCGCATTTGGCATAATACCAAACATAAATTAGAATTAAGTTGGTAAATTGGTCCGAGTATATATTATATAAATATTCATCAATTATGGTGTGCAATTATTGAAAGTTAAGTGTTTCCATAATACCCAATTTTATATATGAATGATTAACCCAAAATGATGAGTGTACACATTTTTAATTATATTTTCTAGGATATTCGTTTTTTTTTTATTCCATTAACGAAAAATATATATAAAAAAGTTTTTCATGTAAATTTCGGTAAATTTAGTAGGTGTACTTCTAGTAACTTTCCAATTTGAATTTATAGCTAATTTTGGATATTTTTCTATTGACATCATAGTTTTGTTAATGCACTTCAGAAATGCTATGCAACAAACTATCAAATTTGAATGCGTAATATTCGTTATATCGCTTATGTTTAAACGGTTCTGTTGTGATGAAATATGGTGTTTTTTCCCCGATAACCCATAAATGAAAAATGAATCTATAAAATAAAACAAAAATGTTAAATAATTTATTTTATATTTTCATAATTTTATAAATTATAATAAAAAATTAATGCATTTTATTAAATATAATATTTTATAAAAATATTTAAGGAATTACTTTCAATAACCTGCAATAAATTAGAATTTTATGATGTCACGAAAATTCAAATTTTCCATTTGTATATATATATATATAATAAATGTCCTATACATTCAATACTTCCAATGACTATAATAAGTCATAACCAAGTAAATTCAGATATCAATAATCATCTGTGTGAACATTCGAAAGTATAATTTCTTAATATATCTTTGTGCTTTAAAATGTTGTAGTTTGATAGGGAATTAATATAATTACACAGTTGCATAATGAATAAAACATATCATACTTCGCATTTTATATATGTTTACCATATGGATATTAAATATTTATTATAAAAAAATAATTATAATAACTATGGACACAGGAATGCATGGCATGTGTTATAAAATAGTTTATATGTAATAAAAGCTTTTTATAAGTTTCGTTATTAATATTGTGTTTATAATATTGATATGAAAATATTCTAAATTTCTGAATATGTTTGAAGAATGGGTGAACTTTCAATATGCATTATAAGGTTAAATATTAAAATATCATTCCAAGAAGTCTCGACTAAAAAATTAAAATATTATATAATAATAACAAATATTTACTACAAATATAAGGTTGTCAAATATCTCCCTTCCGCCTTTTTGTCTTTTTAATTTCGCGGCTATGTACAAAGCGCTACAGAGCTCGTATCTGGCAACACTGTACATAATTTGAAAGCTCTTGACATAACAAACAAAACGACGCTATGTATGATTAGTTTGGATATTGCGTTCAACAGTTATAGACGTGTAAACATGGAGTTCACTAACGCCGAAATTCGCGCTATTTTAAAGTTTTCCTTCGTTAAAGGCAAATCCGCTAGAGAAACGTTCCGTGAGATTAATGGTGTTTTGGGGGATGGTACTCTATCACTTCGAACCGCGGAGGAAAGGTTTCGACGATTCAGAGCCGGTGAAAACGACACCATGGATAAGCCAGCCGGCGGAAGACCTGTGACGACAAATATCGATCAAATCATGGAATACATCGAGTTAGACCGGCATGTGGCATCTCGTGACATCGCCCAGGAGATGGGAGTTAGTCACCAAACCATTTTAAACCATCTGCAGAAGGCTGGATACAAAAAAAAGCTTGATGTTTGGGTGCCACATGAATTAACAGTGAAAAATCTAATGGACCGAATTTCCATTTGCGAAATGCTGCTGAAACGGAACGAACTCGACCCATTCTTGAAGCGGATGGTGACTGGCGACGAAAAATGGATCACATACGACAATATCAAGCGAAAACGGTCGTGGTCGCAGGCCGGTGAATCGTCCCAAACAGTGGCCAAGCCGGGATTGACGGCCAGGAAGGTTTTGCTGTGTGTTTGGTGGGATTGGAAGGGAATCATCCACTATGAGCTGCTCCCATATATGGCCAGACGCTTAATTCTACCATCTACTGCGAACAACTGGACCGCTTGAAGCAGGCGATCGACCAGAAGCGTCCAGAATTGGCCAAAAGGAAGGGTGTAGTGTTCCACCAGGACAACGCCAGACCACACACTTCGTTGATGACTCGTCAGAAGCTACGGGAGCTCGGATGGGAGGTTTTATCGCATCCACCATATAGCCCGGATATAGCGCCAAGTGATTACCACCTGTTCCTGTCCATGGCGAACGCCCTTGGTGGTGTAAAGTTGATCTCAAAAGAGGCTTGTGAAAAGTGGCTGTCCGAGTTCTTCGCAAATAAGGAGGGGGGCTTCTACGAGGGAGGTATTATGAAGTTGCAGTCTAGATGGAAACAGATTATCGAACAAAACGGCGCATATTTGAACTAAATCCGATTACTGTAACACTTTTTATAAAGCATTGAATAAAGAGCAAAAAGGCGGAAGGGAGATAGTTGACAACCTAATATTTCACAAATACTTGTATTTTGAACATTCTGCATAAATGAAACAAGCATTCATTTTAATATACATACGTGAAGCATGTATTAAACACCGACCTATAGTCCATATAGATTTTGGTCATATACTAATTTCAGACATTATCTTTATATGAAAGAAATTGAATTAACACAATAATAATACCATGAAATTATAAAATTCAATATCATATATTTTCACAGATGAAAAATATTTTTCTATTGCATAAATAATGAATGAAAAGTTAAATACAAATTATAATTAATTAATAAATTTACATAAAGCTAATAATTTAGCAGTTATTTTCACGTGAATTATGAACACCTCTTTAACAGTACCAAAATATATATAAATACAAATATCATGGATTTTCATAAATATTCTTTATATACACTTATTCAATGTATAGATTTAATTTACATATAATTTTCATTACTTTATTATAATATTATACAATATATATATATTATTTAAAAAAGAATGACACTTGTACTGAACTAGAACATGATATTTACATATACAAATTAAAACTAATTGTTATTGTTATACTCGTATATAAATTTCCATATTCTGAAAATGTTTCTTGTGGATTAAAATAGAAATTCAATTTTAGTCATTTCACTTGGTTTTACTATATAATATTGTATAATATATTATTATGCTATAAAATGCATATAAATAACTATATAGCTATAGTTTAATCACTCAATATTTAAGATAATAGGTTTTACATAATTTGTCTATCTTCATTTATTTAATAACACGTACATTTTATAATAATTAACATTTAAAATTATAATTGCAATTCAATGTTTATTTAAAATATATACGAACATGACATTGTTTTACATGAATTTATTATATTTTTGAATAATGTATAGCATCAGATTCATTTGTCTTGTTGTTGTTGCTACGGGCTATTTTTATTATATAAATGTTAAAATTTTTGTTAAAGGATACAGCTTTGTTTGGAAAAATTCAAATAATACGGGTTTATTAATATTCTTTAAAAAATCTTTTCAGTTGTTATTATAGAGGTAATTAGAAAAATTCAAATTTTAAAAATTAAAATTATTTCCATAATTGGCGAGAATCAATAATTTACCATAAACACTTAATTTTCAAAACTTTCTAATTTGCCAACAGGTTTTACTCATTACGATATAGTGTAATTATGTTATGTGTATTAAATATCATTTTAGAAGCGATAATTACATATTTATAATTGCATATAGAATAATATTTAAAAGTACCTGTATATCATCTATCTATATTACAATATAATTTACAAAAGAAAATATTATGTAATATATTAATTAAAATATCACAGACATATTTACTTTTGAAAATTACAAATTACGCTATGTTTATTTTGTGAATACACCTTATTTCAATATATATATATAATGTCGTGTCTCGCGTGTATATAAATGTATGTGTACTATACGTGCCAACTGGGTCGTTCGATAATTCAATGTGGTAAATCTAACAGATATAAAGCTATGCGATATCATATTTTTTTCACAACAATCATCCGCTACAACGCGTGCTATGCAAAATTCAGTACAACGATATGCCAAAATTACCATTGTTTTGATGCAGTCATCGATAACAGACAACTTTAAGTGTTTGTTGTTAAAACGAAACGAAAATTTCTGAACTGAAACTTGTTATAAATTATGAAAACTCTTATAAAGAACTTATCAAACAACTCTGAATTTTAGAAATACATTTTCGTACAATAATATTGTATATGGTATAAGCAAATGTATATTATACATATATTTATTTGTTCTTTATAATTTTGTACTCGTTTATGTTTGTACATGTATATGTTTATTTGACATGATATAAAATAACTAAAAACATAAACATTTGTCTGCTATAATTTTCGCCTCGTTTAATATGTTAATTAACATTAAAAACCATATTATATATATATTTATATACGAATACGACGTATACATATATAATATTTATATAAACGAAAATAAAATTTTTAAAGCAATTCACTTTGCCTCACACAACATATTCAACATAATTGTTTTTTAAGGTGGTTTGAAATAAAAATGTTTATTATATGTATATTTTATAGAGATATAAGCATTCGAATTTTCATTCTTAAATGAGGTTACACTCTATAGCAGACTATGTTTTAATTTTTTATCTATAAATTTGTATATTCTACGCAATTACGCATATACCATTGTAGATGATAAATGTATAAGTATGGTACGTATTTATTAAAACTTCACAATTATATATGTTCAAAGAAAAAAACATTATATGTGTGTAAAAAAAATATACAGAAAAAAAAAAAATTGGCATTCAAAATGTGAAACAATTCTAAGTCAACAGCCTTAAGGTAATAATAAAAGTAACACTTGCGGCAAACTACTATCTTCGTATACATAACATACAATATTCGTATTATAATAATATTAAAATATTAATATATATCTATATATATAGTTTAGCTATAGATATAGATATATGTTCATGATGCTGCTTATATATATTCTAACTAAACGAAACAATAAAAGGATGAGTATAATATAAAGGATATATTAGAATGTTCATATATTATGTATGTATATAGAATATATAGAGAAAAAGGACACACCCCGAAGACAATAGAAAACGCAAACAACATAAATCCCAAAAATAAATTGTATATTAGACCGTAAAGGGTTGTTTTATTTATATTTATATATTGGAACCAAACGGTTGTTGTGATTTGATTAATGAAATTTATAAATATTCTTATAATAATAATAATAATAATAATAATAATAATAATAATATTGTTGAAAAATGTTTAAGATCGAAAAATTTTCATTTTATACAATCATCTGGAGTTAGAAGTTTTATATTTATTATTTATATAATATACATTTTGTATACATACAGTCTCTTATCGATGCTGAAAATGTTATATATAGAATAATTTTAATTAATATTGTATAATATTATAATATAATTAACATTATATATTATATTTATATATATATAAATTACAAAATCACTAGACATATAACCGATGATGAGGTAACGTATAAAGTAGTTGAACTATTGAGAAATATTTACTCTTATGAAAGTTTTCTTGTCTTTTTTTTTATTATATATATTTATTATTATATCAAATATTTAATGGAAAATATAATGGATTTTTTTTTTCTTGTATTTTCACACTAATCCACTTATAAAGTGTACTTATAAAAAATTTTTTTCCATTTTCTATATAGCTTTTCACATTTTAATATCATATATATGAGATAATATGGAATAAAACTATTATATAAATAATTATAATATAGTTTTCTTAAGTTTTCTTCTCGCATAAAAATATGGAATAAATGACAATAATAACTATTTAATTTCGAAAAAAAAAAAATTTCTTTCTTTATTAATTTTATTCTTAAGTGCTTTTTCAAAATTCTTTTTAGTTTTTCGAATAAATTTCTAATACATATATATTTAACAGTTAACACTCACACTGAGTGATATTATTGACGGCTATTGAATATTTTAGTAATTTGTTAAAGTATTGCTATTTCAAGGTTTATAAGTAAAAGTAATCAAATTGTGGAAAAAAAACCTAGGATGAAATCATGTAAGGTGATAAGTGACAGTCACTGTTACTTTTTATAAATGATGTATTGGTTATGTCGATATCACCCGTGACTATCACCAAAATGTGACGATTTTCAGGTGATAGCTTTATTGCTGTTGTTTTGTGCTTATAAAATTATATTTTTTTGGGAAAAAAAGAAATTCTTTCATTGTTATTTGTTGTGAATCGGTGTGCTACGCAAATTATTAAAATAAATTAATGGAAAATATTTAGTTTTTATATTATATGCAAGAATACATTAACATTAACAAAAAAAAATATATATTTTATCAAATATTTGTATTTGCGTTTTTATGTATGGCTTAGCAATATATTTTATCAATTTACTTAAGGCAATAACCAATAGATATATTCTATAGTTGTGTTAAAAGAAAAATAAGGATACAATATTTGCTACATTCACGACCGAAAATTCAATTTAAATATTTTAAATTGTTTACAAATTATTTTAATTGGTAAA
This sequence comes from Bibio marci, assembly GCA_910594885.2. Classification (NCBI taxonomy): domain Eukaryota; kingdom Metazoa; phylum Arthropoda; class Insecta; order Diptera; family Bibionidae; genus Bibio; species Bibio marci. Next base: position 12,620,619 of record OU343114.1, read on the forward strand.
TTTATTTTATTTGTAAAAATACATTTTTTTTATTGAAGATTACGATCAAATCCTAAACCATTGTGTTTATTATTCCCTGAAGAATATAATTCAATCCAAACTGAACTAAACATTTATATTTTTTATTAACGTCAAAAATTTTATTTTTTTGATTTTTATAATATTTCTATGATTTATAAAGAAAGAACATGTCAAAATGTATTACTTTCTCACAACCGATACGAATGACATTATAAAAATCCCCTGCCGGGATTTTAAAAGTTATCATCTTACATGATGCCTAAAAAAATAGGTGATCACTTTTGAATATCACCACATTGACTGACCCTTATCACCTTACATGATTCCACCCTTGCTGCGTAAATTTTCCGGAAAATCTTTCAAATTTTTTAGAAATATATCCTTATTTTGAATTTCCATAACCATATAAATAGTTTCATAAGATTTTTATTGTATTTTTAAAGATTATGAAGTTTTAATCAATTTTAAATCTTTTATTGAAGAAAATTTTCGATCATTACTGTCCTTGACATCTATGTAAAATTTTAAAATTAGTTGTTTTTATAAGTTTAGTTTTGTACGACTTAAAAAGTTCAGTTTTCGATTTTTATAATGTCTGATTTTGATGAGCATATAGAATTTGCATTTTTTTCTGTCGCCGATTCGTTAAAGATGGTACAGAAGGTCTTTGACGGACAGACTATGTAAAGGTGCAAGTAGTACGAATCATTCCAAGACGAGAAATGCGTTGAGGAAGTAGAGCCGGACCGGGTTACCATCGGTGGCATAGGTAACGGTTTCGCATCGACAGTGAAAAACTGTTGACATTGACTTAGAAAGAAGAGGCGATACCAAACCATACGCCAACAGGAAATCCCAACAAATAAATAATAATTAATAATATATAATAAAATTAATAAATAATAAAATAATAAATTTTATAATTAAATAATAATAATAAATAATAAATTAAGTAAATTATAATTTGTGTAATATAATAAATAAATAATTATAAAAAGTAGTGGAAAATAATTAGTTTTATTAATATTTTTAATATTAATATAAGTAATCCACACATCTATACGCCAACTGATGAACACGTCAAAAATTTGATGATTGAAAATCTTCGGTAATTTCAAACCAATTGGTTTTATTATTGTAATCGTTTGTGTATACATCACATCCGATTTACCAACTTATCCACTATGTTAGATAGTTATGCCGTAAAAGCGAGAATCACATAATATTACGGGACGTTGACTTGGCGTATGTCTGTGTAATCAAGCCATATATAGTTCACTAGGTTGGTGGACGGAAAGCACTTCATATCGGTCTGATTTCATATCTGATGGAATATGTAATAAAAAAAAAATTGAAAATAAATAGAATGTTTTACAATAAGTCTATATTATAATCGTTTATTCCAAAAAGTTATTTTATTCATTCATCTTTCAAATAATGGCATTGCTTTTAGCATTTTGTTTTAAGGGTTGTGAACGCGAAACAGAATATATGTATATTTTGAATATGACTTAACAATAAGACAAAGACGCAACCAAATTATGAACTAGCACTTAATTTAATAATAATATACATATAAATTATGGAGGAATACGACAATAAAAACATAATTGTGTTAATAAGTTTTATTTTAGTAAAACTTTGTCTTGGTTGAAACGTCAATACAATGTTTTATAGCATAACTGAGGTTATACAAATTTATGCGTAATTTGAATTTGACTATATGGTTATATAGAGTAAAGTTCCTTATACGATACGAATGTAAATCTATATATACATTTTACATGTACATACATTTCGTTCGCAATTTAATTTACAGAGTATTAGAGATCATTTATAGAAAAAATAAAAAATTTATATAACATCATGTAATCAAAATTTCTTAATTACATCATTCCACACAATTCCATGAAAAATTGAAATTATATAGAATATATATTATATACATCATTTATTCAGATATCTTAAATATATTTTGTGTACTATATATTGAAATAAATCCGTTGTCAGCATGTTTTTTTTTTTGCAAACTTAATTAATTGATTTATTTTATATTTATTTGCTACTTTTTGTGTAATAAGATTTTTGTGTTTATACTCGAACCCTTTTATAATTTAATTATCAGTAAAGTAAAGAATGGTTATTTTTTTTCCTTTTCCTTTTCATTTAATGCAAATTTTCGTAAATATTATTTTTTCTAATGTATTTAGGTGTATAAGCGGAAAAATATTATCATCCTCGAATTCGTAAAATCTATGCATATGGAAAATAATTTGTTGTTTACTGATGTTTGTGCGTTCGTTTCAGTGTATATATATATGATAATTATATATATATTACTTTTGAAAAATATATTAATAAATTCAATTATTTTAAAAATATGGTCCAATGAACCATATGTTTTAATGATTGAATTTTTTGGGAATTTGTTATATAAGATACTTTGAAATATATTCTAATGTTCATTATTTATGTTTTATGTTCGAGAATATATGTTATGTATACTTATAAATGTTCGAAAAACTCAAAAAGGATAATAGGAAAAATGTCGGTATTAAAATATTATATAATATCTAAATATGGTATATAGAGCAACACAATATCCTATTGATTAGAATGAATTTAAGTATTTAGTATTTCATTTTGTTAACAAATGTAACTTTGTGGATCAACAATAAATGGTTATAACTAAACAAATATAATTATGGTGTTATCAGTAGCTCCACAGAACAGAACTGAAAAAGTAAAAACATTTTTGCTTGTTGAAAATGTCCAGAATTTTGTGACAGAAAAACGTGATTTTCGGAGTGGGATTGTTGTTATACTTTCATTTTTGGTAAAATGCTTTAGAAAGTTATAGAATGTTTGTCCAAGGTGATAGGTTAAACATTCTTTATATATGAAAGAATATGTGAATATATACGATTTAATGTGGATGACTTTGATGTGAATGATAAACAGATTGGAAAACCACCTAAAATATATGAAGATACGTAATTGTAAACATAATTGAATGAATACTGACCAAGACATTTCTTAGTTATTTCTTAAAATTTGTATTTTCTAGTATTCCGAGTATAGAGTCAGAGTTATAAATACATTTTCAAAAATATACTATATAGATATGAATACGAGAATGTATGGATAAAAAGCAAAAATATCATTATGCGTTTTTGTCACGATTACATCACTACCATGAATTTTAGCTGCATAAATAAATATGGTGTTGCTTTATACATAATAAATTAAAAAATAAATGGCATAATTTTATTATACGATTAATTTTAAATGTTTTAAACATGCACAAAACATTACAAACATCATATCATATAATTAAAACCTTATTATTGCATTGCATACGATGAAATATTTAGATTGAAATAAGTGAATTTGATATTTATTGCTATTTGTACAGATACACGTGTACTAAATATATGTAATATATATGTTTAACACTTTTATACGTTTGTAACTGAATAATTTATTTTAAAAGTAAATATTTTTTTCTTTAAAGTTTTATTATTGAAAAATGAAAATTCTTAAAAGTTTGTAAATTTAAGATAAATGTTAAAATTATATTAAGTAAAAAAAAAAAAAAAAAAAAAACACGAGAAAAAATTTAATAAAAAAACTATTATTTTTATATCCGTACAGTTGTATAATATTTTTTTTTTATTCTAAAACTAAATTTATCTACTTTTATTTTTAACCTTTTGTTGCACACCGTTCTTATTTATGATAAAATCGTATGTTTAATCTATGCAAATATATCACCTTTCGCAGTAAAATGAACATTTTTTGTATAATATTAAATATCATATTCTTGAATTATTGGATTTAGCACTTTTGAGAAATTTGTTGGTAACATCTCTCCGTCAAACCGCATCCATATACGAAAAGAGGAGAGGATTTTCTTAATTTTTTTATTTTTATTTTACAAATTGAAATGTTTATAGGCAGTAATGAGGTGTTCCCAATAGGTTTGGATCTGGTTGATATCTTTAAACATGACCATTTCATCAATTCTCATTTAATTATGATGACATTTTGTATGACTGCTTATAATGGAGTTATGTGAATATTTCTTATATGAGTTCTGAGCAAATATTTACGCAGCACCATTTTAAATAGTCAAAATATAGATATATAGGAATAGTTACTAGCAAAATTCTGTAAAATTAATGCTTAGTTTTTAGTTTTTTTTTTTGATTACGTTATAATACTCACAACTAGAAATTTAACAACAATTTTAATTGCAATTTTGATGAAATTTTTTACGAAGTCTTGCCATTGAATTATATGCGGATCATCATCATTATAATCATCAAGTCATGTTGCATGTACGACATCTATTAAACACTCATTACAATCAAGTTGGTAAATTACTCCACATTGGAGTGTATAACAATTCAACAATTGATCTGCAATAATTTTTTTTTTTTTTTTATTTGTTTCAGAATCTTTACAATCTATCTTTCATATTAGTTTCTGACTGTATACTGTAAGAACCAAAGATATTAAGTAATTTTATTTGACATTTAAATTATTTATTTTGATTTACTATTTGAAATGTTATAGTAATGGATCCAGTGATTCAATTACCCTTAATTAACCATAAACATTAATAATCATTATTTTATTAGCATGGGTGTTGTTTATTGATCTTGTTATTAATTCTGATGGTACATGTCTTTTTAATCTTCGTGCATGTTCGTTGACATTTAAAAATTTCATCACAAGTTGATTTGGATGTTCATGAAGTCTTTTATAATAAGCTGTACTTTTAGATGTAATTAAATCTTAAACCGAACAAATGTTGAGGTCCTTTCTTAAAAGATCGTTGCGCACATACCATGGTGCATTAACTATACTACAGAGCACCTTTTTAATAGCAATAATTAATAAATAAATAATATCAACTTAATTGGTTTGTAATTCTCGAAAACTATTCCTTAATTCAAATGTTTTTATATGAGTGATTAGAACATTTATTATTCATATAATTTATGTGTAAAATCTATTCCGAGGGTAGTTGTACTGATGAGATTGCAGAATTATTTCAACTTCTGATAAATACTTAATTGATTTTATAAGTAAAATTTTAAAATCTATTACAATTCGTAATACGTTTGCACGACAAACATCTTATAATATGCATAATTCTTACATATATTTGCAAATATGTTACAATGGTATATATTATAATTAAGTTATGTAACATTTTGCTTAAAGGGTTAACGCTAACTAATATATATATTACGTAACATATATATAGAATATATGCATTTATGGAAATAATTCAAAAATATAAATGTTTAAAAGCACATTTATATTTTATTTATGCATAACACTATAAAAACTAACCACAACCCAAGAATAAAATATATCTATATATATGTCGTTAATATATAACATATATATATAGAATACACATAAATATTAAAAAAAATTCAATTTTTCCTTGTTTTCATGCATTTATACATGAATTTCTATATAATATATATATAATTATATGTATTATATATGTTATATATAGTATTTATATACACAACAATTTGCACAATATTAATAATTTATTTTCTTTTGTTTGCAGTGTCATGGAAATACGAAACACAATATTTGTTATTCCAGTGCTATGGATTCTTATGCTGTTAAATGTATGTGGTAAGTGAAAATATTTCATTTTAAAAATATGTAATTTATTATATCGTTATTACAATATAAATTTTTTTTCTTTTAGTATTATATTATTATTTTATTATATGTATAATCAGATCAATAAATTATGTCTGTGTATGGAAATATATTCAATTATTATTATAATAATTGTTTTACCAATATGGATATATAACTGCCAACTGCGAGAACTGTAAATGTAAAAACCTTATACACCATTTTATTATGAGTTTCCATTTTTTATGAAATGATACAGCATTTTTTTTATTTTTTATGTATAACAGGTGCCTCTTTATAATTATATAACAAAATGTTTGCTACATATGTATTCAGACGTGCAAATGCACAATGATATATATATATATATATATATATATAGTACATATTGTATAATAAGATTATGTAAATATTTTCCCTATTAAGAATGTATTTAATGATTTGATGATATCATTTCACGAAATTCTAATCCATTAAAATAACATTTATTTAATAAAAATTTATATATGCGTAAGAAAAACATTACACGATTACCGATTATTTTATTTTTATATATTTGTTATTGTCCTGAAGCATTTGCATTTGCTAAATGAATGAATAACATAAAAATGGATATGCAGTACCGTCTTAATTTGAATTGCGGTTGACGGTATTGTGTGTATCCGTATAATAATATGTGCATCTAAAAATTATGACCATTATGCTAATATGTGTGATGAATTTTAACATTAGATATAACCATTGTAAAAGAAACACATTTAAAATCATTGTCTAGAAAATCTCCATAGCTGATCTGCAATTTTAAATTTTAATATGTTATCCATTCTGTTGCACAAAATTGCCAAAAACCAATTTGTAATTTTTATTAAATTATTTTTATTACATATTTGTAAGTCTGTTTTAGTTTACAAACAAACATTACAAAATTATCAAATTATACTAATTCTATGATTAAAATTGATCTGCAATAACAATAACTCCGATGTTCGTAGATGTGAATGTCATCACTTCCTTGTAAAATCTTAAACATATGTCTATTAAAAATGGTTAGTTTCATGTGAATGACAAGATACATTGAACTCAACTGTGTTTCTGTATAATTTTACAGATGCAATTGTATAAACTATTTCTGTTAAAAATTATATGATAAAGTGGTTCTGTGGCAAAAGTAGACACTACGAATATCTGCAGATGCTTTGCTGCATAAGTGAGAGATTTTTTGTTGACTTTTTCCAACATATATTTCGATATTTTAATGAAAGCAAATTATGTGCAGAGATTATTGTTAATCTTGGAATAGCATTCTTCCAACGACACATTTTCTAATTTATTCAATTTTTGATTCCCAAATAAAACTAACAAATATGGAAATTCAATTGAATTATTTTCATTATAAATAAGACTGAAAATTTTTCACATGTAAGCACAGGAAAGCGAACCAACAATCTCCATACTGATTGTTGAATGACATGCATTCATACAACCAGATTAACGCAATGAATGTCTTCAATGTAAAGTTTAAAATTAATATTTACATATATTTTTGAAACACATAAAGAGAACCAAATAAAGCTTGTGAAACAAGTTTTAGTGATTTTATAGGAAAACTGAAAAAGCGGTACTGTATATTTATTTATACAAATATATTTCTTATTTCATAAATATATATTTATTACTTTTGTATAGACATACAGCATATCCAAACATAGTATTCTACATTTCCATCATCAACATTTATTTTTCTCATATTATTTATATAAACATATTTATATGAAAAATATATATTTTTACCACAAATTTTATTGTCAGCATTCTCCTCTATCTATACTATAGAAATAGAATAGATAGATAGTATATATACGTATATTAAACATAATATAAAAATTATTGTGAATACATGTACATCAACATTCATAATATTCATGAATTTTTTAAAGATTATAATATATTGAAATTCAATTTCTTCCCGTTTTATTATTCATGTACATAATATTTTGTCATGATTTCTGTAATGCAGTAAAAAAAAAAAAAAAAATGATGAAATGGAAATTATATTCAAAAATCTAATAATATTTTCACTAATCTTGTTTTCATTTTAATTTTTTTGCGGAGAATGTTTTTTTTTTCTTCTCAATAATTGTACATAGAATATGTTGTATGGATTTTATGAGTGAATATAAAATTTTTTCGTAACAAGAACATTTTGAAATTATAATTTTTACATTATTACAAATTTTATATTCATTTTCAAAAAATCCTAAAATTCATATTCTATAATCGTATGATAGTAGCGGAAAACATTGACAAGTAAAACCTACGAAAGTTTTACGCACCGATTTTAATTACAATTTTGTCAAACTATATGAAGAAAAAGTCAGTTATATTTTCTTTTTATACTGACACAATCCCTGCAATACCACATAAGTAGTGTTCTCGTATTATACTTTTACCTATGGAGTTGAGTGATTTAATAGACATATTTTTTCGGTCATTGAAGTCAAACCACTTGTCAACTGTATAATCAGAATTACCTGGTCCGCACATTTCTTGTGCATGCTGTTCTTACTCAGTGTTTACCTTAACAAATAATTTGTCAAGAAAAAGAAAACTGAAAACTTTTGCGTTTCTCAAAAAAAAAAAAATTAAAAATCCATTCAAAACCTCTACCTAATTCAATTCACTTTTGGTATTTCCAAAATTTTCATCTTTGAAGTAAAATTAATTAATTTTATTCTATAAAAATACATTATAATTGTATCTATTACATTTCGTATGTTTGCAGAAACACAATCGTATAGATCATGGCACAATGAAACATGCAATTGAATCAAATTGTGCATTTGTACATAAATTAATAAATACTGTAAAAAAGGATTACTTCAATTAAATAACGAAAGCGATGAAATGTTTGCATTTATTGAGTGCAAAAGTTTAAATAAGTTGAATTTTATGAAATTGAAAAATATTTAATTTTTTTTCCTTTGTTTATGCCTTCTATAAATTTGAATTAATTTTTTTTTCAATTCTCTTCTTTTAATATAAGTTGTGGGCAATATTCATTAGAATTTTGTCAAAATTTTACTATCGTGAAAAAACAAAAATATTTAATTATGAAAATACTTTACCGTATTTGGTCTTTCTATAGGCATAAAAAAAAAGTTCAGTCATTCTTTAAAATTGAATCTTTGGCATGGAGTTCAATGGATAATAAAACCATGGGCCAACCGGTATCTGTATATGGTGCAGAACTGTATAATTTGCTGAAGCCAAAGTGCAGGGTAATGCCTAGTGAAAAATGAAAACTTTGGCCCAAATCAGAAAATAAGGAAATATTTTCAATTTATGTAATACGCTGCCTCGCAAAGTTACATAAAATAATGATGAAGATGATAAGATACTGCATTTATGTTTTAGTAACACAAATTCATATGTCAAAATTCAAGGAGTTAAATTATTAAATATATGTTTTGTTCAGTATTATTAAGTAATATTTGTATATTGACTTTAAAATTATACAATATCCTAAAAATGTTTAATTATTTACTCAAAGTATAATACACTTAGTCTAAGACTAAACATTCTGATATCTAGGCTATAGCGATCTACTGATCCCTATCACCTCCTCTTCAGATAATTGCCTTAAGTTTTCCTATTTAAAAATAATTTTATTACGGAATATTGCCTAAATTACGCATATATATATACTTATAATTGAAAACTCACATAGTTCATATATAATTTATAATTTAATTACTACATCATTATTTATAATATAATAAATGTAAAACTATATGCGTATTTTATAAATACATCTATCCATACTATATACATATTGTATAGGTGAATGGAATGAATGTATTTAATATACAACTTATTTGATAATCTTCTTTGCCATATATATATATATATTATATATATGGTATACATTTATATTAAACAAAAGGTTTGTAAATTTATTTTTGCTAAATTGTATAATTTAAATGTGTGTACTTGTTATGAGAATTACGAGATAAAAGTCATACAAAATAATATATATATTTATATAAATTTCGTAATAAAATGAATTAATGCCTGCGTATATCTTTAAATAAATATCTTTTTTAATCTTTTTTTTATCAAAATGATAAAATATACAATATAAATTTTAAATACCTGACCAACTAAATACGACAACGAAATATAAAAGAAAAAAAAAAAAAATGGAAATATAACGCAGCGGAAAACAAAAAAAAACAAGAAAATACAGAACAAAAACCAAAATAATACTATATATTTAACTATTATTATACTTGTATATGCGAAAAAAATATTCAGAAGTAAAAGAATTTATAGGACTGAGTCACTAATAATCCATTTAATATATAAAATTTTATTCCAAGACGAAAATATCACACACATATACTCGTTAAATATGTATATAAAAGCTATATATACAATATATATTTATGCATATACGAGTATATATATTCAAATAAAATGTATACATAATACATGTATGTATATGTAGTAAAAGAAACGACAGAAAAAGGATCCTATATTTAAATTTGACTTTAAAATTTTCATAGGATTACATGAAACATTGGTCTTGTGAAAACAAAGTTAATGTTATTCTATAGAATATTATCCAGCGAATAATTTGTAGGGGGTATTAAGAAGGATTTTCATTTATTTTAAATAATCACAAATAAACATTACAGCTTTTTATATATACTTACAATATATATATAACAATATATATGTAGCAGCATATATTATATATATTTTTATATATTGTATTATAATATACAATAGTAGTGAAATGGGAAAACGAAAACTAAAAAAAAAAAAAAAACAAGAAGACATATCCCAAAAAAAAAAAAAAGACAAGACAAATTTTTGAAATATTTATGTTTAGTGGTTAATTATTTGATTTTCTATTATTTGTTTTTAAACATTTGAAAAATTGTATATATTATTACCAGTTTCAAGTAGTATAATATACATATAAATTATATTTACTACTTAGTATATGATTGACGTTTAATATGCTAGACACACACAGAAGAGGTAACCAACTATTATTGTAGTTATAACCAATTTGAGAAAAAAATTCGAGTAGTTTGTAGTGTATTGAATTAGTTTGCCTAACCTGCCTAATCACAATAAAATGTCTGTAGTTTGCATGTAACTAATTCGATTCTCTCAAATATTGGAAATTCGGACCATTCGAACTGGAGTTAAGTGTCAACTCTCAGCAATATGAGCCAAATTAAATAAACAAAAAAAAAAGAAACAGGTTGTATTTATCAAAATAAAAACAATAACAAAGAATTGAAACTCTATATTGACAAGTATAAAATAATAAATAATAATAATAATAATAATAATAATAATAGAAATAAAGTTGATTTAAATTGAATGACAAAAGTTTGTGAGTATTTAATTTAATTTACAATAATAGAATGAACCAATGGATTTATAAATAACAATAAATATATGTAAACAAACTAAAGTATTTGTAATTTTCTCACTATCGTACAACAATAAATATCAAAACAATAGTAAACTAATGGTTTGCCAGTGTGTCACCAGTTTAGTTACTGAATTAGTTTGTGAGCAAACTAATTAGTTAAATCTTCTGTGTGTCTAGCATATAATACGTTTTACTTTATAGTATATTACATAATTATTATTCAAATAATCATTTCATGCAGTGGCATATGGGAAGTTTTTTCAGTATTGACTAAAAATGCTGAAATATTTCAAATAACATATGTTAAAAAGAATTGCCAATATTACTTACCATAAATTTTCAATAAATCCATATTTTATTCGTAATAATGTAATTTTTAATTTTTTAAGCCGACCAATAAAATTTGAAAATCAAAATTCAGTATAGTTCATTTTTATCCATAATTCCCTTTTTTTTATATTTATTCAGCCATTTAGTACAAATTTCATATGTAACGTATATTAATTGGTTAATTATACTATGCCTATTGTCAATGTATTTAAATTTTAACAAGAATAAAAACAATCACCAAATTACATAAAAATAATAATTGAACACTATTTGATGAATTATTCAATGCTGAATATGTTGTATGTTATACGCTTTCAGAACATTAAGCGAATCAAATTATTATAATATTTGTAAGTGACATCACAAAATTTTTAAAAATAATAGAAACTTCTGATTATGGATTAAACTTGCTGATCTTTATAATATGTATTTTCTATTGTTATTCGAAACTCAGTTGCATCTAATTTAGTTTTTAGCAATTAACTTCATCTAGTAAAATTTTATGAAATTTATCGACTTAAACATAATCATGGTTACACAATAGTCTCACTTAATTTGCTACAAATAAATTTTCCTGCAAAAGTATGCATTTTTTTTTTTTATAAACTGGAAAACTTACTTTTTATTCTCTGATGACATTTGTAAGAATTTTAGTTAAATAAAAATTAAAGAAAAAATAATATAATTTACCGATTTAAAAGTCGTAGTAATAATTTTCTACCTTTTTGTTATTTTCCCAATTTGTGCACAAAAATTAATTGAATACGTGATGAAGCAGCTTCATATTTTTTGTTTTTAATTTGCTGCATTTATTTTGAAAAAAAAAAATAATAATATTTATTGTAATTATTAATTATGTTTAAAAGCGAATACACTATTAATTACGTACCTGTATTTGCGGTTCCATCCATATTCCAATTGCATTTTGTATTTTGTAATCTGCTTCTGTAGTAACAACAGTTAAATTAAAATAAAAACAATCATAATTATAAATAAATTTTGTTCAAACAATCGTAATTAAAAAAAACTACACTCTATCTTCGGATCTTCAGGTGGGTCTGGCATTGTGGAGTCTTAGATCCTTTACTTTTAATAAAAAAAATCAAATAAAAACAAAAACAAATCAAATAAAAACAAAAAAAAAAACTCAAAATTTGTTATTTTGAAAAATATGATCAAAAAACAAAATAATTATGATACATAGTTTCAGTAGTACTAGTTGAATTTTGAATAATAAAAATGTGAATAAAATCTCAACAGTTCTGGGATATAAAAAGCTAATTAGATATTGTAAATTTGGGAAATATATTTTTGGAATGAATTTGGTTGTACTATATCGCATAGATTTCTGGAACAATAATAAACCTAAAATTTTCAGATCAGATCATCTTGAAATTGATAATTTGGTTATTTTACCAATCGATAGTGTTAAAACATAATGTTTTATGATTACATCTTTTAAAATAAACAAATTATTATATTATATTCTAAATTTAACGTAACGATAATTATATGCCAACAGGTTCAGATTATCGCAAGTGTTAATTTTTTTTCTGGAAATAAAAATTATTTTTATTATTTCTCGATAATCCTCGAGAATGGCAAAAACCATTTTTAACAAAAAAAAACAAGAATTCATTATTTTATTTTTATTTAAATATATAATATATTTTTGTTTGTTGTTTGAATGTATGCGTATAATTGATAAATTTTTCATTTTTATTTCAGATACTGCAAAAGTATTTAAAAATTTAACACTCACAATAGATCCGCCTTGGGTACGACGCGGACAAAGTGCACAATTATATTGTATTTACGATTTAAAAGGTACACCATTATATTCTGTTAAATGGTATAGAGGAAATTTAGAATTTTATAGATATTCACCATTTGAAAATCCATCAGCAAAAATTTTTCCATACACTGGCATTAAAGTAGATGTAAGTAAAAGAAAATTATTTTGTACATATGAAATTTGGTAATATTATTGTATATTCTCAATTCACATCATTTTATAAAAAAAAAATATGTAATGTATATTTGAAATGAAATATATTATAGATTTAATTTATTTTAACTATGCTATTATTCTCATTAACTACAGGAAAATTTCAGTAAAATATCTACGGATATAAAACGTATAATTAGCAAGTTACTTTAAAATGGATTTTATGACATTTGCAAAACATGCATAACAATCAAGACAACTTGGTAAATTACTCTGCATACATGAGAGTATATAATAGTTCACCAGTAGGTTTACGCTTATCGAAAAGCAGATGTTTTCTTAGTTCCATTATTTTGATATGAGTATGTGACGACATTGTTAATCTTTGAATACCTTATAAACACTATATTTTCAAAGATATCCGTTGTTTTAGTTTCCATGAACGAAAAAATGATATGGTAGGAGAATTTCAGAATGAAAATAAATAGTGAAAAATTGTAAATTTCTGAAATTGAATACGGTTTCACAATTGTTTGCAGTTTGTAATTGAATATAATATTATTCTTTCTAAAAATAATGGAATAAATAATCAAATTAAATATTCCAAAAATGTATAATACTCTAACTGAAACTTAAAAAAATGCATGCTTAAAATTCAATAAGTTAATATTTATTTGTAAAGAATTTTCTTTTAACTGAATTTTTAATATTGAATTATTTTGTATTTTTATCAACTTTTTTATATTTAATCTACTACTACTGTGTAATGTTCATCTAGTTTATCGTAGTATTCAAAATGTTCATAAATTTAACGTATAGTACATCTTGTTATTTTTACATTTTATATATATTATAAATATAACTTTACAATTTAATAATATATAACAGTTCATGTGATAAATAAACGTTTCCCAGAAGTGTTATAAAAAATATGTATATCTTAACTCATAGTCATATAACAAAAGTAAAATAATAAAGTATTTCTAGGTATGTTTTAAATAAAAAAAAAAAAAAATTTACATAATCATTTATTTTAAATAGTATTCAAGAACAAAATAAAAATAAGGCCAACAGAGAATGGAATAAAACTATAATGCTTTTGTATATATTTTGTTACCTTATTATAAAAATATATTAACGTAATTTTTTGTTAACAATATTTATGTATGCCATAAATTAATAAATTGAAAATTGTAAAGTTATATTTATATATATATTTATTTGCTATCAGAATTATGATGTTAAAACTATATTCTTATAAATTTGTGTCGAAATAAATTACGTATTTACAGGATGATAAGACATTTTTCAATGATGCCCAAATAATTATATAGTTTATAGATACTACATTTACTACAGATACACAAATATATATATATATATATATTTACTGTGTACCAGACAACGTTATTATATTTAACAAAAAATATTACGTTGTAGAAAATCATACAATCCATAATAATAATATTTTTGATAAATTTTTCATTGTCAGATTTATGTCATTTTTATATACAGTTCAGACAGTATATATAGCGTTTCTTTTTTTGCCTTTTAATATTTTTCATTTATTCATTTTTCATCAATTTTTCTTATCTTTTCTTTTTTATAATAATTTTCCATGTAAATTTATTTAAATTGTCTTGTCAAAGTAAAAATTCTTATTATACAAGCAGACCAAACGAAACTTGATAATCGCTTTCTATTTTATATATATATATATTTTTTTTCTGCTCTTGTCTTTTATTAATAAAATTGTTTAATGTTTTTAGTATGTTATGAATATATTAATTTCAACATATATTTATGAATGTATAATGTAGCGGAAGAGCCGATTTCATTGAATATATAATATGGTCACTTTCAGTAAATATCCGTCCGCTGGAGTAGAGTAAACGATGTATTTAGTTATATATATTATAAATAATTCAAAGATATGGTCAAGTTTTTAACTAATTGGATAATCTATTTTATTTTCTATACTAAAATTTCAATTTCAATTATGTATATTATTTATTTAGTAAATTAGAAAAAAATCGACAACAAAAACATGGTTTTTCTGCACTATGATTATATTATAAAATGTGTAGCAAACGCAGCTGTTCTGATTTAATGCCTATTGCCATAAGTAAAATTTCGTGCCGCTCTTCTACTAAAGTTTGTGTTACATTTATAAAATTGAGTAAATAATTATAAAATGTTATTATTTTAACTTTAATTTTATTTTTTCTTAAAGATAAATCTTAAAAAAAAAAAAAATATGTCAACATAAAAAATTGTCTGATGAATGGTGGAAACACAAAAGATATATCAGTTAACATTTTTATTTTTCATTATGATTTACGTAAAGGAATAAATAAAAATTTTAAAATTATATCTATATGTTATGAATGAAGAAACGTAGTTACGTAGCTTATTATATGAATGAAGTAAATTCTCATAATATATTATTATAATTAAGTGTACTAGTATATAAGAATTTCTTTCTGATGCGAATTGCAGAGTGGAATAGATTTTGTAAAACATATATGCGAAAGACGTTCAATTCAATAAAAACGAGTACATTTAAATATTATACTTTTCCATTAAAGAAAGAAGTAGTGTTGGTAATTAGTGTGTAGTAAATTTCAATTCTTAAGAATGCCACTTATCACAATTTGACCGTATATCACATATACGTTGTTGTGTATGTATTATTCTCCGTATGTTGGTGTATAAACATATGTATATATAGGGTGTCATATTTAACATTTCTCGATTTGGGGCTGTGTTTTCGAGATACTGTTCTAAGAATTTTTCTTGGTAGTCTCATCATTAATGGACCAATAACTTCAAAAGTAAGGTAAATACAGAAAATTTATAGTAGTATACCGAATTTGTAGAGAATTAAATTCTGAATTAAATTGTGTTATACATTTTTTTATAACTTGCTTCAGTTTCGAGTTATTGAACCATAAAATTGAAAAATAAATATCTTTTCTCAAAAACTTCGTACTAAAATGAATTTTTTTAAAAATCTAACGCCGCAACATATTATTTTTATATCAAAAGAGTAAAACTAATTTATTTCGCTACAATTTTGTAAAATATTTCATTTAGCTATGACTAACAGTTTAAAAGTTATAAATGTTTGAAAAAGTCGTGTGAATGTAGAAATAAAAAAATAACAGACTGCCGAGAAAAATTCTTAGTGCGGTATCTCGAAAACAGAGCGCCAAATCGAGAAATGTTATTTAGTAATTTCTACTTAGAATTATGTCTTCCATCACCCCATTGAAGGAATGCGCACCGCTCGTGGACATCCTGTATAGTATTCTATTATTTTTAAAAGAGATATAATTCCAACCGATACTTATAGGTAAGGTGTTATTTTAAACAATATCAAAAGATATCATTTTTTAGAATTTATTCATAGGCAATAGTAACGAAAATTAATACATTGATAAACGAAGATGCTAAGAAAGGATGGTAAAAATAAAGAAGACTATAATCAAGAAAGGTTAAATACAAGTTAATTTGATTCAGACACACGGTAATTTAGTAAATACATCAATATATTATTTTCGCTTTACGTCCACAACACTTGTAAAGAAACGAATAAAATATTAATCGATGCAGAAGGCTATAACTATGTTTTTTCTTTTCTTATAGTTGGTCGCGTGTTGTGAGCCTATGGCGAAAATAATATATTGTTGGTTTATTTTGCTAAATTAAAAGTTGTGTCCCAATGAGTTTTCGTTGTTATATGACCATATATTCTTCATTCTTGTGCAAAATCTACGTTGTTCAATACAATATTTTTTTTATATATTTATATTTAGATTTGTATTTTAATTTAATGTAAATTAGAATTATAAATTATATATTTTTATAAATATACTAATTCACTGTTCACTGTGTCACCGCATACCAATCATAATTTAATTGGAAAATATAATTAACATTTAAAAATAATAATAATATATTATTATGTATAAATAGCTGGCGTCATATATATTGTATAGGAACCTGTAGTAATATATTTACAATAAATTTAAATCACGGAAACTTTTAATTATAATATACAATAACAGAACATAACGAAAATTATTTCATTATCTGTTAATTGGAAATTGTAAAAAATTAAATAATGAAATAACCTATACCATTTTATTAAACAAAAAATATGTATATTATTAATATAAAATGCCTATCCATATATAATATACGAGTAATAACAATAAATATATTATACGTTATATACTGTTTGTAGTTGTATATATATATATATGGCATTATATACCTATTGTATATACTTAAAATAATTTATTGCATTTTCATTTATGGATTGTATATTATTATTATTATTACATGTATATATATATACATATATTGTATATAATACGATGAGTACCTCTCTACTTTATTTATACCATATTACCTATACCTTATACCATATATATATATATTTTCATAATAACAAAAATAAATATTTTCAGGAAATTTTAGTCATCAGATTTCATAATATTCTCATAATACCTATTCGTATACAGCCCTAAATTTTGTGTAAATATCATTGTGTGTAGGTGTACTATATACATACTATATAATAGTATATAAGAGTCTATATATATATATATATATTGTGAAAATATCCTGTTGAACAAAAAATGATATTTTTATTCATATTTTAAGTGCAAATATTGGCTTTTGTAACATATAAATATTTTCTCTTTTCTTATATATACTTCATATTATAATATATCATTAAATAGGATATATAATTTAATATAAATGTATGTATGAATGTAATATATAAAAATGTAAAACGATTATATTTTAAAGAATTAAGCGGAAAATGTTTTTTACTCTTAAACATTTTTATTTTACATAATTATTTTATACTTTTATTCTTATATATACTAATACTAAAAGGTGGGAAAATAAATTCGTTTTACAGGAACATTAAAAATCCATCAACTATAAATTAATTGATTATGATTCACTTTTAACAATTGTATATTTGAATTGGTTAGTCACCCATATATATATATATATATATTATGTAACACATATTTTGTTAATTATATATGTTACAATAAATTTTACAATACGTTCTTAAAACTATTTATAATATTATTATAGAAAATGTTTAATTTATTTTATTAACTCATTTTTTTAATTAAAACACAAGAATTGTATTCATTCTTTTATTCTCTCATACAAATGAATACTCCACAAAATCCTCTATATATATATATATATATTATCTTATGTACAAAACCCATATAAATTTAAATATTAAATCAATTATATTGTCACTATATATCTTGTAAAAAATATTCGTTGACATTGTATATACATTTTAATTTTATGAGTATTAAAATATTAATCAAAATTTTATAAACCATAAAATTCTTAAGTTTATATGTTATACAATAAAATATTACCATCGGAATGAATTATAATTTCTTTTTATATGTAATGTGTAAAATATTTTATTTATTGAAGCTTTATTGCTGTCACCTCAAGATGATTAATTTCTTATGTTTGGTGCAAGTAGTAGATTGTATAACATAATTTAATAGCTTTTGTATAGAGATTATCTGTAGATTTTCTGGTATTTATGATATATATTTCTGCATTGATTTAAGAAAGGATTTACTATGGTATGAAATAAAAATAAATAATTCAGTATTCATGTTCATCAAATATTATGTTTTACATTTATAACGATTATATAAAAATATAAAGATTTTGTAATTTAACATTCATTATATTTGCTCATAATTTAAAAATTTGAATAGTTGAATTTCGCAAAGATGAAATTTTATACAGTATATAATGAACATACAATGAATATCAGTCGTCTATGTTTTCTGAACGAATGAAGCAATTTTAAAAATTTGTAATGATGCAAAAAAACTTGTCCGTTGTAACATTTCTTGGTAAAATTTTTAAACCGACTACTACATCCAAAAGTTATCTGACGTTCTTCATCGGCTGGTGGTCCAGTGTAAATTTGTGACTCAAAATATTTCAACGTCGTATTTTATATGGAATTATATGGCATATGGAGTGAAACGCGTACCTCCTCCATAACTGTATGTGCAAAAATGTTTAAATATTTTATTCTTAATGCACTTCTGTTAATAATATACTGATATAAATAATTATTGTATCTGTATGACAGACTAATATGATATATATAGATTATTTCATATTAAATAATATAGTACTTCGGCAACTGGTCATTCTGTTAGACGTATTTTTTTTTGTTTAAGGATTAACATTTATTTGAGATAAACATTTATGAACTTCGTGCTTTTTCATAACATTTTCAATGTCAATTAATATTCGAGAAAATTGATGTAGGTTTTGAAGTGAAATACGGATTGGAATAGATTTCTACAAAATATTTATTGTATATACAAAATTTAATATATAATTAAATATGTGTGTGTATGTATAACATATAAACGTATATATGTTTAAAAATAAATATAAAATTTAAATTTATACATATCTTATAAAATTATACGATCACTTTGGGATACATTGTAGAAAATTAATTATATATAGATTGTGTTTCATTTACAGTTTATATTTATTTATAAACATATATGGTCTGGGTCCATATATATAAAATGAACATTGCACACTCTTAATATAAAACGAAATCGATATTTTTCTTATGGGAATTATTTAGATATTATATATACCAACATCTTAACCATACAATTGCATTTAATTTGCAAGAAAATTTATGAATATTATAACAAACATGTATTTAGTTATAGAAGAATAAATTGTATAGTATGTAGATTTAAGTAAGTGGTATTTTTGGTATGTTGTGTGGTAAAAATATAATAATTTGAATGTATAAAATCGATAAAATAATAATATATATTGTTACATTATATAGCAAATTCTATATAAATACTTGTATTTTTTATGTATATATATTTAATTAATACACATATACTAATTTGTTATATATATATATAGAGAGTGTTTTTCTTTTAAGAGTGATGAAACTTTAAATTTAAATAAAGAACAAACTGGAAATAATATCAATTGTTGCAGTTAACTATACATCGCCACACAAATTAACGTACCGGTAATTGCTTCCGCATTTTGTTTAATCCACACCGCATATAGTTAATATTTGTGGATATGCGCTATGAAGTTTTATTAATTGCTAGAGGATAATTTTCAATATAAATACGGCTATTTTGTTTATTAACGTAAGCTGCGTTTAACCAGAAATAAACATATCGATTAACTGAAAATAAATTTTTAATAAAATTAAAAAAATTTCTTCAATAAATAAGTTGTGTTTCAATGTTAAACGTCCATAATGATTTGTAAAAGTAAACTTAAAAATCGCATACAAATTAATTATTTCATTATATTGTTTACAGTTTGTGATTTAAATTTGTATCACATTAAAAATATTACCCAATATAATATGCTTTTCAAAATGGATATAATCATTAAAATAATATTTCGTAATTAAATATATTCACACCATAAGTAGAACTGCGATATAGATGAATTTAAATATAGTAGCAACGATGTTACAGCCAGTTTATTAGAAATGATATGTTGTAATGATATCATCACAATCAAATGTGTTTTTGAAAATTTCTGGTATTATGATGTTCATTCTTTTGTGGGCATAACACAATAAATCACTTATGCTGCATCAATTTGTTGTTATATTCTCTTTTTAGTTGTATATCCACTGTTTGATAATAAAAATATATGCATATCCATGGATAAAATAAAATATTTTCTAAAACACAAAAATAAAAAATACTAAAACTATCATGTGTTTTATAAATCGTAACCTATAATAATTTTGGTTTTTTTGTATTTTTAAATTAACCTTATGTACAACTATCATAAAGAAATTTTAGTGAATGCAACTTTATTTTATTGGTATAAAATACTAGTTGCAATTCATACAAATACACACATAGACATTCATCATATGCAATAGTTATTCATTTTATTATTAGTTTATTTTTCAATCCGTTTTTTATTTTACGTTTTTTTTTTTTTTTTTTTCAATTTCAGCTGTCAGTATCGAATGCCACCCAAGTAACTTTACGAAATGTAGGATTTAATTTATCTGGAAATTTCACATGTGAAGTGACTGCAGACGCTCCATCCTTTTACACAGCAATGGCAACAAATATATTGACAGTTGTTGGTAAGTGTAAAAGTATTAAAAAGTTTTTCGTATTACATTTTTTCAAATACGTCTATACATATGTATTAAAAAGTGTATAGAGATTACAAACTTATAATATTCAATATGCGAAAGTATCATTGATGATATTATTTTATTAAATTTGTATATAGTTTTCTTTATTTTTATTTATTTATTGTTTTAGTAATATAAAATTTTTGTTCAAAATATTTATTTAAAATATTATGTATTAACTGAATTTTTTACAGCGTTAAACATAAAATGTATAGAATTTATATAATATGTTGTGTACGGGGGGTTATATATTATATGGTACTATACTACTAATATATATGGTAGTATTGAAATTGACTAAACTAAAATAAAGCAAAAATGTTGTATGGTATATACAAAAATAATATAATATAAAACAACAAGAAAAATATAATAGACATTTATTTACTTTTCTACTTCATTTTAAATAAACATTACATACAATATATAATAATAATATATATATATACTCGTTGTTTTCTTTTAAACGTATATAAATATAATACTGACTTAAAGCATTGGAGAACATAACGAATACATATACATACCATATTTATATATATATAGAAGGATTATTAATGCAAATATATGCAATATCAAAATACTTTAATACACACATATATATATATATATATATATGCGTTATATACATATATAAATAATATTATATAATATATGCACTTGTATATAACAAATATAAGGAATAAAATGCAATAATATTATGAAACAAGGACGATCCTCATATTCTCATTGATGTTGTATATTAAATGAGTGTGTTATGTACACAACACATACTTTAGGTTTAGACTTTAAATATATACGTTGTTTATATATTGTGTTTGTTATATGGATGATCATGACGTTACATCTGTATACATATACACAAAATGCATGAGAATAAGTTTAATATATAATATTTAAAATATAATAATATATAAATGTGTATGTGTGTATATACTTTTTATATTTTACACATTATATATATATATATATATATATTGTATATACCATCCACATATATTGTATATAATTAAATGTATTTATAATATGTGTATATAATAAAACATGGTTTTTAATTCAAAATTCGAAATTAAGCTTAAAACAACAATATGAATATATTATAAAGTAATTTTAAAATATGCATATAATATATAACTTCATAAATGCACTTTTAATATAAATTTTTGTTCTAATATAATACAATATATATATATATTTATATACCATATAGTACATAGATATATTAAAAAGGATATGTGCATGTGAAATTGAAAATACCCGTTTTTATGCAAAAGAATAAGGTACGTTTATTCATCATTAAACAAAATGTATTATCCATTGAAGACCGCCACCTTCGTCCATTTTTGTTGGATTTCTTGTCTGAAGAATTACTTAATCGACTAAATTGTTGATACTTTCATAAGAATATAAATACGTATATACGTTTTGAATTACTAACTGTGTATTAACCGAAATAAGTGGTATAGTCTGAAGGAACTATGTCTCGTGGATTTGTTCTCCATTTCTATTCAAATAAAAAGTTTTTAACGACATTTTTACAGTTACAGATTTGGCATTGTCATGTTGAAAAATTAATTTGTTGTGTGTATTCATCCATTGTGGTCGTTTTTCCATCACGCAGTCTGTTTCAAACGCATTTGTTGTGTTCGGTAGACATCATCAGGGATATAATTTTAAACGATTTCACCAATTCATAAATAGTACACAAAACCTTTTTGAACCCATCCAATACAGATCATAACCTTATCAACATGAAAATATCGTTTTAATTGCGTGATGGACCGGCTTTATCAGGTTGCATCCAATCTTTTTTACCCTTAGGATTCACATAGTAAACCCATTTTTGATTTCCTTCTCGACAATTTAAACAGTGGATTTTTTTGTTAAATGAACATACAGTAAGAGTTACACTATCAATTATAAAACGGATATTTTCAGTTTGCACATCTAACATTTTATCCATAATAATATTCGGATATATATATGTGTTTTCTATATATATAAATTAACATTCATATAGAAATTATTTATTTACTTTTTTATATGTATCTATTTATAACTATATTATGTACATATATAATCTGTATACGTATTTATAAAATATTACGTATATATATATATATATTATACGATACGTAATACGTCTAAAATGTATAATTAAAAAGGTGTTTCAATATATTTATGTTATACTGCCTTCACTTCTTATATTTGCATTTTCGCATATATTTATACTCCTCGTAATAGTAAACATAAATATTACTATGTAATAAAGGTTATAAAGAGGTTGCTGTTACTTTTTTTTTTTTAGTTATCCATATAATAGTTCCATATTCAGGGTATGTCTATATATAATATATATACTTGTTTGTACATTATATCTATACAGAGTGTGTCCACATAAATTTCATATAAATCTTTTTGTGTATATTATAATTCATTCTGCAATACAATATATATATATAGTTATATGCAGAAAACTTTGTTATGATAAAGATATTGTAACGTTTAATATGCAATACAGAACATATGCAATAAATATTTATTACATATGTATACGTATTATATCATATATTATATATCTATTCTATATATATCTATATCATATATTTATTTAATAGATAAATATAAAAAAGTAAAATATTCATATTATTCATTATTGTGCATTTAAAGAAATATGTATTTTACTATATTTTCTATGCAGCATTCGTTATATAATACATATATTATATTATATGTACTATTATTCTCATAACTCATGCAGATGAAAATAAACATAATTTTCATATTTTATAAATCAATTTGAATAAATTCTATATATATCTTGATTTCCAATGTAGTGCTATATATAATTCATCATTTACACATTTAATGTATACAGTGCTGGAAATATATATAATAAGTGAACGAGTAAAAAAAGTAGTTATTTCATTGTAACTCTTAAAATATCAATAACAATAACAGCGAAAACTAAAAATAAAGTATTTCTCAATATATGAAACCTCTATCCTATAATCAGTTTGTTGTCAAATTATTTCCTTTCCTTTAATTAATAAAATATTATCCAAATTGTTTTACATTGTAAAAATGGAACTTTTTTTAATAATAAATATGCATTCTTCATAACTTCTGTACTTAGAATATAAATATATTTTATCTTAGAAACTGCATGCATTTACATGGCCAGATAATAGTGGAACCGTGGGTTATTCAGTCAGTATCTCATGGATATAATATAGTAACTGAATGGTCTCTATATTCAAATGCAAAATAACGTGTGCTTAATCAAAATGTGATTTCGGAAGATTAGTAAAATAGCGATGTCATGTAAAACGCTTTTCACCCATATTTGGAAATATAGATAATAGTCAAAGATAGATAAATCTGTTGAATTCTATCATCGTCAAACTTAAAATACTTGTGTGAACACGTGCATTATATTGATATATTGATAGATTTTGATTTATTTTAAAAAAGATCTATTCTTGCAACTTTTTGCGATAATCCAAAAAGAATAAATTAATATTCAATGTTAATTGTTTTTACCTTTCTGTGATGATAATCGATATTCAATTTATGTTAACTTATGCTATTTAACAATAAGTTTAAATATATTGAATTGTATTATAGAGATGTGTGAAAGTAGCATTGCATGTATAGTTAACTATCGAATTTATATATATAGATTCATTTAAAACCAAATTTTTAATTATTTAATTTGAATTTATAGTGAATAAACCTGTTAATTATTTGTATTCAAAAGCAAATCTCTCTTTTAGAATAGTCATAAATTATCGTGACTATACCAAAATTTAATGTGTTATAATGAATGATGTTTGTTTTGAACTGCATTATCTCATCAGGCTATAGCAACCAATTTCTGTTACATTCTAATTAACACATTTAAACTTAACATACGCTATAACAGAAAACGAATCATTATTTATGACGAAAAACCCGAATAGATATAGATAAATTCAAAACCTTGCTAATGTTTTTGAATTACAAGAGACTTTATCGAGAAATGAAAAGACATTAATTTTGACATTTACTTCAAATGATTAATTTAATATTTCAAATAATTATTATACTTTGAAAAAATTATTACAAGAAAATATACTTAAAGTAGTTTTACATTTTCAAGTTAAAAGTATTTCAAATATTGAAGTATTATTAAAGTATTTATTGTACTATATTATATACTTGAAGATAAAATCACCAATTATTATTTGTCGTATATATGAAATACAAATGATGGATTTATTTTTCATCTGAATGAAGAAAAAAGTTTTATTTCATATAATATGGAATAAAGTAAAACAAATAAAATATTTTAATTTAATAAATATATACACAGACATATAATTTATGTACACAAATTAACACTTCCGCTATCCGTTGCTGTACATATCTATATAGAATATATAGAAATGATATTGTATTACATTATATAAAATACATAGTTTTTGAAGTTTAATTGTGCAAAAATAAAGTTTTTCCTTGCATGAAATCAACCAATACCAATAATATATTATTTATTAGTTAACTATAAAATATATACGAGTATATGAAAAAAAAAAGTTTTTCGC
Organism: Bibio marci; assembly: GCA_910594885.2. Taxonomy (NCBI): domain Eukaryota; kingdom Metazoa; phylum Arthropoda; class Insecta; order Diptera; family Bibionidae; genus Bibio; species Bibio marci. Next base: position 12,646,877 of record OU343114.1, read on the forward strand.
TTTATATTTTATTCCATATATTAATACTCTACATATTATATTATACTATAAAACTATATATACTACATGTATTGTATTAAATACTATGTATTATATAATTTACTATGTTTTATATTGTATTGTTGTACGTTATATATATATATAAATAATGTTATATTTATTTACTATATTGTATTTAAGCCACATACAAATACTACATAATATTTGTTTCTTTTGTTTTTGTTAAATACTAAAATTCTAACTCTATTAATCACAAAGTTACAAATCTTTTTGTCAAGATAAGGATATTATTATATGTAGTAGAGTTGCACAAATACACATGTATATAGTTTTATATATAGAGAAGAAATGAAAGGGAGATAGAGTCATACATCATCCTCCTAGATTGATTTTATATTACAACCGCAGATTTTAATCCGACAACAAATAATAAATAGTTAATATATTACCCAATGTATTGAAATAAAAAAATATTTTTTTAATTTTGTGTAATACATAATATTTGTGTAAATAAATAAATAAGAGGAAACTTATGATTTTATTCAATATGGTGCAATTAATTTATAAATATAATAATTGAAATGTGAAAAATTGCAATATTATTTAATAATTAATTTTTTTTCTCTCTCAAATAACTTTACTACAAAATTAATAATTTAATAACAGAGACATGTTGATATTTTCTTCAATTTCATCAAAAATTAACCTTTAAAGCTATCAAACATATTCGGACATTTATCTTCTTTGAAATGTCGTGGAAAAACCATACCGTTTTCTTCTCGTGACCTATACTTTAAGTAGGTAAGAAAATCTTCAATTGTTTTCTGTGAAATTGTTTTGCCTATACCAGGCATTGCAGGTATAATACAATTAAAAGCTGTTTTTTGTATTTTTTCTGGTTCAATGTTTTTATTCTTTAATTTCTGAAATAGATAAAAAAAAAATAATAATAATAAATATGATGTCGCAAATTGTAAATAACGAGAATATTTATTTCATATTTATAAAATGTTTATGTTTGCATAAAATTGCCTGTCATAATTTAATTTATATATATAGGATTTAGAAAAATTAGTTTTAGATTGAATGTCACAAAACACAAAAATATGTTTGTATAATATCAAAATAAAAATAGTATTTATAATTAAATATTACTTACACCAATTTCTTTCTCTTCACTTTCCTCATTTACACCATCCGATGTTTCGTAAACTTTTGAACTAACATCCGAATAATTATCATCAATTGTATTTGTTGTAGTTGTTATATGTGATTGTTCACTTAAAATTGTAGTTTCACTTTCAGTTATTTCTGGTTTTTCAACTAATCCAAGTATCATATCTTCTGGTATCGGTTTATTAATTATTTTCGAATCAATTTCTAAACCGCATTGTTTAAAACCACTACCAATAAAATTGTCTTGATTTTCAATAATTTCAATGTCATTTGATTTTTCACTTTTAGACCGATCACTAGTTACCATTAAATTGTCTGAAATCAATTGTTCAGATGATGCAGAACTAATGTCTGGCAATTTTTCACGAATGTCACTTTCAATTGTATTATCAGAGTTTTTATTATCATATGAATCTAATTTTGTGAGTACTTCATTCGACTTCGAATCATTATTTGCGTCATCACAAAGTGTAAAATCAAATATTTTTTTATCAATAAACGTTTCTTTAAGATAATCATGTAATTCTTGTAAATTATTAAAAACAACACCATCAACCTGTGCATTTTCTAATATATTTATAATTGTAGCTGTGTTAAAATTTGGAACAATTTCACCGGCTCGTTGTAAAACACCCAATTCTTCTTTTTGTAAATACGATACCATTGACGATGTATTAGATATTTGTAATTTTTCATCAGATTCTGCCGATGAAAATATATTCATAATGTCATGCAATATTGTTTCAATAAATTGATTTGTATCTTTAATTGTTAACGTGGAACTATCCTTAGATAAAAGCATTTTTTCCACATCCGTAATTGATGTGTCTGATGATTTTGAAATCATTGTATCACTACCACTACCAGCAGATATAAATTTGTTACGTTCAAAATCAAAACTTTCATCCGATGATTGTGCTGGTGTAATGTCTGAATTAATCGATAGTGTTTCAATAAAATTATATGATTTACTATGACAATTGTGTGAAGCAAATTGATGTAACCAAGACCATGGTGCACCAATTTCTTTCAAAATTTCAATTCTTTCTTCGTACAAAAATTGTCTAGTATTCTCTGTACATTCTTCCGATTGCTTTTCACGTTGTTTAATTAATTCCTGTTCACGTTTTTTTGCGTGCTCTATATTTTTTGATGTTATCTCCGTCGGCCCATCATAATTATGTAATGTGTTACCTTTTACCTATTTATTGATATATAATTTTATTATTTCTAAATTATATTATTAAAATTCTTTTAATGCCAATAAAATAATGGAAAATTTAAAACCTCATCCAATAACAAAATAATACTATCAAAATCCATGGTTGCACCGATAACTTTATTTATATCTTTATCATTAAGAAATTTAAATGTTGAACTAATTTCAGAGACATTACTTGAATTTAAATTGGATACCGATTCTTTGGTCAACAAAGACATATCACTACATATTTTATTCAAAACTTTATTTTCCAATCCAATTTTCTACAAAAGATCCAATAATAAAAAAGAACAAACAAACATTAAATTATATGTGACTTCGATAGAAGTTAAATGTATAATGTATATATATAAACAAATAATTTAATAAAATTATTTACAGATGAATTATCAAAGGTATATGAATTCTCATTCAAAAGTATTTCCTTAAAGTATTGTGATGAACAAATTTTAGGTGGATTTATAAATTGGTTTGGTTCTTCTAACGTACCGTCATTTCTAATAATTTTTGTAATAATATTATACAATTATTATGTTTATAAAAATATATAATAGAAATAAATACAATATATGTACAAGGTAACAGTCAACAACACCGAATGATTATTTTATGATTAATTTTAAGTTAACATTTCTATATACAAATCTTTAGTTGTGAGATACTAAAGTCTGGATTTTTTTTTTCTATAGTTCCATTCGAAAAAAGTTCTGATAACTACATATAAAACAGAATGAAATATGAATAAAACGAATTATAGAAAGTTAAAACAAAAAAAAACATATTTTTCCACGTTTCATTATATTACATTGTCAATGGCGGATAGTAACCCATGAAAAATATAAGTCGCATTTATTCATAATTCCTTCCTCAAATACCTTTTATAAGAATTTTCCAAATAGGATTATACGAGAAAATGTTTAAGTCTTAAAATTTATCATAAAATAAATATGGTATAATGGTGAAGAAATAAAAAAAACTCTGTATATTCATATTTTCTAAAGCTCTTACAAAATTTTATAACCATTTTCAAAATGTTGCATTTCAGAACAATCTAATGCAGCTATAAATAAATAACATTCTTTAAACATCCACATTGGTACTGGATTTGGTCCACCTTCTGGTTGTTCCGTTAATAATTCACATAACATATTTACTGTATTTTTGAAATTCTATGGAATAATTTTTATATATTGTAACTTGAAAATAAATATATATTGTAGAGTACTATTTAATAATAAATTTAGATTACAACCTCATTAATTGATCCAACCATTACGGCAAATAATTTAAGCCAATGAATTTCACTTATATGTAACATTCTGCATAGCGACAAAAATTTTAATAAATCTTCCTGTAATGTATGTATAAATAGAATGGAATAATTGTTAGTCCTCTTCTATAACTCTGCATAAAACTATCTATACAATATAAATATGAAAATGTTTAATTTAATATAAAATTACCTCAGGTAAACATAAACCGGACCATCTATTTAACAAAACATCTCTGTTTATAAAATATCCTTTTCCAATCTAAAATTTATTAAATTATTCAATAAAAAATTTAAATAGTTCAAATTTAAGTATACGGTAAAAGCTCTCTTTGTTGTCTATATACTGTTGTCCCATATTTTTATTTATTAAATTATTTTCAAAGAACATATAACAAAAATATTGTCTATTGGTCCAATGAACGTAATACTTTATTTATATGTAAAAATAATAATAATACTAATAATAATGTGAACATAAAATGGTATAACAATACAATTTAGGGCTACCAAGTGAGCCTTTACCATATATATTATGTATTTCTATTTATACACAATAAATATATAATTTTTCAGGTGTATACGATATGGATAGAAAAAGTGTAATATAAACTTAATGAATTAATATATTCTCTAACATGGAATTTATATATATTAACAAGAGAAAAAATTTGAATAATAGTACGAATACATTGATTATACGGTGGACAAATTAAGGTTTGATAATTTTTTAATGTTATAAATTATTTCGATGATATTATTTTTAAATATATATATTTACTAATAATGAGCTAGCAGTCTGTCTGTTTGCCCTCGTTCAACGACCGGTGCCGGCGGATTAAATTTTAATTAATATGGAAACAAAAGACTACAATTTAAAAGTTTGAAAATTTGTAAAATAATTTATGTTTATTTATAGCAATTCAAAATATATTATTGTATAACTTAATTAAAATTGTAATATATTCCCTTTATTTATTTCTATGTATCAGTACACCATCTGTTAATTGATGTTCAATATATTCATATACAATTATAATATTTTTTTATATTTTTCTCATCAAACATATAAATTAATTCATCATGTGTAGATTAAAAATAATTGTTATATAATATACGAGTAATATGAGTAACAATGGAATCGATATATTTTTACAAATATACAATTACACTTATAATTATAAAGTGGCGACGTACATATTAATACGTGTAAAGTTTATTAACAGAAAAATTTGCACAATTTTAATCCGATAAATGTTTGTAATTATTTTCGGTGATTTTATCTAATCTTTCAGAATGCAGGTGAATCCGGGTAAAAAAAGTGGATTATATTGTATTTATATTCTATGTATAGTCGTAAATGTTCTCTTCTGCAGTTATGAAGCAAAACAACTTGTTGTATATGTATAAACGCTGTTGAAATGACCTAAATAGTTGGGATGAATAAAATCATATGACTGATAATTCATCAGCATAAAATTAACAAATAGAAATAAAACTCTTTCGTTTTCGTTAGTTTTAGTATTAAAGCAAGACTAAAATGTTTACGGATTACAATATCACTATATGTTTCTGATAAAAGTCGATTTTCCGAAAAATTTAGGAAGCATATACTTTTCTGGTAGACGAATTGAAAGTAATTTACAATTTACAATTTACAACATTATTGAAAAAAATTTGGGATGTCCACTAACTTAAGTTATGACCGATTTTCCATTTGATATGATTGAAATTTTGTATGAAATAATGGTACTGTATATAAATTTTTTGTACCATTTGGGTGGTATTCACTTTATACAGTACCACAAATTTCTTTAAATTTTCTCTGCCATCGATTGGAAAATCGGTCATATCTTTTGATGAATCGATTTTAAAAACCTTTTCTATGAAAGATTAGACATTGAATATAATTTGAAATTCTTATACAAAAATGGAAATCCATTAAAACTATGGTGCGTAATTAAAAAGATGATAATTCATACAAGTCGATTTTCTGGAAAATTTAATTCGGTGAACACCCAATTTTTTTTTTCACAATATTGTTTAATTTTACACTGGCTATAAGAAAAATATAGCGATATTGAAAACTGAATGGTACTTCTCGCCACGGGCTATTTAAAACTGAATGCTATTTCGACAAGTTTCGCCACTGGCTGTAGTATTTTATCGCTTAAACTGAGATTTGTTGTGGGTCACTCTTTGAATTAACTTTCAATATACAATATAGTTTTTTAGGATTTTCGATCATAATCGTATTTACTAATATGGAAATAAAAGAGTATACACATTTCCTTTTATTTTCAAGCAGAGTTAATCCAAAGCATTGTAAAAATGTGCATATATGATTGTGTAAATAAATAGTACAGTAAGATTGAAGAATGAAAAAATTTATACAATAAATATTTAAATTTAAAACGGCAATAATTTAAATTCATTGAATTAATTTGTACACCTAACGTGTCTGTAAACAATATTTGCAAAGAATTGTATTTATTTGTTAAATTCATAAAATCCTTTGTATTGTAAATGCATTCGAAAAAACAAATAATAATAATTATTATTATAAATATATACAGATAATATATAGTTAGTTTTTATATTACATAGTATAATTGAAATATATAAAAATAAATATTTACAATTTTTTTAAAATATGAAAAGAATATATTTGACCGAAAAACAAAAATGGAAAATTAATTAATATTTTAATTGAATTTTACGTGTTTATATTTTTTGAATTTATAATATAAATTAAATTTATTTACCTGTCCTAATAAAGCTTTTAGATAACCTTTAGTCACATTTTCAAACCGATATTCTTTTTCTAATCTAAATTTTACTGGCGGCAAAACACCCATTGCCATACATCGAAAATAGGCGGCTGACCAACGTAATAAATCGTATGGTTGTGTTCTAATTACAGCTGAAAATTAATCAAGTGTCAATTACAGAAATTTTCTATATACATACCATTTGTGTTATTTACAATCGTCTATAGATAGATAGATATATGTGTTTATTTTTTTATGGATATTTTGATCATAAAATTAAATTGAAATGTAAAATATATGTATGTAATATATTATAATATTTATGTATTAAGTATAAGTACGTGGATTTATATTATGTACAAGTAGAACACATAAAAAAAAAATTAAGATTCATATAGAAATTATACACAGTGTGACTTCCATATTTTATTCCTATTTTGTATACATTGGTACATACACACTACATAAATACATATATTCGTACATGACATATAAGTATACCATATATGGTATATGCGTGTTATATGTTATACATATGTTTTGAAAAATATTCCAATTCATTGATTTATATTTGGTTGCCATACGAAAATATATGTGCTTGAATAAATTTAATGTAAATTCAACTTACCTTTAGCATATGTTTTCAATATATTTGGAAATTGGTCGGGTACAACTATTTGTTCTACACAGTACAATATCGATTGAACCATTTTTTTTTTTTTATTTTTATTATTATTTATCCTTTCGTTTATTTTTCTATATTAAAAATATAACTGTGTGAGTATGTATAAATATAAATAAAAATATTATTTGAAATGCGGGTGCCCTGTAAAATGTATTTATGAAAATAAAAATAATATTAAACTTCTCTATACTTATAATTTATATATATTTTATATGTATTTATTATTTGTACAAAATTAGAGGTGACCGGTCGGTCGCCCCATTTTCACCGAAAAACGAATAGTATAAAGTATAAATGAAAAAAAGTCAGTTTAAAAAAAAAAATGCATATTTCAACTTTAATTATGTTTAAAAAGAATATTAAAAAAAAATTTTTTTTTAAAATTTTCAAAATAATGTTGGTCATAAATTTAGAAAATTTTTATTTCTTTTTCATTTATATATGGCTGTTACGTATAGTGTGTGTGTGTGTTTTTAATTTTATTACATTATTTTAAGACAATTATATATATGTGTGTGTGTGTGTGTGTTATTATGTTTTTTTTTTTTTTTATTTCCAGAAATTCACGTACTAATTTAATATCATTGAATAAATATTCTTACTATGTACTTACCAATTTCAAGAAGAACACAATTTAATTTTTTTCACCCGCTTTCCCAATAGCAAAAACACTCTCTAAATTCAGTTCCAAGATAATTTTTATACAAATTAAAGTTTTCAATATAATTTAATGAAAAATTTTCTACTAATATTGTCAATGTCTATATTCTTATAAACTTTTCAATTTGTGTATTGTTTACTCGACAATATCGTTTCCTTGGAAACAACGTATATATAATTATATATAATATTATTACATACTTTATCGTATATCTATATATATCTTTTACTAATATATGTTGTAGAAAAAAGAAAATATGCCATATAATAGAGAAACTAAAAGGGTTTTATGTCATGTGTGAGTTTTTCTTTGTTCCGGTTTTTTTATTTTCATATTGTAGTGGTGAAAAATCTGTATATGTGGATAAACTTTTATAAAATATTGAAAATTTTAATTAATTAATTCGAATATTATTAATATTTGTGTGTATTACATAATAAGATATACATTTTGAAATAAGTAGCTGAGAAAATTTATTTTACAATTGCTAAATACTGAATATAAATATGACAACTCTTGTTTCAATTCCTCATTGGAACTTTTACTAACGAATCGCTTGGTACAACTGCACCCAAAACTGGTGTGAAAATATTTTTATAATAAAATGTATATGATTGTTTGTACTTTGTAAATATAACTGCGGTTAAAACTAAAATTTAAGTAAGGTTTTAGCCTTATGCTTTTCCAATCGAGGATCTATCCTCATAGCTAACGTCTTGCAATGATGAATTTCAATTAACTTTAAATCACCGTTTATTGCATTTCACTATCTAACCTTAGATTCGCCGACTATCCTTCTCCCTTCTGGCGAACACTATTCAACAGTTTTTTTTGCACACGTTCATCTTGAATACATGTGATACGTGTTCAAGCCATCTTATACTAGTCTATTGATTTTGATTATATATATATATTATTTTAGAGATATGTATAAGAATTTCCTGGTATAAGTAAAAATATAAAAAAATCAAGTGTTTTGAAAAATTATAGAAATAAATTGTCTGTCAATATTTCATATTATTCATTTCGCCGCACTATTTCACCTGTTTACTATTTTTTATTTGGAAAAACACATTTGTATTGATACACCAAATATTGTATATATATATTTTACAATATATAGTGTGAAATCGATGAAATTTATACCATCGCATACATATACATTTGTACTGGTACTTTATAATATATAGTATAATAGATTAGATATATTTATATATATATAATATATGTTGATTACATGATTATAATAGAGTGTTTTTTTTTTTAAATCGATACAATTTTGAAGTTAAATAAAACAAAAATAAAAAATTTATGCCATGCAAAACTTTCGTTTTATTTAAAACATTGATGGATGACATTTTATATGTTTGCAAATAATATCTGGTAATTGTACACTACTCAGATAGCTCAGTTCCTATAAAGTTGCACAAAAAATTTAGGCAATATGTCATTATTAATGATATGTATGTTCATGTTGGCCGACAATGCTTCAAGTGTTGTTGGCTATAGGCCAATGATTTTACGTAGTCGAAAAGAAAGAAAATAATCAATAGATAGATATCAAATTACTAGATTTTGGAGTAGTTCTCATTTACAGATGGAAAATTAGAATAATTTAATCGTTGAATTAGTCTTCACTAAATCAATTGTTCTTTAAAATTCCATAATTTGTAAGCGATATGTTGAAGTGTTATAAACTTTCATGACGATTTGTCACCGCAGTACATTTGAAAATAAATTTTAATTAAAATTTATGATTTGAGAAGCAGCAGTTATCTTTAATTTATGACAAATTGTATCACTCTTTAATGGAAAATACCCTATATAAAAATATAATGAAATTAATCGAAGGATATACTATTAAAAGTATATATAATATATATAGATTTCAAAAATATGTATGATTGTATTGAATTATGGTAAAAATGAGATATATAGATATAATAGAATTTTAACAATAACTTATAATGAAAATGAAAATTATTTGTATTATGTATGTGTGGGTGAAAAGAGAAGTGATTGAGACACACAATATTTTTCAAGTGAAATATATTTTACTCCAAAACATTAAATAATTTTCTTAGTTTTTCTTTTCTTTCAATTAATATATATGTATAAATTTAGGAAACCCAGTAAATGATACTACAGTAGAATGTTCCACTCCTGAGTAATTCTCTAAATCTTATATAAATTCATACTTAGTATATTATTACAATATATAAAATATACAAAGATAACTAAACTTTATGTATTATAATATATCACATTACTGTAAAGATGTTTATGTAGGACATTGGTATTTGACAATTATATTCTATATTTTATGATATATGCCATACATATAATATATGTAAATATTATATATAATATAGTTTCATATAGGTTCATATATATATTCTATATATACGAGTATTATATTATCAAAATGACTATATTGTCTATATATATATGGAAAATATTATGATATAATTAAAATAAGAACAGTTTCACATTTGTGATAATAATAATTATGTTTTGCTATGCTAATCATAATATATATTGTATGATATTTTGTTATATATATTATTAATTAGAAATTGAAAATCATATTTGTTATAAAGTAAATAAGTATAGGTATATAATTACAATTTACAGATAATAATTATAATATATACCATAGATACAAAATTTATTTATAAATTTATACAATTAATTGTAAGTTTTATTTATCTCACACCAACTAAATTGAATGGTTTAATGTATCTTGTTTTTTGTTTGTAAATTCTTTAGCCTTCTAATATGTAATGTATGAGTAAAAATCATGGAAATTTGTTCTGTCAAATTGATTGTATAAATAATTTAATTTTATAAAAAGATAAGTAAAAGTATATATTATATTTTATATAACACTCTTGTGTCAGAATAATTTGAACTTTTCTATATTTTTCTTCCCAAATTTATTTAAGTAGCAATTTGATGTTTATTATCATATTTACGTCTACTTTACATTTCGGCATAAATTTGTTAAACAAAATGTTGATTTTTATTAAAATTGAATGGGAACATGGGCATTCAATAAGTTAAATAGAACTTATGTATACACCAATGGTCCAATGTAAATATTTATTAAGAATTGACTTGACCGATTTCGGATGAAATCTTAAATATAAAATATTAACAAACATAATAACACGGTGAACTTTCATTTGATTTCGATGTTAGAAACAAGTTTCAAGATTCTAATTACAAAATTCATCGCATTTTATTTTATGATACTTATCGTATAGAAATTCCGAATTTTTGCCTTTAAACCAATTTGTATCAAATGTTGTACATTCATATGTACTAACAATAAAATTAAGTACGATTTAAAAAAAAAAAAATCGAGTAGAATCTTAAATGGAATACATTTCAAGGACCTTACAAGGATATTTTTAGAAATTGTGTGAATACGATACCACATCTGAAAGACGATTAAATTAGAATTTGAATAGACTTTATGTTTAAATGAGTAGGGACATTATTAAAGAAAGAGAAACAAACAAGGAATTGAGTTAGTTGTTTTCTGTGTATAGTGTGGCATTTCACAGATACAATAAAATGGGCTAACGTATCGAGTCAAATAATTGTAAATTTTATTTTAATATATTTTGTTGGCATTTCAAAATCTAATAAATTATTAATATTTATTAATAATATATATTTAAACATAATTTTTTAGTATATTTAAATCAATTACATACATATATAATTTTTTTTTTATACATATATAATATATGTATTCATTTTAATTATTCAGAAACACATGCAATTCACTATATAATTATCATAAATTATTTAATCCCGGTATAATTAATTTAATAATACTCTGTTACTATATTAAAATATATGAAACGAAAAATAAAATATAGCGAGTAATACAAAATATTATTTATTTATTTATTTATTTATTTATTTATTATTATTATTATTACAAAATTTGTTGCTGTTGTTGTTATTGTTGTAGTTTTAAATTTTTAATGCCAAAAAAAAAAAAAAAAAAATTGTATGAATAATAAATGATTTTCATTTGGGGATGTGGTGTATATTTTTTAATTAATTATTTAAATATGTACATTACTTGTTTTACACCATATTATGTTCCATATATATAAAATACATATACTTGAAATTGTAATAATAATAAGTTTTACATTATACATTTTATATTCATTCACTTATATATTTATAATATGTTTTATAAAATTGTACTAATACATTTATATTTCATATATGTATTAACTCATGCATATAAATATATTTATATAATGTATATTAATATATAGCATTATAATTAAAGGTATATAATTATGCGATTGTAATGAAACAAAGTTCGAGTTAGCGTACATATTTTCTAATATTTAGCTGTGGTTATAAATGAAAAATTGATCTTTATAAAAATAATATTATTAACTAATGAAAATTGAAAAAAAATACTTTTTAATATTCGTTTTTTTTTTTTTCCACCCTTAATAGAATTACCACATTCTCCACCAACATTATATACGGAAAGAGAACGATATGATCCTGGTGATATATTAAGAGCAAATTGTTCAACACCACCATCAAAACCTGGTGCAAATATAACATTTCTATTAAATAATTATTCGGTAAGTTTACAAATTATTATACATTTTTTATTGCAATTATTTTATTTCTTAGAATATTATTTTATTTACAAATGAAATCGTTGGAACAATTTGTTTGTGTCGTATTTTGCTCCAAGTGGACCTTTATGTCATCTAATAAACCTTTCAGCTAAATTGGTAAATTACTCCGCATAGGAATATATAACAATTTACCAATTGTACTGTAATTAACGAAAGATTGATGTTTTTACTATTATTTTTATATGGGTGATTAGCCCATAGTTATGTGTGTGCAGACATTGTTAATCTTTGAATAGCGTCTAACACTGTATATTCAAAGATATCCGTTTTTCTTTTTATTCCATAAACGAACAAATTGTTTGGTATATTAGTACAATTTTAATTGAATGCAAATTATTTCAATTCAAAATTACTGTTATGTGGGGATTCTTATCATATGAATATATATAATGTTAATAGTTTCTTAATTAATATAGATGATAATTCGAAATATTAACCAAATTTTAAAGGCATTTAATTCCATATCAAAACTAAAATTTACTATCTTTATACCTTTATTTTTGTTTACAAATTAAAATATTTATTCAATTATCGAAAGGTAAATTCTTCCTTAATTCCATCATTTTGATATATGAATACGATTAGACCATAATGGTGTCTTTGTTTAGCGTCCAATATTATATATATATTAAAATATACGTTTTTTTATTCCATAATCAAACCACTGCTGAAAAATATCAGTATTAAAATAAATACCGATAACATTTCACATATATAGATCATGCGAATCGCAATCAATTTGCATATGAACGTCACCCACTGCGCCGTTGAGTGTTGACATAATATAATGCTGTATTCATTAAATTAAAATTAGTACAAACAAATTATAAGTATCGTATGGTGGTGAAACAATTTTAAAAATTCCTTCCATTAAACATATGGGTATTTGGTTATATTTTCCCAAAATTTTCTTATTTTTACACTTGCCTATAACCAAAATATATATATTATAGTCATCATATTAAATTCACACATTTTCTCACGTGACAACACTACTACTGATGAGTATTAGAGTAGTACTAGTATATATAGTAATGTGTATATTAAAGTTTCTATAATAGATATAAATAGATATAGCATTACACTTATAACAACTTGTACATATTATGTACAATAAAATGTTTAAATGGAAAATGATAAATGATGGAAAAATATCATATTGACAGATTCTTATAGTTTCTAATAAATTACTTTATTGACTATGCGGTTTGTTCAATTGATTATAATACAGATGAATTGTATATAATAACCATATGTATGTACTATTTATATATATATATTAATATATAGTCAATTCAATTCCAATTTGATTATTATTCTATTATTACATCAGTCAATCTATATTCTTGTGCGTTTTTCGTATTAATTTTCCAATATAAAATATGTCATACAATAAAAAGTATATATATAATAAAAATATATGGAAATAGAAATATAAATAAAAACACATTTCCTTTTTGTAATATCTGCATTTTTAACATATATCCTTTTTGAACAACAAAACATCATAAAATAAATACATACTGTATACGAACTTCAATTTCACATATTTAATATATATTATGTATATATAAATTTATGTGCGGATTGTTATTATGTTCAAATTTATTTTTGTTTTGTATATAGCCAGTAAAGAATGTTATGTTATATGTATTATAATTATTATCATCAATAACATAAATCATAAAAACTAAAATTGATTTTTCCATTTTCTCATTTCATTACTTTTTCTTTTTATATATATATTATTTATTGAAATAAAAATAATAACAATATATTGAATGAGTTATTTCAGTAATACAATACGCACACACTTCAATGTAATAATAATACATATTATACTGTATACAATGCCGAATTTAGGCAATTATTCTATATATAGTAACGTAGATTAAAAGTTATTAAATATGTTCTAATATAATTTTAAATGTAACAATCATTTTATCAATTTTTGTTATTTCACTGCAGTGAATCTTATCTAATAATAAGTTTTAAGTACGGAATACTAAATAAACATTTCGAATAATTATTATTATATATGAACAAATGATAATATATACTTACTTACTTATGCTATGGCATTATAACCCAGTTGCGGTTTTAGTCTTCTCCAACCTGACCTATCCGCAGTCAATGTGTTCCAATCTCGAATTTAAACGATCTTTATATCACAGTTTACTTCATCAAGCCATCTCGCATTAGGTCTTCCTGCTCTCCTCCTACCTTCTGGATTTTCATTCAACTGTTTTCTTGGCACACGCTCATCCTCCGTAATAACATATGTTTCCAATTCCTACCCTGCGGCGTATTTCCTCTTCAATATCATTTTCTACATTTATCAACGATCCTAAGTATATAAAACTATTGAGTATTTCACAATAGTGTTCTCCAATATTAACAGTTTAATCTCGAATTCCTGATGTATTCATTACCACCTTATATTTTGTTTTGTCTGCATTCAATTTGAGACCTAGACCCGATGTCTCCTTGTGTAACGATTCGAAAGCATACTTGACAGTTATCATATTCCGACCCATTATGTCTATATCGTCAGCATACGCTAATAATTGAACCGATTTTGTAAAAATCGTGCCTTGTTTATCAATATTTACTCTCCTGACTGCCTGTTCCTGGGTCGCCTGGTCGTAGTCCATCAACCGTCTCAAAGTGATCAGATAGATTGAATTCCATACACTTTTCCAAGATCTGCCGTATACTAAATATTTGATCAGATGTAAATCGATCTGCGCAGAAACCACACTCCGATAATTTCATTGGCGTATGGAATAAGTCTATGGTCTAGTATATTAGCAAATACCTTATAGGTAATGTTTTTATAAATTTATTCCGCTGTAGTTGTTACAATCTAATTTGTCAACCTTTTTGTACAATGGACAGATAATACCAGCCTTCCGCTCATTTGGCACCTGTTCTTTATTCCAAATCTTTACAATTAGCTCATGCAGTTGATACCATAATGCATTTCCACCATATTTAAAGAGTTCACCTGGTAAACTATCAGTGATTTATTATTCTTGAGGTTCTCATATGATAAAACATAGCAATTTAATGTTAATCAAGTATTCAAGAACTCAAAATTTAATTACTACATCAAAAAATTAATTATTTCATAAAGTTAAATGTCTAATGTTTAGTGGCATGAATTACTGTTACATATATGGCGTATATATATATATATATATAACAATGTATGAGCATATAACTTAAACTAGAATCACTATACCATTTACCATAAAGAAATTAACTAATTTTAATTGCATATGTTATATAAATTTACATTCAATGTTTTAATACAATATCTAGTGTTTTGTATATGGATGAAAGTTTATATATTGGAAACACGAGAGATGTGTACATTCAATTGAATGTTTTTGATACATATTTATAATATACGTGAATACACAAACATGAACATATAATATTGCAAATATTTTGATTCGTATAACGTCGAATTTTGTATTTATTATAAATATTTATGTACATTGTGTACATTGTACATAACATATAATACCCTTTTGAACTTAATATTTTTTAAAGCCTCAATGTATAACCCATCGAGCTTTGATTTGTATTTAATTTATTTATTTTTCAAGTACACGAGTTTGCACCTAAAATGTGCGCAATTTATACCATACATACTGACAACATACTAATATAAAAAAGTGCCTGCGGTATACTTTTTTTACAGCATATACTTTTAGGTCAGATTTATAAATTTGATAACTTGTACATTTATTAATTCTTTTGATATGTCCTTGTTATTAATTTTATTCCTATATATATTTACTGTTTAGGTTGCGGTATTTATGGAACTAAATTCACTAATATACAAAGTGTATTCAATAAATTATACAGTATATTGAAACCGAAAATAAATACATATACAAACAGTATAAAACTCATCCGAGGTAAAGCGATCCTTTAAATGCATTATCTGAAATATAAAACCACATAACACAATATAAAAACAATTAATTTGAAATTGCATATCAACATTTATTTAACGATTTCTTATTATATACCATCAATTCTAATTTATATTCATGTTTGAAAATATATTTCATTCATTCATATATTAAATTGTCTTCTATGTTGAATTTAGATACACTATATATAAAAAAAATGCTAATAATCTGGTAGGTCAAACTTTCAGGAAAACTGACCTATTTTTCAGATTTAGTATAGGTGAGAATATTCACCATTCTTCATTATGGAATACTTGCAGCAAGTATAGTGGCTGTAGTAGTGTCATTTACGTTAACAAACCATCGGAACATATTATTAAGTGCTAAAGTTCAAAAACACAAATACTATTCTGTTGGCAATATTTAGGTTATATATTGTAGCGCCCGTCCGAAATGCGCGTCTATCTAGTTCTACAAATCTTTATAACTTATCTTCATATAAAATACTTCAGTTCCTACTTTAACCTAATCTTCACAACATCACAAATATAGAGTATAAATATACAAAAATTTTATAAAAGTTTTATAATTTATTTATTTTTTTGGCAATGCTTTTTGATCTATGGTTTGTTTTGTATAATTTTTTTGCCAAATAAGAATTTATAAAATAAAAATAGAAATTAATTCAATTCAATTTGTACAATATTTGATATGTCAATAAAATAAAACACAAATAAAATTAATAAAGACATTGTGTTTTGTTCGATTTATTATACGATTTAACATTTTATTTATTTATTTAATCTCTTTTGTGTGTGTGTTTGTGTATTATAATAAAGTATATATATACAAAAAAAAAAAAAACATATTATAAAAGAAATAACAAAATATTTACAAAAATATCTAATATAATATTTATATAATATTTAAATATCTTAAAATTATAGTATAAAATCAATGTTTTGACCACATTATTGAGCAGCATCTATTTAATTTTTTTAATATTTACAAGAATATACAATTAAAAAAAAATTGACTATATGTATATTTATATAAACGTTTATCTATTTTAATATGGTCCACGTGGTGGTGGTGGTCCATATTGAACATGTGTTTTACCACCATCTTTATATTTTATAAAATATACTTCTGGTTTACTTGGTTCTGTTGGTGCAGGTTTCGGTATTTCAATCAATGGTTGTGGTTCCGGTTTCTTTACTAAAACATACACGAGTGTTTTATGTTCATCTTGTGGTTGTTCGGGAATTATTGGTGCTGTTGGTGTTGGTGGTGTTGGTGCTTTTATAAATATAATTTTATAATGTTTTTTTGGCACCGGTACATCAAACACTTGACTTGGTATAATTTCTTCATTTTCTGGTGGTGGAATATGTACATAAACATTTTTTGTTATTAATTTTTGTTCTTGTTGCGGTGGTCCATATTCTTGTGCCGGTGGACCATATTCTTGTGCTGGCGGACCATATTCTGGAGCCGGTGGACCGTATTCTTTTTGAGGTTGTTGAGGCGGTTGTGGTGGTGGTGGTGGTGGTGGTCCATATTGTTTTTGAGGTTCTACTGCAGGCTGTGTTGCTGGTGGACCATATTGTTTTTTAGGTGCATCTGGTGGTAAATATTTTTGCGGTGCTGGTGGTCCATAATTTTGTTGTGGAAGAGCCGGTGGTGATGATGGTGGTGGCGGCCCATATCGACCATTTGGTGCTTCTGGATATGCCGCAACTGATAATATTAATGCACCAATTATCTTTTGAATAAAATTAAATTCTACAATTAATGGTGTAATTTATTATAAAAATATATCTAATAAATTATATAGTATTTATATTTCATTGCCGTGTATTAAAAATATTTTAATGTATATTAAAATATACGCATTATAGCGTTATGGCTTATGGGAATTCATTCTATATGGTCACAGAATTTTTACACAAAAACTATGTATCGAATAATATATGTATTTTTGGTTTATAATAGAAAAAAGAAACCCTTTCTGGAAATTTTTTCAATAATTTTATGTAGAAGATGAACAGTATATAAAAATCAGATATTATATGCAAAGTAAATTTTTTATTATGTCAATATTTCCTATACCACCGCACACATACATCGTTCAATGAAAAATAAAAAATTCAATATATGAATCAAATATCATTCAAATTACTGATTTATTGACATAAACTATTACTATTTACATATGTTATATGTGTCAAAGCATGATATTGCAAAATAAAGTATTATACTGATATTTATTATGTATCATCATCAGATATATTATACAAATGCTTACAAAATATTATTTATATATTATATCGTCAATAAATACATATATAATATAACTATAGGATTAGGATATATATATATATATTATATATATATATATAAAGATATTATAGGTTATTCAATACAAATATACATATGTAAGTATAGTAATATATATATATATATTTTGTATATATTAACATACAATATACCATATATGACACTATCAATGCTTCCAATATTTTGTCGCAACTCGAAATAACATATATAAACACATTTGTGTATACATAGTATAAATATATATTTATTATGGCATATATTCGAAAATTGGGGAAGTTATACACATGCAATCAGTAACGAAGCGAACCCTATTTTAATAGACACATATTTTATATAACACCCAGAGCTGTTTAACTTATAGTCGTTGTAATTCGTATAAGACAAATGTTACCTAATTACACTATTTCAGAATAACCGAGTTTCTATGTAATTTATTAGAATAAAAAATTTAGATTGAATTGTGGTATGGCAATAAATAGTAACAAAATTTAACATGAAATCAGTTATTTTATAATTAATTTAAACCAACTTTATAGTGCAAAATTAAAAATTAAAAAAAAACAATATATTCATAACGTATAATTATGTTCATAAACTTGTTATCTAAATGGAAGGAAATTTAAATATTGATGCCTCAAATATAGTGAACTTGAGCTGCATTATAAATATATATGGTACATTCTATGGAGAATAAAATGTAAGAGCAATAGTATTTTGGCGATAGATATAAACAAGAACGAACAATCACAAAGTGCTAAAAAAATTGACTGTGAACAGATCTCTAAAATTTTGTCGTATCATTTTAATTTCAATTGATGTTGTACGATTGTATATATTTGATACATTTTTATAATATATGTGCATAAATTATTAATTCTTTTTGTGAATATCATATAGTTATGAAATATTTTTTATTTCACGTTAACGTTTTCTTTTCACATACGATTTTCTCATGTAGATACTGTTTTTTTTGTCTACCATATACATAACGCTTCGTATAACTACACAAATATTTGCATAGTACACATTTAAGATTGGAAAACTTTAAATATTTCTATAAATCATATGTATGTAGGTGTTGAGTATATATTTGTACAATATTTACATATTTATTCTTACCATTATATTGCATTATTGTTTACAGTAGACGAAAATCAATTAAAGGCATGGAAAAAATGTTCAATAAACACAAATACTAGGTATATATATTCTAACAGACCTCCTTGATTTATTGATAATTTCATGAAACAAGATGATTATTATGGGAAAAAATCGTCTGGAAATACAAAGCCAATGCGTCGCAAATAATCGACATCAAGCTACGCACATAGATAGTCATATTAAATAGCAAATTTGAAATTACTTCATGCACAATAAATATTAAAACTGACACACTGACTTTTTAGATTGGTCTGACCGTTCTTCAGATCCAAACCCAATAGATAACCTGAAAAACAGTAAACAGAAAAGCAAAATTTAAAGAATAATGGGTAAAAATACCTTAGTTTATGCGACGAAAATTAATTTTATCAATTGGCAACAGATGATATTTGAAGTCATTAAGCATTCGGGAGGACCACAATAAAATATTAATATTTATATTTATTATATTAATTTAATATTTCAACTTAATTGACCATAAATGAGAATAAATTATAATTCATTTTATTTTAAATATAAATACGATTTTCAATGCAATAGTAATTCCATTAACAATAATTTTGTAAATGTTTAATTAAATGAAAAAAATATCTTGTGAAATTAAGAATTGAAATGAATTTTGCAATTTGCAATAGAAAATCATGATGCCCTTAATTGATTTTCGTCTACTGTAATAATAGTGTAACACATATGCAAAAATTCATGTCAAATTATATGAAAAATATTAAATGTATAAATGCAGACATGTTACATGTAATAAAATTTCAAAGCAACATTTTACTATGACTATATATACTACGCTCTATCAACTTCTTTATATATAGTATACTGAAAATATACAATCTCATATGCAAACACAAAAACATAAAAGTAATTTTAATTTAGTGCAAACAAACCATACAAATATATGGTAATGAATACATATATATTATCATGCCATTTCAAAAGCTATCCATTCTTAATCACTTTATATTTTTACAAATCGCGATTGATTATTTTTAACAAATTATGTTAGGAAATTGTCTTGGAATAACCATTTTCCGTATATATTATATGCTAAAAAACATGTGAGATTCTTATATAATATCCTGCATATATATGCATCACCATTGACTAATGAAAATAGAAATGTATGTGTCTCATATACGTCATTTTAGTCTTAATTACAATACATATATTAAATTAAATTAAAGGAAGGTTGGCTTAACGTTCAAGGTATTTACAATATATACATACGGACATTATATCCAATTGAAATGGAATTAAGGTTCATGTACATAAATACCAAATTATTACTTTACAATTGTGTTAATGTGCCTCGCTTTTCAGTTACTTTTTGTTCGGAACAGAGAATGTCCGATGATGTGATGAATTAATAAATTCTGTTTGTTTAACATATAAAATTTAATATTATATTTATTAAATTTTTCTGAAAATATATAAAAATAAAATTGAATAAATTATATATGTTCACAGATGGTTGGTTTTAATATAATGCAGAAAAAGGATTTTATAATTATATAAATTTTATTTGATTATATAATTAGAATAATTAAATTAAATAATTGACTAATTTTTCAATAAATTGATTTCTTATTTTCTGTATAATATATGAAAGAAAATTAATTTTTATGCTTCACCATATACTAATACTAATATATATGTGCACATATAGAGAGTTAAATAATGCCACAATATATGATTTTATACATTTACTGTTTTATGTGAGTTCTTTATTTATTTTATATTTAATTTTTTCTATTTTTCAGAGACATTTGCAATAGAAAATTTGGAAAACTCTGTAATAATAATAAATGATAATAAAATCATCAGTGGAAAATTTAATTTGTTGAATATAAAACATATATTTATATAAATTTAATTTAAAGACTTTTTAGTATTTTCTTCAATTTCGAGTATTTTATTTAAACAATTTGTGTAACTTAATATATAATTTATAAATGTATGTAATTATTTATATACGCTGGTCATATACTCTTCTTATATATGCAATAATGCTATGTCATCTTTGATGTTTGAAAATATTGTGTATAATTTAAGATATATATTATGTTTTTATGTATATACGTATTTATTTTATATATATTATATATAATATATTTATTATATACAATGTTTATAGTGAATATAAATAATCATTTATGTCATTTAACATTTATATACGATAAAACTTTTATTATATTGTGTTGTGGAGAAAAAATGTATCCATAAATAGATATGGTTGAATCATTTCTTTGTCTATTGTATTCATATTCACTATAAATGTAATGTAAATCACATTTAATAAAACATCAAAATCGTTTATTTATATATTATACAGTTCTTAAATTTATTTTCATAAAATTAGTGAATGGTCAATCTGTGAACTATGTTTTTGCTATCATAGTCCTGTGTGCGAAATTATAATTGTGAAAATCAATTGATTCCCACTATATTTAAGTGATATTTTATTTCAATTTTATACTGTACTATATTGTATCTTTATTTCATAAATAAACATTATAATTGTATAGTTCGAAGTTGATTTAATTTTGAATCTCGAAATCATTTATAATATATATTTTTTACAGAATTTACTTAATTTTTTCTTATACAAAAATATTCAATACAAAATAAATGCGCATATTTGTTTATTATAATTCCGGGATAAAACTTATATATGTTTATGTTTGGTGTGGAGGTACGTAGGTGGGTAGGTACGGTACTGATATTATAGTATAGCAATGGAAAAAGTTTATATGATTTTATTAGATTTGTAAATAAATTTATAAATAATACAATTAGATGAAAATGAACTTTTTTGTATATTGTTATCATAAATGAAGTTTTTTTGTTTTGTGTAATACTTATGTAAGATATTACGGGTAACAATTGGTATAAAACGAATTATATATTTTCGAAAATATAAATACGAAACACGCACGTTTATAGAATATTTATTATAACAATTAGTTTATATATAAATTTACGATATATACGTACGTACGTACACCTTTATATTATATTATTATGATCTTCCTACATATATCTCTGAAATGAAGAAATTTAGTGAACTATGCTGTTCGAATTTAATATGATTGCGTATTTATATTATATATATCTAACTAAAGTATATATAATTCATAAATTTAGTTCTATATAAATAAATTTATTTAATGCATTCGATACTTTACATCACTTAACAAATATAATTCGGTAAATTTCTATTTCTAAATCAACACATAAAGACTATAGTTTACTTTGAATGTTTGTCTATATAAATTAGTATATATAATTTTACATGATTTTACAAATTGTATATAAATGTGCACCATCAAATATTGCTATATGGATATCGTCATTATTCTGGGTTTATTATATTATTCAAAATATAATGTAGAAAATCAAGTATATAAAATTAAATAAACTTAAGTAAAAATGATTTGATGATAAAATTTACATAATTTCTTTTATTCGCCGCTATATACACATATCTTGAAGTAAATGTCAAGCTTTATAATATTCTAAATATTTATATATATATATATATATATACAATTATGTCTAATATATAGTATATAGATTATAATTGAAAGAACTAAGTAACTTTCTCTCTATTGTTTAAAACATTTAATTATTGTAAACTTTAATTGTACTAATGTATTTTCTACATAATATGTAAATATTTGATGGATACCATAAAATTAAATTGAAATATTTACATGTTGGCATAAAGTTATTTATCTAAATTTATATATAAAATATTTCATATTATAATATATATTATATATATATATATGTTTTACATATATATTATATACAATTTGTTAAATATACATATATGAGTTTATTATTATTTACCTAATGAATATACGTATATATACAATATATAATATATATATATATATCTACAATAGTTACATAACTTTATTATATTGTATTTTTCGCAACAATAAAATTATGAGATAACTTAAATAATATATAAATAAGTTATAAACAATAAATTGGTTACATGTCTGAATATTATTAATGAAATATACAATTTGAATATGGTATATATAATATATGATTTATGCGGCTTCTATTATATATTATATGGATGATATATAAAATGATAGGGTCTTTGTACACGAACATATTTGACGTAGGAAATTCTTTTTCTATATATAGCTTCTGAACGTATAAATATCCTAATAAAATAATAATTAAAAATGCACATGATATATATTAATATCAATTGCGTTATGACTGTTCGCAGTTTAATAATAAATTAAAAAATTTCCCTAGAGTTGGACAATTCACTCATATGGAAAAATTAATTATGGAATTTTTTAGATAATTGCAGACCAATTGGTGAATTGTTTTTTTATAGTCCCATATGCATAATAAATACATAATTAACAAATTTGACTGCAACAAATATATTAGTTTTTCCATACAGTATAATATATGCAAAATTGTAAAAGAACAAAAAACATAATATTTGTGTCATATATGAAAATTATTATTTTTAAATTATACTATACAATATAATAATATGTACAAAATAAATTCATATAATGTTAAAATCAATATACAATAATAAATTTATTTTCATATATATATTTAAACTGGCAGAAATGATATATATACGAACATACATAACATATGTATATAATAAAAATATTATATAATTTATGTAGGTCGAAGGTTCTTTATATAAACCATTGCTCTCTTATAAAACACATCGAATTACTATATATTGTATAAATATATATATATATGGTATGTATAATATTATCAAAAACAATGGATACATAGACGAATATTTTCTAATAAATATTTTTTAAATATAAAAACAGACTGAAAGGTAATTCACCGCGTGTAGTTTTCACGCGATTATTAAGTGAAAAATATATAATAGTAACCATTATTTTCAAAAGCTGCATAGGTTTTTTTTATTTATAATATATATTGTATTATTTTATCATAAAGTGGAAATTATCTTCTCATTTCATATCTCAGGAATATTCGTCTATATATATATATACATGGTTTTTGGTATTATATAGACATATACAGTAATATTGGTAATATAAATCCATCACCAAAAATTAACTTGAAGTGTACATAAATAAAGGCACACACACACACACACACACATTATATAATATATGTATATGGAAAGGAAAGATAGTATATATATAAGAAGTGCCAGAAAATTACTTAATTCTATACATATATATATATATATATTGTACTATATCCCAGTTCATTTAATTTAATTCTATGTTCCGTCCTCAGTTTTGTTGTGAGATCAATTTGTGAAAGATACTAAAAAGGGGATAAAATAGTTGGTATATATATATAGCGAAATAAGGTTCAAAAGATCATTGTACATTGTTTATATATATATTTATTTATATATTGTATATAGTATTTTTGTATATAATACACGTTATATACATTCTATTTCTGTACATAAAAATATAAATGTATTTAATATATTATGTTGTGTGATAAGGTCATATGTATTACAAACTAACAATATAACGAAGTAAATCTTTTACTATTAATAATATATATTCGTACAATCAAACTCTTTTAACTTTTAACATCTTTTATATAATATTATATAGTAATAGATTTATTTATGTTTATATACAACACCAACAACAAATACCTACACATTCTATTCTAACAGAATGTTATACATATCTTGAGAATATATACATGTTACACATGCTTATATTATGAAATTCGTATATGTATATATAATATATATATCATAATTACGTTATATTACTCGTACGTATATAGCAATAATATAAGAATTTTTTATTTACTTTATATACCATAATAATTTATTACATCAACTTATATATAACTGTGTGTACATACACATAAAATATATAAAAGCTAATTACCGGTATTTATACATTCGTTTATTATAGGTACTTAAACATTACTATAAAACTTAACATTGAACATTGCACACGTTTATTACACACTCAAAAAAAAGACGCAAATAAATAATATAATAATCATCATTTAATGAAGATTTCGTGGTATTTTGGCTCCCACAAAACCTGTCTCTTATTTTGACGAAACGAAACAGTTTTAGTTTAGTTAAATTTAACATTTGAAGCGAAAAGTCATGTTATATTGTATGTTAACATCGTAAAAACGACACCAAACGTAATATAACCTTTTCGAAAAATTTACGTTTAAAAAGAATCTAAATCTAGCATCTTTTCATTTATGGTCCATAATTTTAACGGATTTCCATTTTTCTATCCAAACTTGCTAATTATATAATCAATTTTTTACTTTTAATGATGTCAGTGAAAATTTTATATCAAATAATGATATACTGAATAAAATTTTTCAGTGTTCACTTTATACAGATTTTAAAAATTTCTTCTATGGAATATTGGAAATTAATTAAATTATAATAATTTTGTGAGTAAAATTGGCCCGTATAATGTAACCATAAAAAAATATAATAAAATATAATCCAAAAAAAAATTGATTTTCCGGCAAACACCAGAATTTTCTTTTCATAATTTAGTCTAATTTTCCGCAGCCTATGAGAAAAATATAGTGATATGGATATTTCTTAGGCTTCTCCAAGAAGTGTTAAAGATTTATTCCAAAAATTAATATTAAATAATTAATAGTTAAACATAAAATTTTTTTCGTCAAAAATTAAAGTAAAAATTTACTTTTCAGAGTGCATCTATATTCTAAATACTATTATACTAACAATAAGTTAATAAATTGTTATAAAACCACTAGAAATTGGTGATATATTTTACGACATTTATATGAGAATTAAAATAATTTTCTGGAAAAATTTATAAACAAAAAACACATTGAAATTGAAATTTATTTTAAATTTTTGAAATTAAAAATTAGTTGGCGCTTACACACAATTTAAATTAATTATATCGTTATTCGTTTGTGTATGCATATATTTTATTGTTAGTGCAGCACTTTAGTGAATGTAGATTTTAAATTATGAAAAAACTGGAAAAAAATTGAGTGTTCACCCAACAACATTTTTCCACAAAAGCCACTTTTATGAATTATCATCTTTTTTAATTACGGATCATAGTTTTAACGAATTTCTATGTTCGTATGCACAATTGAAAACCGATTACAGTTTTTAATCTTTCACTGAAATCAAGCTTTTGAACGCGTGAAGCGATTTTAAAAATATGTTCTATGAAACATTAGAAATTGATTATAGTTTGCAATTCTGTATACACAGAAATGCGCTAAAACTATAGCCCATAATTAAAACTATGATAATTCATGACTGTAAATTTCCCGGAAAATTTAGTAGATGTACATTGAATTGTTTTTCAATAATGTAATAGTTCCATTTCAACTCGGCTACCGGAAAATTATTATAATCTGAAAAAATTTTTCATGCTTCGCATTTCAAATAATTAGAGTTACAAATTACGATTAAAATATAATAAATTTAACTAAATAATTGTCTCAATTCAAAGTGGAATTTGAAATGAATATCAAAAAGAAAGATGATAGTTAAATCTTGAATATTAAAACTTATGATATAATCTTCTTCGTAATCTTCGATCGATTATGAAATTTGAAATTCTCTATATAAACAATAAAATTACATAATAATAAATATAATTACATACTAATCAAATCGATCAATATACTTTTACTGTACTAATACAAAATTAGATTATATATATTAATATTAGATAAACCTTTATTTTTAAATATTTTATAAATACAAACGAATATATATTAGACATTTTTAGAAAATTAATGTTCATTTAAAAACATATAATAATATGATGAGGAAATATTTGCCAAGTTTTTCTTATAAATAGGGGTTTTTGTTATATTTATATAAACAATTTGTATGTACACTATATTCATATAAAGATATTATGTTTTATTGTACATATGTTATGTTATACTGCACACATACAATATGAAAATTTATGATTTTACAAACATAAATATGGAAAAAGAATTTTTCTATATTAAATATACCATTATATTTTTTTTTTTTTTAGGTTTGCGCACATATGTTTTGGTTATTAGACTTTTAATTGCTATCGACGTCAAGATGTCTACCATAATTTCAGCAGTTTATTTGAACTATATATATTTGAAATTATGAAAATAATTTGTATATTATTATGCAATAAGTTAAAACGTATATATTTTGTTATATGTAGATTAAATATGGTATACGATAAAATTAAAGTTAATATGTATAACGAAACGACTTATTTATTTAACATTTAATGTTTCTGTAATTAAAATAATTTAAATGTAAAAACACACACATTCTATTCTGTTGATTTATAAAATAATTAATACAATAAATAACCTTGTCCATTTCGCTTAAGAATAAATTATTTTAAAAACTATATAGTTTAATTAGAAAAATACACATGAAATTAAAAGAAGAACAAGTTGAAATTTTCTTGTTCAAAAAAGTTTTATGAAAAATTTCCTGAATTTATAATTTATTAAATATAAACTATATTAACGTGCTGGCGCGTTTTTTTGGTTTTACACTAAAACAATAATAATTTTCTCTCTTATAACAACACTTCATATATATTTTCTATTTTCATATTTCTGTAGAAATATAAATATAGAATAATAATATTATAATTTTCACTTAAACTATATATATTATATAAAGCAATATTTTGCATATTTTTATATTTAACATTACACTTATAATAATTTTTATTTTTTTTTTGTAAAAGAAAATTTTGTTTTATCGAACACTTGCAATAATATAAAATACATTTATTTTCGCAAAACACTCACCAAAAATATTGTCATTATTATACTATTTTTTTTTCGGTTTTAATGGAAAATTATTCTATCAAATTTTATTCATATATGAAACGCAATTTATGAATGAATACAAATTTATTAAAAACTTTGTTTATATACTTCGAAAAATGAAAAAAAAATCACCGTCACATAAAAATCAATCACTTAATCACGAAATAATAGTTACACATATTAATAATAATAATTTCTTTTTATTATTTATATTTAATAAAAGAAATACAATACATATAAAGGTTGATTATATGATTATATCAATACATGTATTCTTTTAATTTTACCACGTATTATCGCAATTACAATTTATGTTTTGGTAATGCAAAGCAGAGAATTTTAATTTTAATTTTGTTGACATTTCCACAATTTGTTTATTTGTCATTAAAATGTGTATATGATTTATATTAATTTGATTTCGAATATTACAGCAACATTGATATAATTTGATGACCGAATAATTATCGTATCACACATTATTTATGTATACGCTCAATTTTTACATATGATTAACAAAATTTGTATATCCCCCATATGAGATTCTTTTTACAAAAAATGTATAAAAAGA
The DNA here is from genome assembly GCA_910594885.2 of Bibio marci. Taxonomy (NCBI): domain Eukaryota; kingdom Metazoa; phylum Arthropoda; class Insecta; order Diptera; family Bibionidae; genus Bibio; species Bibio marci. The sequence continues at coordinate 12,676,177 of OU343114.1, forward strand.
GAATAGAAGTAGTGATCAGTTACCCACTTTTATATTTAATTTTAAAATAAATAATATTTGTATTAAAATGTTATTTATTTTAAAAAATTCAAATTAAAATTCTCTGTTTTGCAATACCAAAACTTAAATTGTAATCGGTTATACGTGAGTAAATAAAAACTCTGTATGTATTGATGTAATCATATAATCTTACTTAAATACCATATGTATTTCTGTAATTGAAATTATGAATATCCATATAAGAATATGAATCGTATAGTAAATCAATAAAATTTCTCAAATATAATAAGAAATTGCATTAACAAAAAAAGTGACTATATGCTACATAATATGGAATATTAACAATATGTATACAAAATTAAAAAATAGAATAAATTATAAAATGCCTTTCAATCATCGATGAATAAAGAAAATGAAATTAAGTACTATATTATTATAATTGGAATTAAATTGTTGCTTATAAAATAATTTAGCAATTTATTTCCGAAATTTACCATGACATATTTGTACTAAGAAATAAGTAGAAAATCTGAACGCAATGAACGATCTCACAATCAGTATGTCTTGTAACATATAATTAATACTAAATCATATAGTAAGCTTCTTTCAGATAGTTTTTAAATATATCTATAAACATTATTAGCCCTATCGGTTCAATGGTACGAACATAAAATCGTTAATGAAGGAATTTTTGAGAGAAAAGTAATTACATATATATATATGGTAACTCTAACTATACTTTCTTTTTAACCATACTCTAAAGCTAAACAAACAAAAAAAATAATTTTACATTTCATATAATGATAATGGATTACTGAAATTTAATATATAAACATAAATTGTGCACCTACGTCCTGGATTATGCACAATTTTCGTAATACCCTAGTAACACTGTCCGTAGTTTTTTCGCAAAATTTCCGCATTATTTGTAGTAGTTCGTAGTTTCAATCCGAGGAAATATCGATGGATTTCTTACGGATGTCCGCAGGAATTTTATATGATCGGTGCAACCCTGTCGATGAATTTTTATAAAAAAATGTCCATGGATTATCCGTATATTTCCGATGATAATTTCTACGGATTCTCCTTAGAAGTATTTCTCGTTACTATTATTCCACAGAATATCCATAGAATTTATATTCACATTTTTTGTGAGCAAATCCACGGATATCGACAAAAATATCTTTGGATTGTACATGTATTTTTTCGTAATATCCGTGAATTGTCGGTATTAGCAGAATAAATTCTCTTATGACGATAATGTCAAATCGCGGTATATAAGAAAAATTATGAAAATAAATTAAAAATTGTGAGGATTATATCTACAGATACGCGAAATATACAAAATTTGAACCACTGTCTTGGATAATTGGTGAATGGTAAATTATGAATTATGAATACAATGCCGCGGATATATGTTGGATATATTACCCTGACAATCCAAAGATTTCAATTTCAATAAAATACTATTATATGAAGAGGAAAATAATTTCGATATAAATGCATGATGATATCATGTTTCGAATGACTGTATTCAATGAAGCCTGACATTGTTAAGTGTCGCATTTGATTACTGTCGTATAAATACAAAAGAAAGTATGAGTAATGCCAGACACAGTTTCATTATAATCGAAGTTCATTTTGGCATTGAAACACATAGTATACATATAATTGTTGGTGAAACATGGGACACTATTTTTATATCTGTAATAATTTAGAAAACTATTTCAACTACTTATTCAATATTGAACCTTTCGCTTGTAAAATGGCGTTCAAATTTTAGTATATAATTTTCTGGTATAATAATTATTCGTATATATTATATAGAAAGTTAAACTTTATGAGATATAACATATAGAAGAGTTATAAAATTGTTTTTGTATCTCATGAATTGATTGATATTTTAAAATTTAAATATAAATTTAAAATGTATCTATACGAGTATATGAATACATATGGAAATACAGAATATTATAAGATAATTTAATAATTTTTATATTATATATAATATTATATCTATATATATATAAAGTTGTGTGACATATTTTCAAAGAGTTTTCATTGAACTTTTTGATTTTATCTAAATGGTTTACAATAAATTTTTAATTAATTATATTTAGTAGGATCCTTACATATATATGTGTATCTGAACAATATATAACTAATTATTCTGTTTTTAATAAATGAATTTGTCCGAAACTTTTTCATTTTAATATTAAAAACTTATCCATATATAGAAATATCTAAAATATACACTATATACACTATATATTCTATATATATAAACGATAACATTTTTGTAATTAATGTTTTTACTTTTTGCTTTTTATTTTTTTTTATTTTGAATTCTAAAACTTTTTCTCATTATACATAACATAAAATTCGGAGTTGATACATATATATATAGAATAGAAATTATGTGAAATAATATATAAAGTATATAATATGTATTAGTATATGTGTTGTTTAATAGACATTTCGAGAGACCACCCAAAAGCGTTAATGTCTAATTTTTCATTATTGAATAATAAATTATAATTTGGCCTTTTTATTTTAAAATGTATAATGTATTATGCATAAAACATAAAATATAAAATATATATTAACATCATATGCACATATAGAAATATATTGAATCATATATAGACTATTTAATCATATATATATATATATATATTGGATAACAAAATATTAGCATAGTAAAACATTAAATATTAATGTATGTATATGTGTAATTTTTAGCCATATATAATATAAGACAGACGCTTCGTGTCTGCTGTAAAAATATATATACACATTTCATAACATTATAATAATAGATATACAATTCGAGACACTCTTAAATTTGCTATGCCAAGCACAAATAAATATAAAACAAGAATTTTTATTACACAAATAATTGTATATATTAACATACGTTATTAATTGTTTTACATGAACTTGATATAATAATAAGATAAAATTAAGTTTGTTATATAAATAATATTTTAACGCTTTACTATTTTAACAATATTAATTAGTGGTTAATTAAATAACAGATTTTATAGAGTTTATTATTTAATGATAATAAACAAATATTTTTTTTAACTGCATTTATTATAAAACCGCTTGTGTTGAGGTTGGAAAGTTCTATTTGTCAAAATGTTAAAAAAAATTATGAAATTATACATTACATACAAAGGCAATATATATAATTATAATCTATATGTAATTTCTCTATAGGCTATCTTGAAAGTTAATGTGAATTTTATATATTATAGTATTGTCAAAATACTTCCACAACACATTTTTCATAACATTATGGTGTTTTTCCTATAATATTATCGTTAAAGGATATAATAAAAGGAGCGAATAATTCATTTTGAATTAGAATTACAAGTGAAAAAAATGGATTATTATTATTATTTTCGGTATGGTATTCGGAAATTTAATGTTAATAAGCTGGCGATTTACACATATAATATATGTCTGAATGTATACATATAGAAAGTGTAAATATGATGTAATAAATAATTTTTAATTTGGTATAGTTTTAAAACTATAAAATTAATAAAATTTCTATACCCATATTACAAAATAATTATGACATCAATGATATTTTTAATTTTTATATAATTTTAAAATTATTTCACTTAATCAATATATACATCTTTGTTATGTTGAAGAGAAAATTGTATTTGTGAATTGTGTAGTATTATTGGTAATGGTAACTAAATTTTATATTGTATATAAAAATACTAGATTAATTTGATATAAATATAACTATTTAAATAGTAATAATTTCTATTTTCCAGTAAAATTTAATAAAATCAATTTACTTTAATAGTTTACTTCTTGACTTCTTCATATAACACATACGAGTATACATTCAATCACATTAATCGTTCTTGTGCCTCTATATAAGTAATATATACCGGTAATATATATCCGGTAAATTTAAAATTTATAAAAATTATATTAAAAAATGTAAATAAAATTAAAAATTTGTTGAATTTCATAACTTTTGTGCATTGATTGCATATATAATTATACTTTATAATTTACAATTTATAAACCACATTTCAATATTGTATATATAATTTAAATTTTAATAAAAGTTTCTCTTTCAATTAATAAAATTAAATAATTGTAATGCATATTATTTATATACTCGTACAATTTGTGTGTAGATAGGAAGAAGTCTATACAATATATATAAAGTTATAAATAAATGATTGCATATTATATTCAATAATATAAATAATTTGGCATAACAACAAATTATGCCTAAATTGTTATAGCACATATACTAAAAGAAAAAAAAATAAATATTTTAATTTGAAAATAAATTAAAATTCATTGTAAGTATTTATACAAAATGTAATAAAAATATTAAAACATTGTAACATAACAAATACAACAGATAAACATAATAATACATATTACATATACAGTCATAGCATAGTGATATTGATGTATGAAATGTATACCTTTATTATATTATACCATTATACTTAAATCTAATCATATGGTATATATTAACACTACATCATCTCATACACCTCAGTCCGATTTTCAACCTAATATATTGTTTATATAAAGGTTTTGTATTTTATCACTTTACCACATATATGTGTATAATGTCCAAACAATTTCATGAAAATGTTATTAGTTTAATAAGGCTTTGAAATCATAACCGATTTTCATTAAAAATTAAATAATTCCAACATATAAACAAACACTTTGTTTGTAAGTATATGAATATTATTTGTCATGTTTTGAAAATTATTTTGTACCATTTCACTAAAATTGAAAAAAAAAAATTAGTAAATTTGGTGGCCGCATCTCTATCAGATCATACATTTAAATTACGAATTAACATACATATATAGTTATGGAGTAAATAAAAATATTTTTAAGTATAGTATTTTGAATGCATATATAAACCTCTTCAAATAATTAATTATCGATTTAGAATATATAGATACCAAAAATTTATAAAAATAAGTCAAATAATTGTAGGTGGTCCACAAGAAGCAGAGTATTTTATTAATACAATATTATTTATTGGTATTGCTGACAATATCAAATGATGAATGAACCACATTAAGGGTTATACTTAATATCCCGTCGGGATTGATTTTGTGCGTTAATAAAGATACAACAAAAAAATATATATATTATATTAAATAAAGGTGATTGATATCGCTTTAAAGCTATTACAAAACCATACTAACACGAATAATTGATCCGCTATATTTATGCGACAATTCAACATATAAATAGGTTTCGGATTTGAAATGCAATTTCATCATGTCGAATATATGAAATCGAATTGTGTAAAGGAAAGAATTGAAGAAGGAAAACAACATTTTCTTGCATATGTATTTTTTATTAAATAATAACTTTTCTTACACCTGGATTTAACCTTAATCCTTAACCTTGTTTAACTTAATATCGCGTTTTGGGGCATATATTCATACAATGTTTTCATAATAAAGTATATTTTTTGATGTGAACATAATTAAATGGAAATTATTGCAATTTTATAAATTTTAATATACAAAATAAGTCCGTTTTTATTAAAACAGCTAATCAATGATATGCCATATACATTGAAATATAGCAATAAGTGGTGAACTTTTGATGAAGTCGATGGCCCAGCGAAAACAATTTCTTTATCCATTTTGTCGGAAACCATTACATGTTCATTTGTCTGGTAGCATTTTTGACAACCCCTAACATAATGTTTAGAACAGATCGGTTTGATGCAAACATTACATACGATAGTAGTTTTGGTGTCACCCTTTGTGCCCTTTCGATAGATAGATATTGGCGAAGCAAGCATTGTCTTAGTGTGAATACTAATTGTTCATCAACAGTTAGTTCTAAAGACGGTTTGTACAGAACATATTGATGTAAATTGTCTAAGAACAGCTTCAAATTTATCTTCTCCACTTTCTAACAGAAGGAGGAATATTTGATAGATAAAACCGTAATGCTTTACGATTTGTTTCCATCACAACTTCTGAAATAATAGTTGGTATAAGTAAGCGCCCGAAAACTTGTTTATCAAAACTTTACAGTAAAATATAGAGTGTCAGAGTTATTTTTCGTTTCTTATCAGCTGCAGCAATTCAATGTTTTTCTGATTCACTTGGCATTGCCAACTATATCCTCGAATTATTGTTGTATTACGCTGTGAACCGTTTTACAGGCCCGAAGGCTTGAGTATCGGCTACAACATACTATAATTGAAACAATTAGAGGAATACCGTTGAAAATAGAATACAAAATAATTATTATATGTCATTACCGTTTTCAAAAAAATAGTATACAACGACAACGAAAAAAATTTGGGGGGACTCAGTGCCCCCGAACACGTAAATAGTTTATGCATATGTGGAGGCCATAAATGAAATAACCAGTAAATCATATGTAACATTTTAACGATAATAGAGTATATATTCTCTGAAATTAGTGCTTCATTTAAATTTTACTTACAATTAAAAGTACGTTTTGTATTCATTTAAATCATAGAGTGTCCCAAACACAGTTTTAAGGTTAAACTACTGATTGTTTTGTTATACAGTTGAAAAATATTTTATATGACAGTTTATATATTAATTTCATTCTGATTTTAACCTCAACATTTTATTTGTATAACTTTGCGTTCATATATGTACCTATATTTTGATAAATGATAACACCGGCAGCTAAACGAATATACTCAACTTAAGTACACAAAACTATATCCATGAATTGTAATGAATATGTTATACCATCAAATAGATGAAGAAAATCTTCTTCTTTTTTTATTTATATATTTACGTGTAATATATAATTTTTTTTCGTAACTATTCCGGATTATATTAATATAAAATTTATTTATGAATTATTACAAAAGATAATACACATAATGTATTTCCTTTATTACAAAAAAATTCTTTATAACCTTTTTTTCTTTTTTTTTTCCAGATCAATCGTTTATTTTTTCCTTTTACATATATTTTATAATATACATTATGGATTTACCAATAAAAAAAAAAAAAAAAAACTGAAATCTGTAAATGCCTTTTTAAGAAATCAACAACAAAAAAAAAAAATTATTTTTATTATACGATATTAAATATAAAATTGCGTTTTACTTATGAACATAAATATTGTAATATAATTCAAATTGATACCTAATCATAAAAGATATATCCTTCAAAATATATATAAATCTGATGATGTCGCATTTATCCTATAAATATATTACCATTCTCAAATAGACAAATATATCTATATACACGTTGATGTATATATACGTACACATACATAATACATATATATGTTACGTATAATATATACATATATTAATATATATAATATAGGAACATATATATGTAACAAACGTATATATATTTCAAATAATATGTATATATAGTTCCAATATCATTTGCAATAAATGATGTATTCAGTTCGCATCGTTGCTATTTCAACTTGTGCTATATCATTCAAGACTACCATATATATATTGTATCGATATATAAATGAACTATCAATATATAATAGCAAACTAAATCATATGTACACATATTATCAGCAAAAAACCATTCATTTAGGCGAAGATGAAACTATATTCGGACCATGTGCGAAACATATTATTATATTGTATATTAATCATATGAACATTAAATATTTTTGTATAAGCTATTTATGTGGTTGATTCATTTTGATAATTTATCAATAATTTTAAATTTTATTTGGATAATGTTTCACATAGAACCGATCAATTTTGGTGGTTAGCAAGTATTATTGGTATATTAGTATAGTTTAGAAAATTTCGGAGCTAAGTTATTGCGATGTTTCAGGCAATTAATTGTTCTGAATGATCCCAACAGCCCCTATATATATATATACAAATAATATATGTACAGTAAATACATGCATATTGTATTGTATTAAAAAAATTACTCTATTTACAATAAAAAAATACGCAATCTATAATTATGTATATATCTATACATAATACAATCAATATATATTTATATATATAACATAAACTATTATATATATATGATATGTATATATTATAAATGATATATATACGGTATAGATAAATATATATATAACACATCTATTTATATACAATATAAATATATTTCATAAGTTTTTACGGTCGTTTGTCATGAATTTTGATATTCCATATTCCAACAAATAACATATATACCTTCTGTTTCACAAACTTATATCTCATATATATTTATCTAATAAAATATGTATTATACACAGATAGGTGTATACATACATACAATAGATAGATATAAATTTTCTATCTTGTTATATATATAATATATACAATATATACCATATAATACTCGTACTCGTATTGTAAAAGACATAGAATATGAGCAAATGAAAATAAAATACATCTATAAATATAAAACTGTATAATGAGAAAATCATCTGAAAATTGAACTTAAAAAGACGTATTGAATCAATTACATGAAAATTTCATAAAACATTTGATAAAATATTGTATATTGACATATAAATACAATATCAATAATATTATATTATCAAGTTAAATATAAGTTTTATATCCAATTTAAGTTTTCTGTATAAATATAGAAATTATTATTAAATAGTATATATTTCGTTAAATTTTTTTTCTGCTTTCAGTTTTAAATTGTATGTTAAATTTTATGTATTATTTGTATAAAATTGTATTTATAGTTTTTTAGTTTATTGATGAATACATTTCGTATATTGAATAATTTATTTGTATTATGTATGTATAGAATGTATTTGATAGATGATATTATGGTGTGATCTTATATAACAGAAAAACTTAAATATTTTACGTTTTATCTGCTTACATATTCATAAACAGAGTCAGGCTCAGCTAAAAAAAACTACAGTAAATACTATATTTATTTGACATATCTATCATATACTCAACGCGTACTTTAATCATTTATATATATGTTCCTGTGTAGTACAATATAATTTCCTATTTTCACAATGTAGTGGTTGGCATAATATTATTTATAAAATAATTGGTTTAACAATTAAGTTGTTTATAGAATTATGCTATCATTTACACACCTATATATGAGATACATCGAACTTCTCTGAAATCTCACGTATTATGCTATGAAATTACGAATCAATTATTGCTTTGATTTTGTCATCATCATCATCATCTTCGACTGGACGAGCAGAATGATTCATATGTTAGTAGAAAAAAGAGAAATTTCTGGTACTGGGTGTTTTTAAGCATATGATTAAATTTAAATAAAATTGAATAAAACATAAAATTTCACCAAAATTATTTATTTGTATTTTTTTTTTTTTTTAATGAAAGATACTCCGTGGTATACTTGGTCCCGTCAAAGAACATAATGGTTGGAGACGAAGATACGATTATTTTGAAATAGACAAATTGTATACGGTCAACCAAATACATGTACTATACGTTTTATAACAGCGTTAAGGTGATTCTTCAGTTGAATTTTATAAGGTGCTGCTAAATATGTTTAACTAAATCAATATAATTAAAATTATATTAGGCGGGAAACATATATGAAGGAATATGCCGCGATTAAGACAATATACGTAAATCATTCAGTATCACGCAGTCACACTTTGAAATTTCAAGTGTGCAAATTTTTATTTTGTTATTTAAATATATATTTCATGTAAAAAATTCCCTCAAGCATCGGCACCCTAGTAACACTGTCCGTAATTTGACCGCAAAATTTCCGCATTATATGTAGTAGTCTTTGGTTTCAATCCGAGGAAATATCTAAGGATTTCTTACGGATGGCCGCTGGAATTTTATATGATGAGTGCAACTCTGTCCATGGATATTTATAAAAAATGTCCTTGGATTATCCTTATATTTCCGATAATAATTTCTACGGATTCTCCTTAGAAGTATTTCTAGTTGTTATTATTCCATAGAATATTCAAAGTTTTTGTGAGCAGATCCACAAATTTACAATATATTTTAAGAAGTAATACCCATGAATTGTCCGTATTAGCAGAAAAAATTTTCTTATGACGATGATGCCAAATCGCGGTTTAATTCAGTTTTTTACTTATCGACCAAAGTTCTATGAGCACGGAATGCATATGCTACCCGAACGATGGCAAAAATTCATCGATTATGCACTTATTCTTGTAATAAACAAAAAAAAATTCATGAAAAGTCTTATAAAATTTCTCGGAAATATATCGATTTGAGTTGCTGATTGTTTCAAAAATTATGAAAATTAATTCAAAAGAGTAAGGATAATATTTAGATAAGAGAAGTATACAAAATTTAAAACACTGTGTTGAATAATTGATGAAATTAATTATGAATACAATATCGCGTCGATAAATGTTGCACATATTACCCTGACAATCCAAAGATTTCAATTGATCTAAATAAAATACTATTACATTAATAGGAAAATATATGGACATTCTTTGGACAAATTCCAAAATAAATTTACCATGGAATTTACCATCAATCAAGATGATTCTTTTCACGGAAATTTTCCTTATTTTTCAAAGTACGGACAAATTGTTACTAGGGCATATACAAAACATGCATATTTTTAAAAAAGCAAAACACCGTTACGCAAAATATTCGACTACGAATATTTGTTTCTGACTTCCAACCTTCAGCTAGCAAAATAAAATACATTACATCGAATTTCACTTTTTAGTATCAATTCTACCGTTTTTCATATCAAAAAATCATACCCGTATTTTACAGAATAATTAAAACAATGATTTTCAAATTACCCAGAAGTTATCCCAAAATAGGAATGACTATGTCTATACGAAATAAAAAAGATATTCTTATATAGGTAATGCATAATCTTAGTATATTTTTTAATAGTTATAGGTATTTTATAATATATACGGGTTATACTGGCTTCCATTATAATACAATGATTATATAAAATAAATAGACGATAATCCATAAATAAAAGTTTTACAAAAAAATCTTTATACCAAAAATGATTGTGTAAATATACTTATAGTAAATTGTAGAAATATGTATTTGTTTAATATATGTAAATTCTATAGAGATGAATTATAATTATGTTATTGTTTACATTGTACTACATATACTATTATGCAAATATCATGTCAAAATACATATTCTTTTATTTTTATTCTTGAAATGTTTTTTACAAATTATTGTTTCATTTAATATATAATCAAGTACCTCTATACATATATTTTTTATAGAACAATTTAAAACATTATAGATAGTTTATTACATAAAAAAAAAAATGTTCATGTTCATTCAAATAAAAATATAAAATTAAACACACATTTTTTGTTCGATTGAAATTTCATTTTTACTGTATAGAGCTCTTAATGAATTTCACTATTCATATTGCTTGATAAAATACATATATTCAATAATACGTAAAATGATATACAGGAAACTATACCTATACGTAGTTACGTTGTATGGTTGTATATAAATATAGATATATCAAATATATGGTATAATTGCTTTTTGCATTCATTCACATTTTTTATGATTTCTATTCGCATTTTTTGCTTGTCAACTATATATCTATATATAAATCTATCTATAATATCTGTATATATAATATATGTTTAATAAAGGGTGTTTTTTTAAGGGTAATAGAACTTTAAATTTAAATTAAAACACAAAGTTTTTAATATAATTAAAGATATTTGAAAATAATATTAGCGGTTAATATGAATCAATATATATGAACAACGGCTAGCTGTTACACATAATGCATTCGATGTGTTCAATTAATCACGACTTGTACTTAACAAATCGGACTTTATTTCATTAATGTCACTCGTTATATAAATACGTCAAATCAAAAGATCTTGGCGTTCAATTAAATAGTTCGTTTCTTGAAATAATTGAATCGTTTAAATTGATCATCGATATCTGTAACGACCACCATTTACCATTACATATTTCTAAAGAAATACGAACCGAAATCGATTATACCTCCAGTGAATAATTCACATCTTATACGCAGTCAATTATTGTTAATTTAATGCAATCTCATTAATAACATGAAGATTATCGTTTAACCAGAAATGAGCATTGGAAGTATTATTGAAGTGATACAAGTTCCATAATTATTTGTTACACTTAAACAAATACCCTCAATATGTACACATATCCTATATAACTATATATAAAGTTTAGCTTTTGCAATATAATGCATCTGTATATACAATATATTTTGTATATATGATTATATGAATAGGTATGGGTATGTAAAAACTATACATGCTATGATATATGGGTATACGTGCGGTTTGCATATTCATTATGAAAATTAAAAAAAAAAAAAAAAAAACGTTTAAATGAAATTGATGATATTATAGATTCACAACATTCTGCTACATTGATATGGAAACTAATATTGTATATATATTATATACGTTCATATACATATAACGTATAAATATATATATACATTAATATACATTGATGTTATTTAAATATATTATATACTTAATATATTTAGTATATAAAATGTTTATAAAATTGTACGGCCAGCAATTGTAAAGTAAATCTAGGAGAATACTAGCAGCACACATTTTAGTTAAATTAAAATCTGACACCATATATATCCCGACTTTGGAAGGATCTTTGAGACCGATCGATTTGTGAGAAAATTTTACATGCAATTGTTATATATTCACTTACATATTTTAATTATCCCCATTTTTAGGTTGACAGGGACCATACAATTCAAAAATTCAAATTACACCTCTACATTCATCATTCAAAAGATTATCTTTATTTTTTTACTACACAAATAATAATCGATCTGAATGTTACGGTTATATACAATAACATGGAAAAATTTCCATCTCAGCTAAAAAAAAATTTATTAGATTTATATTTAGTTCCTTTGATGATATAAAAAATTATAATAATAATAAAAAGATAGAAAATCAATCAAATATATGCTATAAAAAAAATTGCTTTTATATTATTCCAATTAATATTAAAGTTAAATGTTGATTACTTTTCAGTTCAACAAATAAAATTTCAAATTGAATTCTAAATGCCATTGTCTAACTAAAAGGATACATATAATATATATGTGCTACATCAATATATTCGAGCACATACATACACATACACACTATTGAAATAAAATCAATTAAAATATTGTACAATTGTAGTATTCGAATTTACTACATTATATACACATACATAAACTATATTATCATTTGTTTTCCCTTAATTATAATTATAATGAATATAAATGTAATGTATAGTAGTGTAGTTTGAAACACTAAAATAGTGAAAAATTAAAATTAATTGTTCTAATAATAAAGTATTTATATATATGCAGACTATAGTTAGGTATAGTTCGTCGTACATATGACTATACGCTGTACATTGTACGAGTATATATATATACAATATTACTGTATATAGTACATTCATTTCCTTTACTAATGTATTTCATTAAATACTCTTTTTATATTTAAACATTTACATCAGATTTTCCTTCTTTTTTTTTCAAGTTTCAAAATGAATAGGCGAAATGTCGTATTGTTAAAATATTCTTTGTAATTTTTTTTTGTCAAAAATTATAAAATTTATGGGCTATGGTATATATACAGTAGATTGGCACCTCTATTCTACGAAATTCATTAGGACGTCGATATCGATCCTCCAGGTTTCGCATGCGAACAATATACTTTTGTAGTTTTGAGTCAAAAATTCGGTATTATGAATCACGTTAGACGACCCCAAGATGTTTAGCATATGTGAAATTCAGCCCGGCCTTTACATATTCCATTTTCATACCGCTTAACACATAATCAGATGTTACCACACTACCGACGAAACAAAATTCTTTAACCTCCTCAATTATGTCTGTCATGGATTTTAAATGAATCAGTGTCTATCCTCTGATTCCCATCGTGTAGCAATTTAGTTCTCGACACATTGATCGCCTATAATAACCCGTGTGATTAGAATTCTTTTGTAAAAATTATAATATTTTATTTTCCATGTGACACTTCGTACGTATCATCAGGCAAACAGCATCGATAAAATCGATTTTACGACCTCAACTGAATGATCTTCAGTGAATAAATAAAAGAATTGGTATTATATGGAGTTGTTAACGATAATGAATAATATATAATGGTGAAAGGATCCAAACTGGTTTTATTCCAGTAGTCACGCGGAATGCTGTTTCAAGTTTGCCGTGATACAACAATACCCTACTTCATTTCCTATATAAAGCGCTTTAATCATGTTTCTTTACTGAGAGCTAATAATTTAACAAAACCTTAAAAAAAAAATTTATGATTGCAAACTGTCAAAAGATCGCTTGATGGATACAAGCAATGCATATAGATTGTAACTGCACAGATTGTACGTTAATCATGTGTTAGGTGTTTATTTGATCATTGTAAGAGTATGTTGGTCCAAATCCAGCCTGCTCCATACGAAGACCTAGTTCGATCCATTCTGAAATGTGAGTCGACGAAATGGAGATGTTATTATTGAAGAACTATTTAGTATCTTCGTGAAATATTTATAACCATCTCAGCATTTGATCATCTTCAATTATCAAGTGGTCACCACTAATACCCATCACTGAATAATCAGTGCGAACAGGTTTGTTGGACAACTTTCGCATGAGCTTATTTATATAAAACTCCCATTTGACATGCATCACTTGCAATTACATTTATCCATTTTCAATTTTAGTATTATCTGTATTCTTTGTCGATTTTCGTACATGTGGTTTAAAGGTCTTTTTGTTCAAATGATAAACAAACTGTTCAACTTTATACATATCAATTACCGCTCATGTACCATCATCTTTTTTGTTTTTTTTTATTTAAGTATTTGGTAGCTAATCCCAAAGAGGGTAATCAATGATTTTTCCTTTAATAATACATCTATAGATTATAACCAATTTATTCATTATTTATTTCTTGAATGATTTCTTTTCAGCTGTTGATCTTCAAATCGCATATTATATAACATTTTAAAAGAACATTCGTAAAATATTTTTAACTTAATTTTGTAAAATTTTGTATTATAGTATAATTGTTTATGTTTCATGTATACGTTACCTCTATATAGTCCTATGAAATATAGTATAAAATATATAAATAACTGAAAAAAAAAAACACACAACTCCAATCTCGTTATACTCAACACAAATAGAAGATTTAATATAGCGCATATAATATGAATTTTTTTGTAATTTAATAATTTTTCTCATGTCAGTGTACGAGTACACACGCGTGTGTAGAGAGTTGAGTTTCATATATTTATATATATTACATATTTATATGTATAATGAAAAAAAAAATTCTATATATACCGTCAAAATGTAATGGTAAAATAAGATTCAGTCAACCACGAAATTAATTTTTAATATCGGTATTAAATCTTAAAACTTTGACAAAGATGATTTTACCAATTTTAATTCAAGTAAATATTATTAAATCTCCATTAATTTTGGAATGCTGTGGTTTACATAATATAATGTATGAACATTTTTATTTTATTATAATATAATATTAGAACATATATGTACATTGAAGTGCACATGTATGAAAATACGTATAGGTATATAGATAAGAATTTATTTTAAGCACATTAAATTCATTATACACTCTTGTATTTCTAATATATATTTGTAAGCATATAACAATAGCAGAACATTATTGTATGTATATAATTTTTGTAATGCTCATGGGATGTTAAATAATATATATGGTATACATATATACAAGTTTTTGTAAATACAACGAATTTTCATACCTAATTGTAAGTATGTGAAAATCTAATAATTATTACAAAGGGATGAGTAATTTGTTGTTGAGTTATTATCCAACAACACATACACATATATTTATAACACACAACATTTAATATATATGTAATTATTTATAGCTGAATAATGTATAATACATACATAAAATGTAATTTAAGTGTGCATATACTTGGTATTATATGTTAAGTTATATATTGTATATTTGAGTGAATATCTTCTTAAATTTTATGTACACTTAAGAACTAAATATATATAAATATATTGTATATATATATATATATATGAAAACGTATATTATATAATAGATTAATATGTATATCTATATATAAATACTATATACATACGTTTGTAATACATGATAATGTTATTATGAGGTTTTGCTCTTTGGAATTTACATAATACCTTAAAACATAAACAGCATATTATATAATAAACGAACGTTCACAACACAGAACAGAACAGAAATGTTTTCAAATACACATATATAACCATACTATAATATATATATATAAATATAACATGTTATAAATATATTATGAAGAATGTGTTGTGCGATGGTTTTGATAACTGAAATTGATTTTAAATTTAGAATAACAAATGTTTTGAGAAAGATATCGAAAACTATATATATATACAAAGTTAATACATTTAATCTATTGGAAAAGTATTTAATTTAATTTCATTATACATATATATATATATATATATAAAATGTTATATATAGAATTATGTAAATTACATAGTATATATATATAAACACATATTATTATTTCCTGAAATTATATCTATGGTATACATATATGTGTGTATATAAACACAATCTCAAAAATTAGTTATACTTTCATGCGTATCATTGATTACCAATTATTGAATTCATATATTATTATTGGTCATATATTGCTCCAAGTGGAGCTTATGACACCATATAAATATTCATTACAGCAAAGTTGGTAAATTACTCCGCATGGAACTATATAACAATTTACCAATTGTACTGCAATTAACGAAAGATAGATGCTTCGTTTAATTCTTATTTTAATTCTATTACTTTTATATGAGTGATCAGCCCCCATAGTGATATGTGTGTGCAGACATTGTTAATTGAACCCGCTTTTATTCAAGATTAATAAACATCAGCACTATATCACTGCGTTACTGAGTGATTTGAAGTCATATATACAATATTTAAAAGTATAAATGCTATATATATATTATTATAACTCAATAAAATAAAAATATAAAATTTATGTAACAACTTAAGCCAACATTTATTATAATATAGTCGGTATATTATTATTATGTATTTTGTATGTTTTAAAATGATATGCAATCGCATGCATAACAATAAACATTCTATATATTTTTCTATGTACAAAATGTTACATATACTCGCATATAAAGTAAAGTATTTGTTGTAAGACTAATAATACTTCAAATTAAATAAAATATTGCAATAATTGTATATTAGGTCCCTAAAAGACTGTCGTATTTATTAATAAACAAAATGTTATTATTTTATATTTTCTTCATATGCCTCAGCTCATAAGATTACTTGTTTGAAAGAAAAAATACATATGATATTTTACTCAAATTTGCGTATAGCCGTATATTATATTTGTATATATGATACAGGGTGTTTTTTTAATGGTGTTAAATCTATAAATTTTAATAAAACACAAATTTAAACAGTTTATAACATATTCACCAATAATGTTTTACTTTTGAGTTACTTCGAAAAATCATCATGGAACATTAAACAATTCTACATAGCTTCCTGAAATTTTATTTTATTAATCAGTCTTTCGAGTTTGACTAAACCTAACTCAATTTTTTTTCTCAAAGACTTGTTATTAAAACTATATAGTTTAATTGTAATAATAAAAAACTATTCGTTAACTTAATTCTAAACTGTAATAACATTTTTTATTAAGAAATCATCCAATGGTGATTGTTAAAATTATTATTATTCCACTATTCTATTCTTGTGGTTTTATTTAATTTAATTTATTTATTTAATTTTTAGTTACTTTTATTCAATTTACTTTAATTTTATAATTTTCACTGCATTAAATGTCTTGAGTTATTTCTGTTTTTGATTTTTTAGCGGTGTGAATTTGATGTTTTTCTTTTTAAAGTGCACCTTCAAAGGCAATTTTACATCCACTATCATACCCACATTAGTTTTCGTTGTTTTCATAGGGATTGATTGTTGATAATTGTAAAACATGATTCAGCCTTTTGTTGGTGAATTTATTATATACAAATTTATTTTCGTTCAACTTAATTCGTCATTTCTTATAGTCTCCAAACAAATAATATGATTGAAAGCAATCAATTACCTCTCAGTTATTTCTTGTATATCATTGCCTACCGCCATTACTGTAGTATTACAGGCAAATGTAGCAATATAGTAACTTCACTATTATCACTGTAGTTACATTATTGCTTCTAATACAATTTCTTGTAGAACGACTGCTCTAATCTTGTTTAATTTCCAATATTCATACCTAACATTTAATGTGATTTTGTAAATACACAATAATTACCAGTAGAGAAATATATTCTTTATTCTTAAATGTGAATAATTATTTTTTAACTTATTGTATGTATTTACAATTATACTAAATATAAAATGTCTAAATCTAAATAATTTTCTTGTGTATTATCCCAAAATTTTGCCAATGGCATTTACATTTTGTTTATATAATTTGGGAGTATACCTATGATTTCGTTCTATTCTTAAATAAATAATGAAACTTTATATACAGTCTTATTGTTTCAGTGGTCTGCTCATTTGGATTAATTGTTGTTGGTATAACGGTCAGCTGTGATAATTACATTTGGTTAAATTGAGCTTCAGCAGAGAATACATCAAATCCAGCTAATCTCCTGTTTCAATACAAAATTATCATTTTTGAACCGTCTGCATTCTAGCTACTATTTTCTTTTACAATAAAATAACGATATAGAATTTGTCACGAATGATGCTGCTTTTGAAAAATTCCAACAATGTACTGTATGGTATGACCAAATTGGACATCCACGAAAAATGTACAGAATCATACGTATACACCCAATATATTTATTTTACATATAATACACTATATTATATATTATACATAATATACAAATACAATATACATAAACTCAATTTTATATAATTCTATTATAGATATAAATAAATGTTAAATTATATTATATGGTTAATGGTTATGTTTATGTATTATATTGTGTGTGTATATGAATATGTATATTATATACAATATATATATATAGTTATATAAATGAATATTATTTATATTGTATAAATGAGAAATATCAAATATCCGGGTTTTATTATAATACACTAACTATGTATACTCGTATACATATAACATAAAATATTATCAAATTAATATTAAGAGCTACAAATAATAGAATATTCATAGTACAATTAAATAATTTAGATTTAAAATATAATTATTTTGATTATTTACTTATATATATTTACTTATATATATATAATAGAATATAAAATACTAAATATTATAATATAGATTTATTTAAAATACAATATAAATATAATAAAAGGGTATTTCAAATTGAATATTTAAAATTTAAATTATTTTTTGTAACAAATTTCTTGTCATATACTTTTTTTAAGCTACATATAATAATTTAAAGTTGGAAATGAAGTATATAACTTTAATGTCATACAATTACAATGCCTCAAAAAGATTGTAACACTATACGTATATCGATAGGGTATCGATCGTTCGCAACTGCTCAAATCCGCTGTCATGCAATCTTTCGGCACGATTTAGAATTTTGTGTGTACATTTTAACAAATTATGTTTTAAAAAATAAATCTAACCTTTATGAATAATAATAAACTAAGTTTTCTTATAAAATTCATAAATTTCTATTAGTGAATTCCGTCACTAATCTAATTCGTTCGCAATAGAAATTGCACTACATTAACTTTACATTTAATTTATGTTTTCATATATTTTTTAAAATAAAATAACAATAATTGATCGTCATGTAATTTAAATATTAAAATTTTTCAGTTCAAATAACATAAATACCCTAGCAACACTGTCCGTAGTTTGTCCGCAAAATTTGCGAATTATTTGTAGTTGTCCGTAGTTTCAATCCGAGGAAATATCTATGGATTTCTTATGGATGTCCACTGGAATTTTATATGATGAGTGCAATTCTGTCCATGGATTTTTATAAAAAATATTCTTGGATTATCCGCATATTTCCGAGGATAATTTCTACGGATTCTCCTTAGAATTATTTCTCGTTACTATTATTCCACAGAATATCCATAGAATTAATATTCATATTTTTTGTGAACAGATCCACGGATATCGACAAAAATATCTTTGGATCGTCCATGTAATACCCGTGAATTGACCGTATTAGCAGAATAAATTTTCTTATGACGATGATGTCAAATGTTGCGGTTTGATTCCATTTTTTACCGATAGACCAGAAGTTCTTTGAGCACGGAATGAAGATGCTGAACGATGGCAAAAATTCACCGATTGTGCAAGTTTTTCTGTAATAAACAAGAAAAAAAAAACAGCGGATAAAATCCATGAAAAGTTTTACAAAATTCCTAGGAAATATATCGATTTGAGTTGCTGGTTGTTTTAAAAATTATGAAAATAAATTAGAATAGAGTGAGGATTATATCTATAGATAAGTGAAATATACATAATTTGATTTCTTGGATAATTGGTGAATACAATACCGTGGAAATATGTTGAACATATTATTCAGACAATCCAAAGATTTCAATTGACATTCATTGGACAAATATTAAAATATCTTTTCCATGGAAAATATGTGGATTTTTCCACCAAAATTTTTCTCATCTTTCACAGTACGGACAAATTGTTATAAATTGCAAAATTTTCTTTATATTCAAAGATTAACAATGTCTTTGTGTTCGCTATTTGCGCTAATTATGACGATGAGGATGAAGATGAGATTTTTATAAGTTTATAAATTAGAATATTTCTCATCAAAGTTGAAGTTGAAGTTATAAATTAATTGTTACATTTTAAATAAGTAAAGTTATGGATTTAAGTTTAAATAAATATTATATCTTGAATTGCCCCCTGTGTTGTATATATCCGTATAATAACAACATAAATTTGAATGATATATATATTCTGTCTATAGAAATTACAAATATATTTGTAATAAAATATAATATGATTACAGATATTTTTAATTTCACCATAAAACTATATATACGACGAGTATGATAATTATATTTAATTGTATCATAATAATTTATTAATTTTTTTTCTAACAAACAATACACAATAAATATATAATAATATATTATTATACTTTCATAATGCATTTTGTATAACAATAATATATTATTACGTATAATACGCCTATATCAAATACAGATTAACATTTTCATAGTATTATTTTTATGTCAGTCGTATTATGATATACACAATAATTTTGGATAATTTATATGATCATTTGTTATACAATTTGCTTTAAATGATTTTATTTATTATATATATATACTCGTATTTATGCTTTTATATGTCATATAATAATACATAGATATATACGATTTTTCTTTATCATATTATATAGTTTTATTTGGCTTTTCCTCAATGCAGAAAATTCAATTTTATTTTCTATACAAGAAGACATATGTTTGTGTTTATGTGAATATAATAATATAAAATCGCATTAAATTTTATAGTCTTATTTTCATCTATATATAAATATATATACAATACATATTCAGATGTATATGCCCGTGTTAGCACATACACGATTCACATATATGTACATATGAGATTTTCTTTAAATTGTGTACATTTTCTATTTATATTTTATATACGAGTGAGTATATTTCCTTTTTGCAATTTTTAGTTTTTTCATATATAGCATAAAATATTTAATTTATAATATGCACGATTTTAGATTTATATTTATTTTCAATTTTTCATATTTATAGCATAATATACATAAAAATGATATGTTTTTCCATTATGTTGAAATTTTATTAATTCAACCCAATTGCCATTAGTCTTTATTGTATATACAATGGATAGACGACATCATACTTATATTGTATAATATATAATTGGTGCATACATCAATCTATTTTTTTGTTGTCTATCTATAATATATATAGCACAAACACCTTTAAATAATTAAATTTTAAAATAGCATTTGGCAACAAATGTCATAACAATTTTATTTTTATTGAAATCAATTGCATATACATATGAATTTGGAAAATTTACTATGGCTAAATTTTTATCAATTAGTATAAAATGTTATTAAGGAATTTGCGCTAATAAAAAGTGTCAATAAGTAAATAAGAAAAATAAAAAATTTATGCATAATAAATATGAAAATGGGTTTAAACATTTAAACATCTATATGTATATAATAAAATGTGAGGTAAATTTCTAAAGTATTTCACCATAATGTTAATAATTCGTATTAAACATCAAATTTGACATATATATAAAAATTATTCCATATAAATATATTATCATGTGTCGCTAGTATTCATGACACACAAGTTAGCCACTATAGCCTGATGAAATGACCTAATATTCATGTAAATTATCGTTCAGATCAAAACCAACTTTTAATATAACAATAATTCACATATCATGCATTATATCACATGAAATTTTTGGTAGTCACACTCACTAATGTGATCCTATTCACAATACTTTATTTATAATAATGATATTAAAAATTAAAAATAAATTTATTTTTAATACAATTAATTTTCAAGATTTTTCACATAACATTGAATGATTAAAAATTTGATTCTATATGAATCTATATATGATATACATTCGAATTAACAACAATATGCGCAGATACCTTTCACATATATCTAATGCAAGTGAATATATTAGGTTGTCAAATATCTCCCTTCCGCCTTTTTGTCTTTTTAATTTCGCGGCTATGTACAAAGCGCTACAGAGCTCGTATCTGGCAACACTGTACATAATTTGAAAGCTCTTGACATAACAAACAAAACGACGCTATGTATGATTAGTTTGGATATTGCGTTCAACAGTTATAGACGTGTAAACATGGAGTTCACTAACGCCGAAATTCGCGCTATTTTAAAGTTTTCCTTCGTTAAAGGCAAATCCGCTAGAGAAACGTTCCGTGAGATTAATGGTGTTTTGGGGGATGGTACTCTATCACTTCGAACCGCGGAGGAATGGTTTCGACGATTCAGAGCCGGTGAAAACGACACCATGGATAAGCCAGCCGGCGGAAGACCTGTGACGACAAATACCGATCAAATCATGGAATACATCGAGTTAGACCGGCATGTGGCATCTCGTGACATCGCCCAGGAGATGGGAGTTAGTCACCAAACCATTTTAAACCATCTGCAGAAGGCTGGATACAAAAAAAAGCTTGATGTTTGGGTGCCACATGAATTAACAGTGAAAAATCTAATGGACCGAATTTCCATTTGCGAAATGCTGCTGAAACGGAACGAACTCGACCCATTCTTGAAGCGGATGGTGACTGGCGACGAAAAATGGATCACATACGACAATATCAAGCGAAAACGGTCGTGGTCGCAGGCCGGTGAATCGTCCCAAACAGTGGCCAAGCCGGGATTGACGGCCAGGAAGGTTTTGCTGTGTGTTTGGTGGGATTGGAAGGGAATCATCCACTATGAGCTGCTCCCATATGGCCAGACGCTTAATTCTACCATCTACTGCGAACAACTGGACCGCTTGAAGCAGGCGATCGACCAGAAGCGTCCAGAATTGGCCAAAAGGAAGGGTGTAGTGTTCCACCAGGACAACGCCAGACCACACACTTCGTTGATGACTCGTCAGAAGCTACGGGAGCTCGGATGGGAGGTTTTATCGCATCCACCATATAGCCCGGACATAGCGCCAAGTGATTACCACCTGTTCCTGTCCATGGCGAACGCCCTTGGTGGTGTAAAGTTGATCTCAAAAGAGGCTTGTGAAAAGTGGCTGTCCGAGTTCTTCGCAAATAAGGAGGGGGGCTTCTACGAGGGAGGTATTATGAAGTTGCAGTCTAGATGGAAACAGATTATCGAACAAAACGGCGCATATTTGAACTAAATCCGATTACTGTAACACTTTTTATAAAGCATTGAATAAAGAGCAAAAAGGCGGAAGGGAGATAGTTGACAACCTTATATTTGAACTTACAATATGATATTGTGAATTTGGGTATCTGCCATATATAGCATAAGTTAATTTAAATCGAATATTTTCCATCAACTATAGACGTTAAACCTGATTACATATAGTCAACTCTCGACATTTTGACTTAATCATAAAATATAGATGGTAATTATATTATATATTGATTTTCATTTCAAATATTAGTCAAATCTTTAGCTAGATATTTTATTTCTTTATGAAACGCTTTGTTATTCGTTCTATACGAAGATAAAGTTCATCCAGACAGTATCCAAATACTTTAAATTTTCTATTTGATTTATCCGCACTATAAAATTTTAGCGTTACTTCAAAACGTATATTTATATTTATATATTTATAATAATATTAGTATTTAGTGACTCAACTGAAATTTTTAGAACTTTTTAAAAATATCTATAGTTATAACAATTTTGTATCAAACACAATTTAAACTAAAATTTTTTCTGTCTAATATAATTTGATAGAGTTTTACGCATTATTGAACTATGCACCGCAGTTACAATTTATACCGACAACGAAAAAAATTAATTTTAATCACTTATTTCAAAGTGTTTATCAATACTCCGTATATGATACTCGTATAGAACTATAACTTATAAAAAATTTAAGATAATTTTGCATATAAATTGAATTGTAATTCAGTAAGAAAATAGTAAAGAAAAATTGTCTTTATTTTATTTTAAATTTAAAATGTATTTATTTTTTTAAACCTTTGACTAATACTCCTGCATGTTATTGAACACAAAAGTTATAAAACCAAATTATGTATTAAAACCATATACTACAAATAATTTGTCTCCAAAAATTTATCTGTTTTTATACATTATACACAATTATACAATTTATATGTAAATTTATATATAACATAGCTTTTTTTTAAAGCAATTTTCAATTCTAATTTAATCTTTAAAACATTATTATATAAATTATATACTTTATATTATTATTATTTATTATATTATTATTCATATCAGTGTACCAGAAAATATCTATACATATAAAGAAAAACAAATAACCATTAAAAATAGAAAAAAAGAAAGATATTTGAAAGAAATTTACGTTTTTCTTGTGTTTATATGGAAATAAAAAATAGCAGATTCTTTTTAATAATTAAAAGAAAACAATACAATTAGCAAAAGCATATATAACGAAGGATACAATATTGAAACGTACTACAAATACAATGTACACAATTATATGAATATATATATATATATATATTTTATACATTATTATATATATATGTTTATATTATTGCATATATGAGTATATATATATATATATACATGTGATATAACCTTGTATAGTGATGTATCATAAATTTTCGTGGCGCCATATCTGTAACTTTTCTGCAGGGTGTTGTTTTTCCATTCCATCTATTTCTTTTTTATTTTATATTATTTTTTTTTTTTTTCTGGTCGCATTATTTTTCCTCTTGACTTTTTTTCACATAATATTGCAGGCAATTAAATCGTTCCCTAAGGGTTTAAGTGAAAAGAAGTATAGAGAGATGATACTATATAGTAAAGGTTTCACTTTGTAAAAATATAAAATAACAATGCTTTTGTTAGTCTCCTAACTATACTCGTATGTACAAGAAAGCATAATAGTTTTTTTTTTAGTTCATCGTGTCCTGAATGAAATGAAATAAAATATATCTTTTCTTTATATTTTATATATATTAGCTGAGCACATTGTTACGTATATATATATATATATATATAAAGTTCTTTATACTATATGTTTATGTTTTTTCTTTAACATTATGTATAACACATATACATACAATATATAGTATATATACTACACATATGTAGCATAACACATATACATATATATATAGTCAAAGTTAACAAAAGATTGTTGGTTGTCTTTTGCAAAACATATGTGGCTCGACAAAAGCAATTGTTTGGACATTCAGTTAAGCAAGTATAGCAGGCCAGAGTAACAACAACAATAACAAAACAACACACAATTTTTTCCTCCCTCCGAAAATATATATATAATATATGAGTTATTTATGTATCTACTTTAGACTGTTAAATTAAAAAAAAAAAAATAATTCCAAACATATAATGATTAATATATTACATAAGTATAAAATACTTTTTCCAAACTTTTTATATATTGTATAAAGAGTATTATAATAATGTGAATTATATAGAAAAACAACAATAATATATGTGTGCTTTTGCTATGCTATGTATTTGTATATATATATATGCAGTAAGATTTGAATATATATGTACAATAGTTAGAGATATATATTTATACACGACTATATGTCTAATAGTTAATAAATAAACCAGTGTTGGGCATATCCGCGCGTAAACAATGCGTAGATAACTGTATAGAAAACATTGTTTATGTAGACGGACAACACATAATCAATGTTTTTGTAATAAAAGTACACATATATAATTACAAAATATAAAATTAAAATAAATAAATATATACATTTAAACTATTATATACTTACTTACTAACTCCATGGCATTATAACCTAGGTACGGTTTTAGCCATCTCCAACCTGACCTATCCCCAGTCAATGTCTTCCAATCCCGAATTTTAAGGATCTTTATATCACAGTTTACTGCATCAAGCCATCTCGCCTTAGGTCTTCCGGCTTTCCATCTACCTTCTGGATTACCATTCAACAGTTTTTTTGGCACACGCTTCTCCTCCATGCGTAATACGTGTCCCGGCCATCTCAATCTATTGATTTTGATTGTTTTGACAATATTTGGTTGAGCGTATAACTTGTCTAATTCAAAATTGTATTTTCGCCTCGAAACCATTCTGTTCATTGACGTGACCAAATATGCCACGGAGTACCTTTCGTTCGAAAATCCTAAGTAATTGTTCTTGGTTCTGTGTCTTGTACCAAACCTCCGACCCATACGTTAATATTGGACGTATTAATGTTGTATATAGCTTGCACTTAAGATATCGTTGTAATGTTTTCGATCGGAATTGTTATTTTTAACCCGTAATAACATCTGTTTCCAGTTGCTACCCTGCGGCGAATTTCCTCTTCAATATCATTGTCTACATTTATCAACGATCCTAAGTATACAAAACTATTGACTATTTCAAAATTGTGTTCTCCAATATTAACAATTTAATCTCGAATTCATTATGTCTATATATCATCAGCATACGCAAATAATTGACCCGATTTTGTAAAAATTGTGCCTTGTTTATCAATATTTATGCCCCTCACTGCCCTTTCCAGCGTAATATTAAATAGTAGTGTTGATAATGTGTCGCCTTGTCGTAGTCCATCAACTATCACAAAGTGATCAGATAATTTACCTCGGTTTCGAACTTGTGACTTCACATTTTCCAACTTCATGGCCACCAAATCTATCAGTTTTTTTGGAATACCAAACTATTCCATAATTTTCCATAACTTTAATATATTGACGCTATCATATGCCGCTTTGAAATCAATAAAACAAATTGTGTGTATCAACATTGAATTCCATACACTTTTCCAAGATCTGCCGTATACTAAATATTTGATCAAATGTAGATTTATCTGCACAGAAACCACCCTGGTATTCTCCGATAATTTCATTGGTGTATGGAATAAGTTTATGGTATAGTATATTAGCCAATACCTTGTATAGCTAATGTTTAATTAAGTTATTCCTCTGTAGTTGTTACAATCTAATTTGTCACCTTTCTTGTACAATGGACAGATAATACCATCCTTCCACTCATCTGACACTTGTTCATTGAAACTATTATATATCAAAATGAATTATAATAATATTTTAAATGAGCCTTTTTTAAATTATCCTTTTTATTTTATTTCTATTTTAATTCGATATATTAAGTTTACGCATATATATTCTATATACAGTCGTAAAACATGGTCATGTAAAATTTCATTTATAGACAACGCTTAAACAACACGCGTATGGTCTATGGTATGGCAGGCCCAACACTGAATTAGAAACATTATACATCACATAATATTCTATACAATGAAATGACAAATGTTATTTTATCATATCATATACCATATATGTATGTTTGTAAGTAAATATGAGGTAAATTATACGTTAAGTTATAGTACATTTCATTCTTTAATTTGATGATAAATTTACCACATATAAAGAAAAATTTAATAATATAAATTTGCAACATATACCATATACACTTTCGTCAGGTACATTATATACAATTGAAAATATGACTGATATAGACTTTTATAAAAGAAATACGTATATTATATTAACAATGATTTATAATATTAGTATGTATAGCGTATAATATGATTTTCAGCTATGATAATATAATGTAGGTAGAGATGTGTAGAGAGCACTATAATATTAAAAAGTAAATACTGTAATCCTGTGAATTACATAATAAATATGACACAATATATATACGAGTACAAAAAGCACACCGATGAAAGATTTTAATGATATTGTGAAATTCAAATAATAACAAATTTAAACTGAAAAATAATTTCATTGCGTGATCAATAATCTAATAAATATATATCCTAATTCTTATTTCGAGAATGGGTTTTGTTATATTGCTACAACTTTTATGCTATTTCTTACAGTTGTTGATGAATGTTTGTCACCAGAAGTATTTTTTGATTGATCCACACAAACGATGAAGAAATCAATATAATGAAGATGAAAAGAAATTTCTGTAAACATAATACAATTTTCAATTTTCGGTTGTCGAAGATGTTTTAAATTTCGATGGTTTAAAATACAATTTTAATTCTAAAATAATAGTATTATTACTTAAAAATAATGCCAATACCATATTGTACAAATATGAATTTGGGTTGAAAATTAATCTCAAATGGTTTAAAAATCGTCGTAAACTTCGTTGTGTTTATTATTTAATAGTTCTTAGTTTATAAAAAGCGCGTAAACTAATTTTGTGGTTTATGACCGGGTCCAAAATATTCAACCGTGCGTATCATATACAATTATTCAATTCAACACAGCAAAATATTGTATTTTAATGACAACATTGCACATCGTCTGCTACATTCTTTGTCCATCTTCCGAGAAATAAATGATATTATCTCTAAGGCAGAAATTTGTTTCCTTTGAAATGATCCATTCATTTGACCTTTTTTGAAGCAATGGTCAGCTAGAGGTGTATCAAGCGGAACAAATGTTTGGTGAATACAAAGCGATAGGTAAAACTAAATGTTTCTGACGTGCCCTAGACCGGTTTATAGTATAGTATAGTATAGTAGTAAATTTCATTGCCTTTGTAAATTATCCTCGTTTATTTGTAAATGTATGCTAACAGTTTTCATTTTACATTTTACATTTTAAAAATTCTGAAAATTCTTTAGGTCTTGCAGTCAAATATTCTTTATCATTTACACCCTGCAAATCGCTTCGCACTTTTAACTAACCTTTTACTATAGTTGCATTTAATAAAGCATGTGCGTTCATCGCATAAATTTCTATATGTACAAACGATGTGTTACTTTACTTTGTAATAAAATAATGAAAAAAATCTTCACGCTGTTTGCTGTTTTCCATAATCAAAGCGCTAAAATTAATTGCGGTTAACACTACTATGACTATGACGTTGAATAGGTTATGGTGACGGATTTCAATGTAAACACCAGGTTCGTCAACCTATCGCTATGTCACTGTTATGTTTTTCTAAATTAATTGTAATAATATTCTATTAATTATTTTATATAAAGGATTACGAATAAATACATTTTTATTTCATTTTTATATTTTTAGAAATTAACTTGAATTTTTAAAATATACTCGTCGCGTCGCATTCAATGTATATAAAGAGAATATAAAATGTACGGTATCTATACCAAAAATATTACTTACTTTGATATTTGAATCAATACCGCGCATAAATTTATGTAAATTTAAAAATTATATTAAGTGGTCGAAGAAGACTATACAAATATTACCATATTTTACCATATATTCCTATATATTAGGTTGTCAACTATCTCCCTTCCGCCTTTTTGCTCTTTATTCAATGCTTTATAAAAAGTGTTACAGTAATCGGATTTAGTTCAAATATGCGCCGTTTTGTTCGATAATCTGTTTCCATCTAGACTGCAACTTCATAATACCTCCCTCGTAGAAGCCCCCCTCCTTATTTGCGAAGAACTCGGACAGCCACTTTTCACAAGCCTCTTTTGAGATCAACTTTACACCACCAAGGGCGTTCGCCATGGACAGGAACAGGTGGTAATCACTTGGCGCTATGTCCGGGCTATATGGTGGATGCGATAAAACCTCCCATCCGAGCTCCCGTAGCTTCTGACGAGTCATCAACGAAGTGTGTGGTCTGGCGTTGTCCTGGTGGAACACTACACCCTTCCTTTTGGCCAATTCTGGACGCTTCTGGTCGATCGCCTGCTTCAAGCGGTCCAGTTGTTCGCAGTAGATGGTAGAATTAAGCGTCTGGCCATATGGGAGCAGCTCATAGTGGATGATTCCCTTCCAATCCCACCAAACACACAGCAAAACCTTCTTGGCCGTCAATCCCGGCTTGGCCACTGTTTGGGACGATTCACCGGCCTGCGACCACGACCGTTTTCGCTTGATATTGTCGTATGTGATCCATTTTTCGTCGCCAGTCACCATCCGCTTCAAGAATGGGTCGAGTTCGTTCCGTTTCAGCAGCATTTCGCAAATGGAAATTCGGTCCATTAGATTTTTCACTGTTAATTCATGTGGCACCCAAACATCAAGCTTTTTTTTGTATCCAGCCTTCTGCAGATGGTTTAAAATGGTTTGGTGACTAACTCCCATCTCCTGGGCGATGTCACGAGATGCCACATGCCGGTCTAACTCGATGTATTCCATGATTTGATCGGTATTTGTCGTCACAGGTCTTCCGCCGGCTGGCTTATCCATGGTGTCGTTTTCACCGGCTCTGAATCGTCGAAACCATTCCTCCGCGGTTCGAAGTGATAGAGTACCATCCCCCAAAACACCATTAATCTCACGGAACGTTTCTCTAGCGGATTTGCCTTTAACGAAGGAAAACTTTAAAATAGCGCGAATTTCGGCGTTAGTGAACTCCATGTTTACACGTCTATAACTGTTGAACGCAATATCCAAACTAATCATACATAGCGTCGTTTTGTTTGTTATGTCAAGAGCTTTCAAATTATGTACAGTGTTGCCAGATACGAGCTCTGTAGCGCTTTGTACATAGCCGCGAAATTAAAAAGACAAAAAGGCGGAAGGGAGATATTTGACAACCTTATATTATTTCCTTCTATTCAGTGGAATTATTTTTATTTCAATTATTGTCATAATATCGTATATATTGTAGACGCAGTATATATAACTATAACATAACTATATATAATTATAACATATATACAAAAAACAAACAATTAAATAAATCTATAATGAAAGAAAATAATACTGCACAAATATAAAATTCTATCTATCTTGAATTTCGTTCGTTTTTTCGTTAACGAAAAAATATATACACATTGTTAATATTGTATAATATTATAATAAAAATTTATTTTTTGCAATTTCATTGTGTCCAAAGAAGATTTTCACAATTTTATAATATACATTTTATACATATACTACTACATACACAAATAATATAAATTTAATAAATACATTGTTCGTAATCTATTTTAAAAAATATATTTTTATTTATTTTACTATTTACCGAGTATATGTATATTTTATATTATTATTATCATTTCATTATTAATATTAATATTTTGTGCTGATCATCCGGTGTTTGTAAAAACGATAGCTACGATATAATAATAAAAAAAAATATATTAGAAAAAAAAAAGAAATTATTTTATAAATTAAGAATTTTTCTATATACTAACTACAATATATATGAATTTTTCTTATGAGATGTGATGAAAAAGATAAAAGAACACTTTAACCATTTTTATTTCAATTTTTCTTATCTCAATGTATACCTTATACATATATATACATACGTCATATATAATATGTATTATGGATGTATAAGGAACTACTTATTATTATGTACAGACAATATTCACTAATTCAAACCATATATATATATTTTTTCTACTTATTTTTCGTTATATAATACAAAATATACTGTAAGGATAGATAAGTATTTATTTTGCTGTGACTACAATGAGTCTATAATACGTGTATATGTGTCTGCATATATGTTATATTTACGTTTTTACGTTGATTTGTCTTATTTATACAGAGCATATATATTATATATATATATGACATATACAATCGACAGTGGTTTGCATAATTATACAATTATCAAAAATTTAGTTTCTAAATTTACTTAAATTGAAATACATATTGTGATTTGAGTACAATTTAAACAGAAAATTTGCAAATATGCACATGCTGATGCGTTTATGACCAAAGTGCGTAAATATAGATTTTGTTAGTTATGTTATATACTTACACTATACACAAAATTTAATTTAATAATCATAGACAGGTAGGCGTAAGTCACATGACAACCGAACGATTTAACATAACCAAAAAAGTTAAATAGTTTTTTCGATTCATTATCATTTGATTCACTCAGAAACAGGGGCGGTTCCTGAGAAATATTTGCATGACCTTGTTCCAAATATATTTTTCTTAAAGTCACTACTAATACTACTAATACATTGTAAAATATTAGGTCGGAGGCCAATGAAAAATTTTCGGAAAAATTACTTTTCAAGAATTATCAAATTTTCTGAAATGAAATAATAATATTGTATAAATTTTTTGTACCATTTTTTATGTTTTTCCAATACAGAACCATTATTTTTATTTTTATTTCTCTTACATCGGATGGAAGATCGACTAAATTTTCTGAATGCTTGAAGAAATTTTGAAAGTTTCTGCTATGAAATTATGTAATTAAAATTGAAAATCCGTTAAAACTATGGCTCGTAATTAGAAAATTTAATAATTCATGAAAAACGATTTTCCCGAAAATTTTCCATTTATAGTTATTTTGTATCAAAAATTAGAGTTACAAAAATGTTATTAAAATAAAAATATGAAAAAAAACATCTTTATCCTGTGTGTTCGTTCGGTTACCATATAAAGACTTACGGACATCTTTTAGTTAATATTTTAAAATTAAAACACGAATATTGTGATTAACAAATAATATTTCGCAACAGTTATACTAATTAAGGTACGAGCGTGAAAATGCATTATTACAATTTTCTTATTGCAATTTAATTTTCGTAAACTACTGTATATAGTATACGTTTATTATAGAATATATTATATAATATAGAATTAATTCTTGTGAATAGAGAAGTATAGAATTTATCTACACGAACTATCATATTATAGACTTTATATGCTTTGTATATGTACAAAAAGGGCTAGAAGGCAACAAAATAAAAAAAAAATAGAAAAAAAATAACAAAAATAAATACATTTAACATACACAATATATGTTTGTTAGGTTAGCTAACAAAAAGCTAAATAATATTATATAAATATTACATGTTTATACATGTACATTGTATATATACTGCCATATATATATATATTTATGCCATAGAGTAGAAATGAAATAAGAAAAACAAAACAAAAATACACATATAATATAAAACTATAGAATTTCACCACGTGAGTGTAATGAAAACGAGATGTTTATTTTGAAAGACATCTTAATGTGATTCAAGTTTTCTCTTTTTCCCGTTCATTTATATATATATTGCACAATGTATTTAACTGTATATTACAGGATATAGGATAAATAAATATATACATATATACACATACGTATATAATGTGTAGACGTTTTCCGAGCGAAAATTTTCTATCAATTGTAAATAAATTTAACAATTTTATTTTACACATTTATAGGTTTTTTATATACAATATTATATTTAGTGTTCTTTTTATTATACCATATAACTAAAGTATAACTAAAGACACTTAATAATATATGATATTTATATATGTATTTTAATAAATTTTCTTTTCAGACAATAATAGTGTTTTAGATTTAATTACTTTTTCACCTTAAATAATAATAAACAAAAAAATAAATAAACTCTGCAACATACATTTGCAATAAATTCGATAGAATGGTATATAGATAAATACATTATATAAATAAGGTGAATAAATGATAAGATAAGATAAGATAAGATTGTTTAGTTTTCTTTTATTTAAGAAGTGATACCGATCATTGATATCTATATATATATATATTTCTTATATATGGGTATTATCAAAGTATATTGATAGTATATATATTGCATACAATTTGCACAAATTAATTTCCGAAATATTTTCATGAAAATTAATTATTTTATTTGTAGAAATCGACAATTTCTATAATATTGCAAAGTGTCGACTGTCGTTTTATATGATTTTCGATCATCTTTCTGGCAAAAACTTTATGATTTCACTAAAAAAACTTAACTGTTTTGATGCGATTACTAAGAAGCTACTGCCCCTGCTACAGGTTTCTGCATCAATTTGATCAATATGGTGGATTATTATAAGAAATCTTGGCTTGTGTATCGCGAATATATATAGAGTCTTTATATTGATTTGATGGTCTGCTATACTAATGCTAATATTTGAAAATACGGAAAATCATAGGGTGCTAAATAAAGTGACTATATACTCAAAATTAGTTATTAATTAAATGTTTCTCAACTGTAATTAATCGACTATTTGAGAAGAAGGATATAATGTCATAATAATATATATTTTTAATTATTACATTGATACTAATAAGAAAATAAATTGAAATAGGACTTGATTTATTAAAAAATTAATGTGTTGCAGTTATTCAAACACATTAAATAATTGAAGTCAATATAATTCTCTACTAATATATTTAAATTTTTATACAGAAATATGTATGCATTCTTTATATAAATACATTTAATATATACTCATTGTGAGCTAAATAATATACAAAAATAATTACATGATACCCTTTTACATATACACTTTTGATGCCATAATTTTAAAACATAAATTACATATTTATACTCTCAAATTCGAAGAAAATCTTTTGTTATAATTTTTAATTATTTAATTAAATTTATAATTAATATATCCTTCTATTTCTATGTATCATTAATTTTTAATATTACATTCAAATTTCCCAATTGTAAATGTAAATAATATAACATCAATTGAATTAGGATAATAAAAAAAATACTCGTAATAACAGTTTAATAAGGCAATTAGCAATGTTTGTATTTGTGGTATTATGTACGATAAAAAATATAAAATAAATACATAAAGTGATTTTAATTATATCATTTATTAATTATATGCTGTACATTACATTTCCAATTCATATTTATATGTTGTATATTCATATATTTATTAATATTGTTGGAGTTAGAATATCATAAATTTATAAATATTAAATTAATGGGTATATAACAACAGAATAATATCAAAATTAAACATTTATATAATTTATGACAATTACTATTTGAATTTGAAATAAAGATATTTAACATCATCACTATGTGGAAACCGCATATAGTCTGCTCAAACCAATTTTAGCTTTATTTCATTTTTTCTGTCCTTCTTGTTTACTTAAGCAGCAACTTGATGTTTCATGAATTCCTCTACATTTCTCTATAAATTCGTTAATAAAACATTTGATTTTATTAAAAAGTGAATGGGATGGGATCTTGAGCATCCAATATGTTATATAAATTTTATTGATATACCATGATCCATGCTGACCATTATATTTATATATTTCTTTAGAATGGCCTAATCGATTTTTTTTAAATAATAAAACAAAACAATAGTCTTAGTATTTTTAAAATATAGACTGATGTATATTCAGTGTTCAGGATGCTCTATAAAGCATTGTTTACAATATGATGTTTGTATTTAACATAATCTTATCTGTGAAATAATAATAATAATGTAAAAATTATATAAATTATATAATTGCGTTAAAAAAATAGCCGTTTTTCTACTGGATATATTTCATACATTATTCTACACTGGATGTTAAAAGTTTGATGAAAATTATGTAAAATTTTCCGGAAACCAGGATTCGTTTTATAAGATTAAATTTTTCATTGTTCATATAACTTTTGATTGTTACAAAAGATTTAAATTCTGTTGAAAAAATGATAATCGAAGTAGAACTTTTGCATGAAATTTAAAAAATAAATGGTGAGAAAAATTTTTCCAAAAAATTGTTTTTACAAATATGTTTATTTTATTTGTGTTTTCATGAATAATGTAATTAATAATATTTAATAATTATAATACATAACCAATATTTATATATGCATTTACAGAACAATTTAGAGAAACAAAAAATTACTTACAGTTTATTTTTATGGTATTAGGATTAATTTTCTTTATTGGTTTTTTTTTTTAAATAGCTTATACTTATTTATATAATATTTTCCTTGAATTAATGATGGTAACTAAGTTTGTCATTATATCTATTTCTATATCCTGGTGATGCTGATGCTTATATTTTTATTGTATGTATATGTATTCTAATTGTAATGTCTGTAATAAACATTTATGTGTCCGTATATTTATTCTTCTAATAATTGAAACACTTTCATAAAATATATAGTAGTATGGGTAAGTCGTCGCACTACAATACACATTATAATTATATATCATATATATATATACCTAATGTTTTTATACACATAAATTTGTTATTATATTAACTGAATGTGTATAAATATAGTCTATGGCAGAATATACGATACTATTATGGCGATACTATAAATCTTTGTTTATTTAATATTGACATTCAATTTAACCCTATTTCATTTTTTCGTTCTCATCTCTTTTCAAAATACATTATTATTATTTGTTCATTGTATCAATATAAATAATAATAATAATACGTGTA
The DNA here is from genome assembly GCA_910594885.2 of Bibio marci. Classification (NCBI taxonomy): domain Eukaryota; kingdom Metazoa; phylum Arthropoda; class Insecta; order Diptera; family Bibionidae; genus Bibio; species Bibio marci. Next base: position 12,713,036 of record OU343114.1, read on the forward strand.
TATCTAATAATATATATAAAATACAGAACAATAAATTGAAATATATACATGGTCTACAAAATTTTATAGCTTAAAGTAGTATCAATAAATTGATTTGATTATTGATAAATTATTACCTTTTTATTTTTAAATTGAATTTTTAAATAAAAAGAAATATATAGAATTGTTCTTTTTTCTTATGTTAGCATTGGATAATGAAGTATGAAATGAAAATTATTTATAGTAACTTTAAATGATTTAACCCTTTCAAACGTAATTGAAAAAAAATTGTTTTTTTCTTTTACTTCTTACTCTGATAAACAAATGTGTATACTAAATGCCTAAATATGTGAGGTAAATAATATCAAAGTAAAAATACACTATATTTGTGTGGTGCATATATTTTAAATTCATTGACTACAATTTTTGGGATCATCGCTACATTTTTTAGAATGATGAGTAATTACAAAATTTTGTGCTAGAAGTACGAAAAGGTTAATTTTACTTCAATACAAATTCCATTTTTATATGCATATTAATATAAATTCTTTCATAAATCAAGTATTCAATTTGTTGTCCATTTCACTTCCATTCGATACTAAACTTTTTGTCAATGGTGAAGCGTATGAGAAATAGAATTTTTTCAAATCCTAAATTATTAAAAAAAAAAATTGGAAGTGCACCGTACTAATTTTTCCGGAAAATCGACTTTTATAAATTATCGTTTTTTAATTATAACATTCCTAATTTTACCGAATTTCCATTTTAATTTACAAATTTAATCAATTTTCAACCTTTTATAGAAGACATTTCTAAAATTGCTTCACGTTCTGCTTTAGCAAGCGTGAAGAGATTTTAAAAATATATTTGCTATATATGAAAGATTGGAAATTGCTCTTTAATTTGCAATTTATATTAAAATTTGAATCAGTTAAATATATATAGAGATGCAATAATTCATAAAAAGGAGATTTTTCGAAAAAAATTAGTACATTCAAGTGTTTTTAACACTTCGCCACTGATTTTTGCATGACGACGTTCGATGAAAATTCCGCAATTCCAATTTCTATAAGGATTTCCATATTTCCTGTATCAAGTTATGATTTTAGACTGTAAATGCGACGTAGTGGATATAGTTTTCGTTACATAGAACATTTGTTAAATATGCGATGTAATATCCACATAACAAAAATTCAAACAAAAGAGTATTAATAATGAAGAGATACATAGAGACACTTATCATCTTATTATAATGGAGATTTCAGTTCTTATACTCGCAAACCTGACTGATTGTCCTGAACCCGCTCACTCCGTTCTCTGCCTAGAAAACTATGTGACATGATTATCCAGTCAACTGATTCCTCAGACACTGCTATACAAAACATTTAAGTCAAGATTTTAATTTAAATGTTTTATTTATTAAATTATAGTTTTATTTAGGTGAATACATTGTTAATTATTGATCGTCTAACACCCTATATATTTTCAAAGATATTCAATTTATAATTTAATAAACGAACAAATGCTAATTAAATATAGTAATTTTTATAGAATGAAAAAAATACTGAAAAATGCCGGTATCGAATTCGTAACCTTCGAATTAAATTATTCGAACTTTTTAACCACTTCGTCTTATATACTGAAATTTTATTGATGAAATATATGGATAGTAGATAGTATATATATATATATAAAATTTAGTAAATTACACATATTAATTTTAACTATATATTATGTATTATACAACATATAAATGATGGAATTAGAAAGATTATTTTTACAGATATGAATATAGAAAAATATAAATAAAAAAAAATTGCATTCAACGAATAATTTTGGTTTTTATATATATAATAACAGAAACATATAAAAAAAAAGAACGCTTCAACGGTTTTTTTACATTTTCCACATAAGAAAGAAAATATATGCAATTTTCTTATCTTCTGTTTGCATTTATTTAAATTCACAAAGAATTATGTTATTTTTTTATTGTATTTTAAAGATAATCTTAAAACCAAACCAAGTAACCAACCACAGACATTGTCATCATCAACCATTGCGCCACTCTTCTTCTGCGTATACAAATATTCATACATATACTATATATTGTACTTACTATATAATATATATAATGTATATGAATGTTGAATGTCTAACACTCTAACAATATCACATAATCATTTATATATAGAAAATATATGTATTGTATATAATAGAAAAAGTAACAATGGTAAATGTTGTACAGTTGTATGTGTATAAGTAGCAACAGTGGCATTTTATGTTGATGAAGTTAAATTTTATATGACTGACTGCGGGATAAAAAAAAAAAAACCACATTCCAGAAAAAAAAATCTAATTTTACTATACATCAATTTTATTTTTTTTATCCTGTTTGATTTTTTATATATATATTTATTTTATTTTTTATTCCATATACACGTATAACTTTTTCTATCATTTGAACAATATTCGACAAACATTTAAATATAAAAAACACATTCAATAAATTATTCATCAAGAGAAAACGTCATATTTTGAATGATATTTTTTTCACTTGAAAATATATTTTCCGCATAAATAATACATACCATAATACACGTAGTATATAATGTATTGTATATATTTGTTATGTATTGTATATATATATATATATATAATATATGGTGTTAGCATTTGTATAAATACCATATGTATTTATTATTTACATGATAGATATATTATTTATATATATATTTATTATTATATGTGTGTGTATATGTAAATATTATCTATATATTTTTGCAAACGAAGCTATTTTGTTTGATGGATTTTATATATTTTTCTCAAATACTATACCATTTTATTAAATATTCATTTCGAATATAGAAAAAAACTTTTTATTATACAACGTTTATAATAAATAAATACAATAGTTTCGATTAATTTATAAATTATGACTATAAATTAAATAGTGGAAAACTATATGATGTACGGCATGTAATAAATTGTGTTCTGTATTTATTGACCGAACATTTTTAATATAAAAAAAAAAAAACTATTATATAATTATAGTCATCAATTTAATAAAAAAAATTCTTCTTGAATAAGGAATTTTATTTTAATATACTTTTTATAATGTATAGTATACATTTTGATTACTGGACGAGTATATTATTTGTGTATATTAGTTACTTATAATAAGATTATTGGAAAAGATTAGAATAGATTCACCAATAAAATTACATTTTTCCTTTAACATAACAGTCAGTTTGATTAAAAAATTTATAATACTATCCATAAATTCTTCGTTCTTCGTTCTGCTTATAAATAACTTAAAATCGTTAGAAAATTGTATGAAATTATATGATATACTTATTCAAAAATTAAAAAAAAATTGTATCATAATTTCACACAAAATTTCAATAATATCAAATGGAAAATCGACTGAACATATTTGCAATTTCTTTTGTTTCATTTTTTTTCATTTATTTTTTTTATGTAACTCAATAATTTTATGGAAAATATATACAAACAAATCAAAATGCATGGTCTAAATCCAAAGTAAAACCTAGATGAATCTGTATTCAAATTACAATTCACTAGTTATATTGGATACATTCTGCGGACACGGTTATAGTGTTCAGAAACATGGAGCATCCTCAAAAATTCCACAGATAATTTAGGTGAAAAAATACCATATGGACACGTAAAATTCGAAGAGTGTTCGGTATTTGCTTATGAACAAACGAAATTTAAATAAGCCTACTATTCTTTTGTTCCAAATAGCTATAATTTTATGTTAGTTTGTTATTTTATTATTTCTATATTTACACCACTTTTTCAAATTCAATTTATAACATTTGAACTGTGTTAGTGTTTGTTAAATGAAATATTTTACAAAATTGTAGCGAAATAATTTAGTTTTACTTTTTTGATATTAAAATAATATGGTGCTTTAGAGGCTTTAGTTAGGCTTTAGATTTTTAAAAAAAAATTCATTTTAGCACGAAATTTTTGAGAAAACATAGTTATTTTTCAATTATATTGTTCAATAACATGAAATTGAATCAAGTTATAAAAAAATATATATAACACAATTTAATTCATAATTTAATTGTCTACAAATTCGTTCTACTATAAATTTTCTGTATTTACCTTACTTTCGAAGTTATTGGTACTTTAATGAAGGACTGTCGTGAAAAATTCTTAGAGCCGTATCTCGAAAACAGAGCCCCAAATCGAAAAATGTTATTTAGGAATTTCGACTTAGAATTATGTCCGGCATCACCCTGTATATACTATAAAATGTTTCGTTCTGATTTTTTAACTTGTAATGTAACAGCATTTTTTCAAAATCATTTACAATCCTTTAAAATAATCTTAATTGTTTAGAATCCTATATAACTTATCGTATTTAATGTCATTAAAATTATATATATATCATTTATATAATCTATTGGTTTTTGATATTGAATGCGGTTTAATATTAATGTAATTTAAAAGCACAAAACTCATTAATATTTTATGCATTGAATATAATAGATATAAAATAAATTATATATGAACTTCATTATTAAAATATAATTACAATTCTTTATACAACTACACATACCTATATTAATAAATTCAAATTCCAACACAGATAACTTTTATATTTATATAATAATTCAAACAAAAGTCATGTAAAATGTATATATAATACATATTTATGTTTAAATGAACACAAAAATATATGGTATATACAATATGTAATAATAATACATATTTATACCTACATTAATGTCGAATACTTATGTAGTATATATGGTTTATCGTACATAGAAGCTTAGCTCTTTACATATCATCACATGATAAATTGCTGAAATAACTATTTTATTTTTTTCATCTCTAAATGGGAAGTATATATTTGAAAAGAAATTAGTTTCACTTGTCGAAATAGTAATTGCGGAAATTTTTTTCTTTATGTATGGATATTATCTATCTATACAGTTCTATTTTAACTTTTTTTTTTATTCTATCATTATACCATATATTATTATATTATATAATGCATATTCATTTATGTACATATATATATAATGCTTTGTATATAACAAGTACGAGTATACCATATATAAAAATAAAATAAGGTATATGCGAACACTATTATTAATTTACATAAAAAGAAAATGTATACATGAATATTTTGTACATATAGAAAACGTAGAACAAAATGAAAATTCTAATACTTTATGTTTTACCTTTTTTCTGTATTTGTACTACAATTTCTACTCTTATACAAATACATCGAATATTTTTTTTTATAGTTTTTATGTGTGACTTTTCCTTTTCCATATAAATGTAGTAATATTGACGAAAGCATGAGTATAATAATTAATGAATGTATATCATATAACATTTTGATATACGACTAGTAAAATAATGATGTGTTATATTTCCTTATAACATACGCATGTAGTTATGTGTATATGCTATGTTTTCTATATATATATTTGATATGTTAAAGTGTAAATATGTCAAATACACCTATGTTAAATTTTATTATCATTTATGTATAGGGAATTTGTATAAATACTTACGACAGTAAAGTACTATATATATTACTATTAACTATTATATAACATAAATTGTGTATATATTTTTATTATAAGTTTTAGTTATTTACTATTTTATTGTTTTATATTTTTTATGCGATTATACAACACTTAAATTTACACTATATGAAATGGTTTATATACAATAAGAAACTTTTACTATATACATATTATAATATTTGAATCATATAATACGTATCGTATAATATGTAATAAAATAAAGCCAATAATGTGAAATAATATTAAAATTAGGTGCATGCATTGAAATACGCTTTTATTTTTATTTTTTTTCCTTTAAAATTTATTTCAATAACCGCGATAGATCGATATAGTACATAAATCGAGGTATTTCAATGCAACAGGTGGTACCTCCTTTCAAATTTTTTGTGGAAGTTGTCTGTCCTTTGATCCATTTCGTTTAGATACCCAATTTTCGACTTTTATACGTAGCCATTGGAATGCGTATATCATATAATGGGTGCTGCATACATTTAAACATGTATCGTTGAAATCATGACTATAGAGAATATGCTGCATTCACTCAAATTTTTCTATTTTCTCCCACAAAATTGAAATTTTTTTCAATGACGAAAATAAATAATTAAATTGAAATGTAATAAGGAGGTTGGCTTTGCTTGAAAGATGAATAACCCAGAATATGACTGAATTTTATTTTAACATGTTTCTACTTTATTAAGTACGACTTATAATCTGTCTTTTCCATATATACAAAGTACTCAGCTACGGAAAACTGTGCTTGAACAGCGGTTTTAAATTACAGCACCTAATCCTAATATATGGGTACCTATAACAATATACAGCATTATTATATTATATGTTTATGTTTGTGTATAGATGCAAAAACATATAATATCCAATTTTTGTATATTTTATTACATAATATAAAAATTTTATAACTCCTTCTTTTATGTCACATATGTATTACTTGGTTGGTTGGTATATACCAAATATGGAAAATTATATACAAACAAAAGATTTATTATTGAAAAATAACATATACAAAATAAAATGAAAATGAATTACATCTATGGTATATACGAAAACAAATAAGAATATTTTATTTATGATTTGTCATAAAATATAATATATATATTTATATAGATGAGAATGTTTTATAATCGATTTCATAATTAAATATATAATACTTAACTATATATAAATATATAAGGAGTAAATTTTATCATACAATATAAATTGTAATTGTAGAATCAATATTTTAAAAGTCATAAAATTATTTTATTGTCAATAACAAATTGATATTAATAATTTCAATTTCGGTTGTTATGCATCAATTAATCCAGCATCATAATTACGTTTGACGACATCGAATTCATTTTGTTTGTCGAACTTACGTTTTTAAAACCAAATCTTAGTTCGCTTGCTCAGTTTCTTAGCACCTAGGATAACTAAATGTGCTTGTTTCGTCATAAAATTGCTATATATATATATTATCAAAATTCACTGGATGAAATAACGGATCTCGAAAGCTTATATTCTTCTCCTAAAAGGCAAACAATTTTCTAGTCCTATCTGGTCCTAATAAACGTTATATATTTTATGTAATCAATGTAATGTAATTTAAATATTCTGTACACTTAAGAAATTTTCTATATCAGAATTTCGTTTAATTTTTTTACATTAAGATTAAATAATATTAATATTAATATTATAATAAAATTTAATTAATTAGTAATTATATAAATTAAAGAATATTAATTTCTTTTTATTATATTAAATAATTAACATTTATAATTACTTACAAACAATTGTAAGTAAATATAATATATAAAACTTTTTCTACACGCATATATTTGCTTATAATTTCCAAAATAATAGACAAATACATTAATTGAATTAATTTGATTTTTTTACAGGTTGGAGTTGAACCAATTATTTATTATACAAATAATGATAATTTACAATTATCTACATTAATATTATCAATTCAGGTGAGCTCCGATTTTATATTATATAATTAAACTACATATAAATCTATATTCTTGTGTAAGTGTAATGAATATATTTTTATTTATAAAATAAATATAGGTATTACCATCGCATTATCAAAACGGACTTTTAATTTTAAAATGTAATGCAGAAATTGGTACATTATATTATGAAACTACGGAAACTTTATTATCAAGTACAAGAAAAGAACCTATTCCTGAAAGAGGTAAAATTTTAACTATATATGTATAATAATCATAAAATTAATTTTATTAGAAATACGTGTCAGACTTAACAAATAAGTGATAGTTTTATCATTTACTTTAAGTTTATTTCTAACTTTCTTGTAAATCATTAATGCTCTATCTACCAATGTATCTAATATCTATTTATACATATACAATATATTATTTAATTTTCATTGTATTATATTAAATCAACTTATAATTCTATATTGTATTTGATACAATTATTAGTTACAGTTTTTATATATTAAAAGACATCAAAATATCTATATATTTACGAATATATAAGTTTATACATATACGTATATTGTTAAATATATATATATATATAGGTGTAGTTATTAGACATGTTCATATTTTATGTATTATATACAATATACAAAACATACATGTAATTTGTTCATAAAAATAGGTATCGGTACAGAAGAATACACACGAGTATACACACAGTATTATATGTATCTTATATACATATACTTATATATGATGGTGGAAATTCGTTTATATATTATTTTTATTACGGTATGCCACGCACAAATTTCTAGTCATTGATATAGTAAAGCTCATTAGAATGGAGAACGAATTTTCTATATTAAAGGTTATATATATTATATAGTATATAGTATATAATATATATCAAATGATGTTGTTCACTATATTTGGATAAAGTGGATAAAACATATGAAGTAAAAAAAAATTTTCTATCATATAAATATATATCTAATAATTTAATACAATATATAATATAATGTACACAAAAAGAACTAAATTAAGTACGTGTCAGAAAAATTGGTTGATTAATTTAATAAATAAATACATATAGAGAATATAGTAGTTGATATGGTGAATATATATACCATATATTGTGAAGAATTCATATAAAGTTTTGTTGAGACATTGCTGTATATATATGATATGCTGAATACTTGTGCCTTGTATAATGTAACGTATGTGGTTGTACTACATATACTGATTTTTAATATTGTTATAATATATTTATACGGTGCGCGTATCAAATAACAAATAATATTATATTATTTTTATTATTGAATTATTAAAATATTGGGAACTAGAATTAGTTTTCTTTGCTACCCATACGGATGGTGTTATCTTAACCTTTTTACCTTGAAAGATATTACATATACAACTTCATTGGTAAAGCTTCACCATTAGGCATGAAATGACGACAGTAAATATTATATCGCCGAAGTGGAAACAATATATTTTTTCATTACGCTGATCATGTTGAATTTCGTGGAAAAAAAAACTGTATTACTTTTTTCCGCTAGACCACATAGAATTCTTATGGTAACTACCAGAGATTGGTTTCGACGCTTTAAAAATAATGATTTTGATGTTTAAGCTAAAAATACAACTCTGACGAACACTAAAAAGTTAAAATCATTAGAAATTGATCACACATCGGTTCCAGAAAACGAAAAAATTAAATAAATTCAAAAAAACAAAAACAAAAAAGAAAATTAATTAATAAACATCGACGAAAAAGTCGAATATATATGATTTCAAATGCATTATCAGCCAGATGTGTTGTACTATGATCTCCTCAAAACTCAACCAAACCATCGCTGAAGATCGCTATCGACTACATCGGATGCGTTTGATTAGAGCATTGAACGTAAAACGGTCTTGGAAATGGGGAGTCCTTCCCCACACACCTTATTCACCGGACATCACTCTTTCCGATTGCTACTAGTTCCCATCGATAATTTATGGGTTAGCTGAACAACATTTCCATTTTTATCAAAATGTCAAAACATGCCTGGATTCGTAGTTAACAATAAAAAATGATTCGTTCTTTCACCATGTTACTCATTTGCTGCCAGATAGATGAGAGATAAAGTATAGTCGCTACCGATGGACAATATAGGACTTTCAGTGACTCATTTTTTTAAATAAACCATTCGTTTTCACGAAAAGTCAATGACAATTTATTCAAGTTCCTGACATTATCAAAGTATGCTTTTAAATATTCTGTATATATAAAATATCGTATATTTTTATATATTTTTTAGTTATATGTATTTTTTTCGTTTAAAAGGGATTCAAAATCAATAATTTTTGCCTTTTGACCAACAGACACATCGACCGTTCACCGTTCATGCAGATATTTCTATATGAAAAAATTTGGGATATTTTTTTTTATTTACCTGTTTTTTTCGTAATAAAATTTAATAATAAAAGTTGTACAACTGATATATAACTTATAGCATGCATATACGATTTGGCATTATTCAACTTTATTAAATTTTATAATGAAAAATCAACGAAAAAACGAACCAATTCAAAAATGCCATCATACTATCAATGTAATCGTGGGTTACTATTTTGTATCTGCACATAGGTTGCCCTCCGGTCCATGATTCATGAAATCTTTTAAACGAAACAAACCATTTTTTTTAAAAACCAAAATATCTTTCTGGATGGAGATTATGTTCTTAATTCGTTTGTTTTTCGGTTATGTTCTATATAAAGTTTTACTATAATTTCAACAGAAATGTTCCATGGATCTTTAATCATAATTTGAAAAAAAAATCACAATATAACGTTGTTTTACTTTAAAACTATAATTAATATATTTCCATCTTAAACTTATACAATATCAATATGAAAGTATAATATATATTTAACAATGCTATCACAGCAGACCTAACCTATTCCATTGTTAAGGAATTGTTTAACTTATCGTTACATCAGACTATCCCAGAAATTTTCCAAATTTTATCACAAAATTTATATTGTGTTTTTTGTTAATATTTATTTGTATAAAATAATAAAATCAAAAAAAAAAATATAAATTATTTCACACCCACGTAAATGCATAAGTTATTTCCCAAAACCATACTATATATGCACATTGTATAGATATATTGTTATTACAGTCTAATGGTATTTATTTAAATACCTCAATTGTTTTTGTACATACGAGATTCTTCTTACTATATAATAAATGTGCAATTTAAAATCTATAGTAAATCATGAATTATATATGTAACGCGATTTATTCTCATATACCATACAGTCAAAATACATTTCATTTTCATTATGTATTTGATTTACATAATTTTTTTTCTCTTGAGAATCATATAAAATACTGTTTTACATGTGCATTATAAGGGTTATAAAATAGAAATTATTATGAAATTAAATTTTAAAACAAAAACATAATAATAAAAAATTTGTGAAAGTCATTCATTTTCTATATAAATCTGTGATACTTAAGAATTTTATTTATTTTTTTATCTAGCATTCTATAATTATAAAAAAATTTAAAAATAACAACCAAAGAATAAATGAAAAATTATCCCAAGACCGATGAGAATTAGAGGGTTAACTTTCTTTTTATATTGCTATATATATATGGAATATATATATATGTTATAATGTAATTCCCTTGTGTACAATATTCAATTTATTTATCTCATATATCAACATGAGGTTCTTGTGAAATTTACATTTAAATTCAACGGCATACAATCATATTGAAGAAGCATTTTGTTTATGTTATGTGACAAGTAAAAATGACTTCCGGGAAACTCATAATGTAGGCAAGAAGAAAAAAAAAATGATCTTCTATGTATATGCATATTATCTTATGTATATTTTATATATATATATATTATATAACAATATTATACATATGCATATACAAACTTTTGCACATATGAAAATATAATATTGTGTGTACCATTCATTTTCCGATGTACATGTACGTCTACGTACACATATACATATGCATATATAGATCGTTATACATTTTAAATAAGTACATATACTATATATATATATATAGCTATAGTGTATATAAGAATGATATACATATTTGTATATGTTTGAAATTGAAATAAAGTCCAATGTACAATATCTACATGTTTTGAATATAAAATCGGGTCCTTTTTTACTGGTTGTATTTTAAGGCTTAACACTTAAATTTTTCTCCATTGTTTTTGTTTTTAAAAAAAATATTATATATAAATAAAATATAGAAAAACAGCGAATCTTTGCTTCTAGCTATTATTTTAGTATTAAAAAAAGCTCACACTTTATGGTAATGGATTTTTTTTTTTTTTTATTTTTTCAGTTTTATATATTAAGGCTATAAATACATACACATAATACGTACACATATGCATATATTATATATTGTTTGTATATATTATATAGACTTCTATTTATATAATAGCATATATGTAATGTGATGTATTTGTATACTATAATATAATATTATATATATAAATTTAGGAAATTCCACAATGTTTTTTTGTCTATTAAAAAAAAAGATGAAAAAAAAAAATAAAATAAAATTATTCTTCGGGCGTTTCAATGATTTCAAAAGCTTACCGGAAGTAGCCAACTATCAGGAAATTCCCACCTCTCTCTTGCATATATTATTCAGAAGCTATACTCCGTTTTTTTTTTCTCGTTTTTCTATAAATACGTACAAATTTATTTGCGTACAATATATATACCATATATATATAATATATGGACTATATCCGAATCATATATACCATTGCATTTAAATATTTCATTGTATATAAAGTGTATTATATACCTATTATATACTGTAAATAAAATATATACTATATTTAAAAGGATATGTTTTTATTCCATTGACATGCAAAAGTGAATTCGCGCACAGAGAACGAACGAAATTTAAATTATGATAGCAGCGGTAGCGGTAGTAGATAGTATAGAGCAGCGACAATACAACAAATGAACACTATATATATATATATATATATATAAAATATTACTTAATGTATTTGTAAATGCATTTGCATATTGAAGACGAATAATTTTATAAATGCATTTTATACAATTTAAAATCTTTTCCATCTCCATTTTTTGTTCATTTTATTCAATTGATATTGTTAAAATTGTAGTATGATATAAATAAAATAAAAAATTACAAATAAAAAGGTAAATATATAATACCGCACATTTTATGAATAAGAGTAATTATTTTCAAAAAATAAAAAGTTATATCGTTATATAGTATAGTATTGTAGAATGAATGAATTAAAAATTGACTTAATAATATATCTGCATAATTTTTATACATATTTATTTACATTTATTATTATTCAAATATTGGAAAAACTATAATTCATTTTCATTTTAATATTATGAAAATAATTTTTAAATTTACCATTAAACTGAAGAAAATTATAACATATACATACAAATAAAATAAAATTAATACATAATTCTTATAGTATAAATTACAATTTTTCTAACAGAAGCACAACAACTACAACTGAAATTTTAGTATTTATTTTATAAGTGCTAGTACTACTAATGCTGTTAATATTTACTTAATTGGAATGGAATTCGGTGATTATTATTATTAAGTAACCTCTGATAAATGGATAAGGTTATTTTAAAACTTCTTTTGTTGTTGGTGTTATATTGAGAACCTGCGAATGACCTTCGTACTCACATGTTGTAGTAATCTTTGTTGGTGATTACCAGCATAATTTTTTATTTCGCAAAACTGAATACCACGCAGGTCCAACCAAACTAGTTTTAATATTTAATGAAAATATATGCAATCATATTTTGTTATATTTTGATATAGTTTTGAGTTTTTGCATAACAACCAATACATTTTCCTAAATCGAATATATCTATAATTCCTGAAATTTCATTTTGATTTATGTGCTCCATCGAATTTGACGCAACATTTTTCTTTTAGTTTTCCATACATATCTACTTCCTATAGCCCATTAAATAGTATAGTTTTTCAAATTTTACGCATTACAGGCAATAAACACATTTTTCTATAAGCTGCTACTTCCCTAGTAACAATTTGTCCATACTTTGAAAAATGAAAAAAATTTCCGTGGAAGAAATCCACATAAAAAATATATTAGAATTTGTCCAAAGAATGTCCATAGATTTTCTCACTTAATATCTGTGAATGGACAGGGTAATATTTCCAACATATATCCGTGGTTTTGTATTCATAATTTATTTCACCAATTATTCAATTACAATTTAACAATTAAATTATTTTTTGAATAAGAAAATATAAATACCATACTTTTTACGTATTTATTACATGAAATTTTATTTCAACAAGTTATAACAAAATTTTTGTGTGAGTGCACTTGTCGCATGATGTATTTTTGTCAAAATCCGTGTATCTGCTCACAAAAAATATGAATATAGATTCTACGGATATTATGTGGAATAATAGCAACGAGAAATAAAGCTAAGGAAAATCTGTAGAAATTATCATCGGAAATATACGGATAATCCAAGGAAATTTTTTATAAAAATCTATGGACACGGTTGCGCTGGTCATGTACACTTCCAGCGGACATCCGTAAGAAATCCATGGATTTTTCCTCGGAATGAAACTACATAGATTGAAACTACATACTACTACATATAATGCGGATGTTTTGCGGACAAACTACGGACAGTGTTACTAGGATTCATAAGATAATTCTACAGGTTTGGGAATCAAGAAGACGTAAGGTACATAACTTAATCTAAATGCAGTAGATTAGTGAATTTGACCATAACTATTTTTAATAGTTTTATAAGTATTTCTAAAAATAATAGGTCATAACATGTATATGTATATTCATGCATTTTTTGCATTGAAAGGTGCTGTGCATATATAGATCTATGCCATAGTTATATGTGCTAATCGATTGTAAAGTACTGTTTTGTGAGTTGAATCCAGGCATTCGATATTCATTTTAATATTGCAATTTTTCAGCTATAAGCTATTCCATTTGATCACTTATGATGCATAGAATAAAAAAAGGTGTGGGCAGTAATTTTACACTACTACTTCGATCAACGAAAAACTGTTATTGTATATTAAAAATATGACAAAACAATTATATAGTGTACCAGAACATTTACTTTTTATTAAACTTTAACTGAACTGAACCATATGTAATATTTTTTTATATATTATATGTAATTCATAAATTTATAATGTACGCATTTATACAATATATAGAATACATACTTAAGTATAAGATAGACTATACACATGTATCGTATATGTTTCACAATAAAATTATGTTTATTTTGAAAATATATTTTATTTATTCAAAAACTTCTATAAACAAATAAAAAGAACATATTATATTGTATTTCAATATACCTATATATTTTTAGCAAACATTACTTATTGTAACTTATATACATTTGTATGATTTTATACATAACTAACTATTTATATATATATGACTATAAAATGTTATATGTTTTACCAAAGTATAAATTTTCCCAACTTTACCTGAAGGTATATAAACCATACAGTGGTGGAAATAATAAAGGTATACGATACTAGAAAAAAAAAAAAATTAAAGTTTTGCTACAATAAAATTAAATATAATTTGTAATTTATTAAATTGTTTTATTTAAATAGTATTCTATTAACTATGTGCTAATGATAAATTAGAATTAGACCTTTTAATATATATTACATATTATTTTTCATGTCCAAAAATTTAGGATATTGCCTCTGTTAAATTAAATATGTATATGCAAATTAAGGTTTCACTTAAGCACAGAGTGTATATATATTTTATTAAAAAATGAAATATGCAATACTATTACGATAATCGTAATTCTAAAATGTCATTAAAATGAAACAATTTTGAAAGTAATTTAAGTGAAAAACCTTTCAAAACTATAATTTATTATTTTATTTCAGATATATTTGATGAAGAACAATTCTTCGTATAACATATATATTGAACATATTGATATTGATTGCTAAAATTAATAGTTCCGCGTTGCATATTATAATTAGCCGAACACATATAATAAAGGGCATATTAAAAAAATACTCGTACATAAATTGCAAAACATAAATTTTATTAATAAGTAATATTTAAACAATTTTACATGAATTAAATTCTAAATAATTTTATGGTTTATTATAGTTTTACTTGGTACACATTTCTCCTGAATCATGATGTCATCTACTAAGTTTCTAATAGCAACCAGATATCGATTTAGCTGTGTCAACGTGTTATATGAAAATATCTTCAATATCGTCAAAATACTACTAACCAAATATGATCGTCCGTCGTTCTTGAAATGTTACATGGGCTGTACTGTGACGAAAGAAATATTACCTATCTTTATGTGCCTGGAAATATTATTAAAAAAAATAAACCTATATAATTTTCATACTATTGTACATATATCATTATTATAATTTCCACAATTGTATGTAATGCACTATACGATGTACATGTATATTTCTTTAATACGATACTATATTTTATAAAATAAAATTTATTTTATATTCAATCCTTTTCTAATATTACTTCAAAGGTTCAAAGAAAACATTGTCACGTTTAAATCGTTTTTTGTATCTATATCTATCTAACATATATATATATATATATATATGTTTGTGCATATGTTTTTTTATTATATATATTTGTATAATAACATATTGTTTCATCATATATAAGATTTGTATTTGGTTACAGTTTTACACGTTTAGTTTAGATATATCTTATATTATTATTACTACTGTTATATCATATATGGTACATAAATATCAGTATTATTTATTATATTTTCTCGATCTATGTGTAATATATACAGACAGATATATAGTTATATAGTATAAATATAGATCCTTATTCAATCATTTATATTATTTAAGGTGTAAATGTAAATATAATGTTAAAGTATATATATATAAAATAAACTATATATTTTAAATATAGTAAATAATGTTTTCCCTTTAAATTTAAATATTTTGCAATACTATGCAAAATACATACTCGAAAATAATATTCAATATACATAATAATAGAATACAATTTAATTTAATATTTATATATATTTTAATATTATTGAATATTTAATATAAAAATACAAATAAATATGTAAAATGAAAATGTATGTATTGTATTATATGTAATTTTATTATAAAATACACATTAATTTTATATTTGTTATTTGTTTATATTTCCTATATAACTTTCTTTTTACGTGATTTGAATAGCAGTTATATTTATAATATAATATATAAATATATTTGTTTATAAATTTGATAAAAATTCCAATTCGATATACCAAATACGAATTTATACTGTGAATCTATATATTGTTATATTAAAATATTTATGAAATAAAATAATAATATGAATAAAAAATGTATATTATACAATTGAAACATATTGTAAAGACAAGAATTATAATTCAATTAAAATTACATCATTTTCTTTCATAACATACACATCAACACTCTACATGCACATATTACTTGTATGCGACATAAATAATGTGTATGTATCAAAATGCACTTGCATTTTAACTATCTATTTTTTGTAATTTTTAGAATTATTTGTGGTACTGAAGTACGATTTTTTCCCGTATTGGGGTGTTGAAAATTTTTGATCATTAATTTCATCAGACTCACGTTATCCATTACTCTTAGTTATATATTAAGTTTATATTGAATCATCACCTCAAGTTTTTGCCAAGAATTTTCAAATTTCATCTTATCATGTGTTTGTGTACAATGTATACAAATCTACGCTTTAATGTGGATATGGATCTAATTGTATTTCTAAAAACAATTTTGATTGGAAGTTTATTTCTAAATGTGAATTGATTTTACCGCTGTGGTCCTAAATTCACTGCAGTCTATCATTTGCTTTGGGAATTTTTTACTCATTTTACTTAATTTCATTTAATATTTTTCATTAATAAATTTCGTCTCAGTACATGTTAACAACATTTTGTCAACAACAATTTGCCAGAACTTTGAAAAACGAGAAAAATTTACACGGAAAAAATCCACATATTTTCCATGGAAAATATATATTGGAATTTGTCCAAAGAATGTCCATAGATTTTCCACTTACATATAATAGTATTTTATTTAGGTCAATTGAAATCTATGGATTGTCAAGGTAATATTTCCAACATATATCCACGGTATTCTATTTATAATTTATTTCACCAATTATCCACAACAATGGTTCAAATATTATATATTTCGCTTATAGTTAGTTATAATCCTCACGCTTTTTCATTTATTTTCATAATTTTTAAAACACCCAGCAACTCAAATCGATAAATTTCCGATGAATTTTGTTATACTTTTCATGGATTTAATTTTATTATTTTCTTTATTACAAAAAAAAAAAGTTGCACAATCGATGAATTTTTTCCATCGTTCGGGTAGCATATTCATTCCGTGCTCATAGAACTTATGGTCTATCGGTAAAAAACTAAATCACACCGCGATTTTGCATCATCGTCATAAGAAAATTTATTCTGCTAATACGGACAATAAACGGGTATTATTTGCTAAAATACATGTACAATCCAAAGATATTTTTGTCGAAATTCGTGGATCTGCTCACAAAAAATTTGAATATAAATTCTATGGATATTCCGTGGAATAATAGCAACGATAAATACTTCTAAGGAGAATCCGTAGAAATTATTATAGGAAATATACGAATAATCCAAGGACATTTTTTTATAAAAATTCATGGACAGAGTTGTGCTGGTCATGTTAAATTCCAGCGAAGATCCGTAAGAAATCCATGGATATTTCCTCGGATTGAAACTACATACTACTACATATAATGCGGATGTTATGCGGACAAACTACGAACAGTGTTACTCCTTTAGAAATACTCTTCTATTCATTAAAACACAACTAAAATGCAAATAATATATCATAAATTGTAAATTATTAATTATTTATTATCAAACAATATATGAATTTTAGTAGTTGATTAAGTTCTATAGAGAAGATCTTTAATATATTTTATATATTTTATACATCATTTTTATATTTCATGAATACTAAATAAATAATGTCTACTATATTTAATTTTAATGTTTATGTTAAATAATTAAATGTTTTTATTTTCTTTAATTTTATTTCAACATTTTTGTTCTATTTTTTTTTTTCACTAATTGTACAAAAATTAACTTTTAAAATAAATTACTGATCATTATAAAATAAAGAACTGTATACTGTAAAAAGTAAAAACTCATTTTATTATCATAACAATATTATGTAGTAGTTTTAGTTATACTCATGCACTATCACAATTGAGATAAATAGTATTGTATATTGTTTATTTTATACGTTTTGTACAGTATTATAAATATGTAATATAATTTTAAATGTTAAGGAAAAAATTTGAAACAAAAAATTTACTACTATTAAAAAAAAGACAAAACGGAAAAATACAAATAAGAAAATATTACATATAGAAACTTCGTCACAACTTTCTTTTCTTAAACATAATATATAGAAATAAAGAAAATTCTTTATTCATTCTATCTCAACAATTACCGATAATGACTTGCATTTGTTTTATATATATATAGGAAAGTTTTTTTTGTTCCCTTTGCTTTCGCTAAATATAACGCATATAACGTAAAAAAAAAAAAATGTATTAAATAAAATGAAAAAAAGAAAAAAATTCATTTATTTTTCTCTTAAATAAAGTTTTTCAACAAGTTTTTCTTTTTCCAATCCAACACAATGATATATACTTTCATTCTATTCATATAAAGAATACTTATACACTGTGTACAATACATTAATGAGCCACATTATGATTAATATATAATATTTAATTTTATAATCCATGTTCATATTATATTATTGTTAAATAAAAAAGTCAGAAAATTGTATGTGCATCTGATGCATATTGCAATTTAGTTACTACGAACGAGTAATAATAGCTATATGCACACAAAACGAAAAACTAATATGCACTGAATGCTGATAACAACTCAAAATCTATCAATAAATTTATTAGGTATTTATAATAATCTTCTCATGATTTTTCTTAAAACACAATATATAAGGAATACCAATTGGGTAACAAGAATTCTATATCGAGGCCACACAAATTCTAAATAAAAATAATATGGATATTATATAGGTTTTCTTTATTAATTAAAAAAATATATAGCATAAGTCGATGAGGCAATAGTTCGAATTTTATATGTTATTGAGGTGGTGTTTATAGTCTTAATTTAATATTAATGGCACGTGGACTCTCTTAAAATTGCAACCACAATTTTAAAAACATCGATTCAAATAAATAAACATTGTCAAAAAATTTGGAAAAATGTAGTTAATGATTGCAATTACATTCAATAAAACATTATTTATAATTTTTCACAAATAAACGGTGGAATATCATACTTGCAATAGTTCAAACATGTGATATAATATAAATTCCAACAATATTTTATATGATCTACTGTCATCTGTTATTAGTTAGGATTTAAGTTCGCTTAAATTTTTTAACAGGATTACCTGGATTAATAATTCAAATCGACAATTGTTTTTGTTTTATTAAGCGCATATACGCATATATATCAAAAATCAAATCAATGTAACGATCGAACGTGGCACTTTACATTATATTAATATTTAATTTTATTAGAAATTAATTGATGTTAAATGATAAAAAATATAAGTTGTGTAATGGCGAAAATTTACATGTGAAAGTAAATAATAGAATTACTGCAAATATTTTTAATAGTTAGTAAATGTATTTATACACAAAATTTTATAATATTCGATATGATAAATATCCACTTTTGTTGTTATTGTACTACACCTAACATATAATCAGATAAAAATCAAACATGTCAACTTTCTTTATATGTGTCAGTTAAATGGAAAATTTATTAACTAAAACAAAAAACCAATTCTGTCTATATAAATTTAATATTACTATATAAATAATGTATTTTTAGTATATATACAATATATATATATATATATATGGGTATACTCGTATATTGTAACTATATATACTATATTTAGTGATACAATGATTAATGTTTATACTTTTTATATTATTTATTTTTGTATTCCTTTATATATAGATACAAATAAATAAGCCACTAACTATTCAAAAGATGCTTGGTCACCAAAAGATATATATTTCATTCCTTTTCCGCATATTTGATATGTCAACCTTAGAGGTACTAACTTATATATACTTAACCTATACAAATATATAAAATGTGTACATGTTAAAAAAAAAAAAAAAGTAAATAACGTATGTAACAAAAAATCATCAAAAAAATCATTGAGGGCAAATGGGCCACGGGATAGGAGCAATGAGTGTGTAACGACGACGCATACAAAATTGTATCCGGTGTTATGAAAAACTGATATATCATTGCAATCGGACATAGATTGGACTCGGTGATCATGATTCGCATAAAACTTGGTCATAGTGGACTCTTGCATTATCGTTTTCTCTAACGAAATGTACGAAATATTTGTAAATTTTATCTAACATTAACTAGATAGAAACACTACTATATGGATAGAAATTACCTTGACGCTGCTCAATTTTATAAATTACAATAAAATACATATACCAAATTTTGATCAGTTTTTTGGTGTTTTTACAGATCAACATCTGCTCAAATATATACTAAATTTAAACATCTTACAATTATGGTTTAATTTAAAGAAATTATATACTTATACCTGGTTAAATATTTAAATATACATATAAATATACCTAATAAATTTAAGTTTATTTAAAATTCTATATAATTATGAACATCACATGACATTTGTATCTTTGGTATATACATGTTTGTACTTTGTATAGATAATGATCGAGTCATTATAAGTTGGAAAAAGTTAAATGTTGTCATATAATAACCTAACTTTACTATTACGTGTTTATATAATATATACATTTTATTGGTGTATATATATATATGTATTTGTTTTTATATATTTACGTAACAACGTATACGTAACACAAATTATATTTTGTGCAGTATTTTAAAATTTAAATTAGAGTTAAAATAAAAGTTTTCATGAATTAAAATTCACATTGTTTTTTTTTTTTTTGTGAATTTTGCTATATATAATATTTCTTGTATTGTCAAGTATTGTGCCGAATTAGAAAAAAAAAAAAGAACGTGAATGTATTTTTATTTGAAATAATTGGTTTGTCAATTTATTTACATAGGTAACCTTATGTATTCATTTAAATAATAAAGTTGACTGCTTTTTAACGCGATTTTTCATACACAAATTTTTCAACTTCTTCATTTCATCAGATTTGAATTGGTTTGCAGCAGTAAGCGAGTATAATATCGATTGAATCAATATGAGATCTTTTGATGCAGCAATGTCTGGTGAATATGAAGAGTTTAAAACCTTTAACTTCAGTCGCTCCAATGTGTGTTTAAATAGTCTTCAAACAATATGCGTTATAGCATATGAAGACTTTTCATATATTCTAGTCGTTTTTGTTTCACAAAGCAGTATTTAAATTCACATTTGTCACATTTGTCAATGTAGTGTAAAGTTGCACCAGATTTCAGATGCTTATTTAAGTGGTTCAATTAAAGTACATGTCATTCAATCCGAAGAATTGGATTATGATTTGTTTGCAATCGAAATAGAATATCTTTAAAAATATTGTGTTGCACTTGCATGCTATTAAGAGATTAATAATAAAATACAGCGTTATGGGCTTATAAAAATAATTGAATTAATAGAGCATTTAACGAAACGTAAAGGCAGATCATATAGATTAATTTAGTTATAAACTTGACTAATAGTTATGTTAGATCGTTATGTCTAAAGCGAAAGCCAATTTATTACAGTGGATTACACTAGGTACAGTGACGAAAACAGACCCAAATAGAGATATCATTCGATATCGCGCATTACTATTTTTAAAAAATCACTTAATCATAATCTCACAAAATTGGACAACATTGCTTTGTGAACATTAAATTTTACTGGATTAATATACATATGCTTTTTTTGCATTCAGGATTATTGTAATGCATCAATTTTTTATCACAACTAACCATACTTGATGTGAAAAACTTTTTCATTTGAAGTGTTTAAATCAAAATTTCAAATGTTGTTTTTATAGTCTCTCGATGTCTACATTTCTTTCAATTTAAATGCGATATATCCAATTTCAAAACTTTGCTTGTAATTCATAAATAATTCACATTTAAGATATTTGTTTGCTTTAAATAGTTCATTTTTAAAATATTTTGGACGACAGAGATCATGCGTTTAAAATAAAATCACCATAAACTTAACAAGCGTTTCACTACTATACGTGATTTTGTGGTCGGTAGAAACTCACCAATACCATGTACAAGTAATATTGTACATAATTATATATAGATAGATATGTAGTTCCATGTATATATTGTATTATTTTCCTTTTTATCTTAATTTAAAAGATTTTTATGTATAGTTGTAATTATACTGGTGCTAAACTATATATATATATAGCTTTTTTTTGTTCTTCACAATTACATAAACTAAATTTTTGCTTTTTATCTTTATATTCAACTATATAACTAAAACTAAATATAATATTATATATATATTATAATTCAATGAAAAAAACATTAATTTAAAATTGAAATATGTTTTAAAAACTATTCACAAACTCAATTTCTATAGCTCTATACAGAATATGTGTAACAAAAAAAATGTAACTTCTATAATGTATTTGCGCGAACTGTACGGTATGAAAAATATATTTATATAAATTTATAAATTTTTTTTCTATGTATATGAAATGATTAATTCGATTCAAAATATTTCTATATAAATATCATTTTTTTTTCATTCTCATCTTTAAATAAACATTTGTAGAATAATTTTAAGAGTATTTAAATATGTACAAAAATTAATAATTTTACAACTACTGAATTTGTTATAGTTAAAATAAATATTCATTCGAAATGTTCTAACAAAAATAAGACAATTTTAAAAAATTAGCACAAATTACCATTTATAAAATATGAATTTTTTAATTACGGTTCATAGTTTTTTCTTTTTTTTTAAAATTACAATAAATTTAATTGCTTTCAAAAAATATATATCCATTTTTCAAATCTATATCATTGATATTTTGTATGAAATATATAATGAATCATTCATTCATTTATCAGTTAGACATTTTAAATTTACACCATGTGAAGCATATATATGATGGCATCCACCTAACATTCATTCAGTATATTTACTAGAGTTGGTAAATTACTTCGCATTGCGGGATATATAACAATTAAACATAATTATTGTTTGAATAATTATCGAACGATATATGTTGTTCACATCGTGAGAATAAATTTATAATGTTATAATATGGACAATTTTTATGAAGTGCCTAGAAACTGATACTCAGGTAGGTATTTCATGGCCAGATAACGATCAAAATTTCCTTTCTCATACAAATATTGTTTAGTTTTTTTCTCTACATTGTATATTATTATAAATTATGAACTTACATACAAAATCTGATCAAAATCGGATAAGAAATAACAAAATTTTCCAGGTTAATGATAATTGCCTTGATGACTCTATTTATCTAAGTGTCATTTTCTAGAAATTCCATAAAAATTGTTCAGATAATTTCATTATCACGATCGTAATCAAAATCACAAACACAAACAAATTAATGATTAATAGTTTAAAAAATTAAAAGAAATACTGTTTTGAATACTTGAATTAACTAAAATTTATCGGAAATTTACATCTACCCACCCAGATCTACATATGCATACATAAAGATACAAACACTCACACAAACCACTAAAATGACGTAATTATGGATGTGTTTGGCTGGACAATGGTTGTCTTAATATTACAAACGACTGAGGTGTCAACATATAAGTGTTAATACGCTGAGTAATACATTTTCGATATATATTTGTTTGTGTGTAGATATTATTATATTTTTAATAACTTCACATTTTGTCATATATTATGATATGGTGAAATATAGTTGAAATATGGAATATTTACTTAAATTTAGGAATATGGTATATAATATATATAGAAATAGATAGTTATATATATATTTGTATTTTATAATTGCATGCTATTCATCATTATATATATATAATATAATATACATAAGTTAACTTATTTCTATATATTATTTATCAAGCGAGTGTATGTATAAAATACTTCATATATGTATAGACAAATAATAAAACTTAAACTTTAACATTTTGTAATATTTTACATTTTATGAAAAAGATTGTTTGAAAAGTTGCTTTACAATTCTTATCTATATTTACATATATCATATATATACTATATATAACATAGTAATAGCATGTATACTAGTATCCATGAATATGATTTTATGATGTAAGAGTATACAAAATAATATGCATACATATGTATGAATATAGCATAGAAATGCTAAATAATTTACTTATTTAATCGTATTTTTATTAAATTAATTGTTAAAATAAATGTATTTATATTTTTTTGTAATTACAGTAACCTCACCAAATGATGGCATGAAACAAGTGAAACCAATATCATTAATCACAATAATAATATTTCTAAATATGTTAACATTTCTCAATGTACTTCGAAATATTATAAGATAGTGTGTGTGTGTGTGTGTGTGTACGTGTATATATTATTTAAAATTAAAATTGAATAATATTCAATTTTATTAATTATTTATGTATATTTAATTTACCATAAAATTAATAAAGTCACACATTTATTATTTGAAATATATTATATTATTATTTATAATTTAATATATTTACATTGTAAAAGTTAATTATTTTTCTTTTTATCATTTGATTTTCTTCTTCAATTTTTCCTTTACAACATTATTAAGTTTTAAAATAGCTAATTTGTACATTTTTTTATGAAATTAAAAAACAAAAATTAAATATTATATAATTAATTAAAATCAAAAGTGGAAATAGGTATATAATATATAATTTAAGAAAAATAACAAATAAATTACAAAATGCAAATATTATAAGATATAAGTAATTTAAATATATTGTATAATTAAATATATAAAACCATTTTTTGTAAAATAAATTTAATTAATTAATTTATTGTGCATATACAAAATTGAATAATATTAAATGAAAATATAAATAAATTGAAAAACATTATATTTGATCATAATAAAAAATATTTATTTAAGCAAATGATTTGGGTAAAAATGTGTGTGGTGTGGCGTTATGCTAAGTTTTCAGCGTCCGGTATGCAATAGTGCTGCAGTATCTTATTAAACAGCCAATTAAAAAAAAGCACGCATGGGCTAATATAGTGAAAAATATATTTAAAATATATCTCGGTTAATTTTAACAGTTTAAGTTTCTTATTCGTTTGTACAAATATATACTAATTAAAATAAAATTATTTAGTGCCACAGTTATGTTAAACTCAAAACCCGATTGAAATTAAACTCAAAACCCGATTGAAATTAAAATTAAATTAAATTTTAAATTTATTTAAATACATTAACATACAGTACTGAATTTACAATGAACTTGTTCAACTTGTGAAAAGAATTAAATACATGTAATAATTACATTGAAATTTCTATGATTTATACATAAACTTTCAAAATAACACAATGTTTTTTTTTTTGCTATTGTTTTCACACACAGGTTTTCATGAAAATTTATTAATATTTCTTTATTTATATATTTATAAATTAATAACATTTATAAATTATTTAACAATTTAAATGTTCCACTATTAAAAATGTAATTTTATATTTATACTTATATACTCACTCTCTCAGTCATTGTTTGTAATCTAAGCGATAGCAGACAAAGGATTGTTGGTCATAAACTGAGCACTCTAGCCTTTGTATTTATTTATAAAATAATTAAATAATATGAGTAACCAATTGAATTTGCAATATTCTGTTAATTGAAGTGTTCATGTGATAATTTTGCTGAAGAACTTTGGTTCGTAGCTTTTATATAACATGGCAATGGTAAACACAAATCAAATTATAATCTTTTCAGAAATATAATGCCGCAGTGGTGATTATTTCGTTTACTCTTCGGTGGATGATTTTCCATATATAAATAATAAGTGCTTCCAAAGCGCATTTATATAATAGAAAAATTAAACATATATTGAAGTGAATATAAAGTCAACGTGGTTGGTTATCTTTTGTTTGTATATTCACCCAACATTTTTTATACACAATATCGATGTCACCATACTTGGTGTTAATATAATAATTGAAAATGTCAACTGCTACTAGATAGTCGTAGGACAAAGTTTTCCATATATATATATGCTTTGTTACGTATATCGAAGTGAACTATAGCGAGTGATAAGTTGGATACGAATTCAAAAAACATGCGAAGAAATGTTAAGAAATTATTGATACTTATTTTTCAACCTGAAATTCGATATTTTTTTCATCCAAATTTATAACAGTTTTTTTCATAGATGTATTGATTCCTTTATCCTTTAGTTGTTTTTTGTTCTTTTACATATATCGGCTTGCCTTTATCATAATTTGCTGGTGAACAACGGTTGGCGTTGTACATGTTACTTGCAACAAGTGGTCTAGAATTGTTGCTTTGCAAGGCTCTCTACAATTTGTGATATTTTATGACAGTATTAGTTATAATCAGTTTGCTACTCAACCAGTCCGGATCATCTTACATACATGAGATATCCAAATCACTTCTATATAATATAAACAATAATAGTTCAAAGTTCAAACCATTCTTAGTTATTATTTTTGTAGAAGCCACTTTACCATAAGTTTAAACGTACGTATGCCACATATGCTCATACTGAATCGTTAAGATTTCTTCAGCTCAAACTAAAATATTCCATGATGCAAGCAAAACTATTATAATTAGACCAGGCAGGTTTTTGTTTTACCGTAACCAGAATGAAACTTATTCTGTAAATATATATTGATACTAACTGAATAATAAATATATGTTGAGGTTAAAAATAAAGAAATTATACAAATTTATTGATATACTAAACAAATTAAGAACCCAAAAGTATTTAATTAAAAAATTATTAACCGAGATTTATTGATAATTTTTATATATAAAATTAAAATGAATAAACAATAAATTATAAAATGATAAATAATTTATTTATGTACATATTCAATTATAAATAATAAATAAATCAGCTTAATTATATAAATTTAGTTGTGTATAGTTTATAATAATAGGTCTACCAATATGTGTGTGCCGTTTTTTTAAAAATAAAACACATTAATTCCGGTAATAACAGTAAAAAATTTTTATTGAATATAATTACCATCGTTAAGTATAACCTTTTTCCAATTTTTTGGCAATTTATGAATACCATCAAAATAAAACTTCTCCTCTTTTGATGCGATCCAAGAATCGATCCAATTTTGGACGTCTTCATAATTGTGGAAGCGTTGTGCACAGAGTCCATGTGCCATCGATCTGAACAAGTGGTAATCTGATGGAGCAACATCTGGTGAATAGGGCGGGTGTGGTAACACATCCCATCCGAGTGTTTCCAATGTTTCTTTTACCGGTTTTGCGACATGTGGACGAGCATTGCCGTGCATAAGGATCACTTTTTCATATCTGTTCGCCCATTCTGGTCGTTTTTCTTTCAATGATTGATTCAATTTATTCAATTGTCCTTTGTATACCTCACCAGTAATAGTTTGACCAGGTTTCAATAACTCATAATACAGCACGCCCTTTTGGTCCCACCAAATACACAATAAAACCTTCTTTCCATGAATATTGCGTTTTGGCGTCAATTTGACTGGTTGACCTGGATCAGTCCAATGCTTAGTCCGTTTAGGATTGTCAAAATAAATCCATTTTTCATCACCAGTGACTATTCGATGCAAAAACGACTTTCGTTGCTGTCTTTGAAACAATATTTCGCACGTGGTTTTTCGCTTTTCCATGCTTCTTTCTGTCAATTCATATGGAACCCATTTTCCTTCCTTTTGGATCTTACCCATATTGTTTAAACGATTAGAAATGGTTTGTTGACATACCTTTAAGGAATCAGCTAGTTGTTGTTGCGATTGCGCATCGTCTGCATCCAACAATGCTTGCAATTCTGTATCTTCAAATTTTTTTGGTGGTTTTCCACGTTCTTTGTCATTCAGATCAAAATCACCACTTTTGAATCGTTGAAACCACTTTCTGCACATTCTTTCTTGTAAAGCATGTTCACCATAAGCTTCAACAAGAATTCGATGACTTTCAGCAGCAGTTTTCTTCCAATGAAACAATAACAATAAACCTCCCCGCAAATCACTTTTTTCTGGCACAAAACACGACATTTTCAACAAAAAAAAAAATATGTTGTTTACACTTTTAGCTCGTAACACAAACTGAGAAAGATAAAGATATAAAGTGAATACGTTCACAAAAAAATATTTCAGCAGAAACAGCCATCATTTAAGGCGGCCAAAGAGATTAATCCGTGAGCGGCACACACATATTAGTAGACCTATTATATATTAAATATATATAAATATAACTGTCAAACTGATTAGTTGTAATTTTTAATATAAAAATGATATATGAATGTGATTGTAAATATAATAATATTTAATAAATATAAGTTAATTTTATTGTTGTCGTTTTAATAATATTTATTATGTATTTTTTTAAAGTAAATAAAAATAATACAAATATACAGTGAAAATTCTGGAAAAAAAATAAAAACAGTAAACTTCTGTGAGAAATTTTCCGGATTACCATATTTATAACTGAAATTTAAACGTTATAAAATGATGGTGACTATATATTATTAAAATATTCCCATGTGAAAATATAAATATAAATAAATAGCAATATTTCGTATATAGATTAATCAATAGAATTAAAAGGAAAAATAAATGAAAAACTTTTAATTTTGATGTTTTTTTTTTTTAAGTTCATAAATAAGAAAAATATCTTATTGAATCACAATTTTATTTACTTTAATAAACTTTTAAATTCCAAAAAAAAATTTAATATTTTTTTTATACTATTACATTTTTGTATTTGACCCGTTTTTATATATAATTTTATTTGTAAGGATATTTTTGCTTTATATTTTTCATAAAAATTTTTATATTTATTAAAATAAAAATTGAAATCCTCTCGAATATATGTACTATAGATTTAGCTAGATATATGTATATGCTATTACTACTATACGAGTGTGTACACGTAAATGCATATACGGTTCTAAAATACTCTTCGGATATATAGACAAGTTTATTTTTGCTTCAAGTAAATTCGCATACGAACTAACAGACCAAATCAAAGTTTCATAAAGTTGTTGAATAGCATGTGGCTGCTTTTGTTTGTGTATAAATAAGTTAAACTTTTACTACCCCAAACAGAGTTGTAATATTAAAATATTATTGCATTTACGAAAAAGGAAACATTTTTTTTTTATTCTTTAATATTTTTTACTATAAAAATAAAATATATTTCCATACAATATTTTTACGTCTATTCAAATATACATATTGTATTTTTTATGGTGTTATTTTTATATGGTTATTTACGCACGCGATATGTATAAGCATAACATTTAGTTAATAAAAGATGTGTTACGCATTGGTAACAATTTCGATACGTATGGTAAAAAAATAGTGTAACAGTATTTTAAAAAATTCAAATTATTTCCATTTACACTTCTATTCAGAGCCGAAAAACTTCTATATTTTATACTTTTTTATAAAATGTTCTACATATAACAATTAATTCTCACGATTTGTTCGTTTTATTTCCCTGTAGTAATATCGTAATACGAATGGATTAAATATAATTACTTCATTTCTTAGTAAAACGTATAAACGTTAAGACCATTTTGTTTTGCCTGTATCAATGCAAGGAAAATAAACAATAGCTTGCCGTAGATAAAAACAATCTGATGGTGAGTATAAACAGAGTTGTTAATATATATTTATTGTCATATTTCAGATTTAATATAAACATTATGTTATAACAACACTTACAATTGAGCAATTGAAAAATAGTCATCCATCCAGAATTAATGGTATAATCACATAATTGTAGTATGTGACAAAGGAAAAAAGTCATTTATTATAAACCCCGCTTAAACGATACAGATTCAGGAGTACGCTTATTTTGCCATGTAGTAAGGCACGAAAAATGAGTAAGCGTGTAATAACTCCTACTTCCAACAAACTTTAAAACTTATTACTAAATATTTCATTTAACTATCCCATTGGAAATATTCAGATACCATATGGGATACTTACAATTTATTACTAAATGATTAAAATCAAAATTACAAAATTTGGATAAATTGCTCTAGCACAATCCCATTGGAAATATATAGATACCGATTGCAGCACCCAAAAAGGAGTGACGATAATGTCTCCTGCTTCCTCCATACAATAGAATTTATATTTAAGTGCTTATGTTTAATAAGTATTTATAATAAATCGATAAATTGTTATTTTGTAATTCTATTTAGTAGTTATGCGAGCAAACCCCAATTTATAGTTGGAATTTACACAATAAACGTAAAAAACAAAAAAATATTGTATTTTATTTTTTTTTAAGATCAAACAATTACAAAAAAAAAAAACTATATTGCGTGTTGTTAACATCTAGGTAAGCTTTTGGACATCCTTGTAAGTGTATATAAAATTCCCATTACTAGATGTCACAGTCAGTTAATATATTTCGGACATTGAAAGGACATTTTTCTAAAAGCTTTCATAACTACATTATCGACATAATTATACCATTTATTAGATTTTTAACCTAACAGCTATCAGCACCTCGTAGTGGACATGTAAATGTATATTATATAGATGGAACTCCTTCACAACTGACAAAAATTTTGGATGGATTATTTTTTAGACCATTCAAGTTTGACATACATGATTGTTCCAAAATCAACGCGGCGCTTTGAATATGAATCAATTGAAAATTTGGCATATAAATAAAAAATTTGAAAGAAAAAAATAAAAAGTTAAAATCTAAAATGGCTGATTAGCGATTATTGTAATAAACATTTTTTTTTTGTGACAGCTGTTTTCTTTTAAAAAGGTGTTTCCCTATTTATTTTTTAAAAATTTGTATATTAAATATTTAACATTTAATTTGGTTAGTTAAATAAATTATAAATAGTGAAAATTTCGATTCTATTGATTTACATATTAATTTGCAAATTTCAATAATAAGCGATGAAACACCATCACCAACAATAATACTGTAATTTTTGTGTAATGAAAGTGAGGTATGTTATTGTAAAATTGTCTATTTTTAGTTAAAAAGAAACTATTTATAAATAGTTTTTTTTTCTTTTTTTTTTTTTTTGTTATCACTAAAATATATAAGATATTTTTATTTCATCTGTTAAACTTTCTATTATATTAAATATTAAACAATATCGTTTTTCCAAAATGTAATCAAATATAATTAATGTAAAAAATATTCGGTTTTAAACCAGTGAAATCAAAATTGAGGTCATGTTTCTTTTTTTTTTTTTTTTATTGAAATTTTAACATTGGAAAATCTTTGTGCATGAAATGCAAATGTTGATATATACGGTATCGAAGTATGAATATGGATGTAACTGTACATCATAATTTTTACTCCATTATCAAGGACCACAATGACAATATCAATAACATTTGCAATTGTTTTAAATAAAAATGAAAAAATAAATAAATGACAAATATTATTAGTATTAGCTACTAGCTATAAATACTTTTTATTTATTTATTTTTTTTTAAATTATTGTAAATTGAATAATCTGCAAATACAAATATATATTATTTTTTTTTTTTTTTGTATGTCTGTTGAGATTTTGTGATTGTTGCAATCATTTGTGTGTTACCTACCTATAATATATACTTTCACTATTTCAATTTCAAACTTCAGTGTCTTTAAATAGTCTGTCGGTTTCAAGTTGCAAACAAACATCAATATATTTAATATGAATAAATGAATATAGTTTTTATTTGAATTAAAATATATTCATAAATATTATTATGTAGTAATGATATATTGCTATCTTTAAAAGATACATTGAACAGCTAAAAATTTATCTTGCTATATTACCTTTTTTTTTTCTTAGCTTGGCTAAAATTTATATTTTACTTACAAATTATTTGATTTTTCACATTTAAAGCCTGCACATGTATAACAAAATATAATTTATTGGGTCGGTAATTGAGTAGCAGCTCATTTCACTGATTTCACTGAAATAGCGAATTGTTATCTATGTTACGTAAATACGATTCAAACCTATATTTTCATTTGATAGTTGATACTTCATTTGTCATTCAGTAAAATAAATATATCGACTAGTTGTGATATTTTTGGGTAGCATGGGTTGAAATATGGAAAATCAAAGCAGGCATTTTCGTCTTATTTGGTTTTTTTACTTTAACAAGGGCGAACACCCATTGCAATGCCACAAACAGTTATGTACTGTGTTTGGTAAAGAAGTATTAAAAATACGTCAGTGTCAAATTTGGTTTACTCAACGTCCAGTTGAAAACTGAAATTGATTACTACCAAAACAAAACCCACAACTTATCCGAATATTTACAAAATTTGACAGAATGAACATATGGCTAACGCGTTGGTTGGTGGTGCTTTCCCATAGATCACTACATAGAACATCGTTCCCAGCTGAATTATCGAGTATTTCTTCTATTTTCCTTTGTAGTGTGCAATTTTTCTTGAAGTTTTAATTGTAGCATAGATTAATTTGTATGTATAGAACACATCTTTAAAAAAGCCATAAATGAATATAATATAATACTAGTATGGTATTGGAACGAAGATCTTAAGGGCAAACACAATGGGGGAATACTGGAATCACCAATATACGCTCTTCTTACATACTATAGAAAATAAAGTAAATTACTTCCTCATTTAAATTCAAATATATTCTAAATTTTAATGTTTACTTAAACTTTAAAAAAAATACAGTAATGAGAACATGAAAATATCAAATTAAATATAATATCATAATAAAAAGACATTGTTCGCAATTTATTTTATATTATATCCATGTGACATCGACATGTAAAATATTTTTTTGTGTGGTTGTTGCGCTTTTAAACGAAATATATCTACATTTGTTGTTGGGTACTCACATATATAAATTTTCAAATTTTTTGCTTTGTTAAACTTGTAATGAAAGTACTTTTAAATATTTTTATTTTTTATTTTTTGTTTACTAATCACAAAGTCATAATACATAACAACATAAAATCAACATATTAGGCAATAATTGTTTATGTTTAAATGCTTGCCATAGTACCTATACATATTTATAAGAAGAGAAATGCAAGCATATTTGGTTAATATTTTATTTATATTTATAATTAATATTAATACAAATTATATTGTATAGTAAATATGAATGCATGTTCAAAACACATGATGATTAAATATAAAACCGATGCGTATGTTAAATTTCATTACAGTAGTATATGTGTGTGTGTGTATATAAATTCAAATTATTATCAATTATGCAAAATTAATATGGATAATTTAAGATCTTAATATGACGTAAGCATCATCACATACAAAATTCCTATAATATAGTGTTTGTCAGTACCAGTGGTCAATAAAAAAATTATTACTTTATTTATTTTATTGTTTTCCATCTTATATTTTTAAATATACGAAAATCACGTCACCGTTATGATTAATAATAAATAATTATAGTACAGAATAATTAGTCATCTGAATTTATCTTGTATGCATTCACATTGTTATGAAATCTAAACACATATTCGAAATTTAAAATAGTTACAATTTTAATGATTTCAATTCTTTTATAAATTTTCTACAAAAAAATAGATATGAGAAGTCAGATACAGTACCAATTCATGTCCGTTGGAGACATAGCATTACTTTTCTTTTACACATTCATTTACATGTTTTACTGTGCACAAACACGCTTGTGTATATTTTGAAAGTAGACAAAACAAAGATAATTCTTTAAATTAGTTAAACATTATACCTAATTATATTTTGTTTTTGTTTTAGTAAGAAAAACATTCTATCAGGTTGTATCGTAATATGGTGTTAGATAATCGACGAGTGAATGTAAGTGATATAACTGAGGTCATATGCATCTCAAAAGAACGAGTTGACAATGTTGGTTTGCATTAGGAATTACACAAATGGAAAAGATTTGTTCAAGATTGGTGCCGCATTTGGTAACAATTGACCAAAAGCACATTCAAATGCGTATTTATAAAGTGTGTTTGGTTCTTTTTAAGCAAAAATAATATGAGTTTCAAACGCCTTTTCATAAACGTTGATAAACATATGGATCTCCGTAATATACATCAGAGTGAAAATAACCGTGAAAACAATGAATTGAAGCCGATTGAAATGCACCACAGAAGACCTAGACGGTTCCATCAGCAGGAAAGATTTTAGCAACAGTTTTTTGGAAATACAATGGTGTTTTGTTAATTGAGTATTTTCCTATAGGTAAAACAATTAACTCTGGATATCATTGAATCCTTTTGAATCATTTGGATTCAAAAATTCATGAGAATGAACCTGTTAAAAAATAATGTTTCATCAAAAATAATGCACACGTGTTCACACTAGTGTTTTAACTAGAGCAAAATTTAATTATTCACAAATGTAAATAGCAGTCCAGCGTATTCACAAGATTTGATTCCGTCCAACTACATTAACTGTTTCCAATTGAAAAATGTTTTACATCAAATGACGAATCTATTACAGTCGTGGATGGATATTTTGCATACCTTCCGGAATCACACTCTAATGATGGCATTGGTTCATTGGAAAAACGTTGGAGTAAATGTATTGAAGTTTTATGAGATTTTATTGAAAAATAAAACATATTTCATGT
Organism: Bibio marci; assembly: GCA_910594885.2. Taxonomy (NCBI): domain Eukaryota; kingdom Metazoa; phylum Arthropoda; class Insecta; order Diptera; family Bibionidae; genus Bibio; species Bibio marci. The sequence continues at coordinate 12,748,465 of OU343114.1, forward strand.
TAACAAAAGATATCTTTCATTGTTAGACCGATAATTTTTCAAACACACCTCGTATATCATATTATTTATTTACACTTTACACATCGAGTGTAATATTTTTATAAGTAATAATTTTATACAATACATTTACATAAAATAAAAGCACTTTAAACAGTTTAAAAGAAACAAGAAAAATATAGTCTCTTTTTCATAGAAAGTTATTTTTTTTTTCGAGTAATTAAAAATTTGTTTATTAAATATTTCTACAATAAAGAAATTATTTAAAATAATGTACATGGTGGAAGGTTGGTTTGTGGTTTTCGAATTTTTCATTTAATAATTTAGCCTGAGAATAGTTTTTTCCTGTTTAAAAACATCGAAATTTATTTTAAAAATATAGTTAGTTGTGTATACCCATAAAAAATGTCAAATCAAATAAAAGAATGACCCAATGTTCCTCTTTCTACTCTATATATTTTTTAATTGTAAATATTGTACAGACAAATTGTCGCTAATTAATTAATTAAAAATAAAAAATCGTTAATTTCATTTATTTAAAAACGTATAGCAATAATTTTCTTAAATATTATTTTAAGATTTAAGTTATTCCATTATAAATAACATAACCTGAATTTTTTTGCTCAATATCCATATATATTGAAATATTTCTCATATGAAATAAAACGCGTTTTATTTATAGTTATTTGTGTGAAAATCCTTGTGTGAAAATCCTTCTTTTTTTTTTTTTGTCCATTGTGCATATGTAATTTATTAAGAATTAAATAAAATGTTATGATTCACAATTATAAGTTTATATATGGAATATTCATCATGATCAGCTAATGTTACTATAATTGGAGCATATATAGCGACTACCTGACATTCATTACAAATACGTTGGTAAATTATACTACAATTAACGAAATATGAGTAATATGTTTGGGTTGAGTACTAACTAATACCAAATTTATTATATGAATTTACTTGCATTTTTACGTATTCGAAATTTTCAACTTATTTTATGTTATTGTTTGATAAAGTTTTGTTCTTTATTTTATTACATTTTTGAAACGATTGATACCTGACGATGAGAAATGGGTTGTTAACATGTAAATCGAAAAGGATATAGAAGCTTATATTTAGTTTGGTGGGATTATAAATTTTGTTTATTTTGAACTTTTATCACACTCAACAATACGATCAAATGTGAACATTTCTAAACAAACCAAACTGCAGTATGCAAAAGGTTATCGAACGAAATGAACAATACATTACTGAATACGGTTATGTCCTCCCATAAAAAAAATTGTTTCTTGTTTTCATAAAATAAAATTGCAATTACTTTGTATTCAACCCAATAGATTATTATAGCATTTAAATATATATAATGTCGTGGTTATGGATTATATATTCTGTCTAATATAAAATAGTTGAAAAAAAAAAACGCAGATTTTTAAATATATTTAAAATAAAATAACACCTACGTACGTCATTCAGAATATTTTTTAAATTATTTAGTGCAATATTAGTATGTCTATGTTATAATATTGAACTACCTTAAATATATTATCTAATACAATTATAGTATTATTGAATGATCAAATAAAAAAAAAAATCGCAGATTTTTTTGGTGTAAAATGCAAAATTGAAAAAATTTATTAATTTCTGTCACATGCGAAATTCAAATTGATATTAAATTAAAGACAATAAAATATTATAGTATTCAATTTATTATATTTTATATTATATTATTAAGCCTTGGAAATAGCTGTGCAAATTCTGTGATATATCGCGTCTTCGTTGTTTTCAATTTTAATGTGGTAGCTTCATTTTTCAGTTATACGTTTATAATTCAATAATTCGAATTTTTTCTAAACTTATAACTTGTAAATTATTTGAGCCAAAGTGTAATGAAATATTTAGCATTTTGTCAATCAAATAAATGAGTTTCATAATGTTTTCTTTATATCAATACTGAACATTAAAAATATTTAATTAAATTACAATTGTATGCTTAATACAATTCAATTTTAATCTTGACTGAATTAAATTGGTATAAATTTTCTATAACTTTGTATAAATTTTTTAACTTTCTGTTTATTTAACTCTATGAAATATGAAGTCTTATGTAAAAAAAAAAGTCTTTACCAAGGACGATTGTTTTAACATAACGACTATCGCAAGAATATCATTAAACTTGTATGTCTCAAATGAAATTCTTAAATATATAAGTATTTTCCATTCAGTAATTTAGTAACAATAATTGTCATTTATATGAATTTTCTATATTTTAGACTTTAAATTTTATCAATTTCCGTATAATGTCGAACACCCTGTATACATGTAAATTATTGTCACGCATTTACACATATATGAAAATGAATTTATAATTTGTTAATGCAACAACAAAGTAACAAGTAACTAAGATTTTACGATTCGCACCAAACAAGTTTTAATTTTATTTAATAACATTTGCTAAAAAAAAAAAAAATATTAAAAAAAAATTCAGAAAGAAACATTTTGTTATCTATTAAGGTCACTTAGGTGTTCAAAACATTTTCATATTTTCATATTTTTCTATAATAGATTACATTATAGTGTGGTTTATAATTTAATAATATTTACGCAGACTATTTACTTATTGTTGTAATTTATAATTAATTTTATATATGTCCATGTACCCTTTCCAATATTTAATTATAAATATTTATATAACATTTCATTTTAATATTAGTACATTCAGTTGCATTATATGTACACATTCTCACACTTCAGATATACATAAATTTAGTAAATTTACCATATAAATAAAAAAAAAATGTATATTAGAACGTAATATTAACGTGATACTGCTGTAATGATATAATATACGTAATTTCAAATGAGTCGTATTCTTAAAATTTAATATTAAATGAGATATTATTATTTAAAAATATTTATTTATTATATAGATATTTAATCAGTTTGAATTTAAATATTTTATTTAAAAAATATATAAATATTGTTGATATGCCAATATTATCTTTATTACGCATTTTCCTTCATAAATATACAAAAATTGTTATAACTAGAATATATATATATATATATATTTGTAATGTTAAAATTTAAATGAATTTATAATAATACTTAATTTAAGTATACGAATTTTTATACTTAATAATTAATAATGTACATATATAAATAAAAATTGTTTACTTCACTAAGAAGTAAATACAGCATCCATCCATTCCTGCACTGACATTATTGAAAGATGTAATTAATTTTTTTATTTTTATATACGTGTTTACGTCTATGTGTACACATTGCTAATGTCTGAGTATCGTCGTGTAGCACCATCTTTTCTAAGATACAAATCGGTTAGTTTTTTTCTATCCCATAAAATAACAAATTGTAATAGACAGATGCAAAAAATTTCAGTATTAAAATAAATACTGAAAGATCATCTCATATATACATTTTTTTTAATTAAATCCGATGTTTCACTATCTATTATATCATGTACGTTTTACCATTGCGCGTCACTGACATTGAATATCTGTCTACTTATGCATTATTATTTTTTTATTAATTTCATTGTTTCATTAGTGTACAGGGTGTTTGTTGAAGTGTGATAGAATTATTGAAGCATGGAATGTGTTAAACTTCACTACCGTTTACAAATTGATGAATTTTCATTTTATTATAAATCAGTGCCTACAGTTAAAAATGAATAATTAAAATTTGATCGGATGCTCTATATATATGTAACAACTAGCCGTAGTGGTGCAAATTATACTATATATTATTATACTAGTATTATTCACAAAAATAAAATACCAAATTTAAACATCTATCGCACAATAAAACACCCTGTATTTTTGTTTGTTTTTTTTTTTTTTCATAATAATATTTAATTAATTAATTATAATTAAAAAAAAAAAAAACGTTGATATTTATTAGTGAGATTTGTAATTGATTTCCTCATTTTGTTGACTTGTGTATTATTTTGAAAGTAATACATGTGAATGTAGTTTATCTTATTCTCATAACTTAATAGTTAAAACTATTATGTGTATTGGAAAGTTTCTGTTGATCACATATATAGATACGATTGTATTAGCACAACATTTTAAATGGTTCAATATTGAGCTGACAAATATTTTATGCCAAAGTACTGTCACCAATTTTTCACCATTCCAGCAGTATGTGTATTGGAGTTAAAAGTATAAACAATTTTTCTTTAATTTTTTTTATTTTATTGCTTCTTGAAAATATTTTTAATTTTGTGTCACAAAAACGTGATTTGTTTGTCCATCTTTGATAACTTAAGAAAAATACTTCTAAAAATAATCGATTGACTGGTTGAATTTAATATGGTTTATTTGAGCCAACATATAGAGATTGGCTACATTTGATGTATTTGGTGGGATGAGAAAGAAAGGATTTACTATGAGCTTCTGAATTGTTGTGAAACATGAAAATATAATTTTACATTAAGATAACGCAAGACCACACATGTTGCAAAACTCATGAATAAAGTCGAAAAACTTTCTTTTTTCAACAGCGTTTATTAGTTGCCTGTAAATTGTCATATAGTCAAATGCAAATTATTTTTTGTACAAATCATCGGCAAAGACTTTTAAATATACACTATAGTCCAAGTATAAAACATATTTAGTAAAATTGTATATTTATAAAAACATATAACTATTGTGTATGATATTTATAATATTATACGCATTTATTATATAATCTATATGAAAACAATTACATTTTTTAATTATAAATGTTTGGCAGAAAATTTATTTTAAATTAGTTTTTCGATATTTTGAAATTATATCCAACAAAGAAGATGATATATTGTATATATAATAACGTAATATAATATACAATAAATAATATGGTAATTTTATGATAAAAATAATACATTTCTTATCTATTTTATCTTATTTTATTTGAACAAAAATTGTATATTAATAATTATATTATAATATTATACATAAATTCAGTTATATGCGTATTGTATAACATGCTCTATCTCAAAAATTCCAGAGCTTCAGAAAATCACATAAATCGCGTATCTATTAGTGGTATCCGTACAAGTATTTTGTATTAAATTTATATCAACAAAATACTTTACTTTCGCATATCCAAATGAAGTTTAGGTAATTAGAAATAGTGAATGGTGGAGTGTTAAAACACCATTTTTTGGTTAAAAATTCGATAATTTATGATCGATGCAATGGTGTGTGATCATAATCAAGATGCAAATTCGTTTCATAAATCCCAAATAATATTCACCAGTGACAGTTTTGAAGAACTAAGTCACTTTTCAATATAATATGGCCGACTTGAGTGCAATAACTTTGCGTGCAATCAATGGAATATCATGAAATTTTAACACAACACACAAGATGTGTTTTTCAAACAATCACTTTAACATATTGATTTCACCGGTGATTTATGCGATTTTCTGAGAGTTCGGGAATTTTTGAGGCAGATGCTACAACAGCATTTATTAATATTTATATAATTATTATAATATTATATTATTATTATTATTATTATTATTATTATTATTATTATTATTATAATATAACTGATGCATACAAAATATTATTTCTAACATAAATAATATAAAAACCTCAAGTGTTTAAAATAGTAAAAGGTTGTACACTTGCATAATAATTTAATAAATTCATTGATGAATAAATTACATTAATTTAAAATTTATAAATTTATATCGTCTGAATTTTAAAATTCATCAATTGATTTTGTAAATTTATAAATAAAATGAAAAGTGAAGCATTATAATGTATAACAAAAATGTTATGAATAAATGCCTATAAATTATACAAATATATATCTATACAAGATATGTCTATTAAAATACGTGATGACAATAACAAAAGTCTTTAATGATGATTTTATAAACTGTTTCATATACGTGATAAAATTAATGTTTTTCTATAAAAATTGAAAACACATCTTGTCACTTTCATTATGATTTTTTTTTTTTTATAGATTTTACAAGATTATAATTGCAAAATAACAATTATTAAACGCTTAATAAATAATATATTTGATCAGAAAAATTACATTTTCAATTCAATTTCATTGAAAATAAAAATACATAAATGTTCTGCTAATAAATAGCATTGTTTATATATTTATTTATTTCTATTTTAAAAAAAAACGACAATAAATGAATAAGATAAAATATTGTTTATGTATTTGCAACACTTTCTCAAAACTTGATTTGTAGTATATGTACTTACTTAAACACAGTATTTATAATGAATATTATTTATGTATGACTATTTTTTTCGGTTTTTAAAAAATTTAAAATAAAAATAAGAATTAGACTATAAAAACAATGCCTATTATAAATTATATATACTATGCATTGAATTCATATATGAATTAATATTTTTATATTATGCTTAATTATATTCGGATTTAAATAATATAATGATGAAATGTAATTAAATTTATTAATTTAAATAAAAATTGATTAAATATTGCAATAACCGTATATTTTTATACATACAATATATATTGTATTTATTATAGAATAGATAGATAGATATATTGTGTATGGTTTAGATATAGTTCAATGTTATATATTTTTTATATGTCACATTACACATATATTCGAATATTATACAATATATGTAGCAGCAGATATAGATGCAAACATTAATATTAACTAACAACAAATTTTCTGATTTATACATATTTCATATTATATATATTCAAAGTATGTATTTGAATTTGAGGATTTTTCAGCATAAACATAACATATAATTAAAATGTGTATTATTTGTGCCAAATATATACTATATTTAAACAATTCTAATACTAAACATTATCTAATATAAATAAATTAATTTTTTGCCGGCCCAGACTACTTTAAACTTTTCTACATTTTTCTTTCCTTATTTACTCAAGCAACAACTTCATATTTCATATCATATCCTGTACTTTATAATTCTGAAAAAAATCGTTAACAAAAAAAATTGGATTTTATTAAAAGTTAGTTTGAAAATGAATCTGAACCGACCATCCATTCAACCCTTACAAATTTAACCCGGAATTCTGTAAAATGAAACCACAATTCGATCAGTTTTTATTTAAATTTTCGATTTATAAATTAGAACTATATTCGAGGAGACTATAATTCCCGAATACCATAGTACAATTGTGTAGTTTAAAATTTCTAGGTTACTGCAAAACTACAAGGCCTGAGTATCATTTTCTTGAAACATCATATATTCCCATAAACTCATGTAACAAATTTTATTAAAATCAGTTGAAACACACAAACAAATAAACAAACAACTAACAACACATGAAATTATGCATGGATATGGTTGGACCATTCAAACGGCTGTGGTGTACAGTGAAGAGATAAGGAATAAGGAACTATAGATTCCATTCATACCGCATATTTATGTAAATTAAACGAAAATTGTTATACTGGAATTTACTGCAAAATAATTTACAATCAAGTGTGGATAATAAAACAGAGTGACATATCAGTAAGTCCTTTCAGAAAGTTAAACATTAAAACACACAAAATCAATGGCTTACTTTTATACATTTTTCCATATTTAGACAATACTTGGCAGCATCTCATTATACGCAAAGAGAATGTAAAACCATATTTGATATAAATAAATGAATATTCATTATACTTTTAGACATCAAAAATTCATTGTGCGAAAATTTTCGTAATTTCAAATATTAAAAATAGCGTATATAAATTAAATGTTATGTATGTGGGTGGGGAAACAATATTATAATCTTTATCATATAAAAAATACATAAATAATAAATAAAAAGAAATAAAATTATTTCGTTATCATGTTGATGATGACTTTATGAATAACTTATTTTATTTTATTTCAATCGTATATTGTATTATATTATTTTAACATATGATACATAATTATGTAATTTTATCTCCACCATAATATAGACAGATAATATGATATGTGACATTGATATTTATGATAATAGGTAATAATTGCATATAGTTATTTATGTCTTTGCATCAGGGGCGGCGCCTGAGAAATATTTGCATGAGCTTGTTCCAAATATATTTTTCTTAAAGTCACTCACAACTAACTAATACAACATTAATTGTAAAATATTAGCTCGTAGGCCAATGGAAAATTTTCGGGAAAATCGCTTTTCATGAATTAACAAATTTTCTAATTACGAGCTATAGTTTTAACGGATTTCCAATTTTTATTACATTATTTCAAAATCTAATCAATTTCCAATCTTTCATAAATGTGTTTTTTAAAATTGCTTTACGCATCCCGAAAATATAGTCGATTTTCCATTCGATGTAAGACAAAATTGAAATAAAAATAATGGTACTGTGTATTTCAAATATAAAAAATGGTACAATAAATTTATACAGTATTATTATTTCATACAAAATTTCTATGACATCAATTGGAAAATCGATGGTATTTTCTGAACGCGTGAAGCAATTTTAAAAAGTTCTTCTATGAAAGATTGGAAATTGATTAGATTTTGAAATTATATAATAAAAATTGGAAATTCGTTAAAAGTATGGATCGTAATTCGAAAATTTGATAATGCATGAAAATCGATTTTCTCGAAAATTTTCCATTGACCTCCGAGCTAATATTTTACAATATATGTAGTATTAGTTAGTAGTGACTTTAAGAAAAATATATTTGCAACAAGCTCATGCAAATATTTCTCAAGAGCCGCCCGTGCTTTGCATGCTAGCGATTTCCTATTGTCGTCAGCTACGATCTTAAATTTTATTGGAAATCAGTGCGAATTGTGCTTGGAAAAGATTCGTCTATAAATGCATTAAAACAATCAAAATAATGTAATATATATATGTGTATTCGTGGCATTATGGGGAGAGTGATAAGTATCATACGGTTACAAACCATCTTCAATACATATAATTGCATTTTAATTTTGAATGAAGAATAGTTTTTATAATTATTTTTTATTGATAGATAAAATTAATATAAGTTATTTGTTCGAGTAATAAAAAAAAACATGCATAAATTTAATATTATATTTTATTTGTATTGCATTTTTATTCTATAAAAATACATAAACTTATCGAAATTAATGACAACAACACGATACCACGTGTTCTTTTTGTTTTTTCTTTGTTTCCACACATATGTATAACTTCAAAAATATGTAAATTTTCATAATAATAAATTTTACTTCACTCTTGCCATTTTCTTATATTTCAAATAATTTTATTTTTATGTTTCTTAATTATTTTTGACCTTTTTTTTTTTTTATCTTTGATAATTATTAACACACAAATAAATAAATTAAGAAAAATAAATAAATAAATAAATAAATAAATAATATTACAATAATAAAAAGAAAAAAAAAATTGCGAATAAATTTCATAACGAAAAATGCTGCCGATGAATGTAATAATTTTCTTGTGAATGTTTTTGACTCATTATTTTAACATTCACAGACACCAGAAACAGTGTTTATTTAGTTGTTCATCATCAAACATCGATATAGTATTGTCGTTATGGCACAATAATAATAATAATTTGTTAATATTCAAAAATAATTGAAATTTATTTTGTATATTTGTGATAGATTAATTAATGCCTAAATTAAATTAATTAATTGTTTTTAATTATATTGATTTTTTTGTATTTTTTTTTTCTTTCGTGTGTGAGTGACATTTAACTTTTTCTAATATATTTGTATTAAATTATTGAATTAATAAAATATTGAATTTAAATGTAATTTGAATTTTTAGTTAGTGTATATGTTTGTATTTCGTTTATATGCAATTGGCAATTACAAAAGTAGTTATATTGCAAATATATTGTGCAATTTATAAATCTATTTAATTATATATTTTTACACTTTTATAGTATTTTATTATTTCATATATCAAATCAATAAAAGTGCGTGTTTTCATGTCATGTAGATTTTGTTTTGTTATGTTTAGTTTTGTTTAGTATTTAATTTTTTATTTTATTTGAGAATTAAAATACGACTAAAAAAAAAACTTTAAGTACCTAAATAATTATGTATTTTTTTTTTTTTTTTATTGCAATTGAATGCGTAAACAAGTTAATATTTAGTTTTTAGAAAGCAAACATTGTATTAATAATTTTATAATAACTAAAATGTATACAAAAAGTAAGTCTATTACAAATTATATATGACATAATTTATGTTTTTTTATTATTATTATTATTATTATTATTATTATAATTTACTTATACATTTTATTTGTACGCGATTGTGTGTGTGTACCAATGATCTTAATAAAATTTGTGTTCTTTTTGTTGCTGTTGTTGTTGTTGTTGTTGTTACTGCCATATAATGTTAAGATGGTAAAAAAGAAAACATTAATAATATTAAAAATAAAAAACTTTTTGTAATTTATAGAGAGTAGAGAGTTTAAAATAATTAAATATTATAAATAAGAAAAATCATTATTATCATTTTGGTGTTAAAAATTTATTTTTTTTTTGTTTCTGGCCTTTTAATGATTCACAATATTTTCATACAATATTTTCTTCAATTGTGTATCAGTGATTTAGTTTATATTATTATTTTAATGAAAATCCCTTAGAGCATTAAATATGTTCTTGTTATAATTTTAATTTTACACCATAAACATATTTCTTTTATTTTAACAATATACGTTTGTTGGTACGATACGATTTATGTCACTGTGTTTATAGTTCAAAGCCTTATTATTATAAGAAATTTAGCGATGACGCATAAATCATACGATTTTATATGTGTTAATTAATTTATCAACATACAATATATATTTGGGATGAATATTTTCCAGTTTTTTTTTTTCTGCATCTGATATACTATACTTTAATCAACATAAAACACAAACTACTGCGCTGTAAAATTAATCGTGTGTGTCAATTTTTGGTTGTTGGTATTTGTTGTTAATATTCACACTAAATTTTAGCTTAATATATTTTGCATACGCTTGACAGCAATTCGTAAACAATATTTTTGCATATGTAAGAAATTATTGAACAAAGAATTTGCAATAAATTGTGTGTTAAAAGTGAAATTATTACGATCTTATGAACTGAACACAATAAAAATTTTGAAAAATTGTTATGTTGATTTAATGTTGTATCGCAAACAATAAGATGTGTATATGATATAAAATATTTTAAAAGTGGTCGTTTATTAATTAGAAATATACTGTTCGTCCATCAACGTTCGCGAAAACAGCAGAAGATGTAAACGAAATGGAATCAATATAGTAATGCAAAAATCATCAATTAATAATCAGTCATAAAGTTAGTTATGTTAACATTATTTGAATATATATTTTATTTAGAACGCCAGTCTTCAATGACTGATTCTATGAAATCATTGAATTATGTGCCATAGTTATTCGTAAATTGTTTACCAGTATCCGCATATTCACTATAGAATTCAGGGACGACTCCTGAAAAATATTTGCATGAGCTTGTTCCAAATATATTTTTCTTAAATTCAGTACTAATACTACATAAATTGTAAAATATTAGGTCGGAGGTGAATGGAAATTTTTCGGGAAAGTCGCTTTTCATGAGTTACGAAATTTTCTAATTACGAGCCATACTTTTAACGAATTTCCTATTTTTATTACATAATTTCAAAATCTAATGAATTTCCAATCTTTCAGAAAAGCGATTTTTAAAATTGCTTCATGCATTCAGAAAATATAGCCGATTTTCCAATTAATGTCATTGAAATTCAGTATGAAATAATTATACTGTATAAATTTTTTGTACCATTTTTTATATATTGAAATACACAGTACTATTATTTTTATTTCAATTTTGTCTTACATCGGATGGAAAATCGACTATATTTTCTGGATGTGTGAAGCAATTTCAAAAATTCGCTTCTATGAAAGATTGGAAATTGATTAGATTTTGAAATTATGTAATAAAAATTGGAAATCCGTTAAAACTATAGCTCGTAATTAGGAAATTTGATAATTTATGAAAAGCGATTTTCCCGAAAATTTTCCATTGACCTCCAACCTAATAATTTACAATTTATGTAGTATTAGTAGTGAATTTAAGAAAAATATATTTGGAACAAGCTCATGCAAATATTTCTCAGGAGCCGCACCTGCTATAGATATAGATAATACCATGCAACTATCCCATCAACCAAAAATAAAAGCCCACTTAGATAAACGTTTTGATATAACAGCATTGAATCGATTTGGAATTAAGAAGCTCTAAAAAAACGATTTTGAATGTTTGAATAGTTACACTATTTTTTTCAATTTAAAATTATTAATTGGTAACTTTAAATAGTTATGAATATTTAAAAAAAAATCTATATATGGTCAACAGCAAGTATAAACTACAATAATAATAATGATTATTTAATTAAATCAATTGAATTCAGGAAATATTAATTATTATTATTATTATTATAATTTCGTTGAGAAATGTTTCCATTTCCAATATAAGCAGATCATTCAATTTTTTATTTTTTTGAAATTCTTTGGTTGATCTTATGGCACCAGTTGTTGTCAATGATAAAAAAAATTTAAATTATCATGTATGCAAATTGGAAACGATTGTAGAAATGTTGATTGTAATGAAATTACTATATATTAGATAAATTAATTTATGTTTGCTCCGAGCATAACAAAAAAAAAAAAAAAAGCGCGGTTTTTGAAAAACATATATTTTATTATTACAATATAACATAAACACAAGTTCATTCAATTCTCACTAAACATGAACTTAATAAAAAAAATTCATGTATTCAAATGTATTATTTATCAATTAAATTAATTAAAGTGTTTTCACTTTTTGCTATATATCATCGAAATAGAAACTTTTAAACAAAACGAAAAAAGATAAAAATTTATATAAATAAATAATATTTTTTAACAAACAATTTCTCTATATTTATAGAAATATATTTTATTTTTGTACTTATTTTTCTAATATTATAAAATTACTATATTTCTTATTATATTGTAATAATAATTCTAAAAATTAAAATAAAATATTGTTTTTATTCGCAATAATTATAATCGATGATTTATCAGTTTTATTTTATATATGTAACTCTAACTCTTAACAATTGTTATAAATTAATAGAATAAAAAAACAATTATAATATAAACAGAACTTTTGTAAACCATCACAAAAACATTATGTTATCATTTAATTTCATTTGTATTGCTAATCTTTCTCTGATAACACAATTCATTTTAATTAATTTTGTTTATACCCAACTATATAGTCATTTATATTACAAAATAGATATACATATAAATTTATATATATGTGTGTGTGTGTGTGTCTGTTAGCTAATTTCTATATCAAATAAATTAACATATATAATAATAATATTTTAAATATATTAAAATGTATAATTAGATGTAAAAAAAAAATATTTCCAATTTTAAATATATTGCAGACATAGCGTAGAAGTTTATTTCATCAACAAAACTATTAATTTAATACGATATATGTGTTCTAATATATAATGTACATATAAATAATATATTATAAATATATATACAAATATCAAACGGTTTTACAAAATACAAGTTTTTGCATATTCCTGTTTACTTAAATACGTAATACATATAATATCAGTATATTTATATTAAAAACTAGTCAAATGTGTCGTTCGCGTTGACCTATTGTTTTCTATTTTCTATGTGGTGAACCTAACAAGGGGACCCGACAGGATATATAGTTTGTTGTGTATATATTTATTGAAAAATTAACCAATAAAAATCATTATCACTTCGGATTTTGCTTGTTGTTGCAAATATATATTTATTTTTTGTATCAAATTACAAATAAAAACGCAACTTTTTAAAATAACCAAAATAAAATACATTAGAACACATTCTATTTTGTTTTTTTTTGTGGTTTCCGCAATGATGGGCCTGTGTTTTATGGCATGCAACATCAATCGTTTTAATTAAAGTAGTTCATTATTTTATAGAAAATTGTAGTAAGTAAATACGTAAAAAATCACTCAGTAGCGCAGTTGCATAGCACCGAAATATATATTATTTTAATCATGAAATATATCGGGTTCAATTCCGCTATTTTTCATAGGAAATTTTATTTTAATACTAACATTTTTCTGCTGGGTGACCATTTGTTCGTTTATGGAATAGAAGGAAAAATGGATATCTTGGAAAAATATGGTGTTAGACGTTATTCAAAGATTAACAATGTCTGCACACACACACACACATCACTATGGGTCGATCAACCATATAAAAATATTAGTATTTTGAAAACATCTATCTTTCGTTAATTACAGTACAATACAGTAAATTGTTATATACTCCTATGCGGAGTAATTTACCAACTTGATTGTAATGAAAAGGTTTATTAGATGACATAAAAGCTCTAGCACTAAGAGCAAAATATGACTTAAAAAAAAAAAAAAATGTAAAAGTTGTAATTTTTTTAATATTGTACAAATTACAAAACATACTAAACTTATTTCGTTTGGAAATGTGCTCCGCACTTCTCTTCTAGAGAGATTTTTGCAAATGAAAAGGCAAAAAAATCTTACAATATAAAATTTGAAGTAAGGAGCCAAATTAATTCAGCCAAGACTTGCAGATGCATGGAAGAAAACAAAATAAAAATATCTGTACTTCATAATCGGTAGATGCACTTCAATGGGATAATAGTCATTTCACATTAAGTGTATATTCACCATTATCACTTATTTTGTATTGGATGCAATACTTATATGAAGGAATTCAAAAATATTGGCTCTCATTAAAAAGATACATTATTACCACATATTACCAGAAAGATGGGGGAAAAAATGTGTATAGCATATGAGAAAACGATAAAAAATACTTTAATATAAAAATTAATGTGTTTGTTTTCTATAATAAACGGCAAGAATCGATATACCGAAAGAAATAATAACAAAATAACATCTTTCGTTTAATTATTTTATAAATTGAATTTACTCATAAATTTGCATAAAATTCGACAAAAAATTGTCTCTGTTTTTTTTTTGTTTTCTTTTCTTGTTAACCAAATATTTCTTAATTGTCTACATGCAGTTTTAATATGATCAATTTAATTAATTTATTTTTATGTACTATATATATCTATACAATCAAATGTATATAATTTAATTCATATACAACTTTATTTATATAATAATCAGTATATAACAAAAAATATTTGTACGTAATATTTCTTCGTATAGTTGTATATTATATCAGCATTCATATACTTACAGTAAATAAATGAATTATAAGTTATTGAACTTAAATAGAAAGTGATAATAACATACTGAAAGAGAAGAATTTTCATTGAAAACAACAAATAATGTATAATATAAAACGTCATATATAATATATAATAATCATAATTTAAAAATGATTTTAAATTTTCAATAATCTATAATTATAATATAAATATTTATTAATAATTTTCTAATAGTTCTTCTTGATATTTATGCTAATTTTGTTACCTTTTATATAACATTATAAAAAACACATAGTTCTTAGTTATTATGATGGATATTATATGAATGTTCAATGATGGCCAAAGAAATAAGACAATTGCAAAACAGTTAATTTCACTTTCCAAAAAATAGTAAAACTCTAACCGATAAATAAATACTGCGATATGTTACCCACTTATATGCAGTAAAACTTCTATGTGCTTATAGGTGAATCCGTACAATATAAATTTTTGATTTTAACATCAGCACTATACTTTATCAGACAATGCAGAAATTTATTTTATGACTTAAGTTGCAGAAACGTTATATTGAAACGCAAACTTTTATGACATGAAATATAGATTATATATTTTGCTTAGATAGATTTTAATTTACTAATTTGCATATATTTTTGTAAATTTAGCATTTTTTAATTAAAAAGAAGCAATTCCTGTGTCCATATACAAATTCTTCTTTATAAAAATTATATAGAAATTTTGACTTTTTCAGGGAACAATTTATCTATCAAAATTTAATGTGAGTTCTCTATGGGTTTTAAAAATGAACGTTAATCGACCAATGCCTATAGTTCAGAATCATCACATTTTTTGAGTTGATCGGAACGATCTTTGTCATACATTATAAAAATCACCGCTTTTAAAACGACGAATCTATATATTATTACAAAGCTTTTATAATATAGAAAGAACATGTTCACCATAAGACATTACTAGTATATAATATTTATGAAGTTACTATAGAAAATAACACCATCAGATCGTATTATATAGAAATCTAATATAAGGTTGTCAAATATCTCCCTTCCGCCTTTTTGTCTTTTTAATTTCGCGGCTATGTACAAAGCGCTACAGAGCTCGTATCTGGCAACACTGTACATAATTTGAAAGCTCTTGACATAACAAACAAAACGACGCTATGTATGATTAGTTTGGATATTGCGTTCAACAGTTATAGACGTGTAAACATGGAGTTCACTAACGCCGAAATTCGCGCTATTTTAAAGTTTTCCTTCGTTAAAGGCAAATCCGCTAGAGAAACGTTCCGTGAGATTAATGGTGTTTTGGGGGATGGTACTCTATCACTTCGAACCGCGGAGGAATGGTTTCGACGATTCAGAGCCGGTGAAAACGACACCATGGATAAGCCAGCCGGCGGAAGACCTGTGACGACAAATACCGATCAAATCATGGAATACATCGAGTTAGACCGGCATGTGGCATCTCGTGACATCGCCCAGGAGATGGGAGTTAGTCACCAAACCATTTTAAACCATCTGCAGAAGGCTGGATACAAAAAAAAGCTTGATGTTTGGGTGCCACATGAATTAACAGTGAAAAATCTAATGGACCGAATTTCCATTTGCGAAATGCTGCTGAAACGGAACGAACTCGACCCATTCTTGAAGCGGATGGTGACTGGTGACGAAAAATGGATCACATACGACAATATCAAGCGAAAACGGTCGTGGTCGCAGGCCGGTGAATCGTCCCAAACAGTGGCCAAGCCGGGATTGACGGCCAGGAAGGTTTTGCTGTGTGTTTGGTGGGATTGGAAGGGAATCATCCACTATGAGCTGCTCCCATATGGCCAGACGCTTAATTCTACCATCTACTGCGAACAACTGGACCGCTTGAAGCAGGCGATCGACCAGAAGCGTCCAGAATTGGCCAAAAGGAAGGGTGTAGTGTTCCACCAGGACAACGCCAGACCACACACTTCGTTGATGACTCGTCAGAAGCTACGGGAGCTCGGATGGGAGGTTTTATCGCATCCACCATATAGCCCGGACATAGCGCCAAGTGATTACCACCTGTTCCTGTCCATGGCGAACGCCCTTGGTGGTGTAAAGTTGATCTCAAAAGAGGCTTGTGAAAAGTGGCTGTCCGAGTTCTTCGCAAATAAGGAGGGGGGCTTCTACGAGGGAGGTATTATGAAGTTGCAGTCTAGATGGAAACAGATTATCGAACAAAACGGCGCATATTTGAACTAAATCCGATTACTGTAACACTTTTTATAAAGCATTGAATAAAGAGCAAAAAGGCGGAAGGGAGATAGTTGACAACCTAATATAATTTTTTTTTATTTCTCTCAATTTTTTACAGCTGCTCTGAAACTTCATAATAGTCCTTCCAAATATGTACACATACAAATTGTGATCACAATTAAATATTAGTGTATTTGTGCCAATTTTCAAACTACCCTCAGCCGTCTGCTCCAGCAGAAATAAATGCACCTATACGTATTTTCAAAATTTTTATAAATTATGAAAAATAAATGAATATTTATACATAATTTTATAATTTTACCTGAGCCGTATTAAGAATATAAGTGAAATTGATTATTTTTCAATTTATAGTGGAAATGTTTTCTGCTGTAGTAGCAGAACTTCTGTTTTAGGAGTAAAAATTCCTATATCAGCATCATAAATATAACGGCGGCCATGAATTTAATTAATTTGCCATATTTAGAGACATTATTGTAAGTGGAAAAAATGTCGAAATCGTTATTTCATGATTGTTTGTCGCATGTATTATGCTGCAGTGATTTTTTTTATATTTTATTGTGCTAATACGAATTCTAGGCATCTATTAAATTAAAAAAATTGTCGCAAGGCGATCTGTATCTGTTGATAATTGCGGTAATTGCGTTATATAATCTTTGTTGACTGTTTGGAAAAAAAAAACTATTGCTAGATTATAATTCAATTTAAAATTTTGTCATATTGTCAATCACTGTAACGCAAGAATTACGTTGCCAAACAAAATAGGCGCCAAACATAGACTAATTGACAAAATAATATGAAATTTATAGATAATGTCAGTTTAACTCGTTTATACAATGTATATTCTAGTACTTCAATGTTATTTGTACAACTGATCTATAGTCTTACTATTTTTTTTTGTCCAGAATAGTATACATTTATATAAAGATCATATTGGATATATATTATAATAATATGCATAAGTGTAACTATATATGTAAATATTTACGACGTAGAAATCAAATTATCGCATGTAAATCATTTGAATTATAATTAAAAATTTTTTTAAATTAAAAATTTTAATTTTCATATTGTTTCATTTGGTGTTGTGCGCACAAACAAATACAAAAACAGGTTCCATTTATAATAATTTCTATATTATAATATCGTTTTTATAATTATAATATTCAGTATTGTATATTTAAATAATTAATTAAATTTGATTTTTTTTTTTATATTTGAATATTTAATATTAATTTTTTTCACATTTTCTATCAAATATATATTTTTAATCAACATTTTAATAATATTATTAATTAAGGGAAAAAAAATTGATTAAAAATCAATGTTCAGTTCGCCAAACTTATATTTAGAAAAAAAGTGAAAAGATTCATATAAAAATTCGATAATTGTAAACCAATTGATGAATTATGAAGGTCATCATTATTTAAAAAATCTTACAGTGATAATGTTGAATTATTTAATTCCGTATACACTTTGTAGTATTACCAGTGAAACAAGATTAGATAGAATTTAATATTCGGAAAAAAACAAGTCATAAGATTATAAAACATGTAAAAACTTAATTTCCTTCCATATGTCGTTTTGTTCTAAATGTGTAAAAATCCATATTTGTTATGCTGATCGCTTTTTTAAAATGTTCATTAATTTAACATATGTTTTTGTTTAAATATACATGTTTAGCCAGTCAGTATATATGTTTTTAATGAGTATTGTAGTGGAATTTAATATTGTATTTATGCATTATTGAAAAAATATAATACTATAAACACAACAATTTGCAAATAGATACCTAACCGTAACCTTTGGCTGACACGTTAAATTAATTAATAAATAAGAATTTAGATTTAACCGATAATAAATTTTGTTAAACATTCATTGATCTTATTTCAGTTCTCATACGTTTTATTGTATTATATTACATTACACACAAGTATTATACAATAATCAATTATGCGTATATCAACATTATACAGGAATTTAGTGTCAACAACTATATTACAGATACACCAAAACAGTTGTTTTTGTGATATAAGATCTCATTAAAATTCGGTGTGTGTAAGTTAAATAATTTATATAAATTATACCTAACTTTCGTTCAAATTCGTTCCTACAAAATATGCTAGCAATGAAAATGTATAATACGTACAAAAAATGTATTATATTGTTATTTATGTAAAATATTTGGTACAATTATAATTTTATGCAAAATCAAGTCTTTGTTTTGTTTTTTTTGCACATACTTATACATATCGCTATCTCAACCTCAAGATATTCTCAAGATATTTATTTGTTTAGATATGTACCGGTATATGTATAACAAAAGTGTTTATGTATATTGAAAATATCAATATTTATTTTTCTTATCAAGTAAATATATACTCACTCGTATTTCATATATTGGTATATAATTTAATTATATACCAGACGTATAGGTAACTTTTTGTTGTCAATTGTCTACTAAAGTACATATGTTCATTTCGTATAGATTATATATGTATATTATTGAATTTAAATTATATCATATATATATATAATAAAGTAATGATATATTATAGTATACAAGTAATCAAGTATACTTATATACAAATATACTTAATACTAAATTATAAAATGTAATTTAATTATTTTATTTTATGTTTTAGTTATACTTTTATTACCATTTCATATTTAATTACTTTTATATTGTATATTTCCATAATAGTTTTTTGCTGTAATATATCCCTATACCAAAATATTGAAACAAATACTGAATTGAAAACGATTCTTATTGCCCTCTACACTATATATAGTGGCACGGAATACTTCCTTGTAGACACAATTAAAATTAATTATATTTGCATATATATATTTCATATATATGGTATAGGTACATTAACGTATAGGTGTATATTTAAAATTTTGACTATAATGTTAATTTTATTATTAAAGGTGCGAAATAATAATATAGAATAATACCTATATAAAAAGAATATATTGTAAATAAATAATTTTTATATTATAATATTAATTAATGATAAATATGTGTGTGTTTATGGTTTTTTTATTTGTAAATTTTTTATAAGTAAATATATTAGAAAAAAATAAGAAAAAAATGTTGGCGAAAAAATCATTTTCAATGTCATCTTGATAATAACCAATATTGATTGTATTGTTGCATACATTAAAAATATAATATACATATTAATATTTTAAGAAAATATAATTTTTATGTCATACGATATAATGGTTTTTGTTAAATTAAATATTTTTTTAATTCCTAATACAATATATTATTAAATATAAAAATAGAATATGTTACAAAAATAATAATTGATACAAGGTTTGAGATAACAATTTATAATAATAGTTGTAATGTATTATTTATATGGTACGGTACCAGTACATATACTATGAATTACAAAGTGTACACCTACATATAATATATATATCGGTTAAATTATACTTATATGATAACAACACTCGTCTATGATACAATATATTAAAAATGAAAAAAATTAATTAATTAATTAAATAAATAAGAACGGAATGAATATTATATATGATAACATTATTTATCAAAATAAATTCTCTGTTATCATTGTTAATATAGTTTTATGTTTTTGATCAATTAATTTATGTATACATTTTCACCTTTTCAAAAAATATTACTACGAAAGCATTACTATACAAATCACAAGAATAATAGTTTTGTTTCACCGAAAATCCAATACCAATTTAATTTCATGAACACTATATCTATACTAACTAACTATTCATAGATTTATATATGAAAATATCTGCAGACCAGTTTATCCGGTCTATATGATTTGATGAGCATAAATTATTGTTTTTCAATCATTTTAATGAATGAAACGAAAATAAAAAAATATTGAATTTTGAAATCTTTTAAAAATTATAAGTACTTTCGGCACCCTACACATATGTTCATATTCACACTTATATAATATATAGGTTTCAACTACGGTATAGAGGGTTTTAATCAGCCACGAAGCGTCATATAGACATAAAAAAGACATCGGCCATATTTCCACCGAGTCAGAAGTTACCCGATTCAGAAATTTCCCATAGAATATTCCCGCTTGAATGTTTCCATCACAACAAGTGTAACTCGCACAAACGTCAAACTTTACATCCATTGAAATTGCGCTGCAAAAATGGTGAATTATTATATACTTACATTCAGTGTAATTTACCAATTTGACTTTAATGTTTGGTCATATGCATTATTAACAAATGACGCTATTCTTTACTTATTCACGTATGTCTATAGCCAATCAAATACTGGAATTTCCGTCAATTTCGTATGCCATCACATATTTGCCAAACCAATATTTAATTCATTATGTTTTATGCTTCGCATAATGTTTCTATATTTTTGTATTATTTTATGATACACTTTATAGGTTTATCAAAAATATCAAGAGGTTAAATATTTCATATATAAAAGCAAACAAAATGAAATAAATATATATTTAATAATTCATTAACAAAATCGCAAACAAAAAAATTATATTAATTTTATACATACACAATATCAACATAGTACACAGTACACATTTTGTATATATATACTATCGTGCATTTAGTAAATTCTTAATATTCTCATGTATCGCTTAATTATAATATCACATTAGAAAAAAAAAATGTGAATACATATTTTGTATTTAAAATTACAGCACAAAATACTGTACTTATTGTACTTATTATACAAATTAATGGACGACACTTACTTACTTGTTAGATAGATAATTATATTTTTGTCCTTTAACATAAAAAATTGCTATTTCCCATTATTAACAAAAAAAACAAGAACGCCAATTATATTTATTTTCGTTAAATTGTATTAAAGGACCTAAAATCTATTATTTAAAATGTCGCTAATCATAATAAATTTTCGTCTCTCAATCAAGTAAATTAGCAATGCTATGCTATGGCTATCGCCACTATCGGTAATAAATAAAATTATAATCGCATTATGTAAATACTGTAGCCGACGTCTTTCAATCAAGTAAATTAGTATATATGATATGCTATGGCTATCGCCGCTATCAGTCATAAACTAAAATTATAATCGCATTATGTAAATACTGTAGCCGACGTTCAACTCTATACAGATTTGATGGAAAAAAAAACCAAATTAATACACAAAACACTAATACTGAACTTAAACTTGATATGTTTGTAGAGAGATGTGTATGCCACAATATAATACTTTAATTTGAAAATAAAAGATTTTTAATATTTGATTCATGCCACTGTATCTAATGCCAATGATAAAGTACACCCTATATATTTACTATCATCAAAACTGTTTAGTTTTACAGTAGGCATGTGATGGTTTGTGTATGTAATATAAATATATAAATTATAATAACGAACATTTATATTAATAGTTATAATATGGAAATCAAAATTATGTAAAATATATATAGAAATATTTTGATTAATATAATTTAACCTAAATTATTATTGATTTGTAAAAATATTTTATCAAAATATTAATCTCAATTATTATTATTATTATTATTATTATTATTATTAATTTTTTATATAATCAATCATTAAAACATAGAACATTTAATTTAAATAGATTACAAGTAATATTTGCAATACGCACATATTATAAATTCCAATTTAACATTCTAAACTAAATATATGTTTGTTGTGTGTATTTTTGCTATAAATTATTAGTATATAAAGTAATATTTGTTTTATATATTTTCAGAGTTCAACTGACCGCAAAATCTGCATTAAATAGCCATAAAAATATTATTAAATTTAATTAAATACAAAACAATAGAGCACAGCAAAAAAGAAAAAAAAAAAAAAAGAGAACGAAACTAAATGCCATGAAATTGTTTTAACAATTACTTACAAAAACAACAAAAAAAAACTTAATAAAATGATTATTATAATAATAAATTAAAATTAAGTATTTTAATAAATCAAAGTAACAACAACAACAATTATAACAATATTATTAATAGAAAGAAATTAAAAAAGATCCACTAAAATTATTTGTACCAGTATATGAAAATTGAAAGATAAAAATAATTGTACAAAAAGTGAAACATGAGTCATCATTTTATTAAAAAAATGCATCTCTTATGAAATTTGTTTTTTTTTTCTTTTTTTTTTTTTACAAATACATAGATATTATTATTAAAAAAATTAAAACAAAACGCATTTACAATTATTAACATTTAATATAAATAAAGTCATGAGAATGAGTAACAGTAGTGGTAGTAGTAGTAGTAGCAGTAGAAATCCATATAGTTTTCCTGATTTTTCACTAAGACGTTTATTACTACAAGGTGCACGTGCAGCAAGGGGTAGTCCACCGTTAGGAACACGATTGTGTGATGTGGAACGTGGCAGTAATTTAAAATATGATAAAAATCATAGTGGAAACAATAGTAATAATAATAATAATAATAATAATAATAATAATAATAATAATAGTAATAGTAATAATACAACAGCAGCTGGAAGCAGTCATCATCACACTAAGGTAACTATTTTGAATACTTAATTATTCTGTTTACGATTTTATTTCTAATTTATATTATAAATAGTTTCATGTTTTGATACAATTGCAGTTTACATATAGTTAAAAAATGTAATTTAAAATAATCATTTACTATAATTTCATATATTTACTCATTCATTTTTAGATCAAATTATATGTGGTTTTATAAATAATATAGTATTTGTAACTTTTAACATCGTACGTTTGCAGGGCAGGCTCGTGAGAAAAATATATTCCAGTATACTATAGACAGTATGAAAATAAACCAGATATGTTCCTTAAACTATATATTCGAAAAACATATGCTTTTAGCAATATCTAATCAGTTTTATGATATCGATTCGATCGCTCACGTATTTCTGCCCCTCGTTAACAAAAGTTTCATGCCATCGTACACGAAAGAATCTACGCAAACATATAATTGGATACATCAATCTCTATGATTATAATAGCATTGATTTTTACGGCCTAAAAAATTTTATACCAATATTCCATTACACTTTAGAAGTATTTTACACATACATACAATAAAATGTTGATTCATTCGTTTGAACATTAGTCCTTCAGAGATTAACAATGTCTTTATATTATACATAAAATAGTATATATATGAGATTATCTATGTTATATTTGTACTGACTGATTTAAAATGTTGAATTGTTCGTTTGAACATTAATCCTTCAGAGATTAACAATGTCTATATACTACACCTACAACAGGATATATATATATGAGATTATCTATGTTATATTTGTCCTGACTGCATTTATTGTAATATTCTCATTTCATACTATGAATATCATAAGTTGATAGCAGATAAAATATTTCTAAATCATAAACTTTGTTAAAAGTAACTATAAATTAAAAATGGTTACTATATCATATTTCCGGTGACTTGAGTTATGAATTAATATGGAATTTTTTCAATATTTCTGTAAATGATCCTACTTATATAGAAATTTGACAAAATATGAGTCAAATAACAAAAAAAAAATTTTAAAAAAATCCGAATCCAATGAAATGTTACCAGGTTGTAGTACTTACCAAAGTATAGAACAAAGTTAAAAAAACAAAGTACGTCAGATACACAATCATAAAAATGAAAATTTTACCTTCAAAAATATTATTTATATGAAACATGCTGTTATAAAATTATACATAACTATATAACTGGTAATCCGATGTTAAAAAATTATGGCTTAAATTAAAGGTGAAGAATTTCTACATCGACTTTATTTAAAGTAATTTGTAAGAAAAAACTTTCTCCTGACAAAGTTATAAGCATAAATTCACATTTTTTTTACACAATTTTTCAAAATTTGTAACTTCTGATACAACCTGTGACAAAATCCAATTAATTTTTAAGAATTTTTTTTTTGTGTAATAAAGCACACTTTAGATAGCTATTAATTCCAACTTCAAAAATTATTGTGGCATTTTGGGATCAAAAGTTATAACTTTTTATACAATGTCTTGTATTGTAGGCATTCGGAGGGATCGTTACCCCCTTAAAAGTGAAATTGGGAAAAAAAAAAAATTACTTTGTTCTATACTTTGGTGAATACTACAACCTGGCAAAATTTCATTAGATTCGGATTACGATACCTCATCAGGTGGTTCCCTTGTAAATATAATACGGAATTTTCAATTATCACACTACAAAATTATATAAAAATTAATTTAGTAAACTGTTTTGTAATGACCTTATTTGAATACTGTGATCCAGAAATTGCGAAAGGCTTCGAAAAAACTAAATTTTATGGATCATTAGTTGTGTTAACTAAAATTTAACAGCACTGCTATTGCATTTGCATATTATGTGTCTTTTATTATTCATAACATAAAAAATGTTTTCTTTTACATTGATTTTTTTCTTATTAGTTTAGTTTAGTTTATTCTTTATTATTATAATTTTTATCTAAATTATATGAATCACATTATAGTTTATACTATGATGGTGGTTTAGAAATTTTGCAGATTAGTTATAATAGACAAATGGCTCAATCATAAATGATAATAAAAACATTTTTTTTAATGAAATGAAAAGAAAATGAATAGGACTAAATAGCGCGTGTACTGAAAAACATATCATATGGCAATTAAAATAAAACATGTGAATAAGTACCATTTTTAAAATAACAATTTGTGTCAAAATATGGATTACTTTACATTTATCTTTTATTTCATCAATAATAGTGGCTACTATAAATTTTTTAGATATTCTTTAAATTAAATTATAAATATACGATATTATTTAACGGTGTAACATTTTTTATATTGTATTAGTATAAATTTTGTATTTATTTCTATATTAGTTAGTTTTATATTGTATATATATATATTTTTTTTTTTAAAACAGAGATAACGTATTATCAATTTGGCATATTTTTTGGTTTTTTTTTTTTTTTTTTCTGTTTTATTATATGATAAAATTAAATTCAATCGCGTAAATTTTTAATGAAATATAATAACATTGTAGTACGCTATTATGTGTATAGAGAGTGAAGAAAAAAACAACCAAAAAAACAACAAAAAGTTAGCAAAAATATTAATAAATTTAGATTTCAATGATGTTTACTGATATGACAATATTTATTACAAACATTGAAAAAAATAATAAATAATAAATATTAAATATTATAAAATAATAATAACAATAAAGACGACGACTAAATAGCAAAGTGATAACAACACCAATATATATATATATAATATATACAAGTTTAAGCAATGATATAAAAAACAACACCCATAGTGTCACCCAATTTATCTCTATAAATCTTTGAAAAATTTTGTATGTATTTAGTTTGTGAAATGTATTTTAATAGTGTTAACGTGGTGTATGGTTAATTTAAAAAAAAAATAAGAAAAAATATTTATTTTCAAAATTAGTACATCGTATTACTATTTTTATTATCGTATATTCTATTCAAATCAAAAATAATGAACAATGTTTTATTTAAATAAGATTTTGGAATGGAAATGGAAGGTATAATAATAATAATAATATACATATGTTTTTATAATGTTATTAAATAATATTGAATAATTTGCATTTGCATATAATTTAATAATAATATTAAATAATATTTATTTAGTTTGAATGATAAAATCTATAAATTTACAACAAAATGAAATATTAACAATATACAAAAAAATTAAATTAAAATTGCTTTCATTTTTATTAAATTAGTTTACGTAACTATATTGCCAGCGTCACATATACAATCACAAAATTGAAATAATAATTTTTATCTGCTATTAAATTAACTTATGTCAAATTTTTATATGTATATAAAAAATATATAATAAAATGCGAAAGGCTTTTTTTGACTTCACGTTCTATAATATACTATACCAAATTTAAAATATATATGTAATAATTACGTTATAAATAGTAAGACGAACAGACGTATCCATATATGTGCGACAAAATTATAAATAATTCAATAACAGACGGTTTTCGCAAAATATGTTTAAACTTTAAACAGACAAAAATCAACAATTATTCCCAAAAGTTTATTTGTTCTCAATTGGTGTATGGTGCTGTTCATACGACACTCGAACGATGAATTTTTTCTGATAGCCAACAACAAAACCAGCTAATTCGACATTTATTGACGATACGAAATCGTTCAATCGATACGATAATTATTTTAAAAGGATTCTTTTCAATTGAAAATAATTCAATAATTTATTTGCGTTTTATTTTTAAATTAATTAGAAAAACATTTCTAATAAATTTGTGGGGTAATTTAATATCACACATTTTTTTTAGTTCATCATAAAGTAATTACTTAAAAACGGTTTCAAAAATCTTTCGTTCGTGTGTGTCGCATATGAACAGCACTCTCCAATGCACATGGTAGTTGTATAGGTTTTTTATTATTTATAATTTAGATTATATTTTGGGAATTATCGCATTAGTATCTTTAAATAAATTATATTTTTCTTTTCCTTTACCTTTCGAAGGAACATTATTTTGTTACACCAAATATTTTTCGTAACTTCTAATGAAATTTTTTCGTATAATCAAACAATTGTATTCATTAAAATAAACATAGATTTTAAGATTTTATAATATATTTTTTATAATATATGTACATTGTTTTTCGACCAATGACAGGGATGTTCTTGGTTTTTAAGTTTATTTATTTATATTAATATTAATTTTTGAATTAAAAAATATAACATGCAATTTATCTCCCTGGTTCACCTTACCTTAATGTATATGCTAATAACATTTTACTATTTATTATATACTTTTTATAATTTATTTATTTATAATATATGTATTATGATATTAATATATAGTTTTAAATGTGTATATAAGTTGTTTTCATAAGCATATTTATGTTTATATAAATATATTATATAGTTTTATGCACATGGTAAATAATACATGAAACCACAAACTAATAATTTGTTCATTATTAATTATATTATAATTCCATTGGATTTTTATCTTAAATTTATTATTAATTATTCAAAAGATATGCAATATTTTATATTTATTTTTTTTTTCTTTAAGAAAAAACCACCAATTTTATCTTAAATTAAAATTTGATTATGTGATTTACTAATTTCGACTTTTTTTTGCGATAATCGTATTTTAAATAAAATACAAAGACATTCGCAAAATTTCCGCATTATATATGTAGTAGTCTGTAGTTTCAATCCGAGAGAATATCCATGGCTTTCTTACGGAGGCCCGCTTGAATTTTACATGACCCTGTTCATAGATATTTATAAAAAATGTCCTTGGATTATCCGTATATTATATTTCCGATGATAATTTTTACAGATTTTCCTTACATTTATTTCTCGTTGATATTATTCCACAGAATAACCGTAGAATTTATATTCATATTTTTTGTGAGCAGATCCACGGATTTTGACTAAAATACGTTATGCGACAAGTGCACTCGCACAAAACTTTTGTTATAAGAGGTTGTAACTTGTTGACAAACAAAATTAAATGTAATAAATACATAAGAAATAAATAAAAAGTCTGATATTTATATTTTGTTATGCCAAAAATAATTTAATTGTAAAATTGTAAAACTACTGTCTTGAATAATTGGTGAAATAAATTATGAATATAAAACCACGGATATATGTTGGAAATATTACGCTGACTATCCAAAGATTTCAATTGACCTAAATAAATTGCTATTTTATTAAGTGGAAAATCTATGGACATTCTTTGGACAAATTTCAATATATTTTTTCCATGGAACATATGTGGATTTTGTCCACGGATATTTTCCTCATTTTTCAAAGTACGGACAAATTGTTACTAGGGTATTAGCATATTTTATAAGCTATTTTCTTAAAACGATTAAAAATAATGTACTAATAAAAAATATTTTCCATTTGGTTAGATGACGTTTTGCCATCTTTCTGGCCACTGCATCATTCCGCACTCATATAGAACAACTACTGATTCTTGTCAGCAAAAACCTGAACCAAGTGTGATTACTGGTCATCATCATTAGTGTAAATTTTACCATTCAAAGAGTTTTGTAAACTTCGAAATAAATATTAATTTGATGGTGCAAAATCAATATATCTATATATGGAAATGTGGCAATAGTTCAAAATAGACAAAAAAAAACATTTGTAATCCTACAATGTTAACAGCATACTCTTATCTATCTCTCTTCTATCAGTTATATAGCGATTTGATTCTATTATGACTATGATTTGGTCATCATTAACTCAGTTGGTTAACCTGAACGATGGGTGAAAATTCTTCAGAACGAACTTTTGTAAAACAATTGTGACAAAATAAATACAGAAGTTATTCAAAAGAACACCATCTTTTCGTAATAACTGAAATTACTACCCTGCCAACCCATTATAATATTGTATTTATCATAGTCACCGCATTGATACATTTTTTTGTATATATATTCAAAGTAGGTCAAGGTGCGTCAAGGTAATATTTTGTTATAAAATAAATTCTTCATACAATAGACATGTTGATCATTTACGCATATGTTTCATCAAAAACGAGTAACCGATCAGAATAAATTTACTTTTTGCAATTAGAGACTAATTAAAAATATTTTGTTACAAAACAATGAATAGAAAAACATAAAAAAGTATTTTTAGAAAATATTTGAATTAAAAAAAAGAAAAACGCAAATATTTTTTCTGACATATTTTGATTCCATTCGTACGAATTAAATTTGTAGAGTGTTTTTTTTTTTTTAAATAATAAATATTTGCTAAAAATACTTCTTTATGTTTTCTATTTATTGTTTTGTAACAAAATATTTATAATTAGTGTTTAATTGTAAAACTTAATTGTTTGTTCTGATCGGATTGTCGATTCTGATGGGGCTTATGCTTTAAGTTTTCGTGTATGTCACCTCACTTCTGTTATATTAGATATATAGTTAACATTTGTTATAGGTTTTATAAATTATTTTATTTTTAATTAAAAATGCAGATATTAAATTTAATCTATCGAAATTTTTGTTGTCAAAAGGAATTTGGCTTTAAGTAGTTCACCTATTTTTAATTTTGCGTACATTATTATCTCTGTCTGTATTATTTTCAATATACACTTTATTTTATTTATAACTGTTGAATTTTTTAATTATATATATATGTTTAAATAGTACGAAAATAGACTGCCAATTTGTGTTGCGTATACTGGATACCAGTAAGATATACTGCGTTTTTGTTTCTTATTATATATATATTATTCTATACTTTGTCAGTTTTTAAATGACTTTGGATCTGTCATCAAAATAACTCAGTAATTGTACGTAATGTAATACATTTTTCCGTATGTTAATATATATCTTTTATCTTATTATTTGTGTTACTTTAAATTTTAATTTATGCAATATATAAAATTCATTTCTTAGTTCTTACATAACATAACCCGATTTTTAACTTCGTTAAACTATTCATTATTAAATAATGGAATTTTAATGTTTATGGAATTTTGTAATGAAACTAAATGGAAAAAATACAGAATATGTTAAAAAAACATGACAAGATGATTCTGAAGACTTGCACTATCGCATCTGACTGAAAATTAACACAATTTATAAATTATATAGTACTAGTGTAAAACCATTTAGTTTGACTGGTCTGGTAGTTCTAGTGTTAAACAATTTCTTGTTGTTATATATGCATTCAACTAATTTGAACCAATAAAACTATAATACTTAAAAATTTTTTTTTTATTTACAGAATAATGCAGATAGTGCATCACAACACTCTGGTACACCACCATCTAATTGTACCAGTCAACGTGGATTGGTTGCATCACCGCAAAAAAGTGTAACATCAGATATCATATGCCCGTTATGTTATAATGATGTTGCACAAGAAGAATTTTATTCATTATTATCATGTAAACATATTGCATGTAGAAATTGTTTAGAAAGTTATTTAATGATAGAAATTTTAGAATCCAGAACTGATATTGGTATTTATTTTATATTATTTAATTATTATTATTGTTGTTATTCTCTAAAAAAAAAAAAAAGAAATGTATTTATGATATTGACATTTTATTTATATTAAATACTAATAATAGCATGTCCACAATGTTCCGATTCGATGCATCCAAGTGATATACAAGCAATATTAAAATCACATCCAGATTATATAAATAAATATGAAGATTTTATGGTTAGACGTGTTTTATTAGGTGATACCGATTCAAGGTGGTGTCCGGCACCAGATTGCAGGTCAATATATATATTTTAATTTGATTTTTTTTCGTTAAAACATATAAATTATTTCATTGAATTGATAATATTTCTTAATATTGTAGTTATGCCGTCATAGCTACTGGCTGTGCATCTTGCCCTCGAATAAAATGTGAACGACCTGGTTGTGATGTAAATTTTTGTTATCATTGTAAAGCTGAATGGCATCCAGATCAAACATGTGATGCAGCAAGAGCATCACGTCAAAGTCCAATACGAGTACCGTCGGGTAGTATTAGTCAAGATTCACAACATCGTGATGATATAAAACCATGTCCAAGATGTCAAGTATTAATTGTAAAAATGGATGATGGTTCTTGTAATCATATGGTGTGTGCTGTTTGTGGTTCAGAATTTTGTTGGTTATGTATGAAGGAAATAAGTGATTTACATTATTTAAGGTAAATATATTATTTATAAATATTAAATAATTTGGATGTATGTTTTATTTTTTGTTTGTTGAATTATATAATATATAAAATAACTAAAAAAAAATTATTATACAGCCCATCCGGATGTACATTTTGGGGTAAAAAGCCATGGTCACGTAAAAAGAAATTATTATGGCAATTGGGAACATTAGTTGGTGCACCTGTTGGTATTGCTTTAGTAGCTGGTATCGCTGTTCCTGCTATGATAATTGGTATTACATATTTGTTTTTCAAGTACAATAAAATTATTGAATGTTTACTAATGTTTTTTCTTTCTTTTTTTTTTAAATTTAGGTATACCTGTTTGGGTTGGTCGAAAAATTCATGCCCGATATAAGTTGGCAGGAAAACATAAAAGAAATTCAGCCGTATTAGGTGGAGTTGCAGCATCGGTAAGTTTTTCAAAATTATTTACTTTTTACAAGTTATAAATCGATGATATGATAAAAGAATGAATCAACTTTTTTTTTCTAAATTAATATTACAGTGCATTCTGTTTTCACGAAATACGATAGTTTTTTTATATATTGATTAATTTCTATTTTTATTTTTTATCCCTATTCTTAATTATTATATCAACATTTCATTAACATTCTGTTTAATTGTTCTATGAATGTGTTGTTCAACTACAAATTGATTTTGTATTGTTTTCAAATTTTCTTAATTTCATATGTTACTTATTTGAACAAATTTTGTTTAATTACAATATCGTTCTGACGCTGTTTTACAATGGAATTGACAACACAGATATAGTTTTTTTGGGTTACATCGAAGGATTGTACGAGTTACCAATAAAGTTTATAAAACTTATAATGTGAAGTTAAAAGTTTTTCAACATTGAAGTTAATTCTTGTATTAGTATTGTTTGCCGACTGCACCACTGAATGCTATGTTTTAATGTTGAAAATCCATCAATTTTGTTAGCATAACATTACGTTATGTGTACGTCTTTGTTGAATTCAATTTTATTTAAACTACCTAATTAAAATAGATTTAATGAAGTCATAGAATTTATTCTCGGACAATAATAAGATATTGATTTTTTCAAATGGAAATGGTTTTAATACTTTTTTAACCTTATAAATAAAAAAAAATAATCATTGTTATTTATTATAAATTGTGAATGGTTTACTTTAACTTTATTTTTACTATTTATATGACTATTCATATTTCTTACTTTATCTATTGACAAAATATTGTATTGATTTTACAAAATCATAAAATTTTCGTATTTTAATTAAAAAAATATTAAATATTTGTTTGCTTGTGTATATGTGTTATGTGCTGAAAGAAAATACTATTATTAATGAATTTTCAACAAATAATAAATATTTGTATGCATAGTCTCGTATGTAAATATATTTAAAAATGTTAACACAACATTAAAAAAAATACAGATATTCTGAAATTGTAAAATGATTTTATATTACTTTAATTAATAATATTGTTCTAATCAAAATGAATATGGGTGCGAGGCTAATTATGCTTCCATTAATTATATACTATTTACTATTGTGCTGATTATAAAAAAATTACAATATGTATTTTAATTGTTTTGTTTTGCAATAATTATTGATGTATTATGTTAAATTCCTTAACTAAAATGATATTTCATCTATATTTAATATTCCATCATCGTATAAATCACCAAGTACATCTAAAAGCCGTTGTTCAGCATTTTCATTACCTAATGCAATATCAACTGATCCAATACATAATAATAATGCTAATAATTGTGATTCTCTAAATAAATGACAAGTAGAGATATTGTTGTTCATTAACTTATTAATATTCATTTAATCACATCACAAACAAACAGAAAAATGCTTAAATCTAATCTATACCTATAATCTTTGGCCAACTTTTGTCTTGTATAATTTAAATCATTTTCCAAATCAATATTAATTTTTTTCAAATTATCTTTCAATGAAACATGATAAAGATCTAAAAGTTTTTCAGTATGTTCACGTCGTATACTAGCTGGCAATGATGATATTATTAATAATGCTATATCATTTGTAGGTCTTAAAAAAAAAAATATTAAATGCATATACATTACAATTATAAACATAAAACATTTATATACGTATATTAGATTAAAAATAATTTCATTACCTGCTACAAGTAACCATTTGCCAATCTATAATAATACAATTATCATTAAGTTCCTCATCTTTAATATCTTTTATTAATAGATTATTACACCAAAAATCTGTATGTGTTATTAATGCCATCGGTTCAACGGGTTGTAATAGATTTTCAATAATTGAACGTGTTTTTGGACGTATATTTGCTAATGCAACTAATTCACGTTCGTGGCCAGAAATTTTTTCCAAAAATTGTGATAATTGTGGTAAACCTTGTTCAACTAATTGTTGATAACTATCTGTTGCTTTTTTTGTTTGAAATAGAAACTGGGATACATAGGAAAAAAAAAATAAAATAATATAAATAATGTTAAAATAATAAAATTTCAATAATTATAAATTATAAAAATATTTTTTTATACTGGATATTTTTCATTAAGATTAATGTTTCCTTTAAATTTTAATCCAAGTGATAATGCATGTATAACAGCTATAGCTCTTACAGCACATTTTGTTTCGGCTAAATTTAAACCTTTTATAAAATGTGCTGCCTGTATATGGCATTGGAAAATTGTTATATTAATTATGTCTACATATTTTTCTATACAATTTAATTTAAAAAACTATGTTTACTTTATAACCATGTTTTCTCATATCTTCTATCACCAAAATGCTATCTGGTGCTTCTGGACTTTCATTATCATTTGTTGGTAATGTGCCAGCTATATAATGTGTATGAAAACATGTTGGTACTGCTATCAGCATTGGTTCAGTATTTATTGTTAGATTTTCCAATTGAAATTCTTGTAAATCGGGTAATATCTAATAATAGAAAATGAAAATTAAAATCTATTTCATTTGTTTAATATATTTTTTTTGTAATAAATTTACTTTCGTATAAAATTTTATTTCTCTGCAATCAAATTGGGCTTCGGTTACAAAATAACGGCTGAACGGATCATTTGGTAATAATTTTATAATTAAATTAATTTGTCTATTTTTATTATAAAAATAATTAATTTTCACAGCTAATAGTTCACTTAAATTACTAACACCATTTTGACATGCTAATTCTACATTAAAATCTTGTATTTGAATGCCATCATTTGTATGATAAATATTGTGTAATATCTCCAATAACCATTCTTCTGTAATTGGCCAACTATCTGGTGATGTTGAAACATCTGTTTCAGGATCTGACATTATTTTAATTTTTTCTTCTCTTTTATACTTTATTACAGATTTTTATAAATCTATAATAAATAAAGAAAAATTTATGTATAATTAATTGTTGTTTTTTTTATTATTTAAATGCTCTTATTATCAAAATTATTATTAAAAATAGACTTAAACATAAAGCGTATCAATAATTTTAGTACACACTGTTTTTTTTTTTTTTCTCGATTTTATGGTTCATAATATTATTGATAAAAACCAAATTAATAATAATGGTTTTTGTTATATTTACATTATATATATTAGGTGTGTGCATACATTCTCCGCATTACAGTCGTTTATATTAAACAAAAACATACCTACATGAGTTTTATGCGTCATTTTGGTTGCTAATAGGTTTGTTATAGACGATTATAAACTTAAGTGATTTACAATCATTCAGATGTGTATGATAGTGAGAAAATATAATTATCATTAATCAACAATTACACACCATATTGCATTTGGTTCTTTCGTTTTTAAATTTAACAAAAAAATGCTGCTGAATTGATCAAATTTATTTTCAGTGGCAGATAACTTATAAAACAGTTGTTTTCTTCAACTACTTAGAAAATCATCTTCCACTTGGGAACTACAAAAGCATGCGTCATATCTGTTAAGATCAATGTAGTCTTTATTTGATAAACTACATCGGGGTTGACAAGTGGTAAGAAGTCCGAAAATTGCTTGATAGTTTGTTGTCAAGATACCCAATAAATTGCAAAATCCTATCATATAGCATGGTATGGTATGGTATATAAGGATCTTATATTGTCTACCACAAAAAATTACAGTCAATTTGTTAACACGCTCCACACAATTTACCAAATGATCTGTAGAATTTATTATTTTATATATAGAATAGATACTTTATTGGCTGCATTAAACTTAAATACATGAAAGATAGTGCTGTGTGTAGAAAGATAATTGAATATTGTTTGTTTTTTATCATATACCCTAGTAACAATTTATCCGTAACAACCAGCAACTCAAATCTATATATTTCCTAGGAGTTTTGTAAGACTTGTCATGGGTTTTTCTTGTTTTTTATTACAAAAAAAATGCATAATCGATGAATTTTTGCTATCGTTCAGCATCTTCATTCCGTGTTCATAGAACTTCTAGCTCAGATATTTTTGTCAAAATCCATGAATCTGCTCACAAAAAATGAATATAAAGTCTATAGATATTCTGTGAAATAATAGCACCGAAATACAAATACTTCTAAGTAGAATCCGTAGAAATTATCATCGGAAATATACGGATAATCCAAGGACATTTTTTTTTTAAAAATCCATAGACAAGGTTGCACTCATCATATAAAATTCCAGCGGACATCGGTAAGAAATCCATAGATATTTCCTCGAATTGAAACTACGGACATATACTTCGGAAATTTCGCGGACAAACTACGGACAGTGTTACTAGGGTACATAGGATTTTTGCTTTCATAAACAAATAAATGAAAATTCAACGACATCCGCTTTAACCATTGCGTCGCCACTGAATCTCTATAGCTAAACCATAAATAGAAATGCCGTATATATATATATGTATCGGAAAATGACCTTTTTTTATTGTATGTTAAAAAAAATAATACGGAGAATACATTCAAACACCTAATACATGTTTATATATTTATAAGCTATGAAATAATATATATAATATATGTATATTAAAAGGATATATTATTATGATTGGGTGTGGACATAATTTTTTGTTGGAAATAGGTATATTATTATTATTATTATTATGTTTTGTAATATATCTAAAAATAGCGACTAATCGACCGGAATATGTTACAGATGATTAAATTATTATTATTTTTTTTTTGTTTAATAAACAATTCGACTTGACTTATATAAATAATTTGATGACGTTATGAATAACTCACATATATATATAATTTAATAATAATAATAATAATAATTTAAAATGTATAATTTGCATATGTAATACACATAACATAGAGATAGAGTAAGACCATTTTACTATAGTTTTCTTGATATTTTATTACTAAAAAAAAAAAAATGATATATAAAAAGTTGTCCATAAATTTTCGAATCAAAATTCCATATTTAGAATATTTGTTAGGATAAAATAATGCCGCACTAAATAATAATGCGTAAATTAACGAGTGATTTATTTAAATTAATAACAATAAATTAGAGAACAAGTATATTTCCTCTGATTAACAAAAGTTGATTATAAATTTTAGTATTGATTTGTATATACAA
The DNA here is from genome assembly GCA_910594885.2 of Bibio marci. NCBI lineage: Eukaryota > Metazoa > Arthropoda > Insecta > Diptera > Bibionidae > Bibio > Bibio marci. Next base: position 12,786,173 of record OU343114.1, read on the forward strand.
ATTCTATTTCTCTTTGATCAGCGTGTCTTTTATTTACCATACGAGGTTAAGAATCTATCAATATAATATATCTAAAAAGTTTAATATTTATTAAAAACTAAATAATATCATATTCATGTTATAATATGCATTATTCATTTAAAAAATTTCTTATACTAATCTTCTTTATTTTTTAAAATAAAAATTTCATACAATTTGATCTGGGACGACACATTGCTATTACGTTAAATTTATTCTGTTAAATATTATGGGTATTATAAAATTATGTTGAACGAGACTAGTATGCGTCCTCCAATGAAATATATTATAAAACAAAATATTTGTATATGAAAAATATTTGGAATAAAAACATATGTTATTTTTTCATTTTATCGTTTGCTTATTTTTTTAATTAAATATAATAATTTATTCTCTTTATCTCTGCCATTGCATTTTATATTTATAATACTATAATATATTGTATGGATAATAAATGTATGTATATGAAAAGTCTATTTGATGACCCATTTCTTATTTTTCATATTTTTTAAGACACAACAAAAATCTCACGGTCTTGGTGCGTTTTATTTTATTTATTTCTTCCCTTTGAAATGATTAAAGAATTACTCTTGCGTAATAAATTAATTGTATACAGCTTAATTTATTGAAATGTTTAATTTAATTGAATAAATAAATAAATAAATATCCAACATTAACGAAATCATAAACATTATTCATGGTGGATTTTTTTTTTGATTAAATTAATAATAAAAAATTAAATTTAATATTATGTCAAAATAAAAATGGTCCACATACCGATAGATACGTTTTTTTAATTAAAACTTTATTATGTACACGAAAAATATTTCAATAAATTATTTTATCTATATTTTTATACCTATATATATGTGAAGAATAATCTAATGTAAATGTTTATATATAAATTAATGTTAAATTATATCTTAAATCTTTAGCTTTTCAAATTTTAAAAACTTACCGATTAATTATGGCGTTGATTTTCTATATATATATGAATAATTTAAGTTTTATATATAGGAAAAAAGGTTTACTTTATAGACGACGGAGCAGGGTAGTTTATTTATAGTGGTAGTAGTAATAGACACTAAAGACACCCCTTTTTTTTCTCAATCTAAAACTATTTTCACTTCACAATTGAACACTTTTTTTTTTATTTTATATATACACAAATTCATGCGTTAATCAAAAACTATTTATTATTATTATATTTTTGTTTTATAAAAGCAATTTATAATTAATTAATTGGTTTTTATCATTTATATTGTTATAAGTTATAAGTTTATTCACATCTATGGTCTGGTTCTCACTGATGCTGAGCTTATGTATTTAAATGCAGCGACTGCGGTTGCTGTTTCTTCTTCAGTTTGTTACTGTTTTTTTTTTTTTTCTTCAATTATATATAGAAATTGTATGTTTGTTTGTTTGTTTTTTTTTCATTATTCGTTGCATATCCCATTATATTGCTATGTATATATTATATATGTAGCCATAAACCATACATATTATATATAGTTTACAATCTGTATATAATATTTTGGTAATATATGTATATATAAAATATTTATACTTTAACATACATTTATTTATGTGCCATGGAAAACATATAGTTTTATTTTTTATGATTCAGTGAACTTTAAATGTAAACCACACCTTATTTTTATTGCACTTTATAATAACAATATAAATAAATTTAGTTTTTTTTTAAAAAAAAAATAAAATATTTACTAAATTTACAAGAATTTATAGATATAGATTTTCCTTTTTCTTTTTTTGAACGATTTGGTAATATGATATATTCACTCGAATTTTCCCTTTATATGGGGTACATCATGTGAAAAATATATATAATGCAAAAATCAAACCATTTATTTATTTAGTTCATTCTCCACTAATCCTATATTCTCTGATACATGCGCAGCTGTTTAAACATCATTTCGTTTGTATATATAATGAAACATTGATTTTTCCCAAAAAATAAACACATAATAATATATTGTATATGATCCACATCGCATCGTCAATGAGGAAAAAGAATTTGCGAAAACATACACTCTTTCTCTTGTCACTAGAATTTTGAACAAAACTGGTATAATATCATTAGCGTTCGATAAAAAAAATGAATTTTATTATCATATCTATCTTTTATAGGATTTATATAGTTGAAAATATACGTTATCCTTATCATACACATTGGTTTACATGCAGAACAAAGAATCGCCGTATGCCGTAAGTCCTTTATAAAATTTGTCATTTGGAATTTAATTTTAATTCAATTTGAAATTTAATTTAAACTTGAATTCCATATTCAATTTTTTCCATAGAAGACATTTTTCAAAATTCCTTCACCCACACGGAAAATATATAGACGATTTTGATAATAAAAATTTTAATTATGGTAAAAAAAATATATATTTATATACGATTTATTCAAATTTCATTAACATCAATTGAAAAATCGTGGCTATAGTTGCAAAAACTCGTTCGAAATAATTTTAAAAATTTTTCTATATAACTTAAAACTAATCTTATGCCAAATCATGTGTTAGTATCGTTATTGTAAAATTAAGACATTTTTTTACGCGGCGCCAATATGACGACGGTGCGTTTAACTATACAAATTATACTACCAGGTGTACATCAACATAGATTGCAAAACCAAATCGTTTCGGCAAGAACACAATGCTGTGTGTCTATGGTGGGACCATAAAAGTGTGGTGTATCACGAGCTCCTAAAACCTAATGAAACTCTTAATGCTGATCGCTACCGACAATAAATGATCAATCATGCATTGATCGAAAAACGACCAGAATGGACCAGAAGACACGGCAAGGTAATTTTGCTCCATAACAATGCATCTGCACACAAATCAAAACCGATTCAGGATACAATCAAAGCACTTGGTTGGGAACTGCTACCCCACCCGCTGTATTCACCAGACTTTGGTCCTTCCGTCTACCATTTGTTTTCATCGATGAGACACGCATTGGCTGAGCAGCACTTCGATTCCTACGAAGAAACCAAAAATTGGGTGTCTGATTGGTTTGCTTCAAAAGACAATCAATTCTATTGACGTGGTATTCACAAATTGCCAGAAAAGTTTTCAAAATGTGTAGAAAGCAATGGCCAATATATTTAATAAAATGTTTTTTACTTTCCCATTTAAAATTATTGTTTTATTTTCACAAAAAACAAAACACTCACTTGATACCGGTACACCTGGTAAATAAAAAATGAATGCGATAAGTAATTAATTGACAAATTTAATGCGTCGCACCTAATGATTTTATGGACGTGTATAAATCTGTATAAATGATTACATATTTTCTGTTATTTTATTGATTTAAAATTTCATTTGAAAATTAATTATTTTTATATAGCGTATATGTAACATAGTATTATTTTTGTACAAATTAAGTTATTATGTTTCGATCTTGTAAATTTATAATTATTTTACTACATTTATTACTTTTAAATTTACGTAATGCAAATTCTATGAGCCAGAATACACAAGAGAGAACATAACGGCAGTGGAACTGCTATATTATATAATCGCACACAATTTTTTTCATTCAAATTTAATTAAAATTTAACAACCAAATTATTAATAATTTAGTATTATATTCTCAGCCATTGGTTCTATTTACGTCTTTGAAACTCTATATTCTCTGTGAATATAATATGCCTTTGTTTATATATATACCTTTAGATAAATTGGTAAGCTAAGGTCCTGGTAAGAGATTTTTTCGTCTTTTGATAAGTTTTTTATGAACTTCATTTTGTGGAAAAATTATCAGTTTAATGTATTGTATTTAAGATTCGTGCTTTTTATTGAATTCTTCTTTTGACATAATTTTGCAAATATTCGTTCATTTATATGATCTGAATAGAACACAAATTTACATGTATCGTAATAATTTTAATCAATAAAATATGATGATTTGAATTTATAAAAATAGTTTAATTTTTTTTTTAATTTTTGTTATAGGTATTGGTATCACCTGTTTTAGCCGGTTTAGCTGTTGCAATTGGTGTACCAATTTTATTATTTTATGTGTATGGCGTTGTGCCCGTATCATTGTGTCGTGCTGGTTGTGGTGTTTCAACAACACGTGATGGATTTAAATTTGATTTTGATGAAGAAGATAATGGTTCACGCAATCAAGATGCTGCAAGTGTTGATGCTGTTTCGCGTATTGGTGCAACCAGTATTGGCGAAGTAAGTTTAAGTGTTGCAAGTGGTAGTCATTTAGGTGTTTCAAGTAGTGGTGTTGGCGGTCAAAATCAATCATTTAATAGTGTTGCTCATACTACAAATCGTGAATCAACTACAGCATTGGCTGGTAGTATAACAGGGTAATTATATAATACAATATTAACAGTTAACAACGACAAAAATTAAATTAAATCATATACCTCATTTTTTAGTCATAGATTAGAAGTACAAGCTGATGTAAGTTCATCGGAAACCGCATCAGCTGTTACATGTGTCAGTGAAAAATCTGGTAATACTTTAAATGATACAGCATCTACCAGAGCGTTAGCTGGTTCCATTTTAAGTTATAAACAGGTAAAAATTGCTAATTTTTGTGCTTCATAGACGAAATGACTCTCTGTGTTTGGCGAGTTACCTTAATTCTTTCGCATGTCTTCTTCATCAATTAATCGATAAATTGAATTTTATTTTTATTGGCTTTACTAACTATTAATATTATTTCTTTTATTTTCTATTTCTTATTTAACATTAGCAATTGGATTCATCAAATGTTAGTGAAGATGGTGTTTCGGAACGTGTACGATTTGATAACACAGTTTGTTATGTTGTTGATGGTAAAAAAGATTCATCAGATATATCATATACAGCTCCATTAGATCAAGTATGGTTGATTATTTATTAATTAAAATTGTTTCAGTTAAATAATTGATATAGTTTAATTTTTTTTGAAAACCAATAAAAAAAAAACAGGATACTGGTGCGGATAAGGCAAGTGTTAGTAGTGGTCGTTCATTTCGTAGTTCAGAACGTTCATATCGTGAGGAAATTGATACAACCAGTTTATCATCTACATATAATCCAATTACAAATATAAAACGTTCAAAATTTGCACATTGCATACCAAAATTAAATTCATCGCAACACCGTAATTTATCATTGGATAGTAATTATGGGTCTAATCATATACCAGATTTAGTTAATCCTGTTCGTAATACATCTTCACAATTATCAATAATTCAGCACAACGATATAAATGAACCACAACAACAACAACAACAACAAGTTATCGATAAACAAGCACCAGGATATGTGCCATATAAATGTAATCGTAATAATTACAAAACAGATTCTCAATTTTATGATAGTAGCAGCAGTAGCAGTAATAGTATTTGTGGTGTCAATAATAGTAATAATAAAACAGAAATTACTAGTACTAATGGAAATTGTTCTAAGGATACTAGTAATAATAAAAATTTAAATTCCAAAAATATGTCAAAAGTTGCCATATTAAGAAATTTATTCTTTTCCCAAAATCATCAAAATGATGGAAGTTCAAAATCTTAAGTTAAGAAAACTTTTTTTTTTTTTTTTTTTAGTTAAAAACAAATTTTTAAATAAAATTTTGAATAAATGAAAATTTGCTGCTAAAATGAAGTTTTATAATTAAATGAAATACCATAAATATACACACTCACTCACTCACACACACACACACACACACACACACACACACATATATAAATATATTATTATTTTAATTTTTTTTTTTTCATTTTTGTAATAAAATGATTTGTATGTTAATATTTATTTTAATTCAAATTAATTGAAAATTGAGAAAGAATAATTAAAATAAAATACAATTTTTAAAGACTGCTAAGGGCTTTGACACTGCATTCATAACATTGTATTTTTTATTATTTACTTGAAACTAATAAAAAATAACACTGATATATAAATAATATTAATTTTAGTGTATATTATTAATAATAATAATAATTATAATTATAATTATAATTATAATAAAACAATCAATAATTCAATATATTAATAATAATAAAAACATAAATATAAAATTTTTAAATGTAACAAAAAAATTATTAAATTATATTAAGTGGATTATGAAAAAACAAACCGAGTCAAATAATATTATAAAACAAAATCAAAAAACGTTCGAGAAATTAATTTAAAATTAAAATATTATTATTCCTGATAATATTGAATATTAAAAAAAAAAAAATGAAAGAATTATTTGTATAGAAACAAAAATACTCTAAATTATTATTATTTTTTTAAAATATTTTTTTTTTTTTTTAAGATAGTTTTTATATAAATTTAAATTAATACCTTTTTTAATTAATAAATTAATTACATTTATAATTATTTGAAATAAAAATCGCTGATGTAGTAATTGAATGTATTTCCATAGTTATATAATAATAAATTTTATAAAACAAATTTAATAAAATATTACATAAATTATTATTTTTTTATTTTATTATTTTTAATTTGCTACAAAGATTTCTTTGATTATTATTTTAATATTTAATGAAAAGAAAAATAAATAAAAAAAAAAAAAAATTATAAAAATAGATTATTTAATTTGACTTGATGTTAAAAACATAATCCCATTTTCTCGATTTAATTGAGAAAATATTTTATTTTTATTTTTCAGTTGTATAATTACAAAACATTGTATAAGAACAAGATAAACACATACATTAATTATTTATAATTAAAATAATTTAATTGAAACACAATTTATACATTAAAATAATAAAATAAAAATTAATTCTTATTTTGAGCTTTTTATTTCAAATTTGATTTATTTAATACATAAAAATAAATAAAATATTCTGCTATGTGATTTTTTAATTCATTTTATTTATCTGTAACAAATTAGCAAATTACCTATTATAATATTACTTTCAGAAGAAGCTTTTCATAATTATAACAGAAAAATTATTGTTAGTAAAAAGTACAAAGGTAAGTGGTTGCTTTATTTTTTGTATTAAATAAGTAAAGTGGTTACATTACTTGTATTAAATAAGTAAAGTTCATATACATACCAGAATACCGATACTACGATTTGATTGAAAATTAATTCATTAGAGTAGAATGCATTAGTGGAAATAATTAAGAACACAACACTATCACAGTACAAACAAAATAATTCTACTATCAAATCATATAAAGATAAAATATATATAGATTAAATAAAAAATGTTATAATTATGTCATTGTTACCTCTTTGAGTGTTTAAAACAAAAATATAAAATTACCGCAAATTTTTCTCGGGGTTCAACGTTATAATTTGTATTTACAATATGATGTTATTAGGTGAGAAATAAAAAATTCTTCAACATACACCAGACAAAATATTAAAAGACAAATATTGATGATAAAATCCAAACTAGTACTATGTGTTAATCAAAAATTTTAATAAAAAATACAGCATTACAATGGTGTTGTGATATATGTAGCATTAATTATTATTAGTTTATACTCCTGGTTATTATTTAGAGTTTATATATATTTAGAGTAGATTATTGATGATTACACTTTAAAAATATAAAAATTATCAAACAGGACGTCTATAAAACCTAAGAAATGTTATTTTTCAGAAAATACATGATCTAAACATTAAAAATACAATTTGTAAAAAAGCAGAATCGGCAATGTAGATTAGGATAAATATGCTGTGATCTTTCACTTTTTTTTATAGGTAAATATGTAGTTATAGTTTTCAATTAATGCAAATTTAAATGTAATTTTATCTATGCGGAAATGCATTAGTCGTTTACAATTTACAAATACTTAATACGACAAATAATTTAATAAATGATAAAAATTTCAGTGTCAAAAATGTCTACTAAAAATAAAACGAAATTAGTTATTATGCATTTATGCATTTTTGCATTTGCATATGCGTGATTGCCTTTGCCTTCGTACATCGAATAGCATGGTTCAATTCACTTACAAATTGAAGTAGAACGTACCAATTTTAAATTTTAAAATTACAATTTCTAATTAGAGAATTATAATTTTTTATTTAAATTGTAAAACTTTACATTTAACCACCAAAATATACTTTCATTGTATGAATTTATTTAAAAATTTTAAAATTTAATCAGTTTCAATTTCTAGTTTGGAAAATATATCATTATTTGAAAATGTCGTTAAACTACTGACTGATATATAAATATACATTATACAATATCGTTTAACAAATAACAAGCGGTGCTTAACTCTAATCACAATCACAAAAATGAAATCTCAAAAATAATAAACAATAAATCAAATTTTTATTAATGTATAAAAAATAAAATAAATTTCAGAAATGAAAATCAAGAAATGTATACGGTAATTACATTTAAAATGATCAAATCGATTTTGAAATATTTTCTTTTGAGATCGTGCTAAGACTACATTAACCAAGTTATGTCAAAAAAATAAAATATAAAATCACTCTTGCTTTCAGGAATTACAAGTGCACTCCGACTGTTGCGTTTCGTTAAGTTTTGATAATAATTCGATTACTGTAAACATAGAAAATTTTCAATCTCTGGAAATTACCGTTATTGCTGTTTTTGATCAGTTTAAATTAATTTACCCATTAAAAACAAAATTATTATTATTATTAGATAACACACTAAATTCTTAACATAGAAAACTTTGTAGTTATATAACATCTTTAAATAATATATATCAGAAATTTTAAATTTCAATTAGCATTATGTCCCGCGCAATACTTAATGTAAAATAGATAATCACTTAGCATAATTTTGTTATAAATCTTTTTTTGTTCTATTTTAAGAATTTTATGTGTTTTATATTGAAAATAAATTAATTATAAATCTATGGTCTTGTCAGATCTAATATCACCACAATATTTACATAAATATAAATCCTCTTCTTTAAGATCGGCTTTCTGTAATGAAATGCAATGAAAATGGTACCATTTTTTACAATTTCCATCACACTGTATCCAATCAATATTATTTATATTAAGTGGAATTTTACATTGTCTTGCAGCACAGAATTCGTTACTAACATTTTCTGTATTTGTAGTCTTTATTTTTACATTATAATTTCTTTGAAAAGTCTTTTTTGTTTCAATTGGCTTCATTGTTAGATATAAATTCCACAATAACTGCATTTCATCTAATTTTAATTCCATTAAATCACCTTCAAATATTAAATTTTCTAATGTAGATAATGTTGTAGATTTATCACATTGTAATTGACTGTCATCAATCGTCAATTTTCGTGTCGTCAATGTTTTAGCTTTATTGGATTTATTATATTGCAATTGACTATCGTCATCAATCGTTAATTTTCGTTTTAAAATATTAACATTTTTATTGCGGTCACTTTTTGTTAACTTTAATGATGAGCTGTGTTGTTGTAGAAATTCTTTAGCGCGTATGCTCCACTTTGAAGCACGTTCAATTAATTTTTGTAACAATTCGTGTTCTGGTATTGGAAATGTAACTTGTAATTCAGATGAGCATTTTATGATACGATCAAAATGGGGCCGCTTCGTAAGCATACATGTTCCACATAAATATTTAATAACATTGTTATATTCATGTAATTTATGCATATGTTCACATTTACAATGATACCAATTATAACATAATTGACAAAAAAACATGATACCGAATAAATTTTGATTACAATTACAAAATTGTTCGGTTATGCGATTAACATTACTGGAATGAAATTTTTTTTCATTAATTTCACGAATGATAACCATTTCTTTCATTTCACGTTCTTGCATTTGTTTTAAGCTACATTGTAATTCTGTAGGATTAATTGTATTTACAAATAATTTTAAAAAAATTTCCTTTGAATTACGACATTTCGGTAATAAAAAATCAATTAAAGATTTGTGTAGGTGTTGCGACTGTAAAAATAATGGATTTAATTTTGATATCCATATTTGACATGATGCTAAACCAATTTTTAAAAACTCCAGTTCTTCGACATGAAAAGATAAATTGTTTCCTTGCTTAAGATAATTTTTTAGTGCACTTAAATTTGGGATATATTTCCTAGTCTGTATTGATGCTATAACTTCTAATAATTTGTCTGCTAATTTTATTTCATTATTAAGTTGTTGATATAATGGAAAATGACAATTTATTTTATTACCAATTTTTAGTAATTCTTTAGCATCAGAGATGTTTGATTTGTTACGTAGAACTTGCGGAAATAGCAACAATTTGGTTTGTATTTGCAATTGTTCACTTACTGTTACAATTGCCTTTAGTTTAACTAATCGTTTTTCAATAATCTTATGAGGCGTAATTTGTAAACCAGATTCATATAATTCTTTTAATTCTTTTATTGTTGGTTTATCTATTGATTTTAATTTCATTTTATAACTCTGATACCAATTCACTTGTTCAGATAAATATTTCAATTGAATCAATTCTTTATCAAAATCAATACATAAATTATGTCCATTTTCAATTATCATTTTAATAATATTTACATTTTGTTTCTTTAAATTATTTTCCATAAATATAGTTTTTGTTGCATCCACAAATTCTTGGCCTTTACATTGTAATTGATAAATATTTTCGATTCCACCAATTTTACAACATATATATTTAATTTCTACAAGAAATTTATTTAGTTCATCCATTGTCAATGTATGGACAATATTTGTTTGTGATGTTCTTCGTGTTGTTTTTAATGTTTTCACATTTAAATTATTTAATTCTTTAACAATATATGAACATTTATTCGCTTTCATAAACATTTCATTTAATTGATTTAGTAATATTGAATCAGGATAACTATGTGTAACTGCTTGCGTTTGTAGATGTCGTAATTCATGAAATGTTATGTTTTGTTTAATAATGTGCCCATCAACATAATCATTTTCATAAATTTCAAATATTTTCGAAACTTTTAACTTCCATAATTGATATGGCTCAACAATATATTTTAGTTTTACCATCATATCCTGAAATTCTGGTAATGTATAACGATATAATAACACATGTTTATCTACTGAACAGTTACATAATTCTGAATAATGTTTTAAGCATACCATTGTCGATTTTTGTGAATCATTGCATGATGAACACACAATAGCCGATAAAAAACATGTTGTTTGACAAAAATTACATTTTCTATTATCATCATCAATTAATTCAAATAAATGACGTTTAGCATTTGTTACACGTAATTCCAATAATGAATATCGTAAACGTTTTTCTATTGTAATCATTTCAATTAAATCTGTATAACAAGCAGAAGCAATTTCTAAATTTAATTTTTTAGCACTCAAAATCATTCTACATATAATTTCATCATGTGAAAATACACAGATACGATGCAAAGAGGAATAACATTCAATAGCAAAACGGCCATATGGTATCCAATCAGCAGGTGCGAAATTAACTGCTTCAGCCAAATTAAATCCATTATTGAATCCTGCATGATATGCTCTTGGAAATGTTATAACAAACTCACCGGCATATTGATTAATACGATAAACTGGCACATTTGCTAACATTAACTTATTTGGGTTTATTAATGTTACCATATGAAATAATAAACCCGGTTGCGATTCAAATATTTCAGGCGCGTTACTTTTCATTACATTTTCGAATGATTCAGCTGCATCAGATGGTATACCATACCATGTTTTAGATTCACCCCAATGTAAATAATTAATGGAATAAGCCCAATGATCTTCTGTATGCCAACAAAATGTTGAAAAACACATTCCAACATACATCCACGGTGTTTTCACACCTGGTAACTTATCATCTATATAATGAAATATTGATTCTTTCATTACTGGTAAATTATTTAAATTCCAATTTGAATTTTTATATGTGTCGTCTACGTTAGATGATGATAAATCTACATTTTCTAATAATGATAATGACGTTGATGATGAAGATGATGTTGGAAATGCAGTTAAATTTATATCTACACCGTATTCAACAGTTACATCTTTATCCAAAGTTTCTATTATATTCCAAAATTCTTGTTCAATATCAAGTAATGGAATTGTATTAATGGATTTTTTAAAATATTCCATTTTAAAACTGTCCGCCATTTCACCAAATTCTTTTAATGTATATTCACGTTCTGAATCATCAAAACCAAAATCGTACATACCCGATTTTAATTTATTTGTTTCTTCTAGGCAACAATGTTGACACTTCCAATTGAATTGTAGTTTTCGTCGATTATCTAATATTGGTGGTATTAAACAATATGTATGATAACTTTCATCACATCCATTGCATATTAACAATTTCGTATCATTATCGTTCCGATTACATATTTGACATATGTATTTAAATGACACAATTTCTGTTTTATTATATTCTGAAAATTAGTTAATTAATAGTTAATAGTTATTGTTAATTATAAAATAAACAAATTTTTAAAGAATTACATTTTTTTTATACAAAAATTAAGTTTCATTATGTTACATCTTTAATAATAACATCAAATATTGTTGAGCCGACTCCGAGTAGTTCGAGGTAGAGTAAAGAAAATATTATTAAAAATTGGCATTATTTTATTATTATTGTGTATTTTCTTTGATCAAACTACCCATTATTTTTTGTCAAGTTTTTATTAAATTTTTTTTATCTTTGTTATAATAAATTAAAATTCTAAATTATAATGTAATTATATATATATAATGATAATAACATTATATAGATTGGAACAATAATGAAATTATTCGATTTATGTTTAAAATGGTATAAAACATAAAACAAATTTACGTGGGCACATATGGCATCGCCAATACATCTGTAGTCTGATCCACAGAAGAATCAAGTTTCTAATAATCGTGACCGCGAAACGTTATTTGATTTCATAATTAAATTAATTTAATTAATATTTTAAGCTTTTTTTTTTTTTTTAATGTCATTGACAAATGGATTTTTCCTCATATTTTTTGATTCTTTAATTTCCGAAATCACTTTCGCGTAATAATAATGAAAAATTAACTTACTGTTGGATTTAGTATGTTCTTCATATGTAGTCACATTTTTTTCCGGTAAATTGATAGCAATATTTCTATCCGTTGTGTTACAATTCATATTATATAATTCAAAAGGCAATAATATGCGTTCGTAACAATGTTTGATATATGAAATGGCGCAACGTTTATGCAAACCCAAAGATTGTAATAAATTAAGCCATTTTCCTTGCTTCGAGACATTTTCAAAGCCACCTTCTTGAATTACCAAACAGTACAAACGATACAAATCTAATGGTTCGTTGGTTACAATTGGTAATTTAAATTTTTTATTTTTACATTCCCAAAATTTTCGAATTTGATTCAAAAATTCTAATTTTATACGATTTTCCGCATGTAATTTATTAAGATTTTGAATTCGAGGGCGAAATTTAAAAGTGTCCATATTTAGAGAAAATGGTGGTTGCCATTTTTGCAATGGTGGTCGAATCTTACATATTCCATATTTTTCAGCTATTGGACGAATTTTGTTTATATAATCTATTGGATTTTTAAATTCATCGATAGTTGGTTGAAAAACTGGTGCCTCCTTTGCTAAAATGAATTCAAAATTATTTTCTTGTTGATTTAATGAAGCTGAAGCCATATTGTATTTTGTATTGTAAAAAAATAATTTTTCCAGCAGGATGGCCTAGTTGTTTTATTTGATATCTTCTTTCGGTTTAAAAATTCGTTGATTGGAAAAATTCTATTTGATCCGAGAATGAAGGCAACTGGTGTTATAATTTTATATTTAAATTTAACAATAAATCACAATTTTTGAAATAAATTTGTATTTAACCAATTAAATTAATTCTTACTCACAGATACACAACATCAATCCGAAACTTTTACTTTACAATAGAATTAGATTAATTAGAATATAGAAAATATCATTGAACGGATAAAAAAGAAACTAGAAAAAACTGAAAAATTAATTGAATAAAATACAAGATGTTTAATGAGTTTAACCAGTTGCCGTCACCGTCGTTAAAACAATAAAATAAATCAATACAAATACATAGAGATAGTGTATATAACCTGTTACATATAAGTTAGTCATAGTCAGTCAGTCATTTTGCTATTGGTCGATAAGCTAACAACATTTTTTGTTGTGCAGTTTTGTGCACTTGAGAAAATTTTTGTTTATATTATTTTAACTACACACACACTGCACATATTTCAAATTTTATTTCGAAACAAATGTAGTAATGTAAAATAATATTTTATAAAAAGTTGAAATTTAACGTTTTGATTATTTATATCATTAAAAATAATAGTTGTTAGGATAATCTTCTAAATTTCTAAATTTCATTTAATCAATTTGTTGATTACAGAAAGAATACAGATTATTAAAAAAAATTATCGTTATTTACCTTGTTTATTTCTTCCATTTTAATTAATTATATAATTCATATTTGTTTATTTATTATTTTTATTTTATCTATTATTGATAATATATCTAATTTATTAATAGTTCATGTTTTGATTTGCCTATATAGTCATACGTGAAAGTTTCTTCTTAGGGTAAGAGATTAAACAAGTGGAAATTTAGCATGACGGAAACAAAAAATGTACCAATAGGAAAATGACTTACTAAGTGACTATGACTAACTTATGTGTCACTAGACATATTGTTAGACAATTTCACACAAATTCGATCAGTGTCAGATAGTTAATTAAAAACACAAAAAGTGGAAATTTTTTATTATTCAAAGAGGTCGTTCAATGAAAATAGTTTTGTAGTTTAGTTTATTATTACCCAATTCAGAATTAAAATTTAATTGGCTGCTAATGTAGATGTTACGTATTTTGGGATTTGATAGTGTCGAAATAATACTTTAGTCTTAGCGCAATCAGTTTGTGCTAATGAAGATGCTAATGCTAATGTCAATATTATCATTTAAAACCATTTTTTATATAATGACAAAAAAATAAAATTATATTACAATATATTAAATAATAAAAAAATACAATTAATTTTGTAGTAAATTATTTTTGTATAGGATAATTTTAAATGTCATTAATTACAGACGACATGATTGTATAGTACTTAAACTTTTCTTTTCTGTAGACGTAAAAGTACGTTCGCGAATATGTTCGCTGTGTTTTTCTATTCTGATTGAACCTATAAAGCGGCAGCTTTGCACACTTTGCACATTACACGATAAAACGAAAACGTTCAAACCCTATTTTGATTATTTTAGCGAAAATTTCTTTTATATGGCTCCATATGATTCGATTTTGTTTGACATTAGAATGACATTTGGCTGTCATCAGTCATCGTCAACTTCAGATTTAGTTTAGCTCCTGTCCAGCGCCACATTTTATAAACATTAAAAAATATTAATAAAATTAATAATAAGTATATTTTTTAATTTCTTTAATTACATATTCAATTTGCATTGTAAATATTTTTGATCCAAAAAATGATTATAAAAAATAGAATTCGAAATTATGTTGTTCTATTATTAATTGGTTTAGCTGGAAAAATATTGTCAATTAGTGCTGTTCCTATTGATGTCACTCATAGTAATGGTAATGATGAAAAATTTAATTATACTCAACTTTTAAGTAAATTATATGATGAACATTCAGAAATTAAAATGTTTGAAGATAGATTTTTTAATCACACCAAATATCCATTTATAAATGATTGTTTTGTAAAGGATATACATACGAATCAAATTATATTATGTTTAAATTATTTTGACATGGTAGAACGTTTAAGTTTAAGTCAAAGTATTAATCGTGATATCAAATCAAATTATTTCCAAGAACAATTAAAATCATTAGATTACCAATATGAAAATAAAATTAATGAGTTTTGTGATAATTTAAAAAGTTATTTACCGCAAACCCAGAGATTTAATCAAATTAAAGAAATAGAAAATTATTTCATTCCCTTTAGAAGTAACAATATTTTTTGCATAAAATATTGTGTTATTGATACATATACGGCAACGAAAACAAGTGAACTTATAAATGATATGTGTAAATTAATATTATCTGGTAATGAATTATTAAACCAACATGATAAAGTGAATGACCAACCGAAAATATATAATCCACTTCAACTTGGAGAAATGCAAAACATGAAACATCCGAAACAAAATCATGATAATTTAAATCAAAGCATACAATTAAATAGTGAACAATCAAAAGATATTTCTAATAACTTTATTAGCGAAAAAAAAGATATTGTAACAGAAAAACTTGCATCGTCATTAAATTCTGTTAAGACTAACAATGAATCTACAGTAAAACCAATAGGAAAATCATTATCAGACAATACTGAATTAGAAAAAGTTAATAATCTGTCTAATAAATTGAATTCTAATGAGAAGCAGCAAATGCAAGCACAACTTTTACCTGTGGATCCACAACAGGACAAACCAGTAAAAACCGATACAAAATCCACAAGCAAAGATGATGGTATTGATGAGATTCCAAAAGATAATGATAATAAAAATATTGATAATATTAATAATAATAATAACAATAATAATAATGATGTTTCCAATGACGATTACAATGTTTTTGATAGAGATGCTAAAACTGAAATTAGTTCAAATGAAAAAAATACTGATTCTGAATTAAATATTGCCGATGGTGATATCGAAGCAGATGATGATGATGATAACTATGCTAACGATAAACCAAATATTCTTCCACCAATACCTTCTAACACATTAGATGAGAAGTTAAAAATCAATAATAATAAAGATATTAATAATAGTAATAATAATAATAATAATAATAATAATAATAACATTGATGAAAATGATGAAAGAAATGAAAATAATAAAATTATTAAAGATCCATTTTTTGAAGATACAGAATCAAATTTTACATTTTATTTTACAATATTTATAATATTTATATTTTTAACATATTTTGTTTATCATTATAAGAATAGAATAATAGCAATTGCATTAGAAGGTAGACGTGGAAATAATAGTTTATCGTCACGTAGACGAAAACAAGGTGCTGTTTATAAACGATTAGACACAAATTTAGAAGAAGCAATCACATCAAATAATTCAAATAATACGGGAAATACATCACAAATTATTTACTAAAATTAAAAATACAAAATAAACAAAAACATAAAAACGAGTCTGATACATAATAACTATCGCAGCGACAATATATAATAGTGTGTGACAAAAATAAATGAAATAGATTTTTCTAATTATTAAATTAATTTGTATAAACAATTATTCTAAATTTAAAATCACACTTAAATAATGAAATAACGCACACACAATTGCATTTTTATTTTATTTTATTTTATTTTTTTTGTATTAAATTTAATCTTTTGTGGTTATTATTCAATTATTTATTTTTCATTTTTATGGAAGTAAAAATATTAAAATTAAATTAAACTAACAATTTTTATATAGTTTTGTCTTAGACGATAATAATTATTTTCTTTTTTTTTTAATATAAAATATAAATGAAAACGAAGATATTTAGACAATTAAAAAATTTAATCCATTAATATTTCATAGTGATTTAATTTAAAAAAAAATATATATCTACATATATTAAATGTTCAAAAACTGAAAGCATTTTTAACAATAATATCATTTATTGGATTTAACTTAAATTTCATCAAAATTTTATTATGTACTGTACACTCTCTGGGCTTAAGAACACGACAGCAAATTCATACTCATAAAACCATTATGTACGCCTTATAATACAGTAAAATGGACTCGTTTTATTTTATATTCTTGAAATTATATTTATTAAAGATTATATTCCATAATTCACATATAACCATTTTTATTAAATTAATTATATATGGAATTTTTTGTTGTTGTTTGAGTATATATAATAAATCTATTAAATTGATTAATTTTTTTTTAGTAAATTGCATTACGAAATGAAAAACCTGATGGAATGAGTGTAATTGAAATAAATCAAAATTTATTTCATATGTATTTTATGTGATAATTTATGATTTTTATCAATGATGTCATTATTTAATTATTTTATTAATGACAAAAGATAATAATACTATTATGTTAGTTCAGTATATCGAAATAATAAAATACGTCCGCTAAACCTATAATTATTTTTGCTAGGAAAAAGTAAAGTGTTACAACTAATCACAAAGTAAACAAAATGTAAAAAGTAAGATTTATTGTTACATATAATTTCTTATGCAGAAATTATTATGCAATAAATATGGTTTTAATTTAATTAATCATGTATTACATATTGTTTCTGCAATATTGTGTGTATTATATTACATATTTTTAGTATTATATTATTATTTATTTCATGTATTAATAAAAAAATTTTTAAGTTATAAATTATAAATTATAATAAGTTCAGTCATTTAAAAATTAAATTCACAATTGTTTTGTTTGTCTACTTATGTATATATTTTTAATAACACATTAATAGTTGTTAGTTTTGTATTTAACAACATATATATGCTAAGCTATGTATATGAAAATACAATTAAATAATTTTGTATTAATATTTATGTTCATACACTTTCCTTAAAGGGAAACACAATAAATTTGCTAAATGTCTTTAAGATGCTGTAAAGTAAATAAACACTTTGTGATAAAAGATAACTGTTTTTGCATAAATAAATGATAGTAAAATATAGAGAAACCTTCCTTGTATGATCCACCATATTTTCTCCTGAAAGTGTCCTATCCATTTCAATCTTCGCCGTTTGGTTTGAATATTAATTCTAGTTTGTTTTCAAATCGTCCAAAGCTTCTTATTACCATAATTTTGGGCCATCAAACACGAACAATTCTTCGAAGATACTATTTTCTAAAAACTTGAAGACGAGGTATAATAATCGTTTAAGTTTCGTATGAGTATCATACGGCAGTTTTGAGGTTTGACTCAAAGAGTCACAATTTGGTGTTAAGAGTTAAAAGTTACTTTGGAATATCCCCCTATGTTATATAGTATGCTGAATGCAACCCTGGTTATTGTGCATATTCTATTTCGTATATCACTTTCCGCATCATTATCATTTGTTACCGTACTATATCGAGGTAGCTCAATTATGTAAATATATTCTTTTATTAGAAACCGGGCAATACTATAATTTAAAGACAGAAGTAATGTTTCCATTAAATAAAAAGAAAATTAAAAATTTACCATTAATTGTTTGTGATGGTATATATTAATATGGTATTATATAGATTAAATTAAGTTAAGGTAATATTATGTAAACAACAATATAATTTTAATATAAATAAATAGATTTTATTTATATATAGGCGTCTGTAATAATAATAATAATAATAATAATCTAATAAAATCCATATAAATTATTAATTTATAATAATATCAGGATCGCTACAAACAGCCGCATCTGATGTTACCCGTTTTATCCATGGTAAAAATGCAGTCATGCGACTATAAATACCTGGTGAATTTTCTGTACCACAACCTATGCCAAATGAAATAACACCTACAATATAATAATCATATTATTATTAGTATTCCGAAAATGTTGGAAAACTAAATGTTCTCTATTTCTTAATATATGCATTATCGGTATTGGATTACCAAATTGTTCAAAACGATTAAAACTTGTTTCAATGAATAACGGACCACCGCTATCACCTTGACATGCATCCGCATTTTTTGCATATCCACAAATCATAGTTTTTGGTTCTAATAAAAATCCAATACGAGTATTTTTGCACGTTTCCTGCGGTTGAACAATCACTTTTGTTTCTTGTAAAAATCTAGAATTATCACCACCTGACCACATACGTCCCCAACCAGCAACAATTGCCTTCACTTCATCATATGGATTTCCTAATACAATAATTGATTTATTTATAGATGCGGTATAAATTATAAAAATTATTTAAATAAATCTTATATATTAAAAGAATTTATAATTTTATACCAGTATCCAACGGTAAACAAATTGGTTTTATTCTATCGGAAAATATTATTGGACGATCAACTTTTAAAATGGCAAGATCAGATGTATCATGAAATTGAAGTGGTGTAAATTTTGGGTGTACTAATATATCAATAAAATCATAACGTATACCATCACGTTTTAAACGATCATGCATACCCAATATGGCATGTAATAAATAAGGATCTGTACTAATTTTAATAATAAATATATATATATTTTTATTTTTTTTTTCAATATTAAAATATTTTTCTACGTATTGTAAGTGTAATGTATGGTATATGAATAATAAATCAAATTAATTATATCTCACTAGTAAACACAATGTCCAGCCGATAAAATATGACGATTCGTTATTACACTCCCGCCACAATAAATTTCATTGTTATTATCAAATATTCCAGCAATCCACGGATATTCATGTGGTTCGGTATTTATGCCGCCTATAATACGATTTTTGTAGGCTATATTTGATGAACCGCAGTCTATAAGTAAGAAACATATAATAATATATCATATTATTATTTAGAATTATTAACATAAATTATGTGTAATGTGTAATTTATTATACCACAATTTGGAATTATTGTTTGATGAAGATGTACAATCTAACAAAATTCGAATATATACATGTTGAGTATAAGAAAAAAGGAAAAGGTCATTAAAAATAATTTTTTAATATTTTTTAATAAAATATATAAATAATAAATTCGAATTGATAAAAATTCTTATTTACCTTCAAAAAATACAATAAATGTACAAAAATTAATTTCATTCGCGTCATTTACAAAACAACAATTCTAATTTTTGAATAAACTCTATAACAACTTACACGAATATATTATAAAAAAAAATATGTAATTCGCTGATTTATTGTTTGATTGATTGAATTTACTATTAATAATAATTTTATAATTTAAAAACATAATTATATGTACATAGGTAGGTAGGCAGGTATATTTATTTCATTGATAATAGCGTAACATTAGCTTAAAAATTATATTTATTTATTGCAATTATTAACAATTGAAATTTTTTATTATATATTAAACATACTATTTATAATATATAATTGTATTTAGATTATATATAAAAAAATATGTATATATAATAATAAATAAAATGCTACACATAATTACAATATAAAATTAAGTTAAGAAAAATTGTAATTTAATTTATCGAAAATACAATTTTCTTTACGGGTGTTTGATTAATAAAAGTGCTTAAAATTTAATTATAAAAATTAATTGAAATTTTTCAATATTGTTTTTTTTTTTTTTTTCTTTTTTACGGCATGTTATCATTTTTAAAATTAGAATTTTTTGCATGAATAATGTAAAATAATATAATTTATAAAAATATTATTTTATTTATTTATTATATATTTTATTTGCAATCTTAATTTATTCAAATTATCATCGATCTATGGACAATTCCGTTCACACATTTGTGTTGCATATTTAATTATTTTATATTTTATATATTTATTGTGTGCATTTCTCATTGTATAGAAATATAAAATATTTGAGGTTTACATGATATTTTTTGTGCTGTTTTGTTTGCGTGAAAATTACTTATTTTATATTTAAAGAACCAATAATGTCGGATATATTTATATAAATAATGTATATATATGTAATATATACATTAACAATTATCTTTGCAATTCTAAGACAATCATAATACACCTTAATTTAAGTAATTTATTCATAGGTGTAAATCATGTATTAACCCATTATCTCCAAAATGTACAAAAAGTAATATTAATTAATATTTTTTCAATGCATTCATTTATGAAACAATTTATTTTATTGCTTATAATTTAATTTGAATTAGAAGCTTCTACGAATTCTGATTTCATTTTCTGAAATGCGTTGGATGAAATTTCTACTATAGAATCTAATTCATTGAGTTATTATTTATCTTATTTTACTATAGAGTGCATATTTATACAAAATAAATTTAGATTAAATTATTAATATCGTTTTAACAAGAAATTTAGCTTAGAGCATCATTTCATTACTCATTTTTGGTTTTTATTTATTTAGTTTTTAATTTCTGTATATGGAAATTGGTCATACTTTACAGTATAATTGTTAATATAAGTTCAAACTTAAGAGTGAATTTATATTCTTATTGTTAAATTAATCACAGCTATAGTTGATGGCTAACACTAAATAAGGATGAACAAGAAGTTGAGTACATTTGCATATATATTATTATTAATTACGTGGAATTATTATAAAAGTGTTTCTGCAAAAAAAAATAAAAGAAACAAGGTCCTATATATATTGCAGAATGGCAACAAACTGATGCGAAACCTTTATTCAGTCTATACAAGAGACAGAACTGAGGACAGAAGATATGATGAAGATTGATTAACTTTTGGTTTTTTTACAATTCTTCATTTTCTAAAATACAAATTATATTTATTTTAAGCATAATTATACTAAATGAATCATTTATGACTTACACGCAGCGATTTTCATTGGCGTAAGGTAGTAATTATTATTGAGATTGCTGTTATAAATTGTTTAAATTTAAAACGAGTGTACTAAATAACATCAGTGTATTGTCAAAACTTTGAATATGGGTGATATCTGATATGACAGTGTATATGATATGCGGTCGCGTGTTAAAATCGCGTGCTATCTGACACCTATATATATATTATTAAGTTATACCATAGAAAAAGTATATATAGAATACTCATTTAGAACTACAGAAATTAATCACTTACTTTTTCTTTTTTTTTTTTTTTTTTCAAATGCGCTAGATCCATTTGAGAGTCTAAGATATATTTTCGCGGTATTGCGCTAGGTACAATACAAAGTTTATTTTTACTTGCGTCTTGGCTAAATTCAACTTTTTTTTAGTAGTTACTTTAAATTGATTTTGAAATGAACTATTTTAGTAATTTTAAAAGCTAGCTTGCCCGGTTGTCAAATTAAATATATTTTTTATTTTTTTTATATGTACATGCAATATAAATACAATCATCAATTAAAAAAAACACATATAAAGAAATTTGTAGGTACTTTTTCTATTCATAAATATATTGTTTATTTGCATTCAATATATAAGTTTTTTTTGTAAATTATGTTATTTTCTTTATTAGTGGAATTATCATAAATTCATTTCGAGTATTGCCGTTCACAAATTAAGTCACTTTTTTCGATAATAATTTATAATATAATTTTTATTTATATTATATTATTTATAAATATTTAAATAACATTAAAAAATTATAAATAAAAATTTTGAAAAATGAGTTATGGTCATAAGCGTTGCATAATTTCTTCCTGTAGAATTACAAGAATTATTGATCCTACAAGAAAGATATTTCAATTTCCTAAAGAAAATAATAAAAAATTAATTTGGAAAATGTTATGCAATATTTCTGATTATGAAAATGATAATTCTTTGTATATTTGTGATAAACACTTTTTGAAGGAAGATATAAACAATAAATATTTAAAGAAAAATGTATTTCCGTCTATAAATCTTAATCAAGATCATGAAACCGAGGAAACAGATATTGAAGTATTTAAAATTGTAGATGACAATGATAATGAAATAAATGCAAACAATAGTTTCCGTCGAAGTCCCAGTCCAAAATTTAATTACAAGGATACAATAAAAACATATAGTAAAAACTATAGACAGAAAATGTTTGAAAATTCAGATTTAAACTTAGAAGAATTAATCAAATTAAATCCTATTATGCCGTTTGATTCTTTGAATGTTGAAAAATTCGAAAATTTTAATGAAACATTGAGCTGTACTAATTGTATTAGTGAAACAAAAAAATGTGAATTTTATAAAAAAGAAAGAGATGATATTTTAAAAAAATATACATTATTAAAAGCAAAAACTGTTAATCTGAAAAACCAAAAATTAACTATCAAACGATTACAAAAAAAAAGTTAAAAAACTAGAGAATATAAATAGGGAGCCAATATCATCGAAAATAAATAAACTGTATGGGATATCTGATAATGGGAAAACTATGTGCAAAATGTTAATAAAAAATAAATCTGTTCATTGGACTGAAAAGGAGCGATTATTGGCGCAAATAATAAATTTTAAATCACCATCTACCTACAAGTTACTAAGACAAAAACTAAATTTAAATTTGCCTTCAATACAGTCAATATCTAGGTGGACACCTATTAAACACTTTCATTTCGGTTTTAATACATCGGTTATTTCTAATTTAAACATTGCAGTAAGTAAAATGAATAAAACAGATAAAGAAATTGTTTTAATGTTTGATGAAATGTCCATACGCAAAGATCTTCAGTACAATAGATATCTAGATGAAATCATTGGGTTTAGTGACTTAGGATTTAAAAAAGAACAACTTTTAGGTAAACAAATATGCGTATTTATGGTAAGAGGCATATTTAAAAACTGGAAGTTTGTTATAAGTCATTTTGTTTCCAATACAAGCATTAATGCAAATGAATTAGCAAATCTGGTTATTCAAAATATTCATATGTGCTACAAATTAAATTTAAATGTAAAAATTTTATCATGCGACCAGGGACCTAATAACAGGGGTTGTTATAACATTTTTGGCATTACCAAGGATATGCCTTTCTTCTATTATAACTATATATATATATTTATATTATAAATAAGTTTAAATGCGCGATACAAAAGAACAGTCATACTTATAATTATATAAGTGAAATGAAAAACTATTTTAATACATTTAATCTAGATGTGAATAAAAAAATTTATTGCTTTGATGGAATTATCCAAACTATAAATGGAATTACAAAATTCATTGATAATAATAATAATAATAATAATATGTATTATTTATTAACATCCCGATTAAATACTGACCCAATAGAAAATTTATTCTCTATTATTCGAAGCAAGGGAGGAAATAACCCTAATCCATCAGCCAATGAATTTAATCAAACCTTAGCAAAAATATTATCAACGAAAATAGTTAAAACAGAGATTGAAAATGATAATTCAAACTGTGAATTAGATAACGATGAATTTTTGAATTGGCAATTTAACTTAAATAATAATACAAACTATGTGCAAAATAATAATATGGTTTCTTCTATAAATAACATTAGTAAATCATTTTCTATAATAAATAATAACAAAGAAAAAGATAGAAGAAACATTGTAATAAAAAGAAAAATTGTTAATGAACGTCAAAATTTGCTTCATGGTAAAATCGGGACAAAACAATCAATTAAATTTAACTTCTGAAATTTTTATAAATATTAAAAATTATGGTATTAACGATATTTTTTTAAAGGCTCCAACAAATGAATTTTTCAATATATGTCGAATTCAAATTCAACTATTTTCGGTATTATTTAAAAAATTGTCAATAAAAAAAAGGATTAAAGCGAAAATTAATGAATGAATGTATAAATAAAATTAATAAAACAAAAAAATTTAAAAATTTTTATGAAAAAAATTACATTTGCTACTTTCACAAAAAACTAATTTTGGAATATTTAATTTTAACACTAATTAAAAATCATTCAAAATGGTTAAGAAATGATTTAATGAAAATTAGTCTAAGAATTAATAAAAAAAAATTTCAATTAAGCAAATGTAATAAATATGCGAAAGGCGTGAAAAAAGTTAATATATTAAAAAGCTAGATAGAATTACTTAATATTCCAATAATATTAATTATGGTTATTTCCTCCCTTGCTTCGAATAATAGAGAATAAATTTTCTATTGGGTCAGTATTTAATCGGGATGTTAATAAATAATACATATTATTATTATTATTATTATTATCAATGAATTTTGTAATTCCATTTATAGTTTGGATAATTCCATCAAAGCAATAAATTTTTTTATTCACATCTAGATTAAATGTATTAAAATAGTTTTTCATTTCACTTATATAATTATAAGTATGACTGTTCTTTTGTATCGCGCATTTAAACTTATTTATAATATATATATATATATTATATATAGTTATAATAGAAGAAAGGCATATCCTTGGTAATGCCAAAAATGTTATAACAACCCCTGTTATTAGGTCCCTGGTCGCATGATAAAATTTTTACACTTAAATTTAATTTGTAGCACATATGAATATTTTGAATAACCAGATTTGCTAATTCATTTGCATTAATGCTTGTATTGGAAACAAAATGACTTATAACAAACTTCCAGTTTTTAAATATGCCTCTTACCATAAATACGCATATTTGTTTACCTAAAAGTTGTTCTTTTTTAAATCCTAAGTCACTAAACCCAATGATTTCATCTAGATATCTATTGTACTGAAGATCTTTGCGTATGGACATTTCATCAAACATTAAAACAATTTCTTTATCTGTTTTATTCATTTTACTTACTGCAATGTTTAAATTAGAAATAACCGATGTATTAAAACCGAAATGAAAGTGTTTAATAGGTGTCCACCTAGATATTGACTGTATTGAAGGCAAATTTAAATTTAGTTTTTGTCTTAGTAACTTGTAGGTAGATGGTGATTTAAAATTTATTATTTGCGCCAATAATCGCTCCTTTTCAGTCCAATGAACAGATTTATTTTTTATTAACATTTTGCACATAGTTTTCCCATTATCAGATATCCCATAAAGTTTATTTATTTTCGATGATATTGGCTCCCTATTTATATTCTCTAGTTTTTTAACTTTTTTTTTGTAATCGTTTGATAGTTAATTTTTGGTTTTTCAGATTAACAGTTTTTGCTTTTAATAATGTATATTTTTTTAAAATATCATCTCTTTCTTTTTTATAAAATTCACATTTTTTTGTTTCACTAATACAATTAGTACAGCTCAATGTTTCATTAAAATTTTCAAATTTTTCAACATTCAAAGAATCAAACGGCATAATAGGATTTAATTTGATTAATTCTTCTAAGTTTAAATCTGAATTTTCAAACATTTTCTGTCTATAGTTTTTACTATATGTTTTTATTGTATCCTTGTAATTAAATTTTGGACTGGGACTTCGACGGAAACTATTGTTTGCATTTATTTCATTATCATTGTCATCTACAATTTTAAATACTTCAATATCTGTTTCCTCGGTTTCATGATCTTGATTAAGATTTATAGACGGAAATACATTTTTCTTTAAATATTTATTGTTTATATCTTCCTTCAAAAAGTGTTTATCACAAATATACAAAGAATTATCATTTTCATAATCAGAAATATTGCATAACATTTTCCAAATTAATTTTTTATTATTTTCTTTAGGAAATTGAAATATCTTTCTTGTAGGATCAATAATTCTTGTAATTCTACAGGAAGAAATTATGCAACGCTCATTTTTCAAAATTTTTATTTATAATTTTTTAATGTTATTTAAATATTTATAAATAATATAATATAAATAAAAATTATATTATAAATTATTATCGAAAAAAGTGACTTAATTTGTGAACGGCAATACTCGAAATGAATTTATGATAATTCCACTAATAAAGAAAATAACATAATTTACAAAAAAAACTTATATATTGAATGCAAATAAACAATATATTTATGAATAGAAAAAGTACCTACAAATTTCTTTATATGTGTTTTTTTTAATTGATGATTGTATTTATATTGCATGTACATATAAAAAAAATAAAAAATATATTTAATTTGACAACCGGGCAAGCTAGCTTTTAAAATTACTAAAATAGTTCATTTCAAAATCAATTTAAAGTAACTACTAAAAAAAAGTTGAATTTAGCCAAGACGCAAGTAAAAATAAACTTTGTATTGTACCTAGCGCAATACCGCGAAAATATATCTTAGACTCTCAAATGGATCTAGCGCATTTGAAAAAAAAAAAAAAAAAAGAAAAAGTAAGTGATTAATTTCTGTAGTTCTAAATGAGTATTCTATATATACTTTTTCTATGGTTATACATTTAATTAGATAGTAATTATTTATAATTTGTATAAAGTAAATAAAAATTAATTGAATTATTTGAATTAGCTAATTTATTGAACAAATTGTATTATTATTTTTTTTTATTTTATCCATTAAATTCATTCATGCACTTGCTCGTTATTTAAACAAAATTAAATATTATAAATAAAGTACAGGCGTCAAATCAAAAGAGCTTCAAATCTAATTAACGGCTCATCCATACAATACAATCACTTATTGTGGATACAATGAAGTTTCATAAATTGTATTTATAATGTATACTTAACTTCTTATACGGGGCACATTGTAATCTAACATATAAGCTTTAACTGATTTCATAGAAAAAAAACAATTCCACAATTTCTAAGAGTTGTTGAAGCGTGAAAAGCGTGATTGGTCAGAGTAGACTGAAAAGAAATGTATTAAAGACAGTTATCACCGTATCTAAAATGATAATTCATTAAACTTTTAAATTAGGTATATTATGATCAATTTATTTATTTTGATATACGCTTCTACTAAGTGCAAAATTATCCATGACAAGAAAACATAATTGGATGTTGAAAAGGTTTTAAAAATAAAATCTATTAAATGAGTGTATAAGGCTAAGGTTATTATTAAATTTGTTCAAGGAATAATATATAAATATTGCACATTATAGCTATATATATATTTATATTAATTATAAGTGTATTTATTATATGCATTACTATATTTACCTGAGTAACAAAATATAATATATGCAAATTATAGGCGATAATTAAATTTACTAGAATTTTTTGTTTAACATAATTAATATATATTATATTACGTAGTTTATTATTATATGTATTTTAATTATAAACATTTGAAACCATCATGTAATTATTTGTTGATAAAAAAATATTGTTACAATATTGACTGGCAAATAATATTTTTATAAATTTGAATATATTCGAGTACTATTGGAATTATATTAGCATTGCGGTTTTATATATATATATTATAATTAATTCTAGCATTATACGTGTAATTATTAATTATATCATTATTATTTATTTTTTCGATATAATATACACAATCATTGACACCATAATTAAATTATTTATTACATTGTTTATTTGAGGAAAATTTTGCTAAATTCTTTAAATTAAAACTTTTTGGTTGAATTTGTATTAAAAAACATTCCATTAATTTTTAACATTATGATTAATGCGATTAAAATTAATCCATAATAAGAAAAAAAGGAATAAATTAATATAATAATTAAAATAATGATAATCATAAGTTCAGAATCATAAAGAATATATTCTAAATCTTTTATAATCCAATAACCCAACAATTTCCCATTTACCGTTCTAACAATTGAATTCATTGACGTTTAAAAGACGTGTCGTAATAAGAGTATTTAACATTCAAGGGCAAGTTGTTCTCAAGATAACAAGACAAGTCCAATATTAGAACAAACATTTTATTCATTTTTTTCTTTCTATTATATTTTTTGACCATATCCTTTACATAATTTCTATTAAATTAATATTGATCATTTGTATTATTTTGTATTGTTATTATTTTTAATAATTTATTATTATTATTTTTTAATACATTTTACATATTATTTTTTTAGAATTATTAGTATTTGTATATAAATAAATACTATATTATAAAAAACAAATTTGATGTTCACAAAACTAAATTTGCCGGGAAATCGGTTTTTATGAATAATGATTTTTTGAACTATATATCAATATTTTTTATGAATTTCAAATTTTATTTTCTTTATTTTTATTTTTGAAATATAATCAATTTTCAAGCTTTCATAAATTTTACGCTTACCAAAGATATTCCATTCTATGTCAGTGAAAAATCAAAGATTATGTGGTTATGTGCAGGTGTATACCCAAATATAATATTGAAAGTCAAGTATTTATAAGATTAATAAAATATAAGTGTATGTTGAAATTATTATCCTTATGATATTATTATCCTATGGATATCCAAGAATTAATATTGGAAAAAAGAAGGGCCAGAAGAAAATGGCAATCCACAAGATACCCGGGGGACAAATCAATCCTCAATCGTCTAAGTAATCGACTTAAGTTCAGAATCAAAGAAGTAAAAAATGGTTCTATTAATACATTTCTACATAACCTAACATCACAAAAGGATACGGAATATTCACTTTGGAAGGCGGCAAAGCGATTCAGAAGACCTATAATGCATGACCCGCCTCTAAGAAATGATTTAGGGGTGTCTTATCACTGCACAAGTATTAAAAGAACTACCTAATGTGGCGGTTACCAAATTGCAGCATATCATTAATGCATGCTTTAAATTAAGATATGTGCCTAGGAAATGGAAAATTGCTGAAGTTATCGTAATTCCGAAACCGGGTAAACCAACATCTGAGGTTTCATAATATAGACCGATTTCCTTATTGCCACAAATGGCAAAGGTTATGGAAAAATTATTACTTAAAAGACTTTGTGAAATCATTGAAGAAAGACAGCTAATTCCAAATCATCAATTCGGCTTCCGGGCCAAACACTCTACTATAGATCAAGTACATCGTATAACCAACGTCATAGAGGGGGCACTCGAGGAGAAGGGGGTCTGTGCTGCGGTTTTTCTGGATGTAAAACAGGCTTTTGATAAGGTTTGGCACAGGGGACTTGAATATAAACTACATAGGGATCTGCCAAGACAGTATTTTGAAATACTCAAGTCATATATGGAGGACAGATATTTTCGAGTTCGTTGTGGCACCGAATATTCTGAATTAAAAAAAATCAATGCGGGTGTTCCACAGGGTAGTGTTCTTGGGCCTGTGCTCTACCTATTGTATACAAGAGATATTCCTTGTTGCGAGGATACATTAACGGCCACATTCGCAGATGATACTGCGATCCTTGCAGTTGGGGACGATATAGAAAATGCTACAAAGAAAACTCAGAATGCTCTAAACCTCGTTTTAAGTTGGACACAAAAATGGAGAATCAAGCTAAATGAAACAAAGTCTACACACATCAATTTTACATATAAAAAAGTGCCACTAATACCGGTATTCATCAATAACAAGGTAGTACCATATGCAAATACAGTCAAATACCTCGGCATGACTCTTGATGTAAAACTAAAGTGGAAAGAGCATATCAAAAAGAAGAAAGAGGAATTGAATATAAGATACAGAAAACTGTGGTGGCTGCTGGGACGAAATTCAGAACTAAATACCCAGAACAAAATGCTGATATATAAACAAATTTTAAAACCTATTTGGACGTATGGACTACAGCTATGGGGCTGCTCATCAAAATCAAATATCAAAATGATACAAACTGTACAGAACAAAGTGATACGTGGAATAATCAATGCTCCATGGTATGTGCGTAACCGGGATCTACATAGGGATCTGGGGTTAGAACTGGTATCGCAGGAGATAAAAAGGGTCTCCATGGCTCACAAAGCAAGATTGGATCTTCACCCAAATATGGAGTTGGGGGGTATACTAAACACGGATGGCCTCCGTAGACTCAAGCGAACCAAGCCTTATGAGCTAATGGCCTAAAACAGCTATGGCAAGCATGTTAATTGACATCTTTCCAAACACGTGAAAATACATATGAAGGTAAAATCAATTGTCGATCTTATGGATTGGGTTTGATAAAAGGTGGTGTTTTTTAGTGGGTGCAAGCCCCACACTACTATGTGCTCGGGTACATAGTGTCCGTAAGGGATTTTTCACCAACCTCCGTTTAAAAAAAAAAAAAAAAAATTTCAAGTTTTAAAACTATCAAAATATTATATATATAACAATTTCTTGACAAATTTATAAAACAAATATTGTATTTTTTGTGTCAAGATCGCTGATATAGTAACAGTTTCATGAAAACAATTATCTGTGTATTATAACAAATTAACTGTAATTATAAATTAATATAAATCCATTTACATGTTAATATACATAATACAATAATTCAAATACATTATAAAATACCAAATAAATTAATGTTACATATGTAATTAATAACATATTGATTAACATATGTGTATGTAATTAATGCAATAATTTTAAACACTAAATGTATAGTGAATTGATTCACATTATTTCTGTAATTTTAAATTGGTTTTATAGACATTTTATATAGAACTAGAATATAAAATATCATCAAATTTGGTCATGATGAATTTTGTTCAAGTTTGTTGCAAACATAATAAATTCAAAAATTCATCATTGTTGGTGTCAACTGTGCTCTTATCTTTCTTTCCCAAACGATTTTCGCAGGACAATCAAATCAAACGGCATATGTGGATGACGGTAAGACGATTTGGGTGAACCGATAAGTTAGAAATTTGTATTGTAACTTGTTTTGTAACATTTTTATTCTCATCCATAATGAACAATTTAATTTTCGATTTATGTTATTTAATTCTTTCTATTAAAAACTTTGATTTTTAGATCCGCTCGCATTCACTTACACACGTAACAACAGATTAATCGTAAAATAATTTCAATTAAAATGTATTTTTGATAAGTTTATTTATCGTAAATACAAGATCTTGATAGAATAAAAATTTTTCACGTCACTCTCATATTTCAATATATAAATCAAACTTTGCATTGCACTATATATACGAGTAGATATTTTGTAAATTATAACGAAATCACCTTGAAAAAATTTTTTTACTTATAATTACAGTGGTTTTTTTTACTGTGCATCGAATTTTTTGTATAAATGAATCGAGATCGTTTATAATTAAAATAAAAAATAATTCTGCGAGGAAATGATTCCAATTATATAAACTTTTTGTATATTGGTGTTTTAATATGAGACAGTATAATTTTAATAATGTGCCAAGAAAATAATAACCATTAAGACATATACTTCGTCAGATTAAGATTACAAAAACTTAACGAATTTGTTCATATCTTCATTGATATTGATGAAATCTGACAGAAAGATTAAATATAATGTACTATTACCTTTAAAAAAAACTACATACCCCAAATTGGTTCGAAAATTGAAGTTTTATATGTAGAAAAGGCGTCATTTTTAGTTTTTTCATATAACCGCATTATACAACAAAACTTTACTGTAAATTATATAATAATTTGTTAAGGGTCAAGTATTAAAATGTGTAATGTATACACGATTATAAAGTCATACTCTCAAGTAATTATTAGATAATATGTACTTATATGTAATACATTTGCCTATACTACAAACAAACATAAAACAATATAATAATTTGCAATTATTGCATGATCAATTAATTTCTATTATATAGAAAATATTCAATTATTAGTTTTTATTACCGCATGCTAAAAATAAAATTAATTTCCTACTATTATTATTATGGTATACTACCAAGTCATGTACTATATATAATAGAATAGACAAAAATGCTATATCTCATTATATAATATATAATCACATGAATAACTTAATGTGTATCTAACAGCGACAACACCAACAATTTAAATGTTAATAATTAACATAATATTATTATATATTTTATTATAAAATATAATTCATTATTGCTGAACTTGACGATTATTTGTATATATATTTGTGGTATACCTAACCTATGCTAAATTGATATTATAAGTTGTTAAAATTTAACAAAAGAAAAAATTATTAATTTAGTTGTGTGGCTTATTTACATTTTTTTTTCTAAAAGACATGTTTAGTTAAATGCGTATATAACAACGTATATTTTTAACATTATAACATTTTAACCAGTGTGAAAATTATAAAACTTTTGTTTGAGGTGGATGAATAAATGTCATAGAAAAAAATTATTAGAAAAAAATATATCTAATCTTTGAAATTCCAAATGAAGGCAGGTCGATTATGTCGATTTAGTGGAGGTTGCAGGCACCATATACTTAAACCGCAGCGTTTAACCGTGTAAAGGAATGCCAGAGCTTGGTCTTCAGAAAATTTACATATTTCATCATCCATAATATCGCTATAGCCGTTCAGGTGAAATCAGGCGGTCTTCCACGAGATAAGTCTCAGTGTTTTTAGGGTCGAATAGCCGCATAAAGTGAGTTCAAAAGTCACATTAATCTGATGAAATTTTTACACATCGTTACATTACGGTAATGCTGTCGTAATATTCTTGAGCTTCCACAAGTAAAGTATTTGTAATTAATTTGTCACAAATATCTGTGATTTATGGCCATTTCATTACATCCATAGTCGCATAATTTGTTAATCCTTTCGTTTCCTTTGATGTTTATTTTTTTTTTATTAAACTCTATGTACTTTTGTGTTCCGTGCAACTTGACTATTGTTATAGAAATTTTTTTTATTTCAATAGAATATTGAATTTAAAAAAAAAAATATTGTTATTTAACGCATATATTGACAAAATTGATTTGATTATTTTTGAATGTTGAAAATTTTAGCCCTCATATATGGATTAGATCTAGTGATTTTGTATTTTTTGTGTTTATATATGATGTTACAGTTTCAGTTAATAGATATTGTAAATATTGTGGTATTATAAAGTCAATCAATTTATGATTTCACTTACATTCATTTCATCAGTACACTTGCAACAAATCTTTTGTTAATAATATTTATATGCATATTATGAATACATAAGTAAATAAACATACATTTATTTGAGTTGTTATAAGAATTAATTGAAGTAAAAGTGTAAGTGTTGCTTCTATTTGCGAATATATACAAAGTATACATACAAAGTGAATAAATTATATAATGGGAATATTATTGATTTATAGGAATATACAAAAGTAAATATATGTATAATTCTATTAAGTGCTATACTTATAAAAAGTTATAAATAATATATTGTACCAATAACTCCACTACTATATAATTAATAATACAATAGTTTAATAGGTATTATATAATTTTCTTACAATGTGCATGTATTATTTAAATTAGAATATAGTATAACAAACATTAGTCGCTTTTTTTTATCGCAAATGAAAATATGTGTAATATGCCACAAATAAAATACAAAAAGTTAATTCTAGCAAACAAAAAAATAAATAAAAAATAAAGTAACAATGAAATTTCTATACGTAAAAAAGAATTTGTAATATATTTTATTAATGAAAAGGCGCATTTTTTAAGTTTTTTTTTTTTTTAATTCAAATTATCTATCAATATTTATTATTGTTGGGGAATAATATTATAATGAAGCACTTTATAATTTTAGTTTAGTTTAAGAAATAATAGGCGCACACATAAGTTTTTTATTATTATTATTGTTATTATTATTTATAATTAGTTTTCATTAAAAACATATATAAACTAATGTAAATAATGTTGAAATAATGCCAAAATGTTTTTACAAGCCGTCGATTTATTATTATTGTATATATTCTTATTATTTGTAATAAATTTAAAAACATGAACAAATTTCAACAAATATTTACTTTCGCTTTTTTAATAATATCTTTTATTAATTTAGGTGAGTATAATGTGTTTTTGCGTGAGTGAATAATATCAAAACCAATTTTTATGAGTGCCTTTTGAATTAATTTTGATACTAATATTATGTATATCTATATATCATATATTTTTCTAGGTCTATTATTAATATTTTTGTATTTTTAATTTTTAATTTTATGTTGTATGCAATATGCTATCATTAAAACATTGTATGTGTTATAAAGTGATTTCATGTGGAATGACAAACTACAATAGTAAATGGACAAAAAATAAACAAACAAATAATAAAAGAATTAAACGTATTATTGGTGGAAATAATGCATATGGTTGGAAATATTCATGGTATTGTGTATTGATAACAGTTACTAGTGGCGAAGCAAATTGTGGCGCTAGTTTAATTACTTCAAATTATTTATTGACAGCAGCCCATTGTTTTGATGAGTATATTTGCATACCTTTTTGTAGTCATATTATTTTATATAAAATTCACTCATTTTGCATATTCATATATTTATAAATTACATATTTCCTATAGAAAAAATATCCATTTACATACAAAACCATTATAGGAAAATTTAAGCAGAAAACTTTTTAAAAAAAAAATTTTTTATCAATTAGAAATATTTAAATTGAATTTTCGGATGTGTAATTTGGCATTATAGTGATGAAAAGGCACAATTTTTTACGTTTAATAATGACGAATAACGTTTGCGATAATTGCTTTACCTTTTTCTAAATAGTCTCTAATAATTTACATCATGTTCATCCCAAAAACATTACCATTACGATACCATAATAAAAGATTTATGTACTCTATAGTTAGGTCGAGCATATTGTTATTTCTGCGCCACTGCATTTATTTTTGGCACATGTTTTTATATGTTATTCTGAATAATCATAATATTTATTATTAATATTTTTTAAATAATATAAGCTATAAGAAAATTAATAAATATTATGTTGTATCTGACATCTAATTTCTAGGTAATAAGTTTAATATTAATGTTATATATATTCATAATTAATCGTAAAGCAACCTTGGGATTTTCATGAATCCGCATTATTTATTATTGTCAATTCTTTTGTCAATTTTTTTTATCTATAAAATATGCATTACTATTTAATAATTTATTTGAAATACACATGTGAGCTATAACTTAGAAAAAAAAAATTAATAGAATAAAAAAAATATCAAATTTCTTGTTCTTTATATATTATAATTATACAATTATATATAAATTAATATTCAAATTAAATGTTCTCATGACAAAAATTATAATAAACTCGTGTAACACGTTGGTTAAATTTGCCCGAGTAATTGGTAATTTTTACATTAATACATTAGTATTATTAGTTCATTGCATGATACGCGCATAACATATTAAATTATGAGAAAGCTTTGCAGTAAAAACTATATGTAGTTTTTTTTAAGTACAAGTAAAATACATAATCTCAATAATTTTGATTTTTGATAATAAGTTTAGTAATTAAAAATGAGATCGTTTAAATATTAATTATTTTACATTTTAATTTACAGAGCTTTAGAAAATGCAATAGACTTGCATGCATTTTATGATGTACATATGGGTGTTTATAATTTATGCTCTAAATATAATAATAGAAGACAAATATATAAAATTGAAAAGGTTAATTTCACTTATTCTAGTATAATACATAATATATAATGTACAAAGCAAAGTATTAGAAATAAAGAGGTCTCTGCAATTATATACAATATATTCACAAATTTACATGAACTCTTCGGTTATCGATATTTTTTTGATTTTTATATATATCGATATTGATATAATATTAAGTGCTTGCATTGAAAGCTTATATGTCTGTATATATTACTTTTATAACAATAAACATTTATTTCTATAACTTAATTCGTGTTAATGATGAATATGACCTCTAACAGAGTCTATAATGACTGGATTTTATTCGCAAAATGTTTATACTTATTTTAAAAAGTGACGCTAATACCATCTCTTTATGAGCCAGCTGTACAGGAACACCAAATCTTTCATGCATCACATAATACTTATATAAATTTCCTCTTTATTCTCGATACTTTCTAGTTAATATTTTGTAATATATTGTAACATTTTAATATATCTTTTAAAATTTCATCAGGTAATAGTTCATGAAAATTACTATAGATTTAATCAAAAATTATCGGGCGATATAGCTTTATTGTTGTTAAAAACTACAATTTACTATCAGTACGAACCAATATGTTTACCAAAATCGAGTATTATAATATTTATTTATATTAATTAAACTAATTCATTTAACAACGATTAAAACTTCAATTATTATATATATATTATTTAGATATGAAAATAAATAACATTGGACAAGTCATTGGCTTTGGTGTAAGTCAATCGAAATGGCATCAAAATGTATGTGTTTTGCAAGAAACCACAGTTAAAATATATTCTCGGAAAGCATGTTTAGATAGTAATAATGAAAAATCATTTAATTATATTGATACATTTTGTGCTGGAATTAATGAAGGAGGAATTGATGCGTGTCAAGTAAGTCTAATTATTTTTATATATATCTATTGTATGCCTAATTTTGCATGTATTCGAAAATGTCTATTGAGAAATATATCATATATACTTCAATCATATTATTTATATCCACCAAGTTATTCCCACGCAATAATGTCCCTCTTTTTTACGCCATACCAATCTAACACTGCAGACAAGTTGGTAAATTACTGCGTATATGAGTAAATAACAATTCACCAATTGGCCTGCAGTTCTGTTAATATGTGAGATATCTAGTTCATCTCTGAATAGCGTCTAAAATTAAATTTTCAAAGATATTCGTTATTAGATTTCACAAACGAACTAATACCTCCTTGAATGACATATCCGACAATGTCGTTTTGAATCACTTTATTTCTATCATAATAACCTTAACATATACAGAAAACAAAGTAATATATAGAATAATAAATTTTTTAGATAAATAAACATATCCAATGGAAAATATGTACTCTCGCATTCGCATACGCATAAATATAATAAAAATTTAACATAAATCAAAACTTTTCTCATAAGCAAATGTACAAGAATTTTGTTTTAAAATCTGAAAAAAATAGATAATAATCCATTATAAAATATTGTTATTTTATACATTTATGTTAAAAAAAAATATCGTTTTTCGATGTTATGTCAATGATCTCTCAAATATTATAATATAATAGGACTACAAAAATAAATATGTATAATGGAATAATATTTATGATATCATTCAAAGTTTAAACATTGTTGTATTAAACATTTTTAATTTAACTATATAGTTATCACCTAATTATAAATTCTATAATAAACGTAACAAGATATTTAAAGTAATAATAATTAAATACTGTCAGGTACTTAAATATACAACGCGGTATGGAATATCCTAAATTAAAAGTTTTACGCAATCATTAAATCAATATATTATTTTACATTGTACATTAATTATTAATTAACATCTGTATGTTAAATATTGTTTTGTTAAGTTTTAAATAATATAATTAAAATTTATTAAATTTTGTCAACACATTTATAAATAGAATATTATTAAATTTTACAATATTTGGTAATTTTAAAAGTCTACATTTAATCAAATAAAACTAAAGAGAGGTTATATTTTAATTAATAATATTTTTCATATAACTCGTATAAAATTGTTTGTAAATTATGTGATACTATGAAAATATACAATTTAAATTAATTTAGATAATTGTTCTCAATGTATATTGAACTATAAACAGAACCAATCAAATTTAATCGTAAGTTTTAAAAATAACCACAATTTATATGTATGCAACGGTTGTGATACTTTCATTTGCATCTAAAATAGATAATTTAATAAAATACATAATTAGATTTTCATATTAAATGTTAGTTATTCGGATTATCATTTTTTAAAAGTAATAATGCAATATAAATATCCGTTTTTGCATAGGGTGATAGTGGTGGTCCGTTACAAATAAAAAGTAATATTGGAACATATTCTATTATTGGAATTGTGTCATTTGGTGTAGATTGTGGTTTACGAAAACATCCTGGAATTTATACAAATGTATCGTTTTACAATAATTGGATATCACAACATATTATTGTATAGTAATTTTTTTAATTATTAAATTAATTTTTATAGGATATGAAATATTAAAAATATATTACTTATAAATACATATTAAATTTTCTCGAGCACAATTTATTTTAAGCGATAGTTTTTTTTTTATTATTTTAATGTACAATTAATTTAGGTATTAATTTGTAATCATTTTAATAACTATAAAAAAAATTGATACTTTTGTGTTTATTTATAACAAAAAACAAATATTCTGATAATTACGAAAATATTGTAATGGGTTTTTTTTGTTTGGTAAATGGTTTGGTAAACTGAACTAATAAATAATAAATAACATATACTTACATTGTACCAATTTCAATTATTAACTTTCTGATTCTGAGTAATCAAACATATTCCATAAATAGATTCGCAATTTGCATCTCTTGCGTAGTATAAACAAACTACGTGGAGCGAAAACTTAGTGAGGGCGGTAACCTGACTGACTGTTTTAGAACTTATTGTAATAATCTAACAACACATTTTAAATATTATTAAGGTAAACCTGCTCGAGTAACTTATAATCAGATGGAAACAAATGCTAGTTAGTCTGCAATGTGACCTATAGTTAATCGCATGTCAATATTTCTTGACATATGTTGGGAAAATGGTATTGGTTAATATTGAAAATCTGGAAATACGTTTTAATTAAGGCCAAAGTAGATATATTTTTTATTTGCAGAATCTTGACACATCAAGCAATTGGTTTGTTCGATCCTATAAACTCTTAAAAATTTTGTAATTTTGCTATTTCTTCATCAATTCTGACAAAATGTGGATTTGAATAGAATAATTGCAGTGTTTCCTAAAACTACCATCATCTATTTTACTCAAGGCAGTTCCACAAAAAAAAATGTGGATTGAGATATGATCTTCTCTGCAATAAGGAAAAATTTTAAATTATACATGTACTCTCACTATTGTTTCGAATATAAATGTGTACAGTATTACACCACATAAATATTTTTGCCACATTTACTTTCATCTTTCCAGATTTTATATATAACAATATTTATGATGAAATCTATATTTTTATTCAACTATGAAAATATTTTTTTAAAGATTTAGAAATTTAATAAGAAATGATATATTACCTTTTTCTAGTATTTCTAATAAGGTACTCAAGAGTATATACTCCTAGACAAAATGTAATGATTTTCATCCGTAATAAAAAAAACCATATATCTTAATTATGGCATGGAATTAAGTAATGCGATAGATGATTAATACCAAGGCCATGTTCATATATATAAATGCGTCACCTATGCCAAATTTTTAATTTTAATCATGAAGTGGTGATAGCTTTAGAGAAGTCACTTCGTTTTTGAATTATTATTATATAAAATATTAAATGTTTTACGATGTTTGATGTAATCAAGAATAGAAAAAGATTCAATTTAAGTTTTATATACGCAGATGTATCTAAATAATTATATTAACTAAGGTCAGATTAAATATGCGGTACCAATAATACATCACATGTACAAGAATATGCTATAAAGCAAAAAAATAATAAAAAAAACTATTTCAAAATTATCTATTAAAAATTATTTATTACCTAATACGATTTTAATTTAATAT
Organism: Bibio marci; assembly: GCA_910594885.2. Lineage (NCBI taxonomy): Eukaryota > Metazoa > Arthropoda > Insecta > Diptera > Bibionidae > Bibio > Bibio marci. Next base: position 12,827,135 of record OU343114.1, read on the forward strand.
TACATTAATTATAAATCTATTATAATTATTCCTATACATATTTTATAGTAGAGTATATGCATATGCACAAACGTTTTTATTTTATTTATTTATAATTAACTCTATATTATAGATAATGTATAATAATATAATATTAAAATAAGTACAAAAAGTTTTTATTATTTAAACTGATCACATTTTAACCAATAGCACTTCGTCTACATTAATATTTAAATCGCTTTTATGTTTTGGCATACATTTATTTGATTTAGCAAATAAATTATTTACAATATTATTATTATTATTCATAATATTGTTGTTATTATTATTATTATCTTTTTTGTTTATGTTAATATTATTATTATTATTATTATTATTATTGCTAATATTTTTATTAGTAAAACTATTATTATCATCACTTATGTTATTATTGTTAATATTATTGTTTTTATTATTATTATCATTATTTTCATATTCAAATGCATCCAATTCTTTTACATTTATATTTTCATCAAAATCCATCAAATGTTTAATTGTAGATTTTTCAACAATGTATTGTTTAATTTTTTCAATATTATTGTCATTACTGGTATTATTATAATTATTATTTAAATCAATTGATGTTGAATTGTGTCTTTGTTTAATCATTTCATCATTTTCTTTCAATAAAATGTCTTCGTCTAATTCATCTTTTGTCAATTCATCCGGTATTAATGCATAACCATTTTCATTTATAATTTTTACTTTTGGTCTATATATCGAATTATACGTTGGATTTAATGGATGTTTCCACATATTAAAAAGTGTTTTAACAGCTCCTTGACCATCGGCAGTACCATAAATTTCATGTGAATCATCACCTGTACGCATTGCACGATTTTTGGCCATATTATGTGTAGCAGCTTTACGATCATATACCCAGCCATAATTTGCAAGTATATCAATTAAAAAACCGGTTAAATTTAATGGTGTACCTAATTCAGATGCACGATAATCCCATGGGAATGCATGATGATAATTATGCCAACCTTCACCAACAGCAAAAAATGCAACAAACATTGATTCGACGGGAAAAATTGTTCTATATACACGTATTTTGAATATATACAATTAAAATAAATATTAATAGGATGGGTTAAAATCTATAATAATTTTCTATTTACTAAATAATAATTATAATTGCTTACTTATCAAATGGTCGAGTACCATATAAATGTGCAGCACTATTTACAGACCATGTAGCATTTAATAATAATATAGCCCTGGCAAAAAATGCAGTAAATAATGCACAAATTGGATCTTCATTCCAAAAAATTATCGGTATTACAGTTGGTAAAAAAAATGCAAATATTACATATAAAACTTTATAGTGACTGAAAATGAAAAAAATGTTTGAAACTAATTATCTAATATACAATAGAAATGTGAAAAATTATAAATAAACATTTAATTTTATTTATCTATTATCGTTTTGAAAAATATAATTTATTTTTATATTTATTGAATGCACAATGGATCACGCAATACAATTACAACTTAAAATATTTAAAATGATATTAATTTTATATATATTATTTATGTGTCATTTTTTTACTACAATTTTAATTTATTATAATTAGATGTGTGTGTTCGTACCTACATATATATATATTCATTACAAATTTAAATATAAAATAAACATGTAATATAGTTTATGTATTTGAATATAGGTATTCAGTAATTAATTGACGAAAAATAATCTCTATGTACAATAAACTAAAATTACAACTATATAAATAATTAATCATTACATATCTATGAATACTATATATATACAGATTATCGTAATTTGAATATCACATACCATATATATATATATAATATATATATGCATATTGCATAATAATACCAAGGTTAAGTTTAATACTTAACAAGACGCGATCAGAAAGTATAAATATTAATATATTAAATATGATTTACACTTAAATCTTAAGTAAATAAAATCAAACGTCATCTTTTAACATGTTTTTATTATTTTGAGAAAATGATAATTTTGAAATATTAAATATCTCGTCTAGATAAATATAATGATGTATGTATATAATATATTTCTATTTACCCGCATACATTGTGTATAGGTGGTATTTATTATATTCTTATATTTTATATATATATATATTAAAATAAACTATATGTATACCAAAAAGAATGTATACAGAGTTATATAGAAGAACAAAAGCTATGAACGAATTTGAAAACATAAATACAATAGGTACAAAATAAATATATATTTTATATTAATTTATAAACAACAATTAGTACACCTGCAGAGAGTTAAAAATTAATAATATTTTCTTAAGCTGCGGAGAACTGTGGTGATCATTAAAAGTTAAAAATTAATAAAAGATCTCATCTCTGTGTTTAACGCAACAACGCTAAACCTTATTTATTGTTTACACACATTACACGTATGGGTGCGTACTCGCTTGCTTACATTTTCTCCATAAAAAATGTGTACATGAACTTGTTCATCTATTCAATATATATGATCAAATTTACAAATAAACAACAACAAAAGTATAAGTTCGTACATAACTTTTATTATATATACACAACGTGATAAATATTGTTTTTAAAATTGTTTTCTGAGAACGGATGCAAAAACCAATAAAATATGTACAACTCATTGTAGTTATGTAAGTTTTGTTTTAAGTTTATATAAATTTATGATCCTAATTTTTTTCATATTGTTAATTATTATTTTAAAGTAGTTACATATGAATCGACTAATTTATGTAAAAATAATTATTATTGTTTTCAATGTAGAGATGATCTACAATACTTATAATTTATCATATCATAACGAAACCCAATTAACTAAATGATCTATAAATACAAACAATTTTCATTGTATTAAAACAAGAAATTACAGGTACTAACGTTAACATGTGTGTGTGACCTACTGTACCAATATATTTTAATAAGAAATTAAAGGTTATCACAATATAGAACATATTCATTTAATAATAATTAATCCGAAAAATGAATTACATACATTCTTGTTAGCAATAACTTGTACAAATATTTTCACACATCTCTATGAATTCGCGTTGAGATAATAGGTATCTATCTGTAGCATCATAGGAGATAGACTCGCGATTAGAAATAATTAACGAAGCTATAATTATAATGGTGAATATATACATTATTTATTTTCTCTATTAAAAATTTTAATTATTTTATTTTATTTAAATTTTCCAATGTAACTGCGCACAGACTTCTTATTGTTTATTTATTTATAAATAATAATTATCCTATCCTTCACAAATTCATTAATATATTGTTAAATTATTATTATAATCAACCAAACAATTGCAATGATACTTAATCTTTCTTTTCATATTAATAACCTTCAGATAAATTATTGTATAGAAAAGAGGATTATAAACGTTTAAAAATATGAATAAAACACTAAATTTACGGAAGTAGAAAATAAATGTAATCAATTGGTTCGTAATGGTTCAATTATTTTTATCGTACTTCAAAACATTTTTTCAATTATTTATATTACTTAATCAAAATCTATAATTGTATTGCTAATGTAAATTTAATTGCATATATATTACTATAATTAATTTTTTAACATAAGTATTATCGTTTATTTGTAATTTGTAATTCTCAGTTGTCAACAGATACTATGGAAATAAAAAGCAAGTGAACGTGATAACATTTAAATGAAGTTGCTATATAACACATATAAATATAGATAAAAGATGCTATATATAACAACTACAGAATTCCAATGCAATTTGTGTACCGAACCAGAATTTCATCAAACGGATAAATTTACAATTTTATAATCTAGCATTTAAAATTATAGGTATGATTAAAAAATTGATATAGAAAACTAAAGTTGAGAAAAAAACCAATAAAAAGTGTCGATGGTTAATAATTTCTAAAATCTAAAGTGAAAAAGAAAATAAATGTCTATTATATAACAACTACGAATTTAATGACTTTTGAAATGCGACACCATTCCTTTGCTTCATAGTAATGCACAGTCATTCCATTCTCATTATAAACATAATATATAGACAAGCTCTTTTATTTTTCTTTGAAATATTTGTAATGCATTTAATAGGTCAAATACAATAGTGTTATTATTTCCATTCAATTTTATGTTCTCTATATAAAACGAGCTAATGGTGTTTCTATACGAATTTTAAGTTTTAATTAAAATTGTCTTGATATTATAAATATATAATATAGTGTTGAAAAAAAAGATTAAAAAATTATTTCTTAAAAATAAATTTCTTTATTCCGGAAACTATATAATTTTATTTTTAAGTATATTATTATATGGTTTCTGATCTTGAATGTATTAATTTATTTGCAAACAAAAAGTATTGATTTGATTTTTTAAAATCTATTAAGAAAAATGATGTTTAAATGTGTGTGAATTTTAAAATTTTTCTACAATGGATCTATATTGTAATTTGGCAAATTCGGTCAATTTTCTTATATAAGACACATTTATTCCAGCGGTACCAAATTGAAAGTTAGGATTATTATTGGAAGAAAATTTTTATTATTTGAATTTTCACATAGATCATTTCTTGGTGTGATTAACTATTAAAACAATAATTAAAACTTTTTAAATGTGATTTCCCGAAAACTCTATAAATGAATACAATTATTTAATCACACATGAGAACTTAAGCATTTGGTTAGAAAACACTGTAAATAAAATAAAATATAAAAACCATATAGTTAGAAATTTTTGAAAAATTTGAATATCAATAACTGGACAAAAAAAATCACATAAAATTTAGTTACTCTAAACTCCAAATACAGTACATTGACCCCGTGGCAAAACTTTTTTTTTTTTATTAAACAAATCTTATGAAACATTTTGTGTTTTATTGTTTGGATGGTTCGTTAAATTCGTGTTTCTAATTAATTTAATTTATCAACAATATATATATTTTATTGTATTATGTGTCGTATTTAATTTATATAACAACAACTAAAATATGGATTTTTCTTAAAAAAAAATAAATACATAAAAATCTAATTATAAAGACAGTCGTTCTCTTGATTAAACTAAAATATCCGTTAGTACTTGAAATGGAGAAAGTCGATATTTGCATACAATGTGTATAAATGTATATATAAAGCAAGAGCCGCTTCAAATTTTAAAATGTATACAGAAAAAAACTAAACTTATAAAATTGTGTACGTATTTTTAATTTTACAAAATTGAATGTTTTGTTTATATTTTTAAAAAAAATGCAAATCATACATACATTCATTCATTCATCATCTGCTTGATTATATAATGATTATAATAATTAATTTATTGTATAATTTTCATATAGAATGATGCCAAATTTGTAATTCTTATATGAAAACTAAAACTAAAAAATTGATTTGTTTTACGTCAAAAGAATGAAGTAACTTAAGTAACATTTTTTTTCTTCTATTAATATCCAAAAATTATAATTTAATTAATATTGTAATTTCAAAACCACAACAAATATGTTAAAAAAAAAAAAAAACAACATCTGAATTATGTACTCCAAAAATAAATTATTACTATATAAATATATACAATTACAATATACTTTTAATGATATATTAAGAAATTCATCAATTTATTTAAAAGTAATAAATTATAGTAAGTAAATGAAGAAAAAAAAAGAAACTTGTATATATAAACTTTAAATTTTTGTTATTGCTGCATTTTTATATTCATCATATAGAACTATATGCTCAAAAAAAAAAAAAAACTAAAAAAAAAATTACGGTCAAATTACACAATTTTCTTATAAACATTTCATATACAAATTGTACACAATATGCTCTTGTACACTCTTACCTATATATTAACACTTTTACCATTTCATGCCTATATACATTATAATCCAATCAAAATGTAATACGCACACAATTGAAAACAGACGAAATACCAAACTCAATTTTTGCTTCAAGCAATTATTAATTTCTTTTATTAAATTTCATATTAATATAAATTCAGAATGTTTATTTTTATTATTATTTTTTGTTTTTTTTCAATTAATACACATATACTCGTACGTGTATCGTAAGTAACATATAGTTATTTTAATAATCTTATATAATTTTAAAATTTAGTCAACCTTGAATTATTTTATGCGTTTAGGTTTAGGTTAATTATTATGTAAAAGTTGTTGCTTATTTTTATTTTTTTTTTTTATAATGTAGCTGGTTTGATTATATTAAATTTATTGTATTATTGTAAATTGAAAAGATAGAAAATTATTTTATTAATTATGTACAAAATATTGTATATACAAAATAGAAAAAAAAAAAAATTAAAAACACTACTTCAAAAACTGAACTAAATCCATACATTATGATTATATTATAATTAATCAATAGCGAAACGGCTAATTTTTGTTTTGAAGAAACATGTTTCTAATACTTGTAAACATTCGGTTATATATATATTTTATTATCTGTAATTAATTACTTAATAAACTATTGTATAATTCGTAATATGTGCGTATGGAAAAATAAATACGTAGGTGTTGTAAATAAATTAAATAATTATTCGTGTGATATGCAATAAATTAAATAATGAATCATATATGATACATAAACTTAAGTTATAAATTAAATTCATGGTTTTTGTATTCTAATATAGAATGAATAATATATATTGAATTAAAAAATATTTACCGTTTTTGAAACATTATCCATGGATCAGCTTCTAAGTCTGACATATCAATTTTTTTGCCATATTCAATAACTTTTGGATGTTTTCGACACATTAACCAACCGACGTGTGAAAAAAAGAAACCTCGATTTGCATTGTGCGGATCGGCATCGGTATCCGAATATTTATGATGTTGTCGATGATCACGTACCCAAATGTATAAACAATTTTGGCCGGCTAAGGTGTGTAACCATAATAGAATTAATTTCAATGTTGGTTTGGCTTTAAATGAACGATGTGACCATAATCGATGTGCACCCATTGTTACACCGATACCCGATCCATAAATTAATAGCAATGCTAAAATAATTTAATTTTATTATTATAAATTATTTATACAATGAAAATTAAAAATATTTAAAAAAGTGAAAAACATAAATATATTAATAATATTATTATTACAATAAATTGTTGTTCTATAATCTGTATAACCAATCACGGACAATACTATTCCAATGGTTGCACAAATGTGTAGTAGTAAAAATCCAATTACATTAAACCATACAGTGTCACCTTTAAAATTAAAATCAGTGCCTATTTGTGATGGTAAAATTGGTGTTTTTGCACCAATTTCTTTTAATTTTTTGTCTATAATTTCTGCATTATTTTTATTGTTATTATTATTATCATCTGTAATTCCATTTTCTAATATTTCTTTAGCCACTGTCGAATTCAATGTTGTTATTTCACGATCAAATTGATCTTCGGCTGATAATATTTTTTTATTATCATTTATTGTTGTTGAATTTGCTATTTTACTACGTCGATGTACAATTGTACCATTATCTGTATGCTTTTCTTCAAACATATTTTTGTTTTACTATAAATTGTAAAATATAAATAGAAAATAAAATATTTTATTAAAATATAATAATAACAAAATGCTATAAATATTCAGTAATAATATATTCCAAAATAAATTGTTTAAAATTTAAATTAAATTCTATTTCGTATGCCGTCGTACCCATATTCAAAATTTGTATTACTTCTTAAATATTTGTGTTATAGAATTTTTATGTTTTTCATGTCGTACATTAATAAAATTTTAAGGCACAAAATAATTAAAGAATTTTTACTGATTTTATAGATTGGTAATATTCGTAATAGGTATAAAAGGAATTATAATATATATATTGTATAAAGCAATAAAGAAATTCAATCGATCCCTTAATTAACACGTTTTCGTATGACTAAATAAGTATGAGCGAAGAACAAAAATTTTGATAAATTATAAATTATTAAATTTTTTAAATCGAATTTTGAATGTAAGTTTAATAAAATGAGATTATTTGTCAAATTCATATACACAAATGTTTGAAATTATCAGCTAAGAGTCTTTACGTTACGCAAGAGTACACATATAACAAAAGATAATATAACAATAACCATCGCTCATGTAAGATATATTACCGCTCATCATAGACAAATTTTGTAATATTCTATATTTTAACCATTTCACCTATTAATTTGATTACGTAGAGCCACGTAGAAATACACATATAATTATATGGTTATATGAAATAAAATAAAGTTGCATTATTGAACTTGTAACAAATTACAGAAATCACATATAACATTCATACGTGTATGTTATTATAAACATATACAAATCCATAAATCAATTAAAACTTGTGCATCCATAACTTATGGATATATAATCAAATCAAATGTACCACTCTGATCAAATATATCCAGGTAGGTTGTTTATATTTCCACAAAATTTCGAGTTTATATGTTATTTTATAATATATGAGTTTGATAGCAGTTTGTTTACATCTTCTTACTGATTATATGCATTAAAAATGTTAAAAAGTTGTTAAGAGAAACAAATAGCATTAACCTTTTAACTGGTGAATGAAAAAAAATGACACAAAATGGTAAATTAACAATTATTGATGACAAAGGAATATCATTTGACGTAAATCAATACAAAGTATTTTGAATGAGTAAAATTTACTTACTTCTCAAAAAAAACCAATCTGTGGTAAATCTTTTGATAGCATTGAATCATTCAAGAAGGTGTTGATGGTCAAACCACAAAACGAAGAAGATAAAATTAATATTTATTGTTTCTTATTTCAATAGATCGGGATATTTTTGATCAGAGCAGTATTAATGAAATGTTATTAGTGAAAATTATTGTTGTATTAGTGAATTAATAAATGTTAAATTAATTTTATTATATAAGATATGGGTAATCCACCTAGTTGTAGGTAGACATCTCTATAAGCGAGCGCTAATAAGACAATGTGAATTTAAATTTGTGGAATAACAGAAATAAATAATGATGATGATGAATATGAACCAAAATTTAAAATTACGTGTTTGCACACCAAATATCAAATAATTCAAATAGACCTGCAAATACCATAGTTACGTAGTATGTTAAAAGAAAGTATAGTGGCACATACCAACATCGACTTACAAATCACTTTTGAACATGATATGTTATTAAGAAAATATTTATGTAACAATTTACCAATTGTGCTGCAATTAACGAAAGATAGATGTTTTCAAAATTCTATTATTTTTATATGGGTTATTAGCCCATAGTGATGCGTGCGTGCAGACATTGTTAATCTTTGAGTAGCGTCCAACACCATATTTTCAAAGATATCCGTTTTTCTTTTTATTCCATAAACGTACAAATGGTCACCCAGCAGAAAAATTTTAGTATTAAAATAAATACCGAAATTTTTCTATGAAAAATCGCGGAATTGAACCCGATATATTTCATGATAATAATATATATTTCGGCGTTATGCAACTGCGTTACTGAGTGATTCTTTCAATTGTTATATTTTAATTAAATAAATAAATCTATAAGTTATATCTATCACTAGATAGCTTACTCATTTATGAGATCATTGACATCGAAACAAACCAAAATTTTTCCTTTCTATTTAAATAAAATAATATAAATAATCATTGTGTATAAAAAAAAGTAAATAATTTTAAATATAATAAAATATACTCAAAATTTACTTTTATAACACATAATTATATTTCATTTATGTATCGTAATATCATCATAAAAATATTGTATTATGTGCTGCCTGTTTGTAAATATTACATGCATTCAAATGTATATAAAAACATATTTCTTACATTGTGTAAAAAATGTAAAGTATGTATTTTTTTAAGCTAAACACGTTTAAAAAAATGTGCAATAAATTTGGTTATGTGTAATAGAAATAATTGAAAGAAGACAAAGATTTTCTATAAACACTGCAATATACGTTGAAACTTTTGGTCAAGGTTACGACAAAACTTTAACACGTAATGTAAATATTTTTTCGAAAAATATTTCTTATATTCACCTACTCTAAAATTTTGTGCTTGAATGTAACTAAACTAATAATACAATATGTTATATAAGCAAATATGAATACTTAAATTTATATAATTATGAATATGATACATAAGGATAAAACATTTTCTTTCATATTCATGATACATAGTATAAAAAATAAAATTAGTTTATTGTTATATTTAATAGCAAAAAATAGATAATTAAATATGCTGTAATTTTTAAAATAAATAATGTAATTATTATGAATATAAATATATTATATTATTTTATTTATTAACCTTAAAGTTATATATGTATTTTAAATAAATAAAATAAATGAAGTTCAAAATTTATATAACATTTGCAATACATTTTTTATCGTTCACTAATGATTTGTTAATGAACGCGTGAAATAAATTAACAAACAATTTTTGTGATATTTAAAAGTATAATTATAGTCAAAAATATTGAAATTATTTGCAATATAATTAATTCGTTTTTTATAGAGGTTTGCAAATATTTATACACTTCAAAAAATTATATTTCTTCGTATTTTGAAGGGCAAAGGAAAGCATATTTTTTCTAACTTTTATTATTATAGTAAAAGGATTATTTTATTGAAACTTTAACAATATAAAAAAACAACATTTTAACAATATTTTAGAATATTTATATTTTCATATAGAAATTTTGAAAATTCAGCAGTTGAAAACTAGTTTATTGGGCTAGATGTTTCTGAAGGATTTAAAAAAGCAATAAAATTTGAATTGTTGTCAGAGTTGTTTGAAAAAAGGAGTATTTTCCCTAAAATATCTTCTTGTAAAATAAGTTGAGATCAAAGGAAAAAAATCCTTTGGTTCAATCACTAATAAATTCCATAAAAATAATGGAATATCGGGACTGACAAATATGTAAAAAATTAATTTTATCATATAACATCATTGGATGGACAGACAACAGACAAAAAACATAACACTGACGGATCTCTCGGCAGGACTCAGCCAAGTACCATTTATTTAATATTAGGCTATAGTTGAAAATGGTATCTTTGATCTGTATAAATGATAAAACTAGTGATAGTATCTGAGTTTGCTGGAAAAAGAATTTCTTACTCTAACATTGGAAATGCTGATCCCCAAAAATATTAAATTCTTAAATTTCGAAATTTTTCAGATCTCTCAAGATGAACTATAGTTTTGGGGTGGAGCACTACAATTATTAAAATTAAAAAAATCAGTGTAATACGATTAAATAAAAAAACACGCATTATAAATTAATATAAATGTGAATTTTTAACCTTTTTGGCATGCAAAATATAATATTTTTAAATATATTGATATATTTTATTTATTTAAAATAAATACAAATGTATTTAAATAGTGAAAATATTAACACGACACTCCTTATAATGCTTCTTATATAGAGATAGTTAGTTGCTATGCCCGAGTATTATGATTCATTTTTCAATTACACAATTTTCGTATGCATATTTCAAATTTAATGTTGCATATGCTTTTTTTTTTTGCATTATATATTTATATTACTTTTCTCGTTTTCGTTTAATTAAAATATCCATAAAAATTATGTTTCCTCTATGTCTTAATGATTATTTAATATCACTAAATGTTATATAATCGATTTATATTACCGATTTTAATATTTTAAATTTTGTACATATAAAAATATACCATAGACATATATATCGAATTGTTTGGGTGCAACCTTTATCGTTACATACGATAAATCCTTCCAGAATGAATAAATCACTACAACGAATTGTCTAATTCCTATAGTGGCTGGGCTAGACTTCATTAATGAGATTTTCTGAATAATATACATCAATTAATTATATAATTGGTAAACACAAAAATACAAAAATCAATATTAATAAATAAATATTAAATTTCTTTTTTTGAAAAACAACAGTTGCACTATTTTTACATTTTAATATAGTGAGCGAGAAAATTTAGCTTTCTAACAAGACATTGGGTATCAAACATTCAAAATGAATACAATAAACATTGATATAGTATACATGACACACGATGGCACGTAGATGTGTGCATATATAACAGTTCCGCGAAGTAATATGATTTAATGAAACATGATGATGATAACTAAATGCATAGAAAAAAAATTCCATAATATGGAAAGATTCACATAAAAAATCGTTCATTTAAAATTTACTAATTAATAATACCGTGCTTTCTATTTAACTAACTCAAAAAATATTTTTAAAAAAATGTATTTATATACAATTACAAATTAACATATTTATCGTCGTCTTTATTATACCACGATAGGCGATACATAATCAAATGACGATTCACAATTTCTTTTTTATAATATATTTTAATAATAAGTATTACTATTTTTATTTTTTACAAATTTGTAATATTTATTTTTTTCATTAAATATTTATCAATAAATCTATAATATAAATATAAATAAAATAAATATATATATATATTTATATGAAATGAGATAAACAATTTTTAAATTATTTATAGATTTTGTATCATTATTGAGTTACCATACGGATACGAGTATGTGTCTCAACTACTGAACTTTATACATTATTTGTCAGTTCACACTGCAATTTAATTAAAACCAATGTTAATTATATAGCGGCAGTATCTTGTAGTATCTTTCCTAATAGTATGTAAATGTTTAGATGTGTCGTATTGTGATGTCGTAAATAATTACAAAAATTACGAGAAATTACAACAATCGTCTATTATAAAAACAACAAAAAATCCCATCTAAAACTAATATTCTATCAATAAATAACACTTATTAATTTATCACTTATTTTGCGTGTTGTAAATACTATTTCAGTACATAAAATAAAATATATCAACAATATTAATAAATAATAATAATAATAATAATAATAATAATATTTGTTTACTGTATGTATATTATTGAATTTCAAAAGTTGATTCATAGGAATTAAGGTAAATTTTCAGTCGATTCTTATAAGATATGATTCAATTTCAGAAAATATCACATTACTGAATTTCAAAAATTGATTTCTGTATATTTTTAAATTTTCAATTTCTTCATACAACAAATGGATTTGAAATAAAATTAAAAATATCAAACTTTGCAAACATATATATTTTATTGAGAAATTACTTTAATATAAATAGGTTTGATGATGATAATTTTTATAAGCGGAAATTAATTCTGGCACTTAAACCAAAGAAGTTCCACTGTGCTCTGCCCAATCCTCGAAAGTTTCTGGTAGGTAGATAGGTTTAAGAAGTTTTTTGCTTCTAAACGATTCGATGCTGTTGTAAGAAAATAGAAATATAAAATTAAAAATGGTATATTGGATTCAAAATATAATGATAACAATATTTCTACTAAGGCACCTATTGCCCTTGTTCGTAATTCGTTTCACTGAATGAACTGCTGGAAATTTATTAAGTGTAAAGATATAGTAAAGCCAAACCAAGTCAACCTGAAAGAAGAGTGCCCCTTTGTTTTAAGGCATCTAAAAAACATTACACTCAAGTTGATAAATTACTTTCGTATATGTAAATTGGTAACAAGTCACAAAATGATCGCGCTACCATTAATTTTCGAGAGAGATTTTCTTTTTATTCCATTCGTTTGTGTATATGAGAAAAACTGTATGTCAAGATATTTTCAATCTTTAAAACGCGTTCAACGAATAAATAATATAGTAACTAATGACAATTAATATAATTATAAAGTAATATTAGTATTATCACAACAATTATAATGTTTTTTATTTTTATATTTTTGTTTGCAAACATTTAATAAATATTATAATAATAAAAAATTTTTATTTCCAAGAATAACATTTAAAAATAAATACAACTTTTTAATAGTTATATATTGAATTCGTCAATAATTGTTTACAATAACACTTTGACACTGCGTTATTGTACAATTTAATATGTGTATTTATTTAGTTATTAATTATAAGTAAATAGACTAAAAAAACAAAATAACATATTAAATAATAGTTTTGTTATGATTTCCGAATATCATAAACAAAAATTTACGCGGAATTACATTCATTGAATAATTTAAATTTAAAAAAAAAAACCCCGACGACGCTATACAGCAAACGTAATCGGGCACTACCAGATATTAATATTTAGTTAGTACGTCTGTTTTGTATATATGCACTTGTATATGTATATGATATGAATATATAAAGTTTCTCCATCAATAATAATATTTGTTTACTGTTTTTATAATAACACGATGGACAAAACCTTGTACCATTTGAAATAATTAATTAAAGTTCATAAAATAAACAATTTTCTTCAAAATATTTAAAAATAATAAAATAACTATGCTATACTAAATACATGGTACCAATAATTTTTCTTACAATAAGTTTGTATATATACCAAATAATACGTGATATTGTTTACTCATATTTTTATAAAATACAATTGTAAATGTATAAAAGAATATAGAATATATAATAAATACTCGATTATAAATTTATGAAAAGTTTCACATATAATCATATATTATAGATTTATGAACAGGTATAGGTGGTATAGGTGTACATATTATAGATTTCTGACATTGATAATTTCATTTACTAAATTTAATATGTACTTACTAAATTTATATACATAAATATATTGTATAATTATATAGTATATGTACAATATATATGCAATATATTATTATTTTTACAATGGCATATTAACTGGAAATTAATTAGTACAAAGTTCATTAATAGAAAATTGAAAAATTTATTATTATGTTTAGGTTTAACTAATATATATTTGCATAATTTTTTATGTATATAATTCTGTTGTGTATATGAGAATATTTAAATTAAAAATTGCATTATTTTTATTCTTATTTCGTATATGTATATGCATCATAAGTAACAAGGTTAACCTTGTGTAAAACTTATTTATTATTTATGATTATATATTGACAATAAATATATAGTAAAATTATAATTTATTCAATATTCATAAAATCTGATTTATTAATAATTAGTAAATTAATTTAATTTTATAGATTAGCATAATTTATGAACATAATATAAAAGATATGTTGCTCAACACTTATAAATAAACGCGGTTGTTTAAAATTTAAACAATATATGTATAATTATATTAATAATATATGTATATACGAAACATAATTTCAATCTATAAAAATAAAACAAACCGGCTCTAATTTAAATAAGTTTTAAATAAATGCACATATTGATTTTATTGTTAATAATGCTTTAAAATTGGTTTAATAATATTTGTTAAATTGAACTTATCAATGGAAAATTTTAGAAAACATTTTTTTTTTCTCTTTATAGGCACAATTAATTATATTCAAAATAATGTATAGTATTATTATATTGCACCACATGATTTACATAAAATTTTCTGATTAATAATTTTTAATCAACTTTTTATTACATACATTTGCATATATTATTTATTAGTTTTTTATAGCATTCTAATGATATGTCAGTTGATATGTGATTTGAAGAACAAAAAAATTTTAAATATATATTATAAATTTACTGATAATTACAATATATGAAAAAAATTAGTAGGTACATGTGGAAAGCAAAAAAAAAAAACAAAATATAAAAGTGATCTTAAGTAATTTTTCTATATACAATCGCATTATCACACATATTGTTGCAACAATTAATATTTGAAAAATTAATTTTTTGGCTGATAAATAAATATAAAAGTTATGAAATGAAGAGAGTTTGCATTTAACTAACAACAAAGTAAGTGGATATATATGTATTTATGTAGCGCAATAAACGAAATATAACATTATGTTAATATATACATATTTGTAAATGAATGTATACAAATTGCTATATACTCGTATAATTAAATTATATATAATTTAAATATAATAATTTATATTATATTTCGTATGTACTAGCGTATACATATTACTGTGTGAATTAGTGTTATGGTTCATAAATAATTAAAGATGGGTAATTAATATCATCATTATTTTTGTATGTTTGTTTTTTTCCAATGTTTATTATACAATAGTATTTTTTGTAGGGACAAATTTAACCTTGACATATATGTATTTATTTATATATTCACTTTATACATTCACATATTGTACAAATTATTCGATATTGAAATTTTTGAAAAATTTTACAAAATATTATAATTCTAATTTCACAGATCTATATTTAAAAAATAATTGCATATACGAGTGTACTCACTAAATTGTCTATCCAGTTCATATTGTGGAATAGATCTATCCGATACAAGTGATATATGTATTAAAAGAAACATACAAATTTATACCATATTTATACCATATTTCATCCGTATCCAAAATGTATGCTGTTAAAAGTTATGTTTAATTTAATAAGTGTTTACTATTTTTCATATTTATAAATTGGGTTCGTAGAAGTAATGGCTTATAATAAAGATTCCATTATAGGAGCTTTATGTACCCCCTTTAAATTGTGCCATGTGCTTTTTTAAATTGATATTTAACAATTCACTAATTGATAAGATGTCACTTTTTTTTTAATTCTTTCAATGAATAAAATGATTCCGATTCACCGATTGTAAAATTTCGATATTTTACAAGAAATTTGTTTATCATTAAATTTTTTTATAATAAAAGATTCAAGAAAAAATGTTGGAAATAGAATTTAAGTAGCCGCAGTCACCTTCAAATAAAATATTAATTTTCATAGTAAAAATTCACTTAATAATATCTTTATCACTACAAATTGTTACGTATTATAATAGTAAAAATATATATTTAATTTAAATGTATATTTTAAATACATTCATTTTGGACAATCGCAGATGTTGTAAAAAAAAATTGTAAACATTATTTCAATCAATTTTCAGTTTATTTATGATCATAATAATAATGTATTTTGTAGAATAAAAATTTGAAAAATCATTATTTATTTGAAATATTTTCTAACAATAAATATTTTGCTTAAACTTTGTCATTATTCCTAGTAAAATATAATTTAAATAATTCAATTTGACAGGTTTTAATTCATCGTAAGTACCTTCTAATTACAATATTACGTTTTATTAAATAAAAAAGAATATTTATATTATTTATTCTTTCTTTATTTCAGCGACTGGAAAGGTCAAGTGCAAAGAATGTGTTGAAAATGACTAGATCACAGTGTGTCCCCAAATTTGTGTTCTTCATGTTATTGGGCACGGTATGTGTACTAAAAAGCAGACACAATGAATGAATGTCATTTTGCAATGACTAAATTTAGTTATTATCATTACTATATTTGGGCAACACAGTATTTGAAAGAAAAACGGGTTTCCACTAATCCAATTTCAAATGATGGCTAATTTATGCAGTACGTGACAACAAACATCAATTATTAACAATAAATTGAAATATACATGGTGCAAACTATGACAAGATTTATTTGAAAATCGTCTAATTAAATCGTGTCATTGAATAACATTCTGTATTATATTATCAAATGCCTATTTCACAACACATATCTAAAAAAACAAACAAATTTTGGTGCAAATTTTAAAATAATTAATAATAATTAAATAATTTTTCAAAAACTATGAACATTTTTAAATATAAACTAAAATTAAATATTCTATACAAAAATGTCTCATATAGAAAAAATTATGTATGAAATATAACATAAAAAAAGACAGCGACAAACAGGGTTAATGACACCACAACTAAATAAGTCATTAGTCTTTTTAACTTAAAAATCTATATCAAATGAAATTCAAGTTTTAGACCAATTTTTTTTTTTTTTAATAATAAATATTTATGTCAATATTTAGAAGAAACTTAATAATCACACATCAATCAAATAATTTTTTTTTGTTGTTGTCATAAATTTATATTAAAAATTTATACATTGAATTAATCTTTTCATTACAAAAAATATATTATATGTTTAAATGTTTTAACTTATTTTTTGTATAAAGTTTATAATATTATAAATTCAATTTTTTTTTTCCTGTTGATTATTATTGTCGAAATATTTTCTTAATATGTATTATTTTTAATTGGTCTAAAAAAAAACCTGTTAATCGATTTAGTTAATTTTTTTTTTCTTTTCATTTTTTTTATTCATATCATATAATTTTCATTAGAATTATGTTAGTGTAAAAAAAAATTAACAACAGGAAAAAAATTAATATTATTTCCCCATATTATTAATAAACAAATGACTATTAAAATATAAAATATCACGTTTTTATATACGTTTATTTATTGTATAATTAGTGAACGCATTACAGTGCTATCGATTTATCAATCATAACTATATTCAATTATATTATTTTAGCTATAAAAGTTATGCGATAGATATTGATCAATTAAACTAAATTAATTAATAAAATATGATTACTATACGCATTTACGTAGACATTAGTAATGGTAAAATTCGAAAATATCCTATATAGTTCCTAGAATATTTTATAATTCAAATTAAATATTATATATAATTATATAGTTTTAAGTATAGAGAGGTATACAGATAACGAATGCATAATACTCGTATATGAATTGTATGTACGTAAATTAAAACAATTCTGAATCGCATGTAAGTGAGCACGTATATATTGTATAGAAATTTTAAGTAAATATCAAGGTTTTCAAGATGATCGATACCGTAAATTAAACGTTATAAACATACAGTCTCATTGATAATATTTTTCTTTTTTTCTTTATTAAATATAGGAGGAAGGTGGCCGTATATCCAATTTAACGATAATAATAAATAAGTATATATATATATGAATAAAATCTTCACACATAGCTTTAAATACCATTTCTTCTTTCATAAATTTCATGTGTTAAATTACTTACATTGGTGAATAATACAGGGATATATATTATATATATCATGTATACGTGCGTATCTTTATGAGAAAGAGTATATTCATTATAATATTGTTTATATGGTGATATGTACGTGTTTTATTTTTGTCATACATATAATTTTTTAACCTTATAATGAAAAATTTATAATTTCAATGAACTATATTTTATTATTGGCATTTGGCAATCATAAAACTAAAGATATAAATTTATGTTTTTTTTTGTTTTTTTTTTCTTTTTGTCATCTTTAACTATACAATACTAAAAACCAAAAGAAATATATGAATGATTTTCTATTTATTCAAAAAACAAGAAAAAAACAATAAAAAAATAAAATTACCTCATTATTTATTTAAGGTATGTAAAGAGACAACTATATATCTGTTATTGATTGATTGAATAAAGTTAAAAAATTGAAATTTTTAAATTTTAGAAAAACAAATTCGATATATACTATAATTAGCTTAGTATATATGTTTACATATAATATATAATAACTATAATAATTAATACAAAATTGAAACTGTATAATTGGACTAATTTATATAGACTGAACAACACATAGAATAATATCACAGTATCGTAGTTATAGAAAAAAATAAATCGTAAATTTAACAATTAATTTAATGAAAAAAAATAATAAATAATTACTATTGAGTTAACTCAAAATATTAAATAATAAAAATTACCGCGTCTATAAAATTCCAAATTGTATGTTTAAAATATATATTATTATTCAACGACAAATATTAATAATAGTAATATACATATTTGTTTTAACAATTTCTATATGAAAAAAAATAAATAATATATCTATTTAGAAATGGTAATATTGTATTTGGCAATAGTAATATTATATATATATATATATAAATATAAAATTACCATCTGTATGAACTTCGTTTAGTTCGCGTAATATAAAATATAAAAACATTGACAAGTATATGTATGGGCCTAATGAAGATATTTGGTCAATTGATAATAATTGAATTTTATTAATTTTTTTCCCATTGACGATGAACCCGATCAACAGGTGGAGGAATTTACTAAAATATTACAATAATCTGAATATTTTTCAAATACCTAAAAATCATTTAAATGTCATTCATGTTTTTTTAATAAATTAATTAACACATCATCTCAGCTATAAAAATATGTGTTTTTTTTTCTGCCTAATCGTACAATATCGGAAAGTTTTAGACATATTATATGCTCGAGTAGCCAAGAAAAAACATATTTGTATGTCTTCGAATGGTAATGTGTTTCCAATTAGATGTTTCAGAACAGTTCAGAATTCATACCAAACGGTTATGTAAGTACTTCGCAGTTAATAGTACATATAGGCATACATATTTTTATGTCTTCGAATGGTAATGGTGTTTCTCAAATAGATACCTTGTTTATTTTAAGACGAATTAGTTCTATGTGGATGGAATGTATCTTCCTACATCTATGGATGTAACTGTTTTTAAAAATAAAAACTAAAATATAAATGTTCATATACAATATATGAACTATAAGAAATCTAACGCAAACATAACTTGCTCAATCTATATTATTTACTATACAAAAACAATAACTAAAATTTTATTGAAGTATATATTGTATAATAATAGAAATATTATACCTGTATTTATGTATATCGTATTTGCATATATATATATACTAAAAAAACCATTCAATTAATTTTTATAATGCATTTATAAATATGCATATATTTAAAGACTTATAATATAATATATACATAAAATTTAAAAGCTATTGTTATTCAGACTGCACTATAACTATATGCGTATATGTAAAATGTGTATTTGTTGCAAGTTAAAATTTATTATCTTAATGTAACATTTTATTACATATATTAATAATAAAACATCACAAATTACTACCACGAACCACCTTTTTATTATACTATTGTATATATATATTCTTTGCTTTTACTAAATTTTATGTTAGCGTATAGTGTCTGTGTACGTGTGTGTAATGTAAATATACAAAATTATGCATTAAAACACAATTAATAATAATAATAAAAAATAAAAAACTAATTACACACTATTTATAAATTACATAATAAAAATTATAAATTTAACTTTTATTATATTATATTATATTCTTCATTTTCAAAATGATTTAAAAATGTTGCAATTCAAAATTAATAATTTTTTAAAATCTTAATTGATTTTAAATTATAATTAAAATTTGAAATTATAATATATAATATTAGAATTAGTTAAATTTTAATATTACAATATACACAATATAATATAATATAAAAATAAAAATAAAATATTTACAATTTTTTTCATAATATTTTTTTAAAGTAATTTAATTTAATTTTTTTTTTATCAATAATTGAATATATGACAAAACTATACTTACAATTTATAGGTATTTATCCAAAAATTATTTATAATAAATTAATAGCACACCTATGATTTTATTTAGTAAAAAAATTTAAAAAAATAATTGTATTTTTATTAACTAATTTCTTTTTTTTTTTTTTTTTTATTAAAATTAATTGCACATCGTTTTTTGTTTATTATTTAATAATATAAATTAACAAAAAAAAACAGAAATAAAACTTTAATTACATTTAAACAAACACTATCGCAACAAAAACCATTTAATTTAATTATTCCGTAACAAAAATATATATATAAATATATAATTATAGTAAATTAATAATATAATCAATTAATAATTTAAACTGCATAAATATTAAATAATATTTGAATTATATATATTTAATTATTAAAAATGAATGGTATGTGTTAATTAATGATTATTTTATAATAATATTTATCTCATCGCAACGATAAATTTATAACATTTAATAATATGCAACACTTTTATTTTCGATATATTATAATAAATAATAAACGACATCAACGAAATTTTTCTTTAAATGAACGCGATTGACATTGGTACCGATGGTTTTATATGCCGAATAATATTCACTTCAACTGTAACTACTATTATTTATTATACTCAAAACTCAAAGAGATGGTATACAAATCTATACGTAATAAAATAATAGATCTATACAACAACCAAAATTATTTATAATAATAATATTATGTTTTTTATTCATAAATTATAAACTATTTTTTATATATTGTTTTTGTGTTGTTTTTTTCATATTTTTTTTAAATGTTTTTTTAATTATTAATTTTATAATTAAGTAATTCAAAAAAATAACATTTATTGTTGCATTTTTTAGACGCCAATAATATGTAAATACATAAGATGCATATATTGTTTATTACATATTTATAAATATATTTAAGTTGGATGTCTGTTATAAGTATAGTAAAAGCATAAATAAATGGCAATCGAGAATGTGAAACAATAATCGTATTGAAATTTTATTTCGAATTATTAATTCCTACTATCCAAGTAGTAGCGCAATACTGCTTAATTATTTGTGTATCCTTGATTTTAAATAGAGTAACTACAATTCTGTGCAGTGATTAAATTTTTCTTGAATGGTTTATCACCAACTAAACAAATATTCATTAAAAAGTGTTTTTGAACTTGTTTGCCTTTTTAAAATCTGTTCGTAAAAGGCTTGCAGATGATTTACACGTAAGTCATTCAAAAACTTTTATATTAATACCATAAATCATTCAACAAATTTATGATGTTCTGGTCGTCGAAATACGTGAAATATCGGAGGTCATAGGCATTATCAAAAGAATAGAAATATTCAAATTTTTCATATAAAAAAGTTTGGGCAAGATGTGTTTCGATTTTTTTAACAATTGCTCAAAAACGCAATCCAACGTGTACGTTTCAAGAATGTTTGAATGGATTTTAGAAGATTAAAATAAGTTTCAAGTGTCGTTTAATAACTGTTGCTGAAACCTGGATCTACCAATATACACCAAACTGAATAGAGCATCGTGAAAGCAATGAATTGAAACCAGCGGATGGCCACCAAAAAAGGCAAAAACTGAATAATTTTGTTACCATTTCAATCAGTGTAGGAATATCCAGTGTATTCATCATACTAACTCTGACCATATAATCTGTTTCCAAACCTGAACAAATTCTTGACTATAGAAAGAGTTTTGTTGTACATTAAATGACATGAAGTTTTTACCACCGCCTATATATAGATATTTTGCAAAACTTCTGGAATCACAATTTAATTGATGCGTTATTGAATTATTATGGAAAAACATTAAAATAAATGTATTGAAGTTTCAGTTGATTTTAAAAAGTCAAAATTGTTTTGTTAAATTTAGTTCTGGTAATTTTTTTACTGAAATCACAACTACGTTCAGCACTTCAGGTTGTCCAGATTAAGTTGATGATAACCAAATGACAGTGTTTATATTTAAATCTTAAAATTAATGCTTGGATATGGGAATAAATTCAATGGAAAAAATATAGGAATAATTTCCTATTGATAATTTGGAAAACAATTTACGTTGGAGTATTGAAGAGGTTTCCATTGCGGAAAACTTAAAATATGGCCCAATATCACAGAAAAATTGAATATGAATTCCAATCAAACTTTCTATTTTCCAAATCATTTCCTATAAATTTCTAGGATTATCCAACGAAATGTCCACTCATATATTATATGTTAAAAAGCTTTTAAGCAATAGCACTACTAATTAGTGAAGTTCATCAATAGCATTAATAAAATTCAAAGTTGTTGAATTAATTGGTGCATACGGATATTTTATTTTTTAGAAAATTGGAAAATTTATATTTTATCTGAAGAGGTAATGGAGTTGTCGTAATATATAGATCTACATAATCTACTTGTTACTATAATGTTACTTCCTATGTAATTACATATGCTATATTATACTTTATCACATATCTATGAACTGTATTAAATTTATATTAATATATTTTCAAATCGCACTTTATTCTGACTATTGTAAAGTACCATAAGTACCATCACCATTTCACAAATATTTAATTAATAAAATAATTTAATAAATTTACGCTCACCATTATTCTTTTAATATTAAAAATGAAAAGAAGAAAAGGTATATTTTAATAATATTAATATTGACAGAGTATTATTCTTTTTCAGAAAAACAATTAGAATATATCGAAAATAAAAATTTATCGTTGATTTTGTATATGCATTTAATCAAATGAATGCATATTAACTAAATGTATAAATTTTATTTGCATTAAATTTGTATTTATATTATATGTATTAGAATTATAATTGAGTTAGTAAAATATTCATAATTCTACATATTTATGTAACTTAAATTATAGTATATGTAATATTTATATGTAATATTTTACCAATGACATCGCATGTATGTATTGTGGTTCTGCTTTTATGCATGTTATGTTTATTGTATTTATACTTTGAATATATATTATAAACGTATATGCGATTTTATTAAATTATAGGTGACTAAACAAAAAATATATAAATTAATAAAATTAAAAAACTTATATAATACATAATTATATAATTTTATAGTACATTTAATTTTATAATAAAATGTAAGAGTTCGTTGAGAATAATTAGTCAGCACATAAATTATATGTGACGGACGCTTTATATATAGATTATATATATGTGTTCTATTTCTGTATATATTGTTACGGAAGTGCATGAAATATAATATAATGTCTATGTCCATGTGTTAAATACTTTCACACAAACAGCTAACTATAGCTGTAAGAAACTCGTTTTATATTATTGTGTTATTAATTTTTTAAATTAAAAACGACTTCTAGCAATTCTATATATGTATATATTGATCTTAAGCAAACATAAAAATAGAATTTTTAAGATATGATGCATATTTATGAGATGATTCAAAAAATTAAATTACATTAAAATTTTACAGATTTAAATCTCAATTTTAACTTATTGGATCGTGAATTTCTAAAAGTAAATATTATGAAAATTTCAAATTCAGTAATTAATTTCATTATAAATTTCCATAGATATATTTTGCAGTATATTTAATTTTATATCAAATTTTTATTTATTGAATTTAATAAATAATTTTCAATTATAAGCTTAAAAAATAATCTTCATAACTACAATATTATAAATTTATATATGAATTTTCTTTATATATTCGGGAGACAAAAACTATATTTAAATTAATAAATTATGCCGCATGGGAGTAAATAACAATTCCATTATTTTCATATATTTAGTCTCCATAATAGTGTGTGCAGAAATTGTATGTGCAACACCATATTTTCAAAGATATCACTTTTTTATTCCATATATAAACGAACAAATGATGACACACAGTTGAACAATTTCGGTATTAAATTTAAATACGAAAAATTATGGAAATTCAACGCGATACCAAGTCTAATTCAATATTCACATTATTATTTATGTATATTATATATATTGTTACTTCATGATAAATTATAGCATGAACGCTACTCTCTGCGCCACTTAGTACATCTGATCGATTATATAAATATATTTTATTATATTTAACAAATTGATCACGACGATTTGTTGAAAATTGAAATTATTTTACATAATTATATGACAAATAATGTATGCGACTTGTTAAATGAAGTGCATTTTCGGTGGTAAACAATTCAATAAATACATATGGAAAAATTGCTGTTAACAAAAAAAAAATGCTACAGTTGTTCAACTATTTTTAACACCTATTTATTACGTATAAATGTGTGATGATCAATTTTATTTACTCCGATTATAGTTATTTTAATTATATATTGATATATAATATTATATGTACATATTTGTTTGATTTTATTCCCATCGATGAACGCATTATTATCCTACGTGCAAATGCGAAATTTTTCAATTTGACTTAACAAGTAAATTCTTTAAACATAGTGGAATAGCATGATGGTGGTGAAAGTGTTCCAAATAAAAACTGCAGCACGAATAAGGTGAAACATAAAGACTATATATTGTATGATGAAGTAAACGGTGATATTATTATCCTTAAATTTCCATAAATTACATTCAATATAATTAGAAGTGAATTTTACGAAGAATAATAATGTAATTGTTAAATAAAAATTGATAAATAATTTATTTTACATTTACTAAATTCTTAATATTTTAAAATAAAAAGAGTATGTATTTTTATTTAATTAATATTATAACATTTATTAATATATTGTAAATATTTATTTATTATATATTAATAATTATATATATATTTATTAAAACTATATAATTAATATAAAGTAATAATAGAGAATTGTCACCAATATGTTATAACAAGTTAAATGAGCAATAAACCACACAAAATATAATATTATCTATTTTATAATTAATTGAAGAGGATCCTTGGTGAGAAATCACAGGGTTATGTGATTTTTAACACTATAATTAAAAATTACATAATCAAAAATTTATTCCATTATCGTTAATAAAATTAAGATATATTAGAAGGTATAATATATGACATATAAATAAAACAATTGTATTTAATTATTTGATTTTTGAATTATATTTTGTAGTATGTGCAAGTGTATGAGAGTGACGTATGGGCATATAAAAAAAAAAAATTATGTTTTATACAAAAAAAAAATAAAAATAAAAATATTATTAATATTTTTTTAAGGTTTTAAACAATTTAATCATGAATTTCATTGGCAAAAATATATCACTTCACCGCCACTCTCATTTATTATATTGTAAAAAAAAACACTATAAACATATGTTTACGTAATTTAATGAATTATTTGGAAGCTATAAAATAAAATTAAACTTTTTTATTACTTATAAATATACAAAATAATTAACTGATTAATTTACTTATTTAATTGATAAAAAGAAACACATACATATGCCATATATATTATATTGAAATCAGTATATACATTTTCTTAAGTTAATTCATTTGTAAATTAAGAGAAATAATGAGAAAATAAGTTTGAACAAAAGTCTTATATAAATATTAGTATATAAACATTAAATTTCCCATCTTTTATTAATTTGTATCATTATATACAGACATACAGTATGTGATCTAAATAATGTATCTTCTCACATGATAAAGTTCCATCACTATTTAATTTAGAGCTTTACAATTATATATGCCAGACATAACATCATGCAGGCTACGAATTAATTGAAATTTTTGCAATTCTTGATAATCGTTATATATGTATTTTTAACAATTTACCATTTATTTATTTATCAGTAAATTTTTATATAATTTATTGTATTTCTCTCCGTACTCTCAGAATGTGTCTTAATATTATAATATATATATATATATATTTCATTTTGAGGAGACAAAATAATGAAAAACAGACCGTGAATTATTTGTAATTGTGATAATCTTATGAATATATCAACATATTATTACTGATTTTGCTTCCTGAAATATCTGAGAATGTGGATACATAGCAATTGCTGTCCTAATTTCTAAAATAGTAAAAATTTTATAGTCTTTAAGCATAAATTTGTTGCCACATACTGTATATAAATTAAACTTATACAAAACTTTTTCTATAGATCTATACTTTGTTGTGGAAAATTTAACAAAAGTTTATTTTTGTTCATTTCTTTTCATTAGCTTTCTTCTAAAATAACAAATTATTATTTGTTCGGAAAACTTTCTCTTTGTGCCAATTATATATAATTAAATTTATGAAAGATGACATTGTCATGTATTACATATACATTATATACATGTATAAACATTAAATATATTATATAGTACATTTATATTCAACCTAATATTAGTAATATTCATATTTTTTTGCCTATATCCTTCAGTATATATATTATATATAAATATGTAGGTTATATGTAGGAGGTTAAATATAAAATCAATAACTTAACAAATATCTAGTATATAAAAAGTAATAACATTTTATTCATCCCGCTTATACAATAAATAAGAGATAATAAAAGGTAAAGGATCATAAAATCGTTATATTAATTTAAATATATATATATGGTTTTATTTTATAGGAGGTAAATATGAAATTTCACGCTTAATACATAATGTTATAAACCTTCAACGTTTATACTATTTATATATTTAAATGGATTTAACATATAACCTACATATTTATATATACTTATGTATTCATTATTTATATACATATTACGATATATTCTTTTATTGTGTACATATGATCAAATGAATTGAAGCATTGAAATCAAAAATAATTATAATATTACATATATACAATATATTTATTTTATTTATATATGGTACATACCTACCATATACATATAGATTGTATATTTATATTTGTATATATTATAATGTATAAATATATATTTTTTGAAACAGCCTAAATAAATATAAAATTTTATATTTATGTTAAAATTAAAAATAAATTTATTTAAACTACTAATAGGTTAATAATTAAATACTTACCATATCAAATACATATACATACAATTAACATATTATTTATATATAACAAACTTCGATTATATCAATACAACACTCGCATATATAGACATAAACATAAAATTATATAAATAGTACGTATTATACACTTATACGTAATATTATAATATAGAATTTATACAATAATTAATTACAACAAAAAAAAAATAACAATCAATATTACAAAAATCGATATATTTGTTTATAATAAAAAAAAATTATTTTTTAGCTTATTTGTTTAGTTTTTATAAATATATGTAGAAATTCAGAAATGGAACGTTCCTTAATTCTATATTGATTCTAAATATTTGTTTATTAAGAATTTAGATTTTACGATCAATGTATATAATGTAAATGAAAATAATGTAATATTGGTAAAATATAAGAGTTGTTTTATAGTAATACTATTAATTGACGGACAAAATCTTATTATTTTATTACGCTGATAAAGGCTACCGACACATTAATTTAGTGCCCGTAATAATAAACAGACAAACAGAATTATTACTTATAGTTAGTCTTAAATTTTATTCATTATCCTTATCATTTACATTAAAACTCTTGTGTTTGTTCCCTTATTTACTTAAGCAGCAACTGGCCCATGTTAATTCTATAATTGCGAACAGTCAGAACCAATTTGAATCGAATTTTGTACGTATATATGTAATAGACATGCAGTTTTATTTAAAACAAGAATCGATTCTAGGAATAAGGATATTCCATAATGACCTTAGAAGCATATTTTTTAAAAGCATTCTTACGATATCTTATTTACGAAAGAGATATAAACAAGAATTCGAATAAATATATAAATATGGTGTTTTAATGAGCCCGGACATTTTAAGGACTCTACAAGGATATTGAACAAGTGACTGAATTGCAATTTAAAAAAATAAATAAACTTTTAGTAATGTCCTTGAGAGGTCCTTAATCCTTCTAATACTGATTCTCTTTCACATGAGTTATCGCATTCATAATTTCAAAAAACATTCTTGTAAGATCCTTGAAATATCCTTAATCCTTGAAACACAAATTCTACTCGAATTCATATTTGATTCTGTTTCATAAAAAATATTCGTGAAAATATTCTTGAATGTACTGATTCCTTGAATCATAAATTTTATTCACATTCAGTTTATGGAAACGTTTTAGTCCATTATTAATACATTACATTACATTACAATTTTATCGAATACAGAAAAAAAATAGTTTAAAATTTAAGGGTTACTATAAACTGTGCTAAGTTTTATTTTCTATAGGAAAAGCAGTTGAGAAAAGAAAATTTTTTATTAAAAGTTAAAAAACAAAAAGAAAACAGATGCTGATGCAATTTCTTCCGCTCACCTTCTTCTACCTTTCTTACATATTCCTCGCTAACCTACTAACTATCCCCATTATCTGCCCTTACAATTTCTTCCTACCTATTTGCGTTCATACGGTAGCACCTGTGAAATCACAAAAATTTTAAAGTTTCTATAATTGACAAATTAATGAAAGGATCGATGGATATCCGGAAACAATAATTTCTAAAATTTTCCAACTGAAACATTAACTAAAGAAAACTATTAAATGATAATTTTCATTGTACAACACATTTGTATGGGTTGCATGGGTTACAATAAGGGTTCGGATCAAGTTCACAATTGAACTAAATAGTCCTAAGAAAGACATAAAACCATATTCACAAAATTCCATCAAAATCAAACCAGCCATTTAGGAGATACGAATGAGCACTCGCACAGATGGACAAAGTCAAACGGATAAAGTGACCTTAATAACTGATATTTCTTATGTACAAAAAAACCTCACAACTACCAATATACTCGTATATGTGTTTGTATTAATATATATATTAATATTATTAATTTCAATTTATAAAGGAAATAAATAAAACTGTAATCTTGTTAAATGAACTATTGTTTTCCTGTCAGTGACCTAAGATAAAATAAAATTAATGAATGCCTTGATGCTATGCTCCAAATGATCATCAAATCTTAGCTATTATATATACAGATAAAAACCACTGAAATTATAATTTCACAGAAAGTTTTTATTATCAAGTCATTATAAAATTTTATTGCTACATATTTTATGCATCATTTTTATATCATTAATTATTGAAAATCTTATGCAATTTCAACTATCACAAAAGATTAATGAATTTAATAATAATTATAATTAAATACATATAAATAAATTATAACAACAGTTTTATTTTCATCATATCGTATTACGTATACGCATTATGATCGTTATAAAATTAAGAATTATTTAAATCATATTCCATATATTATTTAAAAAAAAAAAAAAACCAAAATTATTATCTTCCAAACTATAAATAAATGATTTCAACAGAAAAGAATATAATTATAACGATATTTTAATTATTAAATATGAAAAAAAATGATCAACCAAATTATTCATCTATTTGCATAATCATATAAGTAAATGTATCTTTGTTTACAATTTTCCTTAATCGAGAATGTATACAATAGAAAATCTATTTGGACATACATTGATTGAAAAAATAAAAAAAATAATATATTAACTTGACACATTAAAAAATTGACCCAAAATAATGTTTGTTTGATACATATAAAATTGACACTTATAAATATATATATAAACAAATTAAATAAATCTATAATCAAATTGTCTGTAAATTATATAAAAGACATCATTAATTTTCTTTATATATATGGTATACAATTTATAGGGGAAAGCCGTTCATATTCGTCATTTTATTTTACCTAAAACGTTTTATTCAAAAAATGTTTAGTTATTTTATCATTACTTAATTTTAATCTATTAAAGTGATTCCTTATTTGTATGAAATCAGTAGCTAGTATCAATTTTTATAAAATTTTATAATATGTGCATTTACCCAGAATTGACGCAAGTTGATTTTATTTAAATCGGTGAAATTCAAATTCATAAAAGTATAAATCCTTTTCTTTTTTTTCTTTTTTTTTTGTAAGACAAACAACCGCGCTTCAATAAGCGGCCGACATTTAATAATACATATATAGTAAATAAAAATAAACTATTGCAATAAAATCCTTAAATGATTTGAAATTGAATGATAAATTTTAACATAATAAATAAAACTTTATAATTTACATAGCGGATGACAAATATTCTGCTTTCTCCTATTAGTCTTTTATATTATTGATATGTTATATATTGGTGCTATGTAGTGGTAAATCGATTACTATCATAAATGCAGTGTTATTAATTTTTTATGCTAATATTTATTAAAGAATGAATTCATTTATTGACAAAATTTGAATATTAATTTTTAAAATTTTGATTTATCTTTATTTTTCTATGCATATATATACGCGGTGTGGATATAAAATCACAACGATAATGATGCTTCTACAGAAGCACTACGTAACCGGCAAAGTTGTACGATCGACAGCTGTGTTCCGCCTCTTTCAACTGCCATTGCCAGACCTACCGTGTCTATAGATATTGGTCTGGTCGTGGCGTAAATGTTTGTATAAGATCTGCTTTTTTGTTTTGCAGAAAAAATTATAAGTGTTTTAATAGGGCAATGAATTGTTGTGATATTTCACATGAAACTTGGAAAACCACTACTAAACCTTATATTTAATTAAATGAAATGGCAATGAATGTTTATTACCTGGTAGAGTTGTTGACTTTTTTAAGCGTTTACAAGACCGAGAATCTGATCCGATCTGACCGTCGATAAACTATTTGGACAATTGCTGAAACTATAGGAATTGACAAAAATTCTTAAGGCAAAACAGTAACTTCTCAGTGTTAGACCATATCCGTCTATTTCACCTGACCTGGCACCATATGACTTTTATCTGTACTTCATGATTAAATCTGCATTAAAAATTTGAATTGAGGTTTGTAGGGATAACGGAGTGGAGTAAATTGAAGGGGCTTATAACTAAATATGAATAAATTTAAATAAATGTTTTACATCATTAGTCCGTTAATTTATAGCCACACCTCGTACATACATACGTGAATGTGAATATATAGTATTATTATACAAAGCAATAAGGTAGACCAGGCAACCCGTCTACCGTCAATTTTGATATTTTGGATCTTATCGTTATGTAACCATGTTAAATTATTCAAACCTTGGATATAAAATGCTTTGAAAATCCATGATTTTTAAAAACGAAGGAAAAAATGATTTTTGACAACAATTACTAGTTAGAATTCAACATATCAAATTTACAATGGAAGAACACTTACTTTTAACTTTTTTTTAATTTATGAATCTTTAGAAATTAATTTATTTAAATAATACAATCCGATTCCTTTGTTTGTTCGAAAATCCACTTTCTACATGAAATTCGTATGCGGGCAGGGGTGGCAGGTCTACCTTATATTATAATTTGATGTTATGAGATTATATAGCATTTAGAGGACATATGCCACAAAATAATAATGAATTGAAAGATTATGTTTTTTGATTAAATATGCGTTTATTGTAATTTGCAATAATTAGCAATTTTTCATTAAAGTTAAAGCAAAATTTGTGACTGAAGTCGTTCATATTGTTTTCACAGAAAGAAAAGACCGTGAAAATTGATATTATTTATGTTGCGTGTGCAAATAAAAAAATGTATTGCTTAATAAATATGTGGAATGATATAATTTATATAGTATGAACAATAAAGGATTTATAATCATTAGATATTATAAAAAATTGTATTAATTTCATAAATTATTAACGGAGTTGAAAAGAATTTTAATAATATTATGAAATTACTTGACATGTGTATATTACCTCGGGGTCATTAAAAAAAGTCAAGTTTTAGGTTATATTTGTTCATATAATATATATATAAAATTTCCTAATGCATAAGTTAGTTCATCTTGACATTAGCATAACTAATTATACTAAATGTTTATTTTTTAACGCATAGCAAATTCACAAAATTTATGTTTTGTGTTTGGTAAAAAATTGACATTCGGATGATTTTTGAACAGCTAGCTTATAAAGAACTATAATATTTATGGTAAATCAACGGAAAATTGAAAAAAAATGTTGAAAATGTAATTCAAATTTTATACAACCACCATATTGTTGTGGGCACCTTGTAAAGCATTAGAATACTATTCATTTTGTTCTTTCCAAATCTTTGTGAATTGTAACAATATCAATAATTATGCGTTGGTGACAAATCACACTTTGTCCAGTATTTTAGCAATAACAACAAAATGTTTTATTAACTTATAGAATTGTGATGCTTACTTGGAAGATGACAACGATGCCATAGATAAAAAGCGACAATACCTTACTGAAAAATGGTATTTCGTCAATGGAAAAAGTAAAGATTTATTTTCTTAAAAAAATATACAATTACATATTTCGCAAACCAAAATATAAATAATATATTTACCTAAATCTAATATGTATGTACCACAAACCATATAATAAAACATCTTGTATATTATTAAGAATTTAACATAATTAATTATTCAATATTAATAATTCAAATTTAATTTATACGAATAATTACTAAATAGCAAAATACTTTATACTTTATAGTATTTGTAATAAAGGAATTATTACTTCGAAGATTTTATGAAAACAAACCGCAATATATATTTTGTCCTTGGTCATGACTGATTGATTAATTTGAATTCAAAATACAATATATTGTATTTAAGATAATTCAAATAATCGTAAAAATAAAAATATTTTACACGTAATAACTATAATAACTGGTAATATTAATACATGTAAAATAATATATTGTATATGTATTTATTATTTATAAACATATATTCATAGTAACTTTTTATGTATATTTGAAAATAGTTATGCTAAACAATAAATTTGAATTTAAATAATAATAAAGAAAATTACAATATAAAGAAAAACATATGTTAAAGCATAAATAATTAAAATATAAAATCGTAAATCATAGAAATAAATTTAGTTAATAAAGATCATTTTTAAATATACATACTTACAATATACTATAAATTCATAAAATTATTTACATATATTATTTTAGTAATTTTACTTTTTGAAAAAATTAAAAATATATACTTTTAATATTCAATAAATACAAACGCACTTTGTAATAAGATACTGGTTCAAGTTCATATATTTTGCTATATTTTTTATATTATAAATCAGAAACATTTACGAATATTCAAATAAATTATTTTAGAAAATATTAACTACTACAACAATAAATATACCCTATTAAAATGTTATAAAAAATATTGTCACATTTTTAAGCTAAATTATGTTAATTATTGTTATTAAGTAATTAAATTATATAAATGAATAATGCATAAAATTGAATCAAAATACACACTATAATAAAATCAGTGTATAACATCTATCGCTATATAATATATGGATAATGAATATTTATATGTAATACATAAATAATTCATTATAAAAAAACATAAATCTTTTAGTTTAAACAAATGATTGTAATAATTTTGATTTTCATGGCTGATCATAAAAAAAATAATATCTAATTGAAAAATCACAAAATATTGTTAGCTACATTTAATATTTATATTTGTAAGTAAATTTATATTTTTTCTAAATAATGAATTAAAATTATATTTTATTACAATTGTATCCATCACATTGGGCTGGAGTGTTGTAGGTATTGTATTCGTTTTATAAAATAGGCAATACAGTTAATGGTGCACGCTATCGCGACATGCCTAAATAGCAAGGCAAGTATGTGATACTTTATTTTGCTGCAACAAGACGGTGCCACATGCCCTACATACTGAAAAAAAATTAAACTATCACATATTATGGATTGGTTCTACAAAAAAGTTAAAATTCTATTTATGGATCTTCTTTTTATTTTAAATTTTAGCTGTTTTATTATTACATCTAATTTGTTCTCATAATGATGATTAACAAATATTAATATTAATTGTATGACAGTTTGTAACTGACTTGTGAGGAGGAATTACGCAGTGATTAAGCTTACTCTTATTTTTAAACACTCACTTAATACACATTAATACACCTTATCGTTTCCTAAATTTTGGATGATAATTTTGAATTGCTTTATTTTTGATATTTTTAAGCAGTACTTTATGCAAGAATGAAAATTTTGAAATGTTTACATCTATTAACATTGCTACTGTCCAAGAAAGTGTTTAAAACAATCCATTAATCTCAATTTGACATCGTGCTCTTCGTGTTACGTTATTTAAATATGATTGATAACTTCTTAATACCAGAATTGAATACTTAGGCTTTGATTAACATGTGGTGCAACTTCACATACAGCCATTGTTACAGTATGGTATTACTGTAAGTAGAAAACCTTCGAGGCGAACACCCTGTATATTAAAAAATTCTCCTTATATTATATACTAATTGATTGAGAATTTTAAATTATCTTTCCAATTATTAATATAAGATTAAAAAATTTAGTGTTTTCATTGGGGTTAAAATAAACAACCATTTAAATATTTCTATAAATTAATTAATTAATATAATTTAAAAATTAATTTATACGAATATTATTTATATAATAAAACATGTTCTATGTTATTATGAATTTAATATAATTTATTATTCAAATTATTAATTCTAATATAATGTATAATCCTAATATATAATTAATTAATAAATATCAAAATTCTTTACCAGTCACCACTATATAATTCTTTATAAAAATAAATATGTATAGTACATTTAGAATTCTCTGCGAAGATTTCATAAAATCCAATCGCAAATATATTCTTTTGTCCTTGGTCATGATTAATTTAAATTTAAAATACAATATATTGTAATACGAGAACTCAAATAATCTTAAAAGTAAAAATATTTTACAAGTAATATTCTAATTCTAAAAACTCGTAGTAGTAATAATTCATGTAAAATAATTTGTATATAATATTCATAGACATTTTTTTTATGTATTTGCAAATAGTTATGTCAAAAATGGAATTTGAATTTAAATAATAATAAAGATAATTACGAAAAAAAAAGCGGAATACATAAAACATAAAAGATTAAAACATAAAATCGTAAATCATAGTTTAACTTTTATTTGCAAAATTATGTTAAACTATAAATTTGGATTTAAATAATAATAATAAAATAATAATAAAGGAAAAAAATAACATAAAACATAAAAAATTAAATATTATAAAATCGTAAATCCTAGAATTAAATTTAGTGAATAAAGATCACAATTTTAAATATTCGTATATTTATATAAAATTATTTAGACATTATTTTAGTGATTTTGAACTTTATTGTTAATTTTCTGTTCATCATTGAAACAATTCAAAATACATACTTTTAATAGTCAATAAATAAAAACGCACGCTTTGTTATAAGATATTGGTTCAAGTTCAAATATTCTGTTAATATACATACGATTAACATTTACGACATTTATTCAAACAATTTTTATTACAAATTGTTTTAGAAAATATTAACTATTTTAGCATTAAAACAATAAAAATATACCCTATATTAAAATGTCATAAAAAATATTGTCAAATTTTTAAGCTAAATTATGTTAATTATTGTTATTAAGTAATTAAATTATATATGTAAATGAATAATACATATATAAATTGAATCAAAATACATGATCCACTATAATATAAAATAAAACTTTAAATGAGTGGATGGATAATAATATTTATAGTATGGATAATAAATATTTATATGTAAATAATACATTATAAAAAAGCATAAATCTTTTAGCTTAAGCAAATGATTGTAATAATTTTGATTTTCATGGCTGATCATAAAAATAAAATAATATCAATATCTAGAGAATCACAAAATATTGCAATCTATATATTTAATTTTTATATATATGTTAACATATATTTCATACATTTAAATTAAATAATTGATTAGATAATAAATTATATCTTATTGCAGTAGCATCCATCGCGCGTATGTTCTAATATCCATTTTAAATGATTACCAAGTCTAGTAAATATTGGCAATTTATAATCAGTATTTTCAATAGTTGCATTTATTGTTGGTGGTGAATGACAAGTTTGTTTATCAGATAATACACCTACCATTTCATAATAACCATTATATGTACGATATAATACACCAGCACCAGCATCATTCTATATTTTATATCAAAATATATGATATTAATAACACCTGTAAGCTTTTCATTATCCCTTATGTGAACAACATTGTCAAAAGTTCAAAAGTATTAATTGTAACAACAGACATATTTATGTTATAATTTTGGCCGAATTTTAATAATACAATATCATTTCATTTATTTATTTTTAACTGATGTCTTGTGCTTTGTTTGGTATATAGTTAAACTACGGAGATATCAGATAATCGGTATGAATAATAATTAAATTTAAAAAAGATGTTTTAAAATGAATGTTTAGTATTGGGCAGATCAAATATGGTGTCCACATAAGTGTTAATATATAGCTAAAATTCGATAATATTAACCTTACAAAGTACATTAGATGCACCAACAACACCAACACATCCTTGTGAGTTTAAAATTTTTTCTGAACAACTTTGTGATTCTAAAAGTGGTAAACCAATTTTCCGCGGTAAACATGTTGTTAATGTTACATTATCCGATGCAATTCCTTGTATCCATGATGTAATTGTTAATACTTGTCCAGTATATTGTAAACCTATAAATTTATATGTTATAAACAATTTAACTATAATATTATAGATGAATATAAATTCACATTATGGCTGGTTAATCTCTAAACAAAATTCAAAATTCGGTGTGAATATTAACATAGAGTACGTTATGGCAAAGCTGCCGCTAGGCTCACAAATATATAATGTGAAGCTTATATGGTGTTTATGCTTTCACAGATCAAACCATTAAGAATTGGTTTACAAAATTGGATTCTAGTTATTTTCGTCTCAAATATAATGAACAATGTTCGAATCAACCACATACATTGGGCTCTATTGTTTCATTACTTTACAAAACCAATAAATAGGTGCATTTCTTTTAACGTAATTAAAGATTTAAATAAAATTTTACTCTAACTATATATTTTACCTCAATGTTTTAATCAATATACACATACGTACAAACATATCAACAGAGTTTGAGAAAAAAACAAACGCCAACAAGTACACGTATACTTTGCCTCTGCTTGGCCACTGTTGCCTTAAAAATATCTCTTTCTACTTATATTGTATATACAAATTCGTATCTATAAACTCTAATATATTACATTTATATACCATTCATATGCAGATACACCATATAGATGTAATATAACCGCGATTGTAGCGTGAGTGATATATTTACCGAATTTCTCTAACTTAAAAATGTCTTACTAAAATAACCAAATTCTATTTTATTTTATTATTATAATATAATACATGAGTACCTGGTGTTGGTAGGCATATAGGCGATATTCTCCTTGAGTATGGTATAATATTTGTTAATTTTAATATTGCTATATCATTTTGTCGTTTTTCATATAGAAATTCGGGATGTATAAATATATCCGATATACTTGATGTTACTGATGTTGTATCCGGATTACAAATATCATGAATCCCCATCACAATTTTTATTTCAAATGGTGTTAAGCTATGTACAAAAAGACAACAAAAGAAATAAATTATTCATAATGGAATTGAAGATAATTTATAAAATGTATGTACATAATTAATTATATGATAAATTTAAATACCCAATTAATGGATTTGCAGCAGTTATAACATATCTATCATTTAATAATGTGCCAGGTATTGGTAATACACCATTTACTTGAATATTTACTAACCATGGAAATGCATATGGTTCAAGTTCACTGCCACCAAGTAATTTACCACTACGCCTATTTGGTAGACCACATTCTATATTGAGAAACAAAAAAATAAAAAAACATGTATTCGTTTTTTTTTCATCAATTTAATTTTGCATATATTAAATATTTATATTTGAATTTATATCTACTATATTTATACATAAAATAGTAATTTTCGAAATGAGATAAGATTAAAATACATAAAAAGATACATATGCAAAAAAAAATGTGGTAAAGTGTTACGAGTGAAAATAAAAAAATTATTTATAGAAAAGTCGTTATAGTCGGCTCAATGGTCTAGGGGTATGATTCTCGCTTTGGGTGCGAGAGGTCCCGGGTTCAAATCCCGGTTGAGCCCAACGTTTTTTTTAATCGTTTATTTATTTGTTTATTTTATTTTAATCAATTTATTTATGTATGTATACACATATAACAAATGAATCGACAATATTGAACATATACAGAAAAGTAACTAAAGATGTAAATAATTGTTAAATGATAATTTAATTTAATTAATTTTATTTGTTTTATATTAGCATGATATATATTGTATTTGCAATATAATAATGTAATATATTATGAAGAAATTATTAAAATGTGTTTTCCATCTATAATTTATGCACATCATATGGGTCACGTATAATAAATATATCTCACAGTATTAACATTATTATTAATCGGAATATTGTAGATAGATAAATATCACTATGATGAAGTTATCGGTACTATGGAAGAGAGATTACGCATATCATACCTAATTTTATTCTGTTATATTATTCAAGCAATTTTCATTAAATTTTCTTTGTTTCCAGAATCTGAATCTGTCAACATTTTGCTGGCAACTTCAGGGCAACTTTACCTTTGTGAATTAAGATAATATGCTTTGCGAAAACACCATTATAAAATGATTTTCAATAATTATTTATAATTAAATAATAAAAAAAAGACAATTAATGTTGATATGAAAACATGTTATTGTTTATAATTTCTTGGAACACTCTGTGTTCGTATAATATTACATGTAGTATAAAAAAAAAAATATATTGATAAATTATGTTTTTTTTTTTTAAATAACATTAAAGATAAAAATATATATACTATATTTTAGTAGTGAAAGTAAAATTTATGAATTTAATAATTATATTTGCACAATAAGTGCGGCTCAATGGTCTAGGGGTATGATTCTCGCTTTGGGTGCGAGAGGCCCCGGGTTCAAATCCCGGTTGAGCCCGGCATATTTTTTTGTAATTGTTTGAATAGGAAATAATCACTATAAATATTTGTTTAACTATACATCAAATCCGATAATTTAATTACAAATACATTTTTCTGTGCTTGAGTGTAATATTTCTTGAAAAGAATTAATTTTCGTTGCAGTTGTACTTTTTGCCTAATTAATATTTTATTAAATAAAAGATTAACCAAGAAACTAATTTAAAATTAATAATGGTAATATAGATAATATCAAATAATATAAAGAGAATAGCAATAATAGAAAAAAGCAATTTCATTTGTCGTCATTTAAAATTTATCATTCATCATAAATATTATCAATCACAGAAATTATTGACATTAAGTCAGATAAGTCAGCCAATATACTTCAATATATCTTCAATATATGGCATTCTAATTTTTCAGAATTTCTGTATTTTGAACATTCTACTTCTAAGTAAAAATTGTCGACAAATAGCAGGAAATTGAAAATTTAATTAATTTGATAAGCATATTTGCCCGAAAAAAATTAGTATAATGGGTTAAAAACTATTTCTATGTTTTAAATTATTTAAATGTTTTTAAAAATTATGACAGCTTACTTAAATGAATCATAATTTTTATATCATTGTTTCTACAATATCATTATTTTTATATGAGCGAATAAACA
The DNA here is from genome assembly GCA_910594885.2 of Bibio marci. Classification (NCBI taxonomy): domain Eukaryota; kingdom Metazoa; phylum Arthropoda; class Insecta; order Diptera; family Bibionidae; genus Bibio; species Bibio marci. The sequence continues at coordinate 12,867,994 of OU343114.1, forward strand.
TACCATAATGAAACCTATCTCGCAGATGTAACATAAATGAGGTGTGTATCTTCTGGTACAAACACGAGACTATAAAAATATTGCATTTAACAAAAAATGAATATATTAACGTAACAAAATATAATTTCTTTTTTGAAATAAAAAATAATTGTTAAGTATCGGACTGAAAGTAAAATAAAGCACATTGTGTCAAAAATAACATGTACGGCTCAATGGTCTAGGGGTATGATTCTCGCTTTGGGTGCGAGAGGCCCCGGGTTCAAATCCCGGTTGAGCCCGTGATTTTTTAATTTATTTTGGTTTTAATTTGGTTTTGTTCTTTGGTATTATTTCTTATAATAAAGAAAAAAATTAAAAATCCAATTTACAATTGAATCACCTATTTTTATTATTCACTTTTGTTATTATTCACTTTTGTTATTATTTAATTTTTGCTTATTGAATATTTAATAAAATATAAGAAATAACTAAATTAATTAATTTAAAATTAACAATAAATATAAAAATAGTAAAATCGATAGTGTGATTCAAAATCTAGTTCATTTATCCAATACAAAGTTTATTGAGAATACAAAAAAACTATTTCTACTTTTTTATCTTTATATGGTTTGAGTAACATTAAGAGGTCAAATTCAATGTCGTAAAACTCGTATAAATCAAGTTTATTGTCTTCTTATGCGAACACAAAACTAAAAAGATTGCATACCATAAAAAAATGATTACATAATTAATAATAAAATATAATTAAATAATATTGTAATTTCTTTTTTGAAATATAAAAGAAAATTGTTTACTGATGACTGGTGAAAGTAAAATAAAGCACATTATGTCGGATGCATTATGTACGGCTCAATGGTCTAGGGGTATGATTCTCGCTTTGGGTGCGAGAGGCCCCGGGTTCAAATCCCGGTTGAGCCCAGTATTTTTTGATCTTTTTTTCTTAAGGTTTACCTCTTTAACAATATATTAGTTCAATAATGTGATTATCACTAATTTAAATTACACATATACATATTATTTACATCATTATTTACACCTAAAATATATACGATTAATAATCAAAAAAATATTTAGACTCCATGAAAGAGAACATTAATTTTTTTGTGATAGATAAAATTTTTAAATTAATTGGAAAAGTTAAATGTACAACGGAATGTGAATATATATACTTACTACAATTACATTGATTTTTATTTAATGTTATGCCGCTCAAAATAAATTGAAAAAAATTTTCCTAAAATATGAAAATATTTAATTCAAATTCAAAATTAAGTACCATATTATAATTAATAATTATATATTTTTATTAAAATACTTTTTTATTTCTGGTTATTATCTCGTCTTTTTCAGTATTAGTTGTATCAACATCTTTGAAAGAATATATCACACAGAAATAAATTAATAAACAGTATTTTAAATTATCCATAATATATTACGTATTAAAACAGTACAATAAATACGAAATTCTAATGGAATTTTAATTTAGGCTATAATAAGTTTTAAGTAAACACTTTTGAATATAATGTATATTTATAATTTATATATAATATATATATATATACAAGTAGTATACGGAAAATGGTAAATAACGAACCGATCACAATTCAAGAAAAAAGATCACTAACCGATTTATCATCACTACACTATTTTTTACAATTCAATATTATTGTAGGTATATATTTATATTTTATAATACTATTGATTTTATACAATACATTAATAAAGCAAATAAATTGTGGGCATATGTTAAAATTCTCTGGTTGTATAGGAAAAAATAATACATTCTATCGCATAATTGAAATGAATATATATTCAAATGATGTAAAATTTTATATCTATACACATTTTTTTTGTTTTTTTTTTATTGTATATAATAAATTGATATTTATTTAAATTTTTACAACACAATAATTTTCTATTTCTATTTTGTATGAATTGTCAAGATATTTTATGCGGGTAATGATTGTGATACGTACATTGCAATATATAATGAGTAAAAAATTAATTTCAGTTTAATGATAATATTATATATCAAAATAAAAATTTTATATCAATAATGTTAGAATATCCTTGATATTCGTAGACAATAAGGCATATGTCCTATAATACTTATTATGAATTGCATACCAAAAACTACTCATGTATGTGTTAGATATATTTTTAGATGAGAAGATTTATTGTACGCTGATTTAAACAAAAAAAAAGAAGATAATAGTTAAAATTCAATTAATTGGATCTATATTGACGATTGAAATTCCTTTGATATAATAATTTTTTTTTTAAATTTGATCCTATGAAATGTTGTATATTATTAAATGGTCACCTTTTGGTGCTTGGTAAATGATATAGTTAACCTTAGAATAATTTGTTATTTAAGAAACAAAATGTGGCATTCATATTACAATGGGTAAGAATGAATTTATTGCAAAATTCGTAATCTACATGTATTCGTTTAGATGAACGGCGTGCAATTGCAAAATAGTTAACTTTCATTTCAAAATTGGAATCAGATTTAATAAAAAATTCATCAGAATTTTGGTAATTTGTTAAATAATAAGACTGGTAATCCATCTCAAATTAGTTACAGTGGCATTGTTAGTGACAATAATGCTGAATCAATTAGTAATGTATTTACTGAAATTTTTCAAGTTTAATTTGTCAATTCTATTGTGGTACTTGATAATTTTAATACGTATAACATCAATTCATATGATTTTCAGTTCAGAAAATATTTGTTCTGATGAGTCGTTCTTGAACTTGTCCATTTAGACTACTTAAATATAAAATCAGTTTATTGAATATGCCTACTCTCGAGATACATGTAGGTAATATACAACGGTTTTTTCTTTTATTTACAATCTCTTAAAATTTACTATTGATTGTCCTACAGTATTTAAAATAGATCTAACATTAGAATTGAAGATCAACTAAATATTAGAATAAATAATATAATTCTTCCATATTGATAACTATATTGCATCCGTTTCAATGTTGGATGTCATACTTATACATTTTCCATTCATATAGTAGTTTTTTATTAGCTGATATGTTGTATATTATGTATAAAGAATTTAAATCAAGATTTTTCATTCGATGATAACTAAAATTCCATAAATTTTTTTCAATATTATATTATCAATAATTATTTTATGTAATTTATCCCAAAAATATTGTAAATTAGAATTTAATGTTTCATCAATAATAATAACATAGTTTAATAAAAAAAAGAAGAATTATTAATCTATACAATTTCTTTAGCGATTGGTATTTATTAATTATTAGCTATAAGTACATTGAGGAACTAAAAAACTGTGTTTTCAATGAATATGTTATTTATTGGTACACGGACATGAAATTGTTCAAAATTATGAAATTATTAATCTTTGTGAATCAACACTTTTTTCACTTTTTGAATTTAAATAAAATACAACTTCTATAAAGAAACTGTATGTGTTCATTAAAAATTTAATTATAATATGTCATTGTCTTTCGCGCACTTGTTCATTGTCATTCTTTGAAAACAAAGACAAATTTCTGGTATTCAGAAAATTTAATAAAAATTTTTTACATTGAAATTTTTTGAATTAAAATTAATTACTTACGTATACCATACTTTAATAACTATCCCATTAAAATACACTGTATGCAAATATTATAATGTATGTATACGTTAGTACGTTGTAGCTTATTAATTGATTGCATATATTATAAAATAATAAATAATACATAATATTAAATACTACGAGTATATTATATAATATGTAAAACATATAGAGAATATCTTTTTTTTTATATATGATAACGTCAAGATCAATATCAACGATATAAATATTGATAAATATGATATATCGTATATCTATACATATACATTCATAATATATGCAACGATGTATAATAATATATATAGAATATATGTATATAATGTAATATGATAAAATGGTGCAATAACCTGTTTATATAAGTTGCATAATTTTTAATACCCAACATCAATTTGAATTGCAAATTTCTTTTTGTCTCACAATCAGTTGTTACAGACACAAGTTGTGTATATATAGAAATGAAAAATTGTTATTACATATACGTATACGACGTGCACATGCAATGCATAGTTACATATATGATACAATAAAAAAATACTGTATTTATTTTTCTAAATTACATTACCTATCAAATGTGATACACACATATAGAGAGGAAATGTATACCCTTGTTCTTGTGGCAGATTTACCGAGATAATATAAGCAATATTATATTACAAATATATAAAAAAAAGCAAAAAATTATACAGTTATGCAAATTAATGTAAATGAATGCAGAAGTCCAAGCACACATTTTTTTTTTGTTGTAAAGAGAAAAAATTAGTACTTGATAATATTATTGAATTTTTTTAATTTTTTTATATTTTTATTGTAAGAATGGCGATTATAATGTTGTTAATAAACACAAATAACATATAACAGTGTATTTTAAGATAAATTTCTTAAGTTTTGTTATTGAGACTAAAAAAATGAATAATTTTTCTTTTTAATTTTGTATATGAGTGCGTGTGTGTGGAAACAAAACAGTAATTAATTTTATATATAATTATATTTTTAATTAATATTAGTCCTATAAATATATATATATATTCTATTTTTTATCACTTTAAAAATCAATAAAATTTAATGAAAAAACAACAATTAACTACACGTGCGGCGTGACATCATCAACGCGCAATTAAATTAAAATACAATTTTACTAATTTATTCGAATTAAATTTAAAATGTACGTTATATATATATATATAAAATATCTTAATCCGTAAATTTATTAAAATAATTTAAGATTAAATTCTTGAGAATCGAATTGCATATTGTTTTTTCATTACATGTCAATTGCTTATATGTATAATAATATGTATTATGGAAAAAAAAAATTAATAATATACCAATTGGCATTATGTCAAATTATTGTTTAAACATTATTTTCATTACCATCATATCGTCTCAACAATCGTCATCATTATTATTCATAAATATTCCTGTATTTGTGAAAATTTTCGGGAATATAACACTATATTAGTATATATAAAAATGTGTATAATGTATATATTTATTCAAACACTACTTACGCACTATTATTACGTCTTTTTTTTTTAATCTCAATCGCAAATAAATATCATATACAATTTTTTAATAACTAATATAATTTCTAAAAATCTTTTTACGAATCGCATTTCTTATAACGAAATAAAAAAAAATAAAAATTTAATTTAATCATAATCTTTCAATTTTCTCCGCGAATCTCATGCAACTAATTTTTATCCTAATATAAACAATTTTACAATATTATTTTATTTTAACATACATTTTATCAATTGCATTGCATTTATCAAAAAATAAAATATCCAAACAAGATGTACAACATCTTCCGACATATTATATAATCTCTAAAATATTTATTTGTATACATTTAATTATATTTTATATCATATATATTATAAATGAGTATATATATATTTGAGTTTACATTAAAAATATTCATATAATTATTAATTATTATTAATGTTTACAAAAACAACCATCTTTAGAATTTTCTTTAATCCAATTTAAATATCGTGTTACTCTTGTGTATACACCGGGATAGGCTGGTCGTGCACAACCATTACCCCACGATACTATACCAATTAATTCATACCGTTTATCAGTAGTTCTTTGTGCTATTAAAGGTCCACCTGAATCACCCTAAAATTTATAAAGTCATCATATATACAAAATACTATATAAGTTTTGTAATTAACATATATTTAAAGAGAATCAGAAAATTATATAATAAAAAAATATAAATTACTTGACATGAATCTTGTTTTCCAACGCCTGGATATCCAGCACATAACATATTTTGAGTTATCATTTTTTGTGTATAATTTGTTTCTTTTACACAACGTTCATTTGTTATAACTGGTACTTGAACTTCTTGTAAAACACATGATGGTTTACCATCTTCTTTTAATGTTCCCCATCCTGTTGCTATTGCCTTTACATCAACATACAGATTATCTATAAAAATATAATTTCATATTAGTATAATTAAAAATATTTTATATCTATATTTATATAATCATAATTGTGGAAACGCTTTTCAGAGAGTCAAATGTTCCATTCAGTTTTGCCACATATAAGGACGAGTATTACATATTGTACAAAAGAATCGATTTTCCATTCTGTTTGTTTTGTTGTCAATACAAGCTTGAATTCAATCAATAATTGTCTCTGGTAACTGTAGGTAGGTTGACCAGATATTGAAATCGATTTTACTCTGTCGTTTAACGTCTGAATCAGATTAAGATTGTAAAACTAAACACATTTTTCATCTCCTGTAACATTACGATACAAAACTGATTTCTTTTGCTGCATTTCAACGGGAATTTAACAAGTAATTTTTTTTTTTCTTAAATTGGATCATTCAATTCATATAACATTTATTTTTCTTCCTGTCAAAGATTTCCCATGGATTCCAAACGATCAGATACGGATTTGTCGGAGTAAATTTTATTAGTCCATAGTTTAAATTATCAGTTTATCTAAAATTGAAAAACTAAAAGTAATGTTCAAAGAAGAAAAATAACCATAGTGAAGGAAATTTAATCAAAATCTTTATCTGAATATATAATTAGCAAAACATAACATGTGACTCGTACAGCAAATAATTATTTTGCATACTGTGTAGAAATGAATCAAATTTAAAGATCATTTAGTCATTGTAGAAAATAGTGTAACGACAATGGAATTATTGATTTATTTAAATATTTCGTGCTCTATCAATTCACTATTTGGATCCCTTTTAGTCTACCTAGCGAGTGGACTATGTGATTTTATTACATGTAGTAATTAATGTATATAGGAATGAAAGTGTCAGCATTCCGCACGTGAAATTCATAAGTTAATTAATTTAAAAAACTAGCTTAATCTCAGTCATAAAATAATTAATTCACCACCCTGTTTATAACAAAAAAAAACAAAAAGAAGAATAAAAACCAGAAAAACTGGAATCAAATTTTAGCAAAACATTTATTTCATAAACACAGAATAGATTTATATATATAGAAAAGATTCAATATTCCAAATATCGCTATGCCGTGTATAAGTAATAATTTATTTTATCTTTTGCAAGATTTTACGAGCATATTATAAATTCTTTTAAATCGGTAATAATTTATAAGGAAAAGACGAAATGCAAAATTCTTACAAATTTATATATATTTTATCATTAAAAGGTCGTTGACACAAAAACAAAAAAAAAAAAAACACAAATATTTACAGACGCCCACAAATCAATGGTTATACTAAATATAAATGCCACAAAAAAAAATGCTTTAAATGTTTTTCTTATTCATAATTTTTGCGACAATTTCTGTATATAATGCGTGTAAAAGGTGTGCTGTTTTTATTGTAAATATATGCAAAGTATATAAGTTAATTATTTTTATTTATATAAATTATGAGAATTTTAACATTATCTTACTTGAATTTTCTGGTAAACAAATTGGCCTAATAAATTCGGTGACTGGTACTCTATAGTTAAGTCGTAAAATTGCAATGTCATTATCAAAATTGGAAAAACTAAATGGTTGTGCAATTGCACGTAATACAAAACGTGTTTCGGGTAGAACAGAAACATTACAACGATCATGTTCTCCAAATGTAACTTTTATCATAAACCACATAAATCTGAGAAATACAAAAAAAAACAATTATATAAAATAATAATAATATTAAAAATATACATTTTATACCAATTAATTAATAAACAAAATAAATAAAATTTGTTTTTAATCTTTTTAGTATATAAATAATTCATTTAGATCAATAAAATTAAAAAAAACGTATGTTAATAACACTACTAATAATTATATTATGTGTCCGTTTTGTCCTTTTTTTATACGTGTTTAAAGTTAAAACGAAAAAAATATTTTAAATTATATTATTGTAATAAAATATCTACGCATTAGGAATGAATTTAATATAATAAAGGAAAGGTCAACATTCTGCATAATTTTATTATATATTCTTAAATGTATTTTATTTGTATTTTAAATTATAATCTTTTCACAGTCATTATATATATATGTTGTGTATATATAATAAATATATATATATATGTATAATTGTATAAATACTTTAAATTTAAAAAAAAACTGGATATACTAAAAATTAAGACACAATAAAATTTCCAAATTATCACCACAGGTGACGCAAAATATTAAAAAATTTTACATTTTATTTAGTTCGAAAAATAATTTTTTTTTTCTTTCATTATTTATTTATTTATTTAAAATATTTTATTAGTTTCTTTTTTTTTTGTTTTTATTACTATATTATAATTAAATTTTTCTCGTGTATGTGTCTAATCTAATTCATATATAATTAATTTAATAACAACATACCCTTTAACACAATGAGCAGCTGTTAAAACGTAACGATCATTAATTAACATTCCACCACAATAAAAACGACTAAAATAACTTAATCTTGCCATCCATGGAAATTCATTCATTCCAGCTTGAAAACCACCAACTATTCTTGTTTCATCGTTACGAATACCACAACCTATAAAATTCCAATTTATGTAGAAAAAATTATCATTCCACTATTTTTTTTTTTTTTAATTTATTATTATTATTTTAAAATCTTTTTTTCTCTTTACAAAACTAAAGTAATACATTTAATGAATGATTCATTATTTAAATACCATACAAATGTTAAAATATGTATAGAGACAGACATGTAATAAATTAAATAGGAATGAAAAAATAAACATATACCAGCTATTATATTATAACTATATAAATAAGAATATCAAAAAATTATTTTAAGAAGTGTTAATTTATTATTTAGCAAATAATTAATTTTCTATTTTCTAATTTTAAATTAAAATATATAAATTTATGCAAAATTCATTTCTTTATAAATAAACATTAAATTTCATTTAAGTTATATTATTTGTCATACACATTACCATTATTATAATTTTATTATTAAAAATATTATAAAAGAGTGATTGATAATCATATAAAATTAAATTTGTATTAAAATGATAATAATAATATATTGTAATCGAGATTAACGATAAAAAAATTAGATTATATATAGTTAATCTCATCATAACATTAACTATTAATAAGATATGCTGTTTATTATAATTTTATAAATGGATCTTTGAAGTATGCAAATACAAATGTGAAAGAAATACAATATTAATTTAATTTGTTTCAATTAAATTAAAATAATGAAAATGTTATTCGCACGATTGGCATTAGAATTAGATTTAATAGACAACAATTATTTATATTATTATTTGTTTATTTTTTTTAATAAATAATCAATCGCATATACATTTATTATAAATATGTACAAACATATATACTTACTACAATTACAACGACCTGATGGTGTATCATGACTTGCTGCACGATTATTATCACCACCATATCCAAACATTCCAAAATATTGTTTTAAATTGTTTTCAACATTATTATTACTTCTTGATTCAATCATAGTATCTTTTTTATTACTATACGCCTCATATTGTCCCGGTATTGTAGAATAACCTGAACAAAGTACGAGTATACTGCACGATGATATTATCAGAATTATTAATTTTTTATAATTCATATTTGAGTTATGCATATTATTATCAATTTATATAATTAATACCACCACACAAAATAATACTATATTTATAATTTTCAAAATAGAGACTATCACAATTCGAATTTTATCTATATGCAGAATATTATATAAATAAATAATAAAACTATTTTATACACACTGATATTTAAGACAATAATTATAAAAAAAAAAAACAAATTAATATATTATATATTTTATTCTTATTTCACTAAAATCACATTACAATAAAAATTTATAAAATTAAAATAATAATAATAATTATTAATTAAAATTAAGTTTTTACACAAATCCACATATTTTAATTTTTTGATTTTATTATATTCTTTACATATTTATAAAATTCTATTAATAAATATTTTGCTACTGTATAATAATAATAATAATAATAATAATAATAATAATAATATTGTAGTATTCACAAAATTAATTAAACTATATTTATTTATAAAAAATTAAACTAACACGTTCAATTCAATTGCCAGTCAGAAAGGCCACTGATCGCTGTTTGATCTTCAGGTATTCAAGTTCAACAGAATTTCTTCAATATAACAAGTAGTTTAATACAATGAAGAAATCAACTCAGCTGTTTTTAATATGCGAGTTCTATGGTTATATATGTGTATTTTATTGCATATATAACCAAAGTTATATAAAACTAACAATACATATATGAATATTAAAAAATTATTTATATATTATATATAGATAGATAGAGGATACAGGTGTTTAATGGCAACATTGTAGTACAATATTTTAGTAAAATTTATGCATGTAGTATTTTATTTATTTAAATTATTTATAGCTGCAGAATGTATTTGTATATAGTATAATTTAAAATACATATACATTATATATGTAATTGTAGTATATATTTAAGAAATATATACATTACAAGTTAATAATTTTTTAAAAAATTTAATTGTACTAATTTATAAGCGTATTCATATATGGTATATAGTGAGTGTATCCCACCATTTACCGGAAAACAAATATACATATGATGGGTACGGTATATATATATATATATGAATAATCAATAATATATATAGATGAATACATATAAGTAATAAATTGAACTATATAGTCAGTACTGGAACACTGCAAATAAGTTATTTATTTCACATTTCAAATAATTTTATCATTAATTATGCGTTTAATGATGATATATTTATATATATATTTATTTCAATAATAATGTATAAAATGCATATTTTGCGGATGCTCATAATTTAACGACAACGTATTATATATTGAATTGAAATATAATAAAGTTATAAATGCAATATATTATTGTTTAAAACTTAAAATTATTAAAAATTAATAAACTGTTACAATTAATTTCTATATTTATATATATATTACTGTTTATTATTAACTATTGAATTATAAATGTAATGACTTTACAAAATGTAGCTATATCTACGGACATGAGTATATAGCAATAATAATTATTAATTAAAAGTTTTAAAATTATAAAATTGAGAACATAATTTGTAAATTTCAAAATTTAAGTTTGATCAAAAATAATCCTAACTATTGCAATAAAACCATAGTATATATATTAATTAATTATCTATTTGGATTTTTGTGTCCTAAGTGAAGGTAACTAATATTCGGTTTATGTTAACATTATGCTAAGATGATATCGTTGTATCCATAGTAAAGTTAACATAAATCGACTATTTTCCATCACTTAAAATGAAAAACCCGAATAGATATAAATACTATGTTGATTAATATTCCCAAAATTAAAGTCGTGTATCATTTTTTTTACATTAAATTTTAATTATTTAATTAAACGTGTTGTTTTAAATATTAATAATTTTTCCAATGGTTAAAATTATTGAATAATAAGTTTACATATTTTATGGTTTTTAAGTTAAAAAGGAATTTATTTTATATTTATAAAAAAGGGTTAAAAATGTTGAAAAATTTTTATTCTTATTTACATACATTCTAGCGAAAATAAAAACAACATGTGAATGAAGGAATGTGTGAACGTTTTAAAAATGATTCGTATAAATCAATGAACGATGGTCAACATAAACTACAGTCGTCCAACAACATAGAAAACTCATGAAAATGTGAAGAAAATCAAATCAAAAAGCATTTCTGACAAAATGTGTTGTTGTCATTGAATCGGTAAAAGAAAATTCAAAGAAATAACTGATCAATACCAAAAGACTGATTTCTATTGACTGAATTAAACGTTGACGCATCTATCAATATGTATATTTCATCAAATTCAGACTACATTGAAGGAGACAAAATTAATATTGAATATATTGACCGGATAAAAGGAATAAATTGTCTTTTCGTTCACTAGTTCGGGTTCGAGTTATTTTAATACAAATATTTTTACCATTATCTTACAAATTAAAAATTAAAAAAACATCAAAAACAAATAACAATTTAGTTGTAATTGAGAGCTATAAAATTTGGAAATTCTTTCAAATAAAAACCAAAAAAATAGAACTACTATTATATACACTTAAATTTGTATATCAGGAAAAAACATTACCAATGCCAACTGCTAACCAAATATATATATTATTTATATAGCATATTGAAAACGTGGTGCTAATATAAATAAAATATAAATTGTATATATGTATACAACATTCTTTCTTTTTTATCGTATATACTCATATTACTCATTATTACATTACATACCTTTTAATATATTATTATTTTTCTATTTCAATTGCAGTACTGATATGTATATGTAATAGAAAAAAAAATTATAAATAAATAAAAATAATAAACATAAACTTGAACTCACCTTCTTATAGTTATACTTGATTTGAAATAACATCCATTACAGTTATAGATTCACCATAAATTCATTCTCGTATTTCGTATAATAATATTCAACATAAATTTAAATTACATAATTGCTTTTGCGATCGTATTTATTATATATATTCATATTACATATATATATTTGTGTAGTGACTACATCTTATTACTCGCAGTACAAGTACAACTAACTATTACTAATATTACAAACAATATATATAACTATTACTTATTATACCTATATTTTATTATTCTTTATATATATGCTGTGCGTTTATATATATTTTCATTTAATATGTAATTGAAAGTTCATTTCTAATGGAATTGATATCATAACAGTGTAAATGAGGAAAAAAAATTTGCTGTATGTACCACACTCGCATATTAAGTTTGCGATACGAATAGTTTATTAGTAGAAATTAATACCCCATTATATCTCTTGTGCAAATATAAAAGAATAATTACGTATATATTTTATAATATCAATTAGATTTAGTATATTTACGTTACGTTATTTTCTGTAAAATTTTTTCCTTTACAAAACTATAATTATTATAAATTATAACGAATTGTTACACTGTAACCATGTTGATATAGTATACATCTATCGAAAACAAAATTATATGGTTTAAAGTATATACGTAGACGCATACCTATTAATATTATATAAATTATTGTATGAATAGTAAATATTCTGAAATTCAAATAGACTACATACATATAAACATAAATTAAAAATTAGATATATGATAAAAATGAAAAGCCACCGCATGGTAAAAAATGGCAGGAACATTGTATAAAGTGAAAAAAAATAGTAAATTAAGTGAAACTCGTTTTAGTGATGTTCTTTCTTATTATTTCTTCTGTTTCGGTTTGTTTATTTCTTAAATTAATCTTTTTATTTACATTTTTTATTTGATATAATTTTTTTCATACGTTTATATATTCTCAATATATATACGCAATATACTAAATACAATAAAAACTAAATAAAGAATAATATTGGCTTGCCCAAAAAAAATTATAAAATTATTGCTAATACATAATAAAAAATACAATGTACACATATACCAATTTATATAAATAAATATGCAATTATAATATTCAAACAACGAAGGGAACACATGGTGGTGGGTGGTATGATTTTGCAATTTTGTATGCAGTTTTTGATACATAGTTCATTAATATAATTTATCATAAAATATAAGATGATTTTCATACAGTGCGATGTGATTATAGGTATTCTCTCTTTCTTTAACAATGAAGTTCTTAATTTTTTTACAACGTACCCATTTCTTCACACACAGCATGCATACATTTTTAGGTTGTTAGATTGATCTTTTTTTTCCGGTAAATGTATTCCGATGAATACCCATATATTTTTTTAATTATTTGGACTAATTTCTCCCAAATATTAAGAAAAATATAGTGAAATTAAAAACTAAATGCTATTTCTCAGACTCCACCACTGCACTGCAACTACTCTAGTAACAATTTGTCCGTACTTTGAAAAATGAGGAAAATTTCCAAAGAACAAATCCACATATTTTTGCATGGAAAAAATATATTGGAATCTGTTTAAAGACTGTCCATAGATTTTCCACTTAATATAATAGTATTTTATAATAAAAACATCTAATTTAATATCCAAATGTTTAAAAATTATAATGTTTTATGATTCCATTGCAAATTTAATAATGTCTTCAAATTTAGGCATCCTATATATAGTTACATTATTTGTTAAGGGGTTAAAGAATAATATATATAATAAATAATTCTAAAGAACGAATAAAAAATGTTATGTAATTGTGTACGTTAAAATTCCTTTTGTTAAATGATAATAAAACTGACTGACATAAGTTAATATTATATATGTATTCTCTTATATATGTAAATAAATGTGTATGATTTTGTGGTTGGCTATTAAAATGTTGATTTTATTATACGCTCTTATATGCACTTTTACTTTGTTCAATCACAATATTTTACCAATCTATATTCTATACATATTTGATATATTGTACATTACTAATATAAACCACAAAACATTTATTATGTACTTAAAATTTAAATCAATTGTACAACATTGACTATAATAAAATAAATATTTATATTAAATCGTTATATTTTATTTTATTTTTTTTTTAGTTAATGTTCTAATTGCATTTAGTGGTTTTATGACCTAATCGATAAACTATAGTAATACCTTGAACATATATGTATAACTTCTTCTTTCTGAGAGAAAAACTGCAATCATTTTTAACTTATAGCATTATTAATTTGCATTAAAAATTTATTTTTAATTTATGTGTGGCAATTAAAAAGAAAATTTTACAAATAATTTGTTTTTTCTGCAAAATATTTCGTTTTAATTTTTATATTGAATTTGATGAACGCATTGAATAAAAAATTTATTACAATACTAAAAATATTAATTTCTTATGTGATAACATATAAGAAATGAAATATTAATTCATTTTTATCTTAAATATACATCGATTTATGTTATACATTTTTAAAAATAACAGTAAGAATCCTTTCGAAATTTATCTTAAAATAAAAATAAACATTAATAGCTATATGTGAGGGTAGTTTGGAAGTTTCCCTGTTATGTTAATTTTATTTGTCAATAATAGCCAATTTATTGCAATACTAACTTATTTAAAATATACTTTTATCATGCGTATATATATAAAATTTGGGCAAATTATGAATGAATTTCGTTCCAACAAGACATATTTTTAATTAGTGTAGGATATTTTTTTATTTAAGCGCAACGCAACTTTGTAGTTATTTGTTGGCTTATCGGCATATACTTATGTTGATTGACGCAAAATTATGTGTAAGTAATTCTGCATCTGATTGTAATCCCACCTCGAAAGCCACAAAATAAAGCCACACGTTTATTTAAACATCTTTGTTACTATTATATATAAGTGATGCTATAAACCTTTCAGTAAATATAATGAATATATCGGAACAAAAATTGCCTCAACTGTTTTTGTTTTATTGTAGGAAACAAACTTTCCAATCTGCCCAGTAAATATATGTATATATGAATTCTGATTTAGTATTATACCTTAATATATATTTTGTTAAAATTATTATATATTTTGTATCAATTATTTCACTTTAAATAAACAAATACACATAAATAATTTACTTTCATAAAAAAAAAAAACAATTTTAT
Source organism: Bibio marci (assembly GCA_910594885.2). NCBI lineage: Eukaryota > Metazoa > Arthropoda > Insecta > Diptera > Bibionidae > Bibio > Bibio marci. The sequence continues at coordinate 12,883,654 of OU343114.1, forward strand.
TTTTAATTCAACTGCATTCTCTACTGAAATTTAAAAAAAAAAGTAAACTAATAAAAATGACTGTGTTTTTATTTACATTATTATTATCCTCTTCCAAAAAAATTGCATTATATGAACTAACATCAACAATAATATAATAATAAATAATAAATATGTAATTTCACACTGCGTCCAAAAGAATAGTTTACACAATATATTTATTTCTGTTCTGTTTCATTATACAAAATGATTCTTCCTTTTTTCCTGTTTTAAGTTAACTTGCCAATAGCCAGAATGCGTAAAGATATACTATACTACTATTATTATACAAAATAAATGATAATAAAAAAAACATACATATATTGATTTTTTTCTCATCATTGTTAACATTTAAGCAACGTAATGATTCCAAAAAACCGATAATAAATTAAGTGATTTTTCCAGTTTTCTTGATTTATCAAAATTAATAATACCCAAAATATCACTGTTATATTATTTACGTAATATATTTATATATGGAATATATTCAGAAAAAAATAATTAATTCAAAGTGATTAATTTAATAACGAAATTAAAGTTTATCGGATTAGTTGGAAAATGTATATTTTATCACGATATAAAAAGTAAAAAACTTTAACTTTTACATTAAACTTTTTTAACAAATTTCATAATGGTAATAAATGAAATAAGTTGCAAAAATCCCATTATAGAAACAGTTTATCGGTTTCTCGGTTTCTGTATATGTGTACGTTACTTACAGATGCTTAATGTCAAGTTTATAAAAGTTTCAATGTGCATAAATTTCAATTATAATATAATATAGTTACATATTATTGTGATATCCCTAGTAACACTGTCCGTAGTTTGTCCGCATTATATGTAGTAGTCCGTAGTTTCAATCCGAGGAAATATCTAGGAATTTCTTACGGATGTCCTCTAGAATTTTATATGATGAATGTAATCCTGTCCATGGATTTTTATAAACAATTTGCTTGGATTATCCGTATATTTCCCATGATAATTTCTACGGATTCTCCTTAGAATTATTTTTCGTTGCTATTTTTCCACAGAATGTCCATAGAATTTATATTGATATTTTTTGTGAATAGATCCACGAATTTAGACAAAAATATTTTTGGATCGTCCATATATTTTGGCAGGTAATACCCTTGGATTATCCCTATTAGCAGAATAAATTTTCTTTTGAATCACTGTCTTGAATAATTGGTGAAATAAATTATGAATACAATACGGCGGATATATGTTGGACATATTACCCTGACAATCCAAAGATTTCAATTGATCTAAATAAAATACTATTAATTTAAGTGGAAAATCTATGGACATTCTTTGGAAAAATTCCAATATTTCTTTTCCAAGGAAAATATGTGGATTTTTTCCACTCAAATTTTCATCATTTTTCAAAGTACGGACACATTGTTACTAGGGATATTTATAAACATACATAACATAGATACATAGATATAGCCATACAAAGGCATTATTCATATATATACGTATGTGCATAAATAAGCCTATTTTAATGCTTATCTATATAAATATATATACAATAGATATTTACTATAGAAAAATAAGCACGGCGGCGGTAATAAATCAAATGAAAATGACACAAACTTAGATGGTATTTGATACATAGAAGAAAAATTTCACATTATTAAACTAAATTTATAGATAACATTCTGTAAATTTGAAATCTATACGCTGGGACACTTTTCTAATGTTACCCAATCAATAATATTAGGAAAGTGTCCCATAGTCATACCCAATCAAAAAATTACTTAGAAAATTATATTTTTTATTGACTTATTAATTGAAATCAATTATTTTCTAACCATGAACTTAATTTAACAATTATTATTTTGTACTCAATAATACAGATTACAGATTATTTTAAATATACTGTGTATTTTTCCTTTATTTATTGGTTTATTATTCTGTTACAAAAATTGCATTAAAATAATACAAGTTGTATAATAAATATGTGAGTGTAGTTAATATAACTATGTTGAAATGTTAAAAGGGTGAAAATATTTTTCGTTTCTGTATCTACATTCTAAACATGCATAGAACCTATAAATCTTATTGTATTATTATTATATAATAAGTATAAATAAATATACGTATTTCAACAGAAGAAAATTTATTCTCTTCTTTTCGTTATTTAAAGAATTGAATAAATATAATTTTAGTATTATTAAAATATTTACATGTTTGATTTTTTTTTTTTTTGCTATATGTGTAATATATATTGATATATAAAAGTATTATATTTATATACAGGTTAGTTCTACCAGTTTATTTGCTACCATAGTGTAACAATTCATGTTTTTCGTACATTGAACTTTATCATATATAATGGTTTCACTTCAACGTACGCATCACATTTCAAATGTTTTAATTTTAATGCACTTTATATACATGTATTTAAGTATATACTTAATTATTAATATTTATTTATAATATTTATTTTCATGTATATAACGGATACTCTGTTAGCTAAATATATGACAACAAATTCCTAACATTTATATTTATTAAAAGCGTTTTTTTTTTGCGTATAATCATATTTACACACTTTTAAAATTTAAAAGAAGTTCTATGCGCAATATACTGTCAATACAAAATGTATATTAGACATGAGTAGACACACTTAAAAAACATTTTATTATTATTGTTATTATTATTATTATTATTATTATTATTATTAATTAATAAGATGCACAAGAAATGCCATTGTTCGATATTAAAATTTAGAACAACCAAACAAAACATGCACTAATCATTCACTTAAATTTATTATTACTGAAGTGTACATATATACATTTTTTTCCACGCAACAAAAACGGCAATTAAATTTAAGAATCAATGCTTTTGTTATATTATTACAATATACTTATTATTATTATATGTTTATAAATAAGCTTAACAAAGTATTATCCATTAATGCATTTATATAACATTCGTATGGGTATACATGTACATATATATATATATATATATATAGGATGTGACTTGAAAGTTTAGTGTTTTATAACATATGTCTCAAAACTAAAGTAGATAAGTGCACGTTTGTTAAATGTCATAAATGCATTTAATTTTACTAAATTTTATTTTATTACAGTCTGCGAACACCACAGCTACACGCATAAATAAAACTAAAATAATGTTAAATTCAATGAGCTTCTTAAAAGGAAAACCATATATTGATAAATGCTTTGTATTTTATATTGTATTTTTATAAAAACTATCTTAATTGTCAAATATACAATCTCCAAATATTCCTTTACGTGTTCCCAACGTGTTACTAACTTTTTGATACCACATTAATAGAATGATAAAGGTTTTCCTTCAAAGAAGTTGGTACAGTGATTTTAGATGTGATGTTCTTGCCATTCAAACTAATTTTCAGAGTTCCGAATAGATGATAGTCAAAAGGAGCTATATCTGGAGAATATTAATGAAACGTTAATTTTTCACCAAGCCGAAGTAATTCATAGTAAATTATTTCAATTGAATTTCATATAAAATAAGCAATAACACCTTCATTACGAAAGTAAGCCAGCTTTAGAAGTACTTAGTCTCAAGGGCTTTGTCGTTGAAAGGTTGTTGTTCATAGGATGCATTTTTCATTGCATATTATCATATATACGATCAAAAAAAAAGCTTATTTCTATGACATTTAAAAGGAGAAACTAATTTGGGTTGAGTGATCATATTTATTCTTTCAGTCAATAAATGTATGATATCTAGCTTGGAAGTGAATCCAACCTTCTTTAAATTACACTTACAGCACTTATTTTCCATTAAAGTCACAATAAAATAATCAATAGTTAAATAGTTGGTTGTAATCATTAGAATCAAAAATCACGAAATCAACTAAAACATTTTTTTATTGCTTAGTATGGAGACTACAATTCAAATAAACAGCCTGAATTCAATATAACCAAAATAAAATCAAATATTACGTTAAGCTTATATCTATATCTAAGAAAATATGGAACGAAATTATGCATTCATCCAATATTTTGTCACAGAGAAGTATTTTTTTAAACAAAACTAAAAAAAATTGTTTGTTTTCAATCGATTTCTTTTTAAAGTTAATTAAACTACTTATGTACAATAAATTTTTACATTAAATAAAAACACGCAGTAATAAAAACAATCAAAAAAATCAATATAAAATTGTATTATTTGTGTGTAAAAGTAGATTTACCATAAAATGGAAAAAGTACCGTCAAAACCGTCGGAATTTATGTCACATTAATTTATAAAATCAAAATATTTTTTAATAAACTTAAACGAACTGATTTTTATAATTTTTGAAAAAATTTTTTCATTTCCTTTTAAAAACGTTACATTATAAAAATCCCTTTATACATTTCAGGCATACGAATTGATTTTATTAGATTTCAAAGACGGTTAACATAATTTAAATACAAAAATATTATATATTTAGTACCCCAAGACAGTTTTTGCTTGTCCTATGAAATTTACTTTTTGGGGTTTAGACCGCTGTAATCCTGTAATATTAGGGTAACGAAATTTTCATATTATATCTGTGGTGATTTTTACATAGAATAAGTTTATTAGGAGTAGAATTTATTTCATACAGCATATATTACATGACTACTACATATACAACATCAAAACGTAATTGTCATGAAAGTAACGTTATGTTGTGCATTTGACTTGATGACAATGGGGTTGCCATAGAAAACAAACTTCTTCCTTTGGTTATTTTCTTTATTAGGATGAGCAAATGTTATTCACCCAAATGTAGAATATGTATATTAATTTGTTGATATCGGGTGTACACCAAAATTTCAATATTTAACAATTTTTATATTTATATAGTAAACGAAAATCAGCTTAAATTATGTCGTCTACCTACAATAAAATATGTGTAAATTTCTTTTTATAAATATTTGTATAATTGGGTATATGTGTCATCTAAAAATGTACGTGATATGGATTTAAAATCAGACAATAATAATATGAAAAAAATTATGTTTATATAAGAAATGAAGTATATAGCAAAAAAAAAACAGACAAAAAAATTACAATAAATAATTTTATAATTTATTTTATAGTATAGTTGAAAGTGAATTGCACAATTCATTCAAATCGTCTTATTTTAATTTTAAAAATCTATTTTATTTTTTTTTTAACTATCTTTGGCATAAACATCCATCTAAATTTGATCTCAGCCAGGGTAAATATCGAGCGACACGAGTATATACACCAGGATAACCAACACGTCCGCAACCTACACCCCATGAAACAATTCCTAAATTTGTAAAATAATTATAAATAATAATAAATACTTACAAAATATTTCAAAAATCTCTCAGTTATTATTTATAGTATGTTTATGAATTGAGTACATTACAATTATTCGCATATCCTCATTAATAATACACAAAATTATAAATATTTATTATTATAGATATGATTCGCGATATATTGGTTTTATATATGCATTTAACTATTTCCTTTGTGATATAATAATTGGTATACTAACATCCAAGCGAATAATATTTTCATATTATTCAAAAAAACAATAATATTTACTCGTTTTTTCACTTACCAATAATTTCATGTTTTTCACTATTTGCAACTAATAATGGTCCACCACTGTCACCTTGACATGAATCTTGTTTACCCTTTCCAGCACAAATCTATATAGCAAATTAATTAACATTAAAAAATGAAATTTTCAAACAGTTTAGATTTAAGAAATTTGTATAAGAAAATCACTTGCCATATTTGGTGTAATCCTTGAAGAACGGTATTTCATATTTCGACATTGAAGTAATGATAAAATTGGCACTTTAACATGTTGTACAATGCCAGGCAATGTGCCGCCTTCTGATGTGCGACCCCATCCAACAGCTATACCTAATTTTCCTGAATTTTAGAAAAAAATCAAAATGTTGTATATATTGTAGTTAATAATGGTAAATAAATACAAATGTATATAGTTATATATAAGCGTACTCACCTGCTGGATCAGCTCCGTCCAATGGAAGACAAACTGGACTTATATTTTTTGTAAAATTTACTGTTTTTCTTAATTTAAGTAAAGCTATATCATGATTATACGTATTGGAATCAAAATTACGATGTCTTATGATCGAAGATACAGCTCTCATTATTGCTTTTGATTCAGTTGTTATAAATTGATCATGGTCACCTAATATTACACGTATTTTTGATCGTCGAAGTCTACATTTATAAAATATTAAATAATTATAAATAATAATAGAAATACTAGATAAATGCAAATATGTAATAAAAAATACCTTCTAACACAATGAGCTGCTGTTAACACATAATCTGGTGATACTAATGTTCCACCACAATGAAATTGACCATCATATACTAAACGTGCAATCCATGGATATTGATTTATACCAGTTGGACGACCACCTACTATTCTGATTTCCTGATTTGCTGCACCACACTCTGGCGTAAAGAATCATTTTAATTTTCATCATTATTTTATGGTAATCATATTTTTGCAATTTAAAATTTAAAATTATATTATGAATTGCATATATTTAGGAAAATATTAAAAATGTTAAAATATCAATAGAAGATAGTGGTTGTATTTAAGATCATTCGTTTTAAATATTACACTAATGTTTCATATACTTTTATGATATATTATTTGCAAAACAGAAAATGTTTTAGTTTTTAAAAATATTCATTAATCTTCCACGATCATCTCGATAGCTGGGTTTTTATATGGATTAATTTTCGAATAATGTATTTGTGTAGTTGAAATTATGAAGTGTATTCCTCACTTTACGTGTAAATCCAGCAGAAATACTATGCTAATTCATTGTATTTGAATGACTGAGTTTTTCAAGTGTTGTGAATGAATGAGTATTTCATGGGTTCGGTATTAGTGGAATTTTCATGGATTTAGAATGATTAAGTTATTCATGATTTCGGAATAGGTTAGTTTTTAATTTGTTTTGAATGATCTTGATAATTTTTCATGAGTTCGAAATAGTTGATGTTTTTCATGGTTGCAGAATGGGTGAGTTTTTAAGGGGTTAGGTATGGGTTAATTTTATTTGGTTCGAATGGTTGGTTTTCATTGGTACATTAGTAAATTTCGTATGGTTAAATAAATTATAGACTTCCATTTTAATTCTAGATGATGGATAATCTCAAGTTGTGAAAATGAGTTCGTATTTCCCAAACAAAATTGTTTGCATATAACCGATAATATGGACTTTTATGGAATACTAGCAAATAGATCAATACTAATTGTGAATATCATTTGAAAGAAACATTTCTAAATTCTTCCATTCCTAACAATATTTATTATAGAATTATTTATTTCCAATTGTGTTAGTAAAATTCTACGATATTTATTGTCACTCTAATGATTATAACATAATATAAATATTTGTCTATACATCAAAACTTTCCATAAGAACTATATGCTTCAAATTACGACCACACCTATTACGCCGGCTATTGTGAAACTACTTTTTTCCATTCAAAGAATAGTTGAAGATAAAACTTATAAAATGAACTAATAAAACATTTTGTAACAACTATAAATTGAAATTATAACATATTATATGGTATAATAGTAATTACTTATATATTGTAGATTTCATTAGTAATGTGGCAGTCTTTAACTTCAACAGGATGACCTGCACATGAAAGTTCTTTACTTTTGAATGAAAAATCATTAGAATAAGATTTAGTAAAACAATTTTGATAGTGGCGCTTTTTTAATGTTTTCATGATTATATGAACCATTTGATTTTTATCGGAGAATACTGAACCAAATGCGATTTGACGTCATAGTATCATTAATTAAATTCTGACTATTGCAGAAGTATTATGCAAAGAACAAAATTATTGGTAATCTGATGTTGCTTGGTTAGGATTATATATAAATATTAAACGATGTAACACATGACAATCAAACTCCAATAATATATTTAAGATTTAACAATACTGATCGCCTTTCTAGAATTATATTGTTCCATGGTGGTAAGCAGATGAGATTATAAAGAATTATTACATCCAGATCTCTGCTATTAACGTGTCGTGTCCTATAACTCGAATATTACGGAATATATAGTCATATTTGAGTGAAAAATCATTAGAATATATTGACATATTGTCACTATATTAAGGCTTTGTCATCAAACACAGAATATAACTTTCCGAATACGAAAATATATAATTAACAGTGTAATACACAATTATTTTTAGTCCTTAACCAAATAGTATTAATTTATTTAATTTATTTGACAAAATTTTAAACAAAAAAAACCATACCACAATCACATTTTTTAAAATCAGTAGCATTTTCCTCCTCATCATCGTCATCATCATCAATGGATACAACTGGTTGTAGTCCAAATAGAGCATCAAACAAAAATTTCCCATTACGTTTTAAACCGGTAACAGAAGTTTTATTATAATAATAAGAAGCATTAACTTTATAAATATCACAAAAACATAATATTATAATGAATAAAATAAAATAAACTATTTTCATTTTAATATGAAAAAAAAAATTTCACTTTCATTAAAAAAAATAGAAAAAAAACTTATATCTAAAATTTGTATAACATTTCACTTTGTTTTTAAAAAAATTTTAAACAATTTTTTGTGTGTATTTGTATGTTAAAAATACTATATGTATGTATTAATATTATTAATTATAAATAAATTCACTATCTATAGCTCCGATGATTTCATTATTTAATTAATTTTATTTACAAATAAACAGATAATGGATTATTTATTTTTTTTTATATTAAATAAATCGATTTCATTTTAAAATAATTCTTAAAAATGTTTTAAATGTTTTTTATATTCTATATCACACTATTACTACTCTACTGCAATATCACAATAAATATATATAAAATTAAAATTATATTTTAAATAATATTCCTTTAATTAAAAGATAAAAAAAGAAAAAAAAATAACTTCATTTTTGTAATTATTTTAAGAACAGAAAAAAAAATGCTCATGTAATAAAATTAAAATAATGTGTTGTCTTCAAGTGTATGCACTTACGATAAATGATTAAAGACATTTTCGTGTACGATAATGAATTCAAAAATATCGATATAAATATGCATATAATTGTTTATTCCTATACCTATACCACGTCGCTGTTCTTCTACAATACACATTTACACAGAGAGTACATACACATATTTTTACTTAATTTTATTTATTTTTTATTTTCTTAAATAAAAAGAAACAACTTTTACCATTATACATTATACATTGATTATCATAATAATGATATTAAATTAAATATTAATTTAAAAATGCAATAAATTAAATAATAACATACATTTTATTAATAAAACTGAAATTGTGAATATGTGTGCAGTTCAAAACCGGAATACGATGTATCATAAAAGCGAAATTTAATATAATATATTGATAAACAAAAGCTTTATTTATATTCAGTTTTTGTTTTTAATCTGCATGTACTATCGCTTTATAATTGTATATATGCACAGAAAATAGAACAATTCGGCATGACCGATGTGATCTTATATTATTATAATATTGTTGTACATTATTACATGCAAATCGTATACGTATAAATAAATTTCCCTTTTCTTTCATTGAATTTAAAATAATTAAAAAAATAAAGCATAATATAAATATTTACATTCCGTTAACATATGTGTGTATGAAATGTATATGATATACCATATATATATAGTATAATTAATATCGGATAATATAAATATAAACACATGGTCTATATACGTATATAGAGGAGATAGAAGCTTATATTAAAGAATTTTTCAATTTTTGATCGGAATATCGCTAAAATTTTCATATCTTGAAGTATGTTATAATATATCTTTATATTTATATCGAATAACAATCAATAGAATGAAAAGATTTGTATTGAACATATTGTAAAATATTGATCAATGCTCTGTCCATACATGATTATTTTCAGACGTTATATTTCCACACTGCATGCATTTGAATTACTAATGCAATTAAATATTATAATGCGCGATCGTATGATGAACATTGAATGACCAACTCTCCTACATTAATATAAAAAATATTTATAATAAATTAAATCTTGCAAATAATGTATGGAAATTGACATTAAATTTATTTAATATTCAACTAATAAGTATTTCACTTTTATTTTAATTAACACTTTTATATATGGTATATAATAAAATATTGTTATATTAACTATCCAGACACACACTTACACAGTTATTATTTGCATTTAACTAATAAACTTAACCATCATTTGTAATGTATACAATATAAATTACATATAAGTACGATATAATAGATATATAACTATAATTGTAAGACTCATTCACTCATATTTCTTTGTTTATGTTCTTTAATAAAAATATTAATTAGAGATTTTATAGATGTATAACATTATAGTTTCTTTCTCTTTAATTAATATATAATATTTAATAATATAAATAATAAATAAATAAATAAATAAATAAATAAATTATCGTTTAAAATAATAATTAAAATGTGCTGTTTGTATATATAAATACACACAATACGTAAGACGTATTATAACGTATATGTTTGCATATTTTTATAACCTATCCAAATTAATATACTTTCTTTGGACAGTATATTTATGAATTTAGCACAATGTAATATTTTTTTTTTATTATTATTATTATTATTATAATATTTATGAATTTAAAATATTTTTAGGTAAAAACTTGATTTTTAATTTTGGTTTATATTTTATGTAAATTATATATTTATATATGAATCACTAAATAAATATCACTTTCTGGATTATTATAAATATTACTTTGTCATCATATAATAATATTTCAATATTTGTACACCTCACTTATGCATAGAATAAAAAAATAACATTAATTACATTGAAGCATTCGTTTTATAATGCATATATAAAACACTAATTATAATTAAATAAATTAATTTATAAATCTATATAGATATTAATTGTATTGATTTTACAAAAATATTATGGATAAACATCAATTACAATCGATAAACATTTTATACACAGCAAGAGCAACACTAATTTTTCGGAAAACAAAACTTTACCATATGACTTAACCAATTGTACTGTTAACATAAATAAGATAAAATACTAAATGGTATATATCATTTCATATGTTATGTACAAACAATTTTAAGAAACTATATAGATATAAAAATAGTTGGGTTGAGTTACACTCTATAGTCTATATCTATCTATATAATAAAAAATACAGTAATAAGTCTTTTATTTTATTTTTAGTCTATTCTTAACACTTGATTTTATCATTACAAAATGACAAGTTGGTCTAAAAGAAAGGGATATTAAATAAATACATGAATTTTTAAATACGACACAAACTATATTTTAAACTAAATATATGTAAATGTATGTAACTTTCGCTAACATTACTACATCACTATTGGAGGAGAAAGCTATTGTTACTGATTGCTACGGAGAATTTTTCAAATATTAACAATTTTATTTTAAAAATATTTAATGAAAATATACAAGAGAGAAAAATCTATATATACATTTTTTTATACAAAAACTATACTATAAATATAAATTCACATATAATATTTTGTGTTGATTTATTCGCATAATTATATTGGGTTAGTAGTGGGAAAAGATAAAAATAATGTGAGACATAATGTAAAGGCATTATAAATATAAGTATATATAATTAACAATAATAAATCAATCTAATATTTTAAATACTATGACAAATTATCATAGAAATTATATAAATATTTTTTTTTTGTAGATTAAATTGAAAATGAAACTAAAATTATTAAATATAATTTTAACAATAATTGCTATACAAAATATATGAAATACGCAATTATAATTATTATGTAATAATAATTATATAATTATAATATTCATTATTATAAAATAGTCTGTAATTTGTATGGTGTAGTTACATCATATGAAATACATAAAAGGACTAACAAGGAGAAAATAAAGCATTGACAAAATTAAAATAATAAATATATGTAATAAATATTAATATTGAATGCAATGCTTATATATATCAAAATTATCAAATACATTAATATAAAATAAAAAAAACTATAGTGCTTATAAAAATTGGATCTTATGGCATCTATATCAGACATTCATTGCCTTCAAGTTGGTAAATTACTCTGCATTGGAGTAATTTAATTATTGTTATATTATTGATTAACCAATAATACGCTTAAGTATTATGACTAAATATTTCTCGACCTGACACTATTGAAACTTTCAATCTATATTTGTTTTGGAAATTTTAGTTCCATCTGACAATTCATTCCAGTAATAGTATCCCCAGCTAATACTGCAGTGTTATTGCTTTTTTTTTTAAAAATGAGAAAATATTAAAAATATTGGTAATACAATTATAACTACTCTGAATATTATTGTAAACTTTTTGTGTTGATGATGATCAAATTCATTGATTTAAATTACGAATTACATTCAACGTATTCAATCACTCTGATTATTATTTGTTCTCAAACCTGAAAAAATGCATGGCTGTAAAGCATTTTATATGAAATGTGCAAACCATTGCAGCAGAGGTATGATATTTTGCCGAGGTAAATATTATTCGAAAAGAAAAGTGCAATAACTGTATTGAACTTTCAGAAGATTTTATTTTAAGTTAAGTAATGCTAATGATATTTTATATATTATAACACAAAAGAAACATATTTTTTTTTTTTATAATTCTTATTTAATTTTATATATTATATAATAACAGCAATAAACATATTATTATACTACATTGTAATATATACATAAAAACATGTATAATTCAAAAATAAATAAATAGTTATATTATACTTAAATCTACAGGATTTATAATAAAGGTTTGACTAGAAAGTTGTTGGGTGGACCATACACTGGTGATAATCTTTACATATATCCATAAAAATATTCAATTCATTTACAAATCTTATTTTTATGCAAAGCGTATCAATTGTTTTTAAGCTGACTTTATAATTTTTTCCAAAAAATTTGTTCTTTGTCCAACTTTTGGAGCACATAAACATTGTTTACCCATTTTTTTCTTAATCCATGGTAAATAATTAACAACTCTTGTATAAATACCAGGTAAATCAGGTCGTGCACAACCACGTCCCCATGACACAACACCAATTAATTCCATACTGCCAGTTGGTCCTTCCATATGCATTGGACCGCCACTATCACCCTATATATAAATATATTTTTTTGGTTACAAAAAATATTTTTTTTAATTAAATTTCGAACCACAATTAATTTTATTTATATTGTACACAAATATAACAGTTTTGTATACATACCTGGCATGCATCTTTTTTACCATCATGATAACCAGCACACATCATATTGTCCGTAATTCTTGCACTACCATATTCCGAATTTAAACATTGTTCTTGTGTCCATACCGGTACTATTACAGACCGTGGTATTTGTGATGTTGGTTTAGATTCAGCTGTACGTCCCCAACCCGCTATTACGGCTAATGAGCCGGCAAAATCTTTGGTAACACCATTCGGTAAACAAGCTGATTGAATTGTTGGACTAAATTGAACAGATTTATCCATTTCCAAAATTGCAATATCATTATTAAATGAAACTATATCAAAATATTCATGATCATGAATTTTTTTAACACGTCTTATTTCTGAATAATCTTTTGTTATATTATGACCGCCCAAATAAATCTATATAATTAATTAATTAATTAAATTATTATATTATTATATATACGACAAAGTTAAAATATTTTAAAATTATATTATATAAAATATCAACAAACCCTAATTTCATTAGCTTCTATGCCATTAACGCAATGAGCCGCTGTTAATACATGATTTCTCGATATTAATGAAGCACCACAATATATTTTTCCTTGTCTAGATAAACCAACTAACCATGGATATTCATGAGCTGGTAAAATATTACCACCAACAATTCGATTTGTTCTACCACGTACACCACACACTGAACATATCGTATGTTTTATTGTTGTGTCGTACATACAAAATTATAAGAAAAAGAAGAAAAAAATAATAAAAACTTATTAATATTTATTATTTTTACAATAGTACATAAAATTTATGTTAATTTATGTTTAAATTGCATTAAATTTAGAAATGTTCACGCATAACTATTGGTATACATTTATTATTATGTGTGTGCGTTATATATTGTGTATGTATATATATTACTTAAAAACAAATGAATTATTTGTATATGTTGAACATATAAATAAGTCAAGTGCAAGGCCGATTTCTCTACTCGTAATTATAATAATATACGCAGTCTATACGTTAATTTAATTTGAATGAAAAACACAATTATGGGAAAATATTACTTTCTTATATACAATTTACAATTATTAATGAAAATAATACAATTAAATATTTAGCTAATAAATTTGATACTATATCTTTCAATAATCACAAAAATACTACGCTATGTGTGTACAACTAACATATGCCATAACCATAACCTTTATTTATAATTTTTTTTTATTTTTGCATTAAACTTGAACTTAAAAATAAAATCTGGTTAATTTGTTAACTAACTGGTTTTTTTTTAATTTCATATATAAAATAAATAAATTATTAAATATAATAAAATCGTATAAACATTTACAATATAAAATATTATATACGCAGCAGTAGTTTATGATGATGATATAATTATAATTAATATTTATAAATTATTTATTATTGTTAAATTAAGTTGTCTATAGTGCGCGTACATTTGCACCTATAAATATTTGGTGTTTGATGTGTGCGATTATGTCGTGAAAATATTCAATACATTATTGATTCATATATTTATGATTACTTGATTAGTATATAGATATGGCGTAAAATGAAATTCAACTGTCAGCTATATGCGTGTAAAAGATATTGAAATATTTTCAAAATATTAATATTAATTAATTTTATACATAATTTTTTGCAAAGTAAAAATTACTTTAGTAATTACTAAATTATGATAAATTACAAAACATGATAATTATTTAATTGTTTTCAGATAATTATATTTAACTTAAAATGCAATCAATATATGTATTATGTATAAATATAAAATAATAATAATAATATTATTATGTAAATAATAATAACTATAATTGTAACTGTCGTTAAAAGAAAATTATGTAAGTTAACATATAATCTATATATTAAATTTATATTTAGTGTTTAATATTTTTTTATGGATTTGCACATTTTAAAAATTGCATTTATAACTTTAGTTATTTTGTATTTTCAATACCGCATATATATTACAAAAGAAAATATAAAATGCAACCACAATTTCACATAAAAATATATACCTTTCACTTTGTTTATTAATAATAAAAATTTAAATTATTTATTTGTACATTATTTATACTTGTATATATATAAATTACTAAACACAACATCACTTTAATATATTGATATATTGATATATGCAAAATCACATAATTAAATTATTTATTTAAAATCACAACAAAGGATTTTGTAAACATAAAATCTTAATTATAATATTTATATTTATAAAGTTATTTATAATATTATAAATAGTGTAAAAAAAAACTATTATTATTTATATTAAAACTTAATAATTTATATTATTTACCACAATTGCATGAATTGTTTTCCTTTATTGCGGGTATTCCGTAAACAAGTGTTAAAATCCACAACATTGTTGAAATTAAAAGTATATACATTTTTTGTTTCGTCGTTAAATTAACGAAGTGAACTCTAATAATATAATATCAATAATAATATATAATTCTAACAGTGTTTATAATTGCACAAAATATAATAATAAAATTTGTGGTAATAATTAATGTAAAATTTAAAATTATATAATATAATTTTTTGTAATTGTTATATGAATAATAAAACTTGTTCTTCTGTATATGGTGAAATAGGATTGATTGACTTTATATATGAAAATATTTTTGTATATGAATATATCAATTTTTTTTTTTTTTTTTTTAAACGAACACATTATCTAAGGTAGGGGTTGTCCTTGGCTCTGCTAACACATTTTATCTTTTATTATTATTATTATTATTTTATATATTTGTATATAAATACATAAGTATATGAATATCTATAGCTATTGATAAGTTTATATTTTATATATGAATATTGTTTCGTATATACACTATATTTACTGATATAAGTATATAAGAACTATATTATCTAAATATTATGTATTTAAATAAATAATATGAAAATATGCACAGTTTATATTTATACATATAACATTTGTATATAAACATATAAAAACACGTGTATTTTTCAACTATATATTGCACTATATATACAATCAGACAAATTTATGTTTATTATATACTATATATAAATATTATATACAATATTATATATATATATAATACATAGGCATATGCATAATATGTATTTAAATTATTGGAAAAAAAAATTTCAATGTTTACGGTTATGCATTTTTATGACCTAAATTTTAAAGCAGATGTGTCATATTTGTTTTGTTTAAATGTTTCACATATAGTATATGCATGTAATACAAAATATATCAAGGTAGTCCTAAATAATTTACGAGAATTGTTCTTATTATTTTGTTTCTTTCTTAATCTTACTCGTATTGGAAAAAAAAATTAAAAAAATATAAATATATTTATAATAGTATCAACAAACTTAATAATATTACGAAACAAACTATTATTTATAAATATAGGTAAAACCGTAAAAGGAATAAATTATTGAATTTTTACGTATGTAATATTATGTATTTTCATTTTTATATATATTTAAATATATATAGCAATTTATTGTATCGTTTATGTTAATACGCATTAATTTGAGGAAAATAACAAAATAAAAGTAAAACGTAGACGAATGATGCAATAAATTCCATTGTTTAATAATTGCTATGTATGTATAAAAGCATATAAGCTCTAGGTCAAGGTCAAATTTATATGATACATATAATATATAAAATTTCAGTTCCATCTAATTACCGCGTTATCAGAAATTTAGTTGTAGTGTTTAAAATTCGTAAAGTAAATAGTACTGTTAATAGTAGAAAATTGTAAGATTTTCTGTAGTTCAAAAACTTGATTATGCAATTTGAAAACCTATTCATTATAATCAATGTTATTTGATATAAGCCAAGTGTGAGTTACCACACATTCATTATACTTATAGTTTGTAGATAACAATATTGACAGATGCTCCAGTAATTAATTAAAATTATTTTTTAATCAAAACAATGTTGTTGTGTATATACATTGTTTTAATCATTAGGAGTACACATGGAGTACACAATATCATATTTGTCAAAGTTATTCATTTGTTCTGATTCCAGAAATCAGCGAAGAACCTCATAAACTATAAAAAACTATAAGATCGATACTTTACGTAATGGAATCGACACATCATTTTCTAGGAACTTAAAAAAAAAAAATTTCCTCCATATTATAAAATAATCCCATTATAAACTTATATACAAAATTTGATCAAAATTTGATAAGAAAATTCAAAATTTGATAATTGTACTGGTGAGGCTGCATGAGTCTAGCATGTATCTAGACCTCTAATTAGGGGAAAAATTCTGCTGGAAAATTCATAGATTGCCATTGTAAAATATATTCGAAACCTCTAAATACAGAATTTCATTCAAATTGGATAAAAACTAAAGTATAGTTATACATATTATCATTTTACAGAATTAACCGGTACATTTGTATAAGAGAGGGTTGAAGGATTAGTCTGATCATATTCATTTTCAAATTAAAAATGCACAGGGTAGTCAACTGTTTATATTCGAATTCTTATTTTCTCGAATTTATTCAGAAATGTAGAGGATAGCATGAACAATGAATTTCCTGCTAGGCTAAATAAGGGAAAAAAATGGAGCAAACTTCTATTTTGTCTGACCTGGACACTGTTGTCCACATGAGAGTAAATATTGTAACGGGTCCATTCCACTAGTTCTTACCCTATATGCGATAAAGAGTTATTTTAACTAATTGATTTTATTAAACTCATTTTAGGCAACCAAAAACACATTAATACATCAAACAATAATAAAAATGATGTATTTCTGCAATAAAAGATGCCAAATTAATTAATTTTTTCTATAAATATTAACTAAACATGTTTAAATTGTCTATATACATTTTTGTCACCAGTTTCTACATTTACAGCAAATGAATAGTTAAAATTAATATGTACCATATTTTAAAATAATGCTTATCATATTTGTTTTGTTTACCTTAATTCATAGTGCATATTTTTTATAATTTTATCCAACGAACATGTAATACTACAAATCTACCATTTTATTAGTTATTGTAAATAAAATATATAAATTATATATAAATAAGCCTTCGAAAACAATATTATTTACCAGAATTTATTCAAGAGCATTTCTACAACATTAAACATTTTCATCCATTTTATGAATATAAACAGAGTAATATTTATTTGTAGGATTTTTAAATGCGTATATTTGTATAATTACAATTAATCATTATATAGTATACTTGAAATATATAAAACAGATAAATTAAATTGAAAAGGCACCCACAATATAATCAAAATAACAATATTATAATATGCATTTCCCATGAGGGTATTTAATTTCTATGAAAACAAATTTATATGTTTGTAAACATTGGATTGGACCTTTAATAATTTGTATTTTAAAATTATTTTATTTCTATCTAAAGTAATTAACCTTGTTGAATTATTTGTTTTATAAATTGATATGGTTCATTCAATATTTACCTATATATCATAAATATTTAAATAGATGTATAGATGAATTAAAATTATTGTATTTTCATTCATACACTATAATTTACTAAAAATACATAATAACTAATATGAGTATATTTTGAAAATTTTACTTTTTAAATTTACTGAAATATGTATATTGTTTAATTAAAATATTTTGTAAATTCAAATTTAATGAATCACAATTTATTCTTTTACACGATACCAATTTAATTTAACATAATAACTTTTATTTACTTGGAATAATCTTTTGAGAAATAATTTTAATACTTGACGTTGACTTATACTTATAAATACAATCTGTGAATTTAATCAACATATAATAAGACTTAAAAAAAACTTCGATCTTATAATGGAAACATTATTATACAGAAAATTTATTTTATAAATGGTAAACTTTTTAAAATATTCATTAATAAATATTCCTATACACATTTTCAGATTTTTTGAATATATAATATATATATATGGATGAATACTCTATATAATCTGCTCCTTTAACATTTCAATTATAATGATATAATACTTTTTCTTATAAATAAAGTCATCTGAATATATTATACGAGAATTTAATAACATATGACAGGGTTAAAACATATTATTTATAGATGGTATAAATACAGTTTGTTTATTTTACTTTCAGATATTTTGGTGATAAAATTAATATTTTAACAATATCTTAATAATTGGTTAATCATAAATAAATTAGACTGATATATAATTTATAGTTTCTTTAGCTTTATAAACATATGTTTTTTAAATTGAATGATCAATAATCAGTTAAAATAATATATATACACATAATTCCATTTCCCATTTTTCTTTCTGTTTCTAATAAATCATGAATTTTTTGTGCTTCAACTTTTAAATAAATTTTCTGGATAGGAAACTTTTTCAATTTTTTCACTTATGTGCGTTAGAACAGTTGTCGACGGCTCAACAAAATACCATACATATATAACAAATCTTTCTACCACACACTGCATTGATGAGACATTTAAATTACTCAAAAATACGCATTTCATACATGTGCACCTGGGTTTATAGCACAAAACTACACATATATTATATAATTTCTCTTTATGAATATTAATATATGGGTTACAGAGATATTTTAACATTGAAATAATAAATAATATGTATTATATTAATCAATGAAAGTGCAATATTAATGCATAATTTATGCAAATTAAAATATTTTATTATTGTTAATATTATTATTATTTTTGTTTTGTTATTATTATTATTATTATTATAATATTATCGATATCAGTAGCTGGAGGTATGCATATTTATTATATTTTATTGTCATTGTTTTATATATATTATAGAATACTATTGCGACACTTTATTTATTTTTATATTTTATAATAATTATTCATAGGGTTATCAGTTTAAAACGCAAAGAAGTACTTTAGTTGACTCACAAATTTTTAATCTGATCAAATCTATGACATTACTGATTTGAATCAAATCATTTCATTATTATTATTATTATTATAATTTGTCCATTAATATATATGAATTTAAGAATTGTGATGTATGCAAACCCCATTGCATTTGTTCCAATCTATAACTGTGTAAAACTGTGTATAGCATAAAATTTCGTATAGATATATAACTTCATACCATAGATAGATACCATATACCATATATGTAATGTATATGCTAAATGCAATGCAAATTTTTAATGACATATTCTATTTACAAATTTATATAAATTATAATATTTTGAATTATAATTATTGTATTTACAAAATATTCCAAAATATATAGATACATTTTTATATAGATATGGAATCGTTAAATTAATTATTTTAAATTTTGTGATAACCCTATATATTTATGATATTATGAGTAACTAAAAGTATCTAGATAAAATTTATTGTAATAAATTGAATAGAATAATAATAATATAATAAGTTCCACACCCCTTTTGAAATTTACTATATAATTATAGAAACAAATATTGCCTTCTGCTCGTTCATTACATGCAGATTATATAGCACGTATAAATTATTTTTGAATTTATAAATAATAATTTATTTATTAAAACGAATAAAGCATAGAATAAGATTTTATTACTGTTTACATTCGTATAGAACTATGTAAGAGAGATACTTTTATAATAATCTTCTGTTTTATATAGATTGGAAGAGGTTTTAAAAATGCTAGAAACTAGTAACGAAATTTATAAATAATACGAGTATATAAATTGAAATGATAAAATAAATAAAAATAAAACGTAACAACGAAATTGTATTTTAAATTAACTAAATAATTAATAATTCTTTCACTCTTACTATACACTAATTACAAGTGACATATATACATCTGATATTTGATGGATGTGGCAAAATCACAAGAATGTCTGTCTTTGCATTGAACGCAATTACTATACGATTTGTCAATTCTAGTCAATGATATCTTGAATTTTTCATTTTGCCAAATACAGACCATAACTTTTTATGACCTTGTCCCTTAACTTTCTATTTTTCAATCTATGAAAATTGAGATACAACTAACAAACATCAATATGGGTTTGACAAATTGGAATAAGTAAAAATTCTACCAAAATCATATTTCAGCGTATCAAAATTTATGGGTGAAGAAACATATTAAGTTATTTATTATAGAGAAAAATAAAGCTGCTTCTTAAAATATATACAACAATGAACCTATAATCAATATTTTATCGGTTTTTATACTATCATATAAATACTTTTATTTCAATGCATTTGGGTAATGAAATTTAAATCACATAAAATATATATTGTTTGCAAATACAAATTGACATATCAAAAACTAATGTAAACCAATAGATAGGACAGTACTCCGCAAGCATATTACATAATATAAGTTCTGTTGGAATAAAAGATTACAATTTATAATGTAGACCGTTAATGTTAATAATTTAGCTAACATTCAACATTTTTCTGTAGTTGTGAAAATGAATAATTTTAATGATATATATGTTTTTAAAGTAGTTTGTAACATCGATATAACTTCATATTATGATCAAACTATCCAATTTTACACTTTGCTAAATACAATACAATATATAGAAAAATAATAATTTTAAATTTAACACATAATATACAAATGTTATAATTATATCTGTTGCAGCCATCGGTTACATATTCATTTTGATTCATGTTTGTTTAGTAATTATTTTAATAAAAATATCATATGACTTTTTTTAAGCTATGATAAATTTACATTTACATTATTATTGTATTTTTTTAATAATAAATCAATATGCCAAAAATTTAATAAGTCATTGACTTTGCAATGTCGTACACTGATCTCTAGTAAAACACAAAATTTATATAACCTTCATTAAAAAATAATAATATTTTCATTAATATTGGTGTAGTTTTTATATTATAATTATATTATGTATTTACGATGTACAATCACTTGAAATTATTGGTAAATATTTGTATTCCTTGTCGACATTATTTAATAGTATAATATAGAGACAATTAATGTGCTAATTACCTGTATATAAGTAAATAAAGCAAAGTAATGTATTGTAGATATGTATTTATACGCATTAAATTAACAATACCTACTCGTATACGTATATTTACGATGCATTTTATATTTAAACTTGGCCCATATTGTTATGAACTGTGAGTTCATTGTCATATATAGATATTTTTTTTCTTCATTATAAAAACAATTTGTTCATATATCATATTTGTTTACATAATATGATTTAATAAAAGGAAATAAATATTTGACACATACAGCACATAATTCAATATATAAATATTAATAAATAAATACATTATCATAATGTTTGTTGTTAACATCATATTACATATAATTTTTAGTTTTCAATAATTGTGCATAATATATGTTTATCTAATAAATATATCATGTGTACATTAATTAATACATTGTTGGAGTTCAATATATAATATTACCATGAGTATAATATACATTGTGAGCATATAGTACACAGTCAATCTTATATTATATTTCATTACTGTACTCATACAAGTGTGTTCATAAGGTTTATATTTTTCATACACACAAGTTTTAGTTTTTACTAATGGTTTTGCGTAACCTATGTCCTCAAAATAGATAGCAATATAACAAATAAATGAAACTTAGAACATTCTAGTTAGTGACAATATTCTTAATATAATGAAAAATCACATATCATGGAAGTTCTGGAACCATAAATGTAATCAGTTTAGTTGCAGATTGATAATGCCATTGAATGACCTGATTTTAAAGGAACTGCTTAGACAAAAAAATTGTCAGGATATGATTATGGAATATTTAAATTTTAATTTAATTTAATTTAATTTAATTTAAAATTAAAACATATGTAGAGTTTATATATGATAGATGATTCATATAAGTCAAATTGTCTAAAGTGATTTAAAAAAGGATGTGTAAAAGAAGATTATAGCATATCTAAATTACAAAGAAAGTGTGAGGTATTACTGTATCTAATAACAATTGTCGATTTTTTGATTTACTTAACGTTTGCATTAATTATCATAATTGATATTTGAATGAGCTTATAATTTATTTATATTGCATGTATAGGTAAATATGTATAACTTTTCGTATATACCTTATCTTACCACTTTTGTATAAAAAAAATAATGATTAGTATATACAAATTATAATCTATATTTATATATTTACAAAAAACATGTATGTGTAATGTATGCATATAATTACATTTATAAATAATATTATATATTATATTTTAACCATTAATATGCAATGGCATAAAAAAATTAACTATTTTATTGAAGCAGAAAATGTAAGAGATAATTATTTATTTTAACCCATTCATTCACATGATTATTATATTATAGCTAATTAAATTAATGTCTAACAGATTTTATATCGGAACTGTAATACAGTAGACAAATGAACCAATAACTTTATCTACCTTTTAGCGTTTAGAATTTACCTTAAAATTTAAACTTGAAAATGATTTTTGCAAGATAAGTTTGGCTAACATTTAATCCATAACTGTTGATGAAACTTAAATGCACCACGAATAGAATAGTCAAAACAATTTGGATTGAATCCAGTGGAAGTGTTGCAAAGACGGCGGGTTTAATCAGCTGGAAAGGTTATGGTAATATTTTAGAAAAAGATGTTTCGTTGAACGATTATCTTCAGCGGCGGGTTAAAAAAATTAACTTTGTATTATTTAACTTCAACAAAAATTGTCTTTCGTTGTGTTAGGTCGAGAATTTTTCAGACGGACATAAATATATAACAAATTAATGCATTTCTTATATCTTCTGGATATACTATATATATATAGCACCCATCCATGCAAATTAATCATGCAACTAGCAAATTACATCGAATTATTAATATGGTTTTTTTTTAATATTTCTATGCACATTTTTCAATTCATTCAGATAAATTTTGCATATTCCATTTTCAGTTAGTCTGTGTATGTTGTGCTGTTATCACATACAATTTATATAATATATTCTAAAAAATATAAATTTAAATCAATCTGTAATTATTTCGTAAGAAATAGAAAAATATTCATCCATCACACAGTCAGTATATATTTTACATAAAAAAAATGTATTATTAATATAAGAGAATTTTTATTTATTGAATTTTTTGTCCATTTTACAAAGACTAAAAGACCGGTTTAAAACAGTGAAGAAATTGTCTCTATATTTTTATCTCATAAACACATAAATTCGTAGTAATATAAAATTAATAAACAATGCCAGTAATACTAAAAATTAAATTAATTCAATTTGTACAGATTTACTTTTAATTCAAAATGATACACATATACATTTACACATTATTTATTAATATTCTAGTAACGTTTTAATCAAATTAAATATTCAGCACCGTACACATCCATCCATACATACACTATAATAATAAAAAAAAATTTATATTTTTTAAAAAATCCAATTTCTTTATTTTCATTTCTGCAAAACTCAAAATTTATTCTCTTCATTTTTATTTGAAAGAAAAAAAATAAGGTGGCATAGCGGTAAAGTACACCTACTTTCAATATATTGTATGTATAAAAAAAAATCACATTTTAAAAGACATTGAAAAATATATTCAAGTGACAAGTTCAATACTTTTTTGTCCAACATGTATTTTAATATTCTTCTACATTTGAGTTTATATTTTGCAGAGTGATTTTATATTGTACAACACAACAAAATAATAAACTTATAATATAATTATTGTTAATTTTATTAATTAAGTAAAACAATAATAGAGTGAATTAAATTTTAATTGTTTTTTATTTCTAATATATTGTTTAAGCTTATAAATTAATACATGTATAATTATGATTTAATTTTAATTGTTATTTTAAATATGGAAATAATTAATTTTTTTAATATTAGGTATAAATAATAGAATTATTTTTGTGCGTGCTGTGATGAAATTACATTTACTATAATTTTTGTAAATCAATTATCTATATATTTACTATAATTATTATTGATTATGATTAACAATTGGATTATAATATTTATGATTGGTATTTCTATGAGTTATGTAAGTATTATTTATTATGTACATTTTATTATTAATAATAGTTAATTTATAAAATATGTAACTATGTGTAATTTATGCTCTTTTATATATTGTACTATTATATAATTTGTTTATTGACATGTTATTTTATAAAAATAATGTATATTTTATTTATAAAATATATATTATCGTAATTAGGTTGAAATTATATTATTTCCGTTCTATAGAAAATAATTTTTATGCAAATAAAAATAAATTATATATTGTAAGAATTTGGAAATGATAATAATTGGGTATTTTTCTGTTCGATGCAAAAATTATAATTTTGGTGGTGGATTTTTTAATTTTTTTGGCATTGAAATTATGTATAATTCATATTCAGAATTCAGATAATAATAATTATATAGTACATTTGCTTTGCAAGAGTTTAAACTTTAAAGAGATACGTGTGAGTATATGTATCTTTTTAAGTTTTATGGATTATAACTTCATTCTGAATGAAATTAATTTTTTTTACATTCCAGTATTTACTCTCGGAGGTCTATTGTCTCATTTTGTTTGTCATGTACTCCAACTCTAAATTCCAAGTGAACTATGTAAGTTTATTTCCCAGCCATAGGTCTGCTCAACCACCTATACATAGTGCCATTCAATATCTTTATTTAATTGACTATCGATTTCCTTTACTTGTCATTAAATATTTAATGGGAAATATTCAGTATATTAACTTATGCATGCTAAATAGATACCCAAGTGATATTCTAAGTCCAAATATATATAAAATTCATACATATGCATGAAAGTGCATATGTAGTTGTTAACTGAATTCTGAATGTATAGATTATTATACTGAAAAAAAAATCTTTAATTAGGTTGCGATAGATAATTAATTTATTCAATTAATTTTAAATAGCCTGAATAGACCATATGGAGTTGTATCTTCAAAAACCATATTTTCAAAGATATCCGCTTTCGGATTAATAATTGAACTGATGATAAGTGAGTTGTGTAATTTTTAGGATCCGATTTACCCACTACGGAACTGATTCAGCATATATAATGATGATCTACAAAATATTATTAATTATTATTACACATTTTAAATTATTTAATCTCTACAATATTGTGTAATATTACAATATTTGATATACTAAATCCATTATTTATCACAGCATATACAAACACATATAATATATTACAATATAAAATATATAAATTGATTCGTGTTCTTGAATCTGAATAAATTAATTTTCAATTAATTCAATTTTCTTATGATTGCGATTTTAATATTTTCTGAATATTAAATGGAATACATAATATGTATATACTCAGTGGCGCAGTGGCTACCGTGCGTGTAAACAATCGTGATATACCTTGCTCAAAATTCGG
This sequence comes from Bibio marci, assembly GCA_910594885.2. Lineage (NCBI taxonomy): Eukaryota > Metazoa > Arthropoda > Insecta > Diptera > Bibionidae > Bibio > Bibio marci. The sequence continues at coordinate 12,910,336 of OU343114.1, forward strand.
CATTTGCATGAAACATTTTTCGATATTTTCATACTGCAATTTTTTAGCCGAATTACCATTTGTTAACATAAAAGTATATGGAAACAGAAAACTGTATAACTTTGATAAATATATTGTTTTGGACACTATATTCATAGATTAACAATTTCCTGAACATTCATATACATGATTAACGAGAGTTATCGCCTTATGTACAAAAAGATTTATATACTCAAATATATCTGTATGACAATAATTACCATACTGAACTAATGTTAATGATTATGATGATACATTTGACAATGATTCTAAATATTTTTCTGTAGTAGAATTATCTTGGAATCATAAGAATAGGTCTATTATTGCAAAGCTTACAAAATCTTACTTACTTTTTTTTTTCATTTGCCTGCATCAATACTAAATCAAACTGTTTTATTTACATTTTTAGGCTCAGCAGCATCAGAAATCACCAGCAATATTACGACAAGAATCATCAAATGGTGATTCTGTTATAATTGAATCAAATACCACAAATAATCATAATTATAATAATAATAATAATAATAATGTAAATGGACATGAAAAAGATAGAAATCCATTTTTGGAATGGTTACTTGGGTTGGCAGGTCTAACAACAACAACCGCAAAACCAATTCCGTTACATCCACCAACAAAATGTGAACAATGTAGTAAGTATTATAATCGATTTATTACTAATTTTATTCGAAACAATACTTAATAAGTTACATTATGTGGCAGAATACTATATTAATTGTGCAAAACAAACAATGCTTTGCTTTTAAAAATGTTGTTTGATTTCTATGTATTTAGGCTGCGGTATTGTTAATAAACAAACACGTATCGTCGGTGGACAAGAAACGGAAATTAATCAATATCCATGGATGGCTATGTTAATGTATTCTGGTAAGTTTTATTGTGGCGGTGCACTTATAAGTGATGTATATGTACTTTCAGCAGCGCATTGTGTTTCTGGTTTTAATAAGGATAAGATTACAGTAAGACTTTTAGAGCACGATAGATCAACAAAAAATATTTTACAAAAAATTACGAAAAGTGTAAGTTATTATTATTATTATTATTTAAAATGAAATGAAATGAAGAATAATATGTAAAATTAAAATAGGTAATCCGAATTATTCCTCATGCCGGTTATAGTTCTACGAATTATAATAATGACATTGCGTTAATTCGTTTGGATAGTCCTGTGGAATTTAGTCAAATTTTACGGCCTGTATGTTTACCAACGCCAAGAAAAAGTTTTACTGGCCTTAATGTATGTACAAATTAACAAACAATTAGATACTGAAATAACGATTGACGTTTATTTGAATTTGTGGATATAACTCTTTTTATTTATTTACAATTTCATCTTATGCCATGTTTACTAAGAGAGTTATAAATAAATACAAGCTATAACCTTAATCAATATTTCGCTATTTGTTTAATTTTTAAATATCTGCCACCAATTATTATAAATTTAATAATGTCTTTTTGCAATAGGCAGTAGTTACCGGTTGGGGTGCTACAGAAGAAGGTGGACAAACATCAGTATATTTACAAGAAGTTACAGTTCCTATATTGTCTAATGCTGAATGTCGCAAAAGTAAATATGGTGCAGCAAGAATCACCGATAATATGTTATGTGCTGGTTTAAAAGAAGGTTCTAAAGATTCATGTCAGGTATTCGTTTTAATTAATAAATAATATATTGTATAAAATTTATATTATTGGAACATGTTTCATACATTATATTATGAACCATATTATAATCGGTATTTTATGCCTTCTGAAAATAGGGTGACAGTGGTGGACCACTACATATTTCAAATGATTCAATTCATCAAATTGTCGGTGTAGTTTCTTGGGGTGAAGGTTGTGCAAAACCAAATTATCCCGGGGTTTATAGTAGAGTAAATCGTTATGGAACATGGATTAAAAGTAATTCAATAGATTCATGCTATTGTAATTCATAAGATTTTACATTATAGTAACAAGAATATTTATAAATTTTAAATAAATTAAATTCTTGCCAATGACTATAAAAATTATATAGTTTATTTATAGAGTAATTAACGAAAGTTATTTTATATCTTTAGGAAAAAATTCATACAAATTCCTTAAATTGTTAAAACTTTTATTTATTTATTATGTTATTTTATAATTAAATTATTATATTATATGTAATGTATGTATATGTATTGTATTATGGATAAATCATTCAATTATTTATTGATTAATTTTAAATTATTTAGAATTTATTGAGCTATCTTCTAACCAATAAGTTTGCATCTGTCCTTTTCCCTATATGTATTGTATAAAAGTTAAAATAGTATTTCAAAATGTAACTTAAATAAATTGTTTTTATATTACTTTAACTTGTACAAGACCACGTTGTCGTACATCATATCCAGCAACTTTTAGTAAATCAGCGGTTACATCAGAAACATGAACTTTATTAGGTTCACCACTAGTTTCCATACGTGATGCAGTGTTTACGGTATCGCCAAATAAGCAATAACGTGGAGCTCTTTGTCCAACAACACCAGCTACTACGGAACCAGAATGTATACCTACCAACATTGAACAAATATAGATTTAATATTCAGATTTCAATATCTGATTTTCATTTAAATCATATTTTTTAAAAATTTATTAAACGAACCTATTTTAACAGTGACTCCTGGTAAATTTAAATGTTGAATTCTTTTAACCATATTTAAAGCAAGATCACCAGCATGTTGAGCATGTAATGGATTTATTTCTGGAGCACCACTAACCGCCATATATACATTACCAACAGTTTCAACTTTATAAACCATAGGTGATTGTATTTCTTCATCAAAAGCGGAAAAAGCTGCATTTAAAGTGGACACCACTTCCATTGCAGCTTTAATTGTTTCACCGGTATCACTAGGAATCTTTAATTTAATGGTTAACCACAACTTATATGAAGATTTTCAAAACGAGATTCATCGAAAATATACCTGTAATTCACCAAATAAAACAGAAACTTGTTCAAATTTTTCACAAGTAGCTAGTGTATCCTGTCCAGCTCGTAAACGTTCTGCTACTGGGCGTGGAATCATGGAATATAAAAGTTCATCACTTTGTCTCTGCCATGAATCAGCCAACGATAATGCTGTTTCTAATTCATCACTTCTTTGTTCTTCTTTTTCAAACATAAGTTCCAATCTTTATTAAGAATAAAAATATAGAAAATGTCAAAATAACTGAATTGTTCTGATTATTATTAGTAAACATCAATTCAAAATATATTCAATTGTATTTATTTATATTTTAGTTCTTTTATTACCGCGAACAATGTTGCCAACCGGCCATAACCATTTCGCGACTTAAACCATGTGGATTTAAATCATTTAGATATAAACCAACACCATGAAGTTCATCCAAATTATTAATTCTGTGAAAAATTATGTTAAATAATTAATAAATTCTTGTGATATATGTTACAAAACATACAATGGACTGCATAAAAATATTATTGCATCAATGTCATCAATATATCGCATTTGACCTTTTAACAATACTCGAGTTAGACCTTGTGAACCTCTTCGATCCATTATTGTCGACGATGATTCTTGATCATTCTTTGAAGTTGTAGCATTTCGTAATAATTCATTTGATTTTGATTTAGGTTCCATTCGGACTAATTCCAATTCAAAAATTACCAAACGCATTTGTGTTACTGTAGACCAATTAAAAACTATTCCTTTTGGTCGCCTCAATTTAAAGTTATCCGTTACATATGATCCAATAAAAATGTGTGGTGCCTTATTTGGATTTTGTAAAATCCAAGTTTCCACAATTTTTTCACCAGCACATGAAATACGCATATCTTTGTCTAATATTAATGCAAATGGAAATAATTCTAATAAAACTTTGCTTTCAACCTTTGGTAAATCTAATTGTGATGGATGTGCTTTCATATTAACTCTTTGTGCCATCTTTTGTAAAACAAGGAATGATGATACAAAACAATATAATTGATTTACAAACTTTAAATATCATTAATTATGAAAAGATGTACCTACATAATCACGATTATCAAAATCCAATCTGTATTTAACAACTACGGTTTTTGCATCCAAATTAATTGGACTAGTTGACGAACCTGGATTATCATTTTTACTTTCTATTATTGTTACATTTAAATTTTCCAAATTATAAAATACATTTGCAATTTCATATAATTGTCCTAAAAATATTTACATATTTACTTTCACATAAATTTACACAACTATTCGATAAATAATATATTATTTTGAAAAATTTAAAATACCCATAAAATAACGTGAAAAACCACTACGACTGCTTCGATATACTAAAACTGCACCATTATCATCCATTTGGGTCAATTGCATTGATGGACTTTTCATTTTTGGATATGTAAATCTCATTTGTAAATGAATATTATCAACGGATTGTAAAAAATCACAAAAGTATCGTCCAGTAGATTTCAACATTTTATCATAACCAAAATTTGTAAAAAACCGAACAAAACATTTTCCAAAAAAATCCATAAAATAATCAAATGATTCTCCAGTTATCGCTGATAAAGCTTCAGCTAAATCGGGCATAAGTTCATCTGGATAAATCTACGTAAATTACAATGAATATATAATAACTGGAATTGACATATTTAACAAACAATTCAAGCGAATTAATCTCTACATAAAACTACAATAATCTTATTCATTCGTTAGATTTTATAAAAATTATTATCATTGAATGGTTGCATACTTGATGTGTATTAAAAACAGTAATTTTACATCTAGTTGCTCGCAATGCTTTTTTCCAAACATGATCGCCAAATTGTTCCTATAAATATTAAAATATTTATATTATTAATATTAATATTCATAAAGTCAATTAAAATATTGCAATTAATTCCAATTATAGAATAGTTGAAAATTTTATCATGTATATAATTATTTTCAAAAAAAAAATATAATGAATGCTTATTATTATTATTATTACATTATGATATAATAAATATTAAAATTATAATTAAATTTTAATGGATCTTTATTAATGTGTATTATATACATGTATGTGCGTACTAATAATTTCCCTTTCAAAATATTTAATTTGATTTAAAAATATAAATTGATTTCAATTTAGAATTATTTTGTTTTTATGTGTACGTGGGCTGTTCGAATAGTTCGATGAACAATATCTATAGAAGGACTGATATATAATGTATCACATTTTTAAGTTTTCATCTACCACATTTCACATGTGTAGTTTTATTTGAATTGGTCCTTAAAAAACAATGTCACTAGAATTTAAAAGTGATCGTGAATGAAACCATTCTATATATTAGAAATTTTAAATTAAACGCAGAAAAGCAATGGAATTTCTAATTCTACTATGCTGTTGATATAATACCAGCAATTCCTATACACTTTTTGTAAAGTTTACTGAATAAATATATATGATTAATGTATGTAATATATAACAATACATATTTGCATATACATATGTAACATATAAATATGCTAGGAATTTTAATAAATGTAATTCTATGAAGCGGAAAAATTCAATGTATAAAGCAGAAATGTATAACGAAGACAAAAGAAAAAGTTTATCGAAATTTTCAATAGATAATGAAATCTCAGATATTTGTAATATACTACATATGATGGCATCATTGGACATATTAGATGTAACAAATACTAATATGTATATACTTATAAAGAAAATATCTATATATGTATTCAAACATATATATTCACTCGTATATAGCTAAACAAGAATATAAACATATACAAAACAAATATACATACTTTAATAGTAATATAGATTTAAATTAGAATTCGTTTCTAAAAAATGTGTACTATATGACTTACTATATACCCAAATGGCACAAACAGTATACAGTATATCATTAGTTCATACAAAATTTCACTGGTATAAAACAGAAAATCGGTCAAATCTATGCAGAGTGAAGGGTGGAGCAATTTTAAAAATCTCTTTTGTGATGATAGGTTGGAAATTAATTATATTTAGTTTTAAAATATTAGAAATCTGTTAAAAATATTTCCAGTAATCCAAAATAATCATTTCTTTTTCTAATTTACTTACAACCCGACTTGAGAAAAAATACAATGATATCGTAATCTAAAACTTTATTTTACGCTTCGCCACAGTTTGAATTAATTTTAGTACAAAAACTTTTTAAAATAAATATAATACCATTTTATAGAACGATAAATAATGTATACAAAATTACTTTAAAATTAAATCTAAGATTTTGTGTAACAACTTTGAAATTATCTATTGTATTATATTCATTAATTTTTTAAATAATAATGCCATTAATTAAACTCTATTCGTATATATGGTATATAGGAATATAGAAATATTGGGATACATTGAAATTGGAAAATTTAATTGAAATCCACATATAGATTTTCTTTCAGTTAAATAATTGTTTACACAGAGAGTGTCAAATAATTATTTATAAAATCTGAGCTGTAAAATGAAATAGAATCTAGAATCTATTATTTATTTTGGTTTTTATTCTTAAATAAGCCCCTCCGGGTTTGCCAAAATACACTTGTTACAACACTTTGAAATAGTGATTTGAATGCCTGTTTCAGTTCACAGCATGAGCCAAAGCAACTGTTTGTTTGGTCGAAACATTACAAAAGTAACAACCACTTAACTTTAGCATTGGGTCTATAAAGAAGCAGTAGTGCTAAATCAGACTAATATGAGATGTATGATCCAACACACTCACAAATGTTATTTTTTACCAGTTATTTATTAGTGAATTTTGACTGGATGCATTTTCATGCAAAAGAGCACTAAGTATTTTCATCCCGATGATTAATATAATTGTTTGTCTAGTTGGAATAAATTATTTGTGGTTACTATGCAACTTATACACTATAGAAGCATGTAATGTGAATTGTTTTAAGAATTCCAAACTTTAACTTCCATAATGAACTGGTATATCGTTTGAGTATAGTTTTACCGCATATGCACAGAACTTTTGACTGTTGTCCGACGGACATCTAAAATTTAATTGACACTCTATGTATATAATGAATGTATACATATGAAATGCGACAAATTTTAGTAGTATGTAGATTTTGTATTAAGTGTAGTATTGAATCAAAAAATATTCACTGTGCATGAGCTGTGAATACTGGGTTTAATACATTGCATTATTGTATATATAGTTATGAATAGTATTGTATATATGTAAATTTACCCATAGGATAATATAATATTGGAAATCGTAAGTTATCGTGACATAGATACAAATTTTTTTTATCTATTATATATAGTTAGTGTATATATATGTATTAGCTATATATTATATATATGCATGCTATTATATTCATACACACAACATATAATAAATTAACAGTTAAGCTCTCTGCATAAATAGAAGCTCAAAGTTTATCCATACTATATAATAAATCGATCGATATTTCAGTTAATTTGGTATTTATTTACTGGTAGACAATAATAAAATAATTATTAGACTGGAATGACACTCAATATAATATATGTTTTATTCACGATTATAATAATAAACGGTATTATGATTAAAGTTATTTAATATATATGATACTACTATTCATGTGTTTGTTATACAATAAATACATATATTTTTCCATTTATCTATTTCCTATGGTAGATATTATATGTATATTATATATATTAATATAGCTATAACCTATTGATATAATGTAGCGTATATCGAACCTATTTATTTATCAATAAATTTTCCTCACGCAATGTCACTTTCAGAAATATAATTCATAATTTTTATTATTTGCGACGATATTAAATTTTTGACATTTTTTTGATAAATTGTCTATTTTCTTATCAATTTTTTTTTCTTTTGTTTCATATATTATATAAAAGTATATTCAATACAATTATATGACTGTAAATATAATTAATTCAAAAATTTTCATTTTAAATCCTTTTCATTTTCTATTATATGATTGCCGTAAAATGCATTTTAAATGTTTAATGATACATGATAAAATATGATTTATTAGTAAACTAACAGGAATAAGTAACTCCTAATATTTAACAATTTACAATTTACAAAGAAAATGTAACATAATAACAAAATAACACTTTTTGATCATTAACCATTGTGTTTGTGACATCTTATTTATTTATAAAATAGCAAATTTTTCTCTTATTTTTCTGTAAGAAAATGATCGATATTTGAAACCGTTCTACTTTTATTCCCTTTACCATATGATATATGAAAAAGTGACATAACAATTTATTGTATTGTTACATGTATGTATACCATATTAATTATATTTAATTGAATTTGATCTTCGTATCCTCTGATGTTAATAACATATACTTGGAAATTATCTTTACACATTACTATATTATATATAGATAGATAGATATACTTACTATTTATAGTTATTTTAGTATATAGTATCAACAATAATATTCAATTAAATTGGAATTTTTGCTATATTTATATGTTTCTTTGGGCGTTGATTATAATATGAAGATAACTTACTATATTTATGCGTATGTATTGATATTCAAACGTATTTGTAATTAGTATTACTAATATAAAAATTGCTACAGGTTCCAAGAAATTTAGTGACAATTTCTTATAAATTGGTAATCTAAAACATTATTGTTTTACCATTTCATAACAATATAGTAAGAAATTTTAGAATACTAAATTTAAAATAGATGTTGCTATATATACCTTATAGCACTTTATACATTCTCATATGCATTCACATCACAGTATAACAACTTTTACTGATAATTTTTACTCTGTTAATAGTGGTCTTTGATTCACTAATATGTATTTACTAACATTTTAATAGTAAATATACTATATTTTATTAGAATTTTAATAGTAACTTTTAATTCCTATATGATTGTGGTACAAACAATCAATACTATTTATACAGTGTTTTGTACTGTGTAATTAGTAAATATTAATTGAAATGTACGAAATAGATATTAATTAGTAAATTATTTCACACATGTAAAATAAAGTTAACTAATTTTTATAAAATATTACAATTTTAAATAATTAATACTTTCGATATAGTAACTTTTTGTAGTAATTTTTTTTTTTTGTAATTATTTTACTACATTTGAATGCTTCATTTCTAAACATGTATTATATTAAATTAATTAAAATTCATGATAATTTTAAAAATCAATATATATTATGAAATGGAATTAGATAGTAGTATACCTACTATCGTATAATAAATAATCTTTGAGAGTGTACAGTGCATTTTGGTATCATCAAATGAGATTTGATTATTCATATATCCACATTAATTGTCAGTACAATAATATATTGTGTTGGAAATATCGTTCAGGGTATAGTGAATATTTGTATTGATGAAGACAATGATGTGATTCATTAAATAAGAATACATGAACGTAACATCTTGTGGAGCAAATAATTAAATTATGGCTCATTATATCCAAGGATTTAGAATTTTTTGTACAACTTTTTATAAATTCAGTAAACTATTTATTTTCCGTTAAGAATTGAAAAAAAAATTACACATTTTTTAAAATAAATTAAAAATTTAAAATTTATATAATGAAACGTAAGAATTATGTAAAAAATTTTATAACACAAAAACTGTAAGAAGTTTATTTAATAATAGTGAATGCGAATAGTAATTTGGTTATTTGTTCTGAATTAAATTTAGTTTATATAGCATTGATCTTTACAAATTGATTACGTTGGGGCACACGCATGCAAATTAATCTGAGATTTTCCGATTAAACCGTTTTAGCTGTAGTATGAAATCAAAATCTACCCTATTAACTTGCAACTGTACCATCTATAACATTGTAATTAAATTTAAGTAAAATAATTTTTCTGTTTTCATTTCGTTTTCTTATTAGTATGTATTATCTCGCGTACGCTTATAGATTACAACATTTACTATTTATATGTTAATTAAATCTTTATATGTGTATATACGGAGAGTATTAAAATAATTACATATATTAATAATTATTTATAGATTATACTCATTAATTAAACAATAAAATTTGTATTTCAAAATATATTACCTGAACAAAATGTTGAACACTTTCCAATAACATTCCATACATTGTGAATTTTTTTCTTTTCTTGTTTGTATACAACTTATAGAGATGGTAATTTGCAATATTTTTATTAAGTTCACCACTTTCCGTTAAAAAAAACGACGTTTTATTAAACTTTATTTCAAAATTTATATACCATTTGCATGTTTGTTATAAATAATATAAGCACCTATATCTAGAATATTATAATATAGGCAGGTTTCTATAAATAATAAAAGATATATTGTAAAATAATTCTAGTTTTTTTTAAAATTTCCTTAAAAATTTTCTAGTTTTTCTTCAATTTTCCTTAATAAATAGTTTGAAATGATATCACGATCTATTATTTTAACTTAGAATTTTATTCATTATTTTCGGATATAATATAATCTCTATATACAATATATGTAGCAGTAGAGTGTTACAAATAAATTTGTTGAAATATTTTTAAATCTATAATTTTTTTAAAAAAAAGTTATATTATAGAAATAATTTGATTGTTGAACTGCATGATGGATGCATTAATTTAGGCTGATTAGTTTATTGAAGAATAATAATGATTAAAATATAATGTATTACGAAGAATATTATGGTCATAAAATCAGTTATTCTACATTGAAGTTTATAAATCAAGAATATAATAGCTATGTCTAATGGTAGAATTAGAAGGTATACAGTAAATATTCGATATCGCTAGCAAAAAGACAGTATATAGGTATAAAGTATAAATTTTGATCTTTGATTATTGATGATATTTAAATGGATATATTATATACATCATACTAACGATATGGTATATGGCATAAGGAATTATTTGTATTGCAATATGCAAATTAAATATATGTGCATTTGTATCTTGTCGCGCACATAATCACATCAGACATCTTTTCGAACAAATAAAACAGTAAACATATAAATTTAATTAAAACAAAATTCTGTATACTATAATATTTTACATGTTGCTGTAACAACATATATTATTTAATTATATTTTGAAACATTATTTACATATTACTTATGTAATTTAATATAACATGTAATAATACTATTTTTGTGTAATATTTACTTCACCAAACATATATTATATTACAACACAGTACAATTATTCTATTTTGTAAGTTATATGTATACTTACGATCATATGCATGTATGTAAAAATAAGAGTAATAAAATATATACAAGATTTTACATGTCATATATAATAAGGTTTCATCTAACAACATATATTATAATATATAATAATAAATAAATATGAAGAATATCAGATACCTACATTACTGAAACATAAATTTTAGTTATACCACATATATGTTATGTATATTTAATTATGATGTATAACAAATAATAATATACAATGTATATAGTATTATAAATTTTGGTACGTCTATAAGCCGATTTGTCAAATTAATATACATATGTTTATAACAAATTGTAAGTTAAATATACACAATATGCACACGTTTTTTCGTTTTGATTTAAATTTAGAACAAAAATTTTTCTCAAGCATACAAAAAAATATGGGAATGATTAACATTTATTATGATTTTTTTAAGTGTTTCTTTAGATTTTCTTTTTTGTAAATTTAGGATTTAAATTTTAATGGCATTTCCTTTCGATTACACAAAATCTATAAGACATTCGTAAATGTAAAAACATAAAACATATTTTTTGTTATAATAAAGCAAATAATTTAATTAAAGAAAAACTAAATTTTCATATTTTCTTATATACTGTAGAAAAACACTTTCACATAATACACAATTTTATTTTATTCTATTCTATATACAATGGTCCATACATATACATAAAACAATTTTCCGATGCTGTGAAAATGAACTTATGTACGCAACAGTCGCGATTCAACTAACTAAAATAATATTTATAAACATAGAAGTTTTCACACTGCTCGTATACATCCAACTGTTTGTGTTTACATTAAAATACAAATCGAGAGGGAATCTATCATATAATAATAATATGCTGAAGAAAGCAGCGAATATATATTTAGTTATAAAATGTATGTATTGCTGCCATGGAATATTATATTGAGTAAAATATTATGTGAGGAATGTGTGTACTGAAAGTTATAACTAAATAAAATAATGATAACATTTATAATTTGTATGCCGTGCATGTCGAATTTATCCAATTCCATAATGACAATGGAGTTTTTTTTTTTAACATATAACTTAATTTATATGTACACAGTAAAACACAAAATAACTTTTATCTATATAGATACAGATAACTAAACATATTTTTCATTAAATGGTATATGTATCTATTTATATATAATAAATATAAATACTGTGTTCATTAAAATATAACTATAGTTAGTTAGTATCTTTTATAGTACCATGAGTGCTTGTTATTATCTATGTACAAATGGAAGTATTATATTATAATATAATTTCCGCAACAGGTTCAAATATGCTCTGTCATGTGCACACATGTATTTCGGGTTTCAAAGGAAACACATACTATTATAAAGTTTTCCATTGATGTATAATATTATTAGTAATAATGTAAATCGAAAATTGGTAAATTACACCGGCTGAGAGTAAATTACAATTCAAATTAATTGCTCTGCGCAGTTATGGTCCGATAAATAAAGACGTTTGTATTACTTTGTGAATGAATATTTTAACACAAATTTAAATTTTTTTAGCTATTTCTACAATTTTTTAAATAGTTAGGTAAATATTCCAGGTTTTTTTTTTTTGATTTCATATTTTTTTTTTACATTAAATAATAATAATAAATACTGTATTGAGTATATTTGCAATTAATATAATGATTTCTTTTAATTTTCAGTGTCATTGTACATATCGTCTGATTGTCACCTTTGATGATGAAATTTTAATGGAAAATAACAGTTTATCGCTGATATAAAACACAGAAATTTGGTTGCTCTTATGTAAGTAAGTAGGCTGAATTTCATAAATGTTGAAAAATTATTGACTTAGATAGACGTATAACATATCAAAAAATTTCATTAATAAATAGATATCATAGAAAGCTCAAATCTTGTATAAGTTAAGGTTATTGCCGAAATCCGGAAATTCAAAATCATCGAATCATTTTGCATCATAACAGTACGTACTAATTTTACATATAATGTATACAACGAACTAGCTGTTATTTATATTGCGTCAAAACTATTGTTTATATTGAAAGCAAAAAACTTTTGATTTATTTGCTTAAATAGATAATCATAAATTACCACTGTTAATTCTACAACAATGATGTTACTGTATAACAAAATTAGTATCATACTATATATTATATACTAAAAAGCGCAGAAGGTTATGTTATTAGTTTGTTGGGATTACAAAGGCATTGTCAATTTTGAACTTTTACCAAGCAACCAAACGATCAATTCAGATGTGTACATACAACAAATACAAATTTTTGTTCACTCGTTAAACATTATTGGAGCTTGGTTGCGAAGTATTGCGACCTCAAGCATACAGTCCGTGCGACCTTACACCAACAGATTATCATTTATTTCGAAGTTTGCAAAATTTCTTGAATGGTAAAAATTTCAATAATGATGATGTTGATGTCAAAACGCATTTGGTTCAGTTTTTTGATGATAATGACCAGTACTATGAGCTCGGAATCATGGAGTTAACAAAAATGTGGACAAAGGTCATCACATTATTGAATAAAGTTATTTCATTTTATCAAATAATTGTTACCAATAAATCGCACTGAATTTGTTTCCAACCCACTAAATATATAAATTATATAAAATGTGTATTTATAGTTTCTTAATTATTTATACAACATAAACCATTTTATTACAATATCATTACATATTATATATTTATGTACACTATTTTGATTCACGTTTCTTTCTAAAATAATAAATTAGATAAGCAATTAATGCTAGTGCTAACAAACCTCCAATAACACCACCCACAATGGCACCTATATTAACTCCGTCTACTTCATCTTCTTTTTCTTCTTTTTCTTCTTCTTCCTCTTCTTCTTCTTCTTCTTCTTCTTCTTCTTCTTCGCTAGTAATTTCTTAAAAGATAAAATTACATTTACACAAATATACAAACAAATATTCATGGTCTTAATATTGTATTATAATTTTAAGATTAAACTTACTCGAATTTTCTTTCTCCATAAATTCATACAAAGGTTGAAAATAGTCCTTTATGGCTTCTCCATTTATGGTTGTTTCACCTGTAATTGCTTCTAATGCAACTTGCCAGTGTTCACTAATTCCTAATTCTAAACCACGTCTAAAAAATCAAAATCAAATGCATATAATTATTTCTTGAATGTATGTAAGTAAGTATTATCATATGAATGTGTTGCAATAAAATAATTACTTTAACTTATCACCAGCTTCAATTGAATTATAAAAGTCGCATTTATGTAATGGATCTGTTGAACCATCAGGATTATATTCTCCTGCCGCAATACATAATGCTCTATACATTTGGAATTCGAGAAGATGAGCAATGAAATACCTAAAAAAAATATTTTATTTAATATTTTAATTTGTTAAAATGAAAAGTAAAGTATTTATATATATATTTATTTATAAAATTAATTATGTTTATGTTACTCAATATATTGAGAATTAGCTGGTACATGATATTTTGCACCCGGATCAAAATCACCTTCTGTTCTTTCAATTGGTGGTGAAATTTTTTGATATTGTTTTCTTAATTCCCACCAATGAGAGTTCCATTGATCTTCTCCAATTTTTTTACTAAATACATCCCATCTCCATTTATCTATAAGTAAACCAAATGGTAGAAAAGCGACTGTACTTAAAGCCATTTGAAACAACGCATTTATATCATCTTCTTCGCTTCCCACATAGTCTTCATCTAATAAATTAATCTAAAATTTATAAATAATAGATTTAATTTGTAAGTAAGTTATCTTGTGACATATATGATACTACATAAAATAAAAACCAACCGCTTTCAAATGTTTTGGAGTGGATACAGAAAGAGCAATTGTATCACCAACGGCTTCATGAAAACCGGGATTAGCACCATCTCTCAATGCCAATGGAAGATGTCTGTATTGCAGAGAATATTGTATATGACCCATTTCATGATGAACAGTTTTGAAATCTACCATATTTACATTTGTACACATTTTTACCCTAAAATCTTCTCCATCACAAAAATCCCATGCAGATGCATGACATGCAATAATTCTATCGGTTGGTTTTTCAATTATAGCTCCTCTTGACTCATCATAACACATTTCATTTGACTCTAAACCCATACTTTGATAGAAATCATCAGACATTTCAAACATTTTCAGAATAGTATAATTTTGCGCGATCATGTTTGCTGTTACATCTAATACACTTGCATCTGGATATGGTTTTATACGATCATATAAGTTACCCCATGATTGTGCCCACATATTTCCTAATAAATGTGCTGGAATATTTGGATCTGATCTGTCCATATCATCACCTGAAGAAATAATATGAAAATTTGAATTATTTTAATGGTTATGGTTATTTAATATATGAACTTAAATAATGAATGTCATATTTATTTGATACAGCATAAATTAATTTAATTATAATATTACCGTAAATATCAAGTAATTTAGACCTAACATAAGTGTGTAATTCATCATATAGAGGTTTAACTTGTTCCCATAAATCATCTACCATTTCGGTGAAACCTTCTACTTCATAACTATTTTGCCACCATAGTGTTGCGTCATCAAAACCTAGTAATAATAATTTATTATTTCATTGTTTATTTTAAATAAAGTTTTAATTCTAATTTTACCATTAAGAACGGCTGCTTTGTTCATTAATTCTACATAAGTTCTATATTCATCTCTCATAAGTTTTCCTGAGGCATTTCTCCATTCTGTCCACACGTACAGGAGTTCATCATAATTTTCTGATTGAGCCATTATCTCTTCCATTTCTGGATCTAATGTTAATTGAGGATCAGCACATGTTTGACTCGTATATGGACAAATGGTTGCGGTATTATAAATGGCTGACATATCCAAAATAGTTTGAGTAAACTAAATTAATTTAAAAGTATTCAGAAAACATTAATTTAAAATTAAATATTTTCTTATTAAAAAATGTCGTGAACATACTTGTCGTAAATCGGTTTCATCTAATGCGGCCGTACCCAATTCTTTTAAAAGTTTAACTTGTCTTATTACTTGAGGATCTGTTAACTCACTTTCAATCACATCTACTAAAACGGTTTCGGAGAAGTTTTGTCTGAAAGCAGCATATTCAATAGTAGCATTTTGCTATAAATATGAAAATTTTAGTATAATTGTAATTTTTTTTTGATACTTAAAAGTTTATAAGTACAATATTATTAGTATTTTTCTAACATGTTACTAAAGTTACATAAAAACAATTACATTATAGTATTCTGTATCATTCGCCTATTATACTGTTATAACAACTAATAAATAATTTTATTGCATATGTATGCAATATAGCATTAAACTTTGGTTTTTGAATATTCTTAAATTAAATAGCTTCACAAAGCGTTTATAGTATGTTTTTGTAAAACAGAAGCACTTTACGGTCACATACATAGGGCACTATAATTATACATGTGGAGCACAATTACCTATGGGCACAAAATGTTATACGGGTTATGAAATGTTAAATTATAACAACCACTTATTTAAAAAAATTAAAACATATAATTCAATTTAGATTAATTAAAATAAATTTGAAAAAGTTAAGTAATCGTTAATTACTCATCTGTAAAATTAAAAAACAAAATATACTTGAGTTATATAAAAATTGTAATGATTCATAGTAAACTTAGAAAAATATAAACTTTTATTTTCAATTGGCAATTAATAAAATAGTCATAAATTGATTAGATAGTAACCAAAACCGGTTGTAGTGAGAATATATTTTTGTGCCTGACGAAGTTATAAGAATTTTTTATCTTTTCATTAATAAATTAGACGGCAACAAATCTCCTGATTATGAGATTATTTCACCAAAATTATATTAAAAAAATGTTTCTTTTTCTATTTTAGAAGAAATTGAATTGGTAACATGATTTTTGAAACAAGGTTTAGGATATTCAGTTCTTTTAAAATTTCGTCTCCTTACAAGGTGATTAAATATAATACAAATAATGGAATTAAGGAAACATTTAGATTTCCATATTTGCAGACGAATTGATACATTGTTATACACTATTACCAACTAATTTATCAACTTAACTTTAATCAATGTTTGGTAAATGTCATAAGCTCCACTCGAAATAACATGAATTACGTACTCAGGCATATGCCGCCGTTCGTTTCATGACATAACTATCTATAGATGGTTTATTAATTATTTTTATTAGTGAATTGTCCATAGCGTTGTGTGTGAAGACATTGATTATCTCTGAATAGTGTCCAACATAAACTTTCAAAGTTATTCACTTTTTCATTTCATAAGCGAACAAATCGTAATACAATGGAGTAATTTTCAGTGTTCAAAATACCCGAAAAAATTGTTTTGTATTGTACTGAAATTGAACTAGCAACCTATTGATTGAGTGACATACGTTATAACCACTGCATTATTGAAACACTAACAATGCAATTAATAATTGAAACGACTATTATATTTTATTCTTATTCTTAATTTATTTCTTCAGATTTCATATAGCAATCTATAATATATATGTTTATTATTGGTGTATATGGATAATCTACCAATAATACCATAAATATTATATAGTGATACACATAGGTTCAAAGATATAGAGTTTTAGAATCAATTCTAGGTTTGCCAAATTTATATATCCAACATTACAATTATATTCAGAGCGCAATAAAATTTTATCAATAGTTGGAATATCTGTGAATATATACCAATTCAGCTAACAAATTAAAGTAATTAAATTATGATTTAAATTTAAAAATTTTATATTAAAAAAAATAATAAGATTCAAATTTCATAAGGAACATAAAATTTTACCGACTTAGTGGAAAATTTTTTAAGGCATCGTTAAAATTGAACTAAATATAGAAATTTTTAAATTTTTCTTTCAATTAAATTTTGATTGATTGATAATAGTTGTAAATATAATAAAATTATTTAAATTAATAATTAAATCAATTAGATTAATAATTAATTTATATTATGGAATTAGAAATAATAGATATAATTTTACCTGTACTTGTTGCAGTTCTACATCACCTATGTTTGTTTGAACATTCCAATTTGCTAAAACATTATAATAACAATATACCGTAGCATCATAATTATATTCATAAAGTATGTTAATCAGTTCGGTTTCCTCAATTCTTGTACCAACATTACGTACATTTTTTTGTGGCAAAGCATTCACTACCACTATACAAATATATAGTAACAATAAATACTATATAGAAACATAAAATTGAAATTATTAATTTTATTCACTATTATTTTCCACATACCAAAATCATTTTAATTAACTATTTGCTATATATAATTATATATATGTATTTAGATACCTTAATTACCTTCATTTTAATATAGGTAATAATTAATATATATTATAAAACTGAATGATACACCAACAATTAATTAAATTTAATTCACTTAATAAGATATTTACTGAATTACATTTGTAATATTATGATCATTTCATTTAAAAATCTGTAACTGAACTGAAATTTATAGTATTATAATTAATATATAATATAGCAAATAAGTCATACCATACTAACTAATCAGATGTAAGAAAATTCATTTATGACATTTTAAAAGATAACACTATATGTTGAAAAAAATCATTCATTTTAAAGATAATGTATCAATACGAGTACCATATATAAATGAGTGCGCTATTTAACCAAGAAAGCGATAATCACAAAAATTATTATATTTAACTGCGTAGTTGATAAGTATAAATGTTATAAATACAGTCTACTGACTAGACTATAATCCAAAATGGCTATATAGCAACGATAACTAATTCTAGCATACCTTATTTTAGCAAGAACATGCACATTATATTATTCTTGGCTATAACCTATTCTGTTCCGATTTTTTGTTATACTTAAAAGCTGTAGGCTGTAAAATGGAATATTCAATTTATTTTTATATTAATTTCACCAAATTTGGGTAAACTCATTATATTTCAAAATTTATTTTACGATAAATAAATACACTTATAATAATACAATTCTTTAAATTGTAACAGTGTGTATTGTATAACAATTATTTGTTTTTCTCTGATTTATGAATATTATAAAAAAAAATCACTATAAAATGTATGTATTTTAGAATTTTATTCATTATTTCCGGCAATAATAATCTCTATATAGCAGTAGATTGTCAATTGTTATAAATAAATTGGTTGTAATATTCTCAAATCTATATTTATTTTTTAAAAATACTATATTACACAAATAATTTATTTAGGGTGAATAATTTGACGGATTTTCATTGTTGGTAACATAACAACAAAATATATTATCAACTTCTAACCGTTCATAGAAGAGATATTTAAAATCAATACGAACAGTCACATCACAAGAATTGAATCAATTTTCAAAAAGCAAGCGAAAAAACTCATATTTTACATGAGTTTAAAAAATATTGTAATTTTTCAGAATATTTGATGACAAAGATGGAAATTATATTAAGTGTGTATCGGATCAAAAGTAAAACATTTAATTATGAATTGATTTATGGTCAAAAATGTAATATTTTTTTGTAATTCTATAGCCTTTTCTTGCGAGTTATAATATAATAATAAATACATTATATTGTAAATAATATGTATTTATAGTTTCTTAATTATTTATACAACATAAACCATTTTATGACAATATTATTGTATACTGTACACTATTT
Source organism: Bibio marci (assembly GCA_910594885.2). Lineage (NCBI taxonomy): Eukaryota > Metazoa > Arthropoda > Insecta > Diptera > Bibionidae > Bibio > Bibio marci. The sequence continues at coordinate 12,930,263 of OU343114.1, forward strand.
TGATACACGTTTCTTTCTAAAATAATAAATTAAATAAGCAATTATTGCTACTGCTAATAAACCTCCAATAACACCACCCACAATGGCACCTATGTTAACTCCGTCTTCTTCGACGCCTGTATTTTTTTAAAAGATAAAATTACATTTACACAAATATTCATGGTCATAATATTGTATTATATATTTAAGATTAAGCTTACTCGAATTTTGTTTCACCAAAAATTCATACAAAGGTTTAAAATAGTCCTTTATTGCTTCTCCATTTATGGTTGTTTCACCTGTAATTGCTTCTAATGCGACTTGCCAGTGTTCACTAACTCCTAATTCTAAACCACGTCTAAAAAATCAAAATCATATGCTTATAATTATTTCTTGTATGTGTGCGTAAGTATTATCATATGAATGCGTTACAATAAAATAATTACTTTAACTTATCACCAGCTTCAACTGAATTGAAAAAGTCGCATTTATGTAATGGGTCTGTTGAACCATCAGGATTATATTCTCCTGCCTCAATACATAATGCTCTATACATTTGGAATTCGAGAAGATGAGCAATGAAATACCTAAAAAAAATATTTTAATTTTTAGTTGGTTTGATTACAATGAAAGTGTTATTAAAATTAATTATATTAATGTTACGCAATGTATTGAGAATTAGCTGGTACATGATATTTTGCACCCGGATCAAAATCATCTTCTGTTCTTTCATTTGGTTCTGAAATTTTCTGATATTGTCTTCGTAATTCCCACCAATGGGAGTTCCAATTATCTTCTCCAACATTTCCATTAAATACATCCCATCTCCATTTATCTATAAGTAAACCAAATGGTAGAAAAGCTACCGAACTTAATGCCATTTGAAATAATGCATTTATATCATCTTCTTCGCTTCCCACATAGTCTTCATCTAATAATTGTATCTGAAAAAATTTATCAACTTAAAATATTACATACTTATGCTGGATTATTATTATTACTATTTTAAATTAGCACATAATGATAAAATAATTTGAAAAAGTTATTACAAATTTGAATATATGTAAAAATAATGACACATACCGCTTTCAAATGTTTTGGAGTGGATACAGAAAGAGCAATTGTATCACCAACGGCTTCATGAAAACCGGGATTAGCAGCACCTCTCAATGCCAATGGAAGATGTCTGTATTGCAGAAAATATTGTATATGTCCCATTTCATGATGAACAGTTTTGAAATCTCCCATATTTATATTTGTACACATTTTTACCCTGAAATCTTCTCCATCACAGAAATCCCATGCAGATGCATGACATGTTATAGTTCTGTCGGTTGGTTTTTCAATTATAGCTCCTCTTGATACATTATAACACATTTCGTTGGATTCTAAACCCATACTTTGATAGAATTCATCAGACATTTCAAACATTTTCAGAGCAGTATAATTTTGTGCTATCATATTTGCTGTTACATCTAATACACTAGCATCTGGATATGGTTTTATACGATCATATAAGTTACCCCATGATTGTGCCCACATATTTCCTAATAAATGTGCTGGAATATTTGGATTTGATCTATCCATTTTATCGCCTAAAAAATACATAATTTCGAGATATTGTTGTATAATTTTCTCATAATTATTAACAGTCTAATAATTACCGTATATATCAAGTAATTTAGACCTAACATAAGTGTGCAATTCATCATATAGAGGTTTAACTTGTTCCCATAAATCATCTACCATTTCGGTGAAACCTTCAACTTCATAACGATCTTGCCACCATAATGATGCATCATCAAAACCTATTTAATAATAATAATAATTTATTATTTAATTGTTCATAGAAGTAAAGTTGAAATTTTGTTTTACCATTAAGGACGGCTGCTTTGTTCATTAATTCTACGTAAGTTCTATAATCATTTCTCATAAGTTTTCCGGAGACACTTCTCCATGTTGTCCACGCATACAGAAGTTCATCATAATCGTCTGAATGAGCCATTATCTCCTCGATTTCTGGATCTAATGTTAATTGAGGATCACTACATGTTTGATTCAAAAATGGACAAATTTTTGCGGTATTATAAATGCCTGACATTAACGAAACAGTTTGTGTAAACTAAATTCATTAAAGATTATTAAGAAAACATTGTAATAACATGATTATAAAATATTTCTTTAATAAAAAAACGTAATTGTACTTGTCGTAAATCGGTTTCATCTAAAGCGGCCGTGCCCAATTCTTTTAAAAATTTAATTTGTCTTATTACATGGGGATCTGTAAGTTCTCCTTCATTTACACTCTGCCAAACATTTGTATAAAATTCCTGACGAAAATTGGCATATTCTACAGCTGCATTTTGCTAAAGGAAAAAATTTAAATTACTAAATTTTCAAAATGTTCATTCTTTAACTCCATTATTATATATCCTACACCATTTAAAAATAATACAATTACTTTGTGAAATTAGATACTATAAAAATTAATATAAAAATAGGAATCGCATTTAATAAACTACATTATTAATAAATAAGTATACTCGCATACTCTTATATTGTATACTTGAAAAATATTCTATGGAAGACATAGCATATTGTATTAACCTTCCACATTTTTGAAATATTGTAGTGGATATGACACATTTATTGTTTACTCGAATAAGCATACCAGAAATTTTTCGGATAATTTGAATAATGTAAATATTAGATGTTAAAAAAAAAATTAATTATATATTCAAGTTTTGTAAAATTTAAAAATTAAGTGATTTTACCTGAGCTTGTAATAATTCCTCGGTTTCATCATTGGTTTGTACATTCCAATTTGCTGTTACACTATTTGTACAGTAATTAACAGCTTCTTCATTATATTCTGCTAACTGAATTCTCAATTGTGCTTCAACTAAATGAAAATTTATTTTAATACATTTACAGACATATTAATTATGCTATTTATGACCACAATTTAAAGTTATTAGAAATAGTACAACGAAGGATATGTTTACTGATATTATAATTTTATAATATTATGTCAAACTCAACACGACGATATAAGATAAATCATAATTTTAATATAAACGATTGATTTAAACTGTTGATTTTCTCTATATACACCACGTCAAGATAATTAGTATAAGAACCAATCAGAAGCACAAAATAACACTATTATATTTAGTTAGGAATTAATTGATCACAAAATCAATTCACATGTGATATTTTAACATTTTCATTTTGATTTGCTAATATAATTTCATACAAAATTTACAAAATGTAAATCACATCAAATGGAAAAAAAAAAAATATTTTCCGGAAAATTTGATGGAAGTTTATCCAAATTATTTTTCAAAATTTTCTTTTACACATGCTTTTCTGTCTGTTATAATAGTCATTATACTAAATTAGGCCACTTTTCTTAAAAGGCAATTTTACGGAATATATATTATAAATGTATTTCTCATAATTCCCTTATTTTCACTCGAAGTAATATATTTTACTTTTTAGAGTATAAAATAAAAATAAATCCCTACTATTCACACCACATATCACATATTATACACCGCAGCTATATAAGCTACAACTGATAATCATTATTGCTATTGAAATATAGAGATTCTGTGATTATTTAATGAGTTACCTGAATTTTCTTGACGTAGAAATTCAAGTAAAGGACTAAAATATTCCAGTAATGCATCTGCTTTGAGTTCGGTGTCTCCAGTCATTAATTCTAATGATTCACTCCAATGTTTACTTAATCCTAATTGTAATCCAGCTCTTAATTTATCACCAGCTGCAGTTGATCCATCGATATCACATTTATGAAGTGGTTTTTCTAAGGGATTCGCAGGGTCATATTCATCGGCCTCAATACATACTGCTTTATGCAATTGGAATTCCAAAATATGTGCAATAAAATAATTCATGTATTGATATCCAGATGGAACATGAAATTTAGCACCAGCGTCAAAATTTTCATTTGTACGCTCAACCGGTGATCGAATTTTTTGAAATGCTTCTCTATAGATTGGTGTTATTATATAAAAAAAATATTTAATATAATATTATTTATAAAATCAAAGTTAAATATACCTAAGTTGTTCCCAAGCGCTGTTCCATTGTTCTGGCGGTACTGATCCGTTAAATATGCTATAACGATATAAGTCAATAAGTAAACCAAAGGGTAAAAATGCAACTCTTTCTAGTGCCATCTTAAAAAGCGCGTTTATATTATCCGCTTCTGAGTCTTCATAGTTTTCCAATAATCCAATCTAAATTTAAAGAGAAAAGACGTTCATATATTTAATATATAACCATTTGATTAAAAACATGTTTATGTCAATATACTTTTTGTAAATGTGTTGGGGTTGATACGGATAAAGCAATTAAATCACCTACGGCTTCGTGAAAACCTGGATTAGCACCACCACGAAATACTTGTGGTTGATCTTTGTATAAAATAAAATATTGAATATGACCCATTTCATGATGTACCGTGACAAAATCCACCATATTAATATCTGTACACTGTTTAATTCGAAAATCAACTCCGTCACAGAAATCCCAAGCAGATGCATGACATACTATAGTTCTATCTTCTGGTTTTATAATTATAGCATCTCCTGTATAACTCATATTGTTATTTTCTAGCCCAAGTCCCAGATAAAATCTGTTGGATTCCTCAAACATGTCAATTACCGTATAACCATTAGCCTATATATCGAATATAATTTTAAAAAATATCTATATATGGATAATTAATTTATTATCATAGGCATCTTAATATCAACAAATGTTTATTTTTTACACTCTCGATTCGATCATGAAAATTATTTGTAGATTTCTTACAAACGCAAAATTTGTTAAATTTTTTTAATTTGAATATTTATAAAAGTTTAAAAAATAAACCTTATTAGAAATTTGTTTAAGCTGTGATTTTTTTATATTTATATTATTATTAATAAAATAATTACTTCCATTGCTGCAGTTACATCAATGTCGCTGGCTTCTGGAAATGGTTTAATTCTTTCATATAAATTTACCCATGATTGCGCCCACATATTTCCCAATAAATGTGCAGGAATCAGCTCATCATCTTTGTCCATATAATTTCCATAAATACGTAATAGTTTGTTACGTACATATTTGTGTAGTTCATCATATAACGGTTCCACCGCTCCCCAAATATCAATCATACTTGTTATTAAATCGTCATATTCATAATCAGACATCAATAATTGACTATAATCTTCAAAACCATTTTCAAGTGCCGCCTGATTTACTAGTTCTACATATTGCTTGTAATCAGATAACATAAAGGTTCCAGTATTTTCATGCCATTCATGCCATACATATTTCAATTCATCATAATCAGTTGATTCAGCCATTATAGCAGTAATATCTATGAATTTATAAAAGTATTGTCAAATAAATTCAAATATATAATATTAAATATAATTTTATTTCGTATTCTTATTGTTTTCTATAATATACCTGGTTCTAATTCCATTCCTTCAGTCTCAACATCACAATCTTGTTGTGCATAAGGACACACTTTGGCATTATTATAAATCGATTCCATGTTATTTCGTACGTTTGATAAATTATTTAATCGTACATCATCCAATATAAATGTTCCTAAATTGCTTAATAATTTAACTTGCCGTTGTAAACTTTCATCTTCAAATTCTACTCCAATTAAGTCTACAATATTTTGCTGATATTGTTCTTTAATGAAAATTCCATATTCTGCTACAGTTTGAATTAAATTTGCTGTTGTAGTTTCATTATTTATATCTGTAGCTACTGCCCATTCTGCCAACTGTAATTTATTACATTGAGCTTGTTGATTTTCCTCTAAGTCGGCTAATCTCGTCCTAATTGCTGTTTCATATTGTGCACGCAAATAGATTCTTAATGGTTCAAAATATTCCAGAATAGCGCCACCATTGATAGATCTTTCACCTGTAATTGCTTCTAGCGCAACTTCCCAATGTTCACTTATCCCCAGTTCTAAACCAGCTCTAAGAAACATTAGCATAAACGTATAATTTAGAATCTCGAATGTGCATATTTCAAATTATAAATGAAAGAATTACTTTAACTTATCACCAGCTTCAACTGAATTGAAAAAGTCGCATTTATGTAATGGTTCTGTTGAACCATCAGGATTATATTCTCCTGCCTCAATACATAAAGCTCTATACATTTGAAATTCGATAAGATGAGCAATGAAATACCTAAAAAAGATATTTTATTTTATAATTTAATTTGTTATAATTAAAAGTAAAATAAATTATGAAGTATTATTAATATTACGCAATATATTGAGAATTAGCTGGTATATGATATTTTGCACCCGGATCAAAATCATCTTCTGTTCTTTCAATTGGTGGTGAAATTTTTTGATATTGTTTTCGTAATTCCCACCAATGAGAGTTCCATTGATCTTCTCCAACATTTCCATTAAATACATCCCATCTCCATTTATCTATAAGTAAACCAAATGGTAGAAATGCGACTGTACTTAAAGCCATTTGAAACAAAGCATTTATATCATCTTCTTCGCTTCCCACATAGTTTTCATCTAATAAATCAATCTAAATTTATAAATAATAGATATAACTTGTAAGTATGTTATCTTATCACACATATCTACACAAAATATACACCAACCGCTTTCAAATGTTTTGGAGTGGATACAGAAAGAGCAATTGTATCACCAACGGCTTCATGAAAACCGGGATTAGCACCACCTCTCAATGCCAATGGAAGATGTCTGTATTGTAGGTAATATTGTATATGACCCATTTCATGATGAACAGTTTTGAAATCTACCATATTTACATTTGTACACATTTTTACCCTGAAATCTTCTCCATCACAAAAATCCCATGCAGATGCATGACATGCAATAGTTCTGTCGGTTGGTTTTTCAATTATAGCTCCTCTTGATACATCATAACACATTTCATTTGACTCTAAACCCATACTTTGATAGAAATCATCAGACATTTCAAACATTTTCAGAGCAGTATAATTTTGTGCTATCATACTTGCTGTTACATCTAATACACTAGCATCTGGATATGGTTTTATACGATCATATAAGTTACCCCATGATTGTGCCCACATATTTCCTAATAAATGTGCTGGAATATTTGGATCTGATCTATCCATATCATCACCTGAAGAAATAATAAGAAAATTTGAATGTTTTTAATGGTTATGGTTATTTCATACATGAACATTTAAATAACATTTAAATGTCATATTTATTTGATACAGCATTAATTAATTTAATTATAAAATTACCGTAAATATCAAGTAATTTCAACCTGACATAAGCATGTAATTCATCATATAGAGGTTTAACTTGTTCCCATAAATTATCTACCATTTCGGTGAAACCATCAACTTCATAACGATTTTGCCACCATAGTGATGCATCATCAAAACCTAGTAATAATAATTTATTATTTCATTGTTTATTTTAAATAAAGTTTTAATTCTAATTTTACCATTAAGAACGGCTGCTTTGTTCATTAATTCTACATAAGTTCTATATTCATCTCTCATAAGTTTTCCTGAGGCATTTCTCCATTCTGTCCACACGTACAGGAGTTCATCATAATTTTCTGATTGAGCCATTATCTCTTCCATTTCTGGATCTAATGTTAATTGAGGATCAGCACATGTTTGACTCGTATATGGACAAATGGTTGCGGTATTATAAATGGCTGACATATCCGAAATAGTTTGAGTAAACTAAATTAATTTAGAAGTATTCAGAAAACATTATTTTAATATTAAATATTTCATTATTAAAAAATGTCGTGAACATACTTGTCGTAAATCGGTTTCATCTAATGCGGCCGTACCCAATTGTTTTAAAAATTTAACTTGTCTTATTACGTGAGGATTTGTTAGTTCACTTTCAATCACATCTACTAAAACGGTATCATGGAAGTTTTGTCTGAAAGCAGCATATGCAATAGTTGTATTTTGCTATAAATATGAAAATTTTAGAATGATTGTGATTTTTCGTTTTCGATATTAAATACGTTTTAGGTAATATTATAAAAATTTTTCTAACATGTCAGTTTACAGAAGTGACATAACAATTGCTACAATGCCATTATACTGTTACAACTGCTAATGAATAATTTAAAATATTTATATAAATTAATTAATACATAAATGAAGAATTCAAATGTCTGCATTGTATGGCGTTATTTCTTTAGTTTCGTAAATTACATTGAAAGATTCGAAAAATTTTACGAACCGCCGTTACAGTGGTACAGTGTTGGTTAATTCGTTCCTCCGTCAATAATATAACATATACAGCTGGCAAATATTATTTTCCTGTAGTTCAAAATTATATAAAGAGAAGCTGATGAGAAATTAATTCATTGATTTTCAATCTGCTTAACCCTAATACACTTTCCATTCCGATTTTAAGCGATATTTAATAAATTGGATAGTTTCATACCCGATAAAAAAATTTTATTATAATAGGATCAAATCTGATTTTAAAATTTACACATTTAACATAGGCACAAATTCTTTAGATAAATTATTCAAAAATCTATTAGTAACAACATATTTTTATGTACTATAAATTTAAAAGAAATTAATTTCTTTATTAATAATTTAGACGGGAACAAATCACTTGTTTATGAAAAAATTTTAGCAATAGTATTTAAAAAATGTTTCTTTTTCTATTAGAAAGAATTTAGAAGAAATTAGTAGCATAATTTTTATTAAAATTCCAATTTATTTGATAATTTTATAAGTCTAGCTCAATTTCAAATATAATAAATAAAATGTATAAACAATTATTACTTCATAAAAGAATTGTTTGTTATTTTTATTAGTACTAATTATGGATTTAGATATAAATCAAACACAAAAATTACTAAAGTAAAAATAAAGAATAAAATTGGAACTGGAATTGAATAATTTTCTTCAATTTTTAGTAAAGATTTTATATATAACAAAATTAATTTGTAAAATAAAAAAAAACAAGAAAGTAAATTAATCATTTTTTCTAATTAAATTATAATAATGTCAAATTTTGACAAAAAAAAGATAACTAAAATAGACTATAAAATTTGTCTGAAAATCACTTTTTATTAATTTTCAACTTTTTTAATTACGGACCATGAATTTTTAATGGATAACCGTCATCGATTGAAAAAACCAAATAGGTATTACAGCAACTTTAAAAAATGTCTCCTATTACCTGGTTCACTGGCAAAAAAATTGATAATTTATAAATTTCACGGAAAATCTAGTAAGTATTTCCACAATTTTTTTTTTAATTGCATAAATGCATGTGGTAATCATTATTCTGAATAGTAGTCATACATTTTTACACGCACGATTTACTTATAATTATGGAATAAGAAAACAATATATGATATTACCTGCACTTGTTGCATTTCTACATCACCTATATTTGTTTGAACATCCCAACTTGCTAAAGCGCTTGCATGACATAATACAATAGCATCTGTATTATATTCATCAAGTACGTTAATCAATTCGGCTTCCTCAATTCTTGTACCAACATTTCGTAAATTTTTTTGTGGCAATGCATTCACTACCACTATACATATGTATAGTAACAATAAATACTATATATGCAATAGAAACATAAAATTAATTTTATTCACGTTTATTTTCCACATAACAAAATTATTTTAATTAACTATTTGCTATATATATTTATACACCTATAAATTACCTTCATTTTAATATATATAATAATTAATCTATAAATAATAAAACTTAATCATACACCAATAATTAATTTAATATAATTCATTTAAAAAAATATAATATACTTTCACTGAATTATATTATGATCATTTCACTTAAAAATCTATAACTGAACTGAAAGAAATCTACTCTATCATATATATTAAAGTTTATTCCTATATAAAACATATTTATCAAAGTCATACTAACTATAATCAGATGTAAGAATATCCAATTATGACATTTTAAAAGATAACACATATGTCTAACTCGGTTTATTTTAAAGATAATATATCAATACAAGTACCTAAATAAATATGATATATTTGGGTAATTAAACTTTTGCATTGTGATTTAACATAGTTTTTTATAATAATAATCGTATCAAGTACAATTGTACATTATATTCAGAAAAATAATACACGTAGGTGTATTCCGAAAATTTAGTACAAATTAATTAAAACATATTTATAGTTCAATTTCATTTTAGTATTTATATATGTATATTATTAGTTAGTTATTATATAATGTTATATTGCAATAGTGTATAGCTTTATATATTAGGTTGTCCGCCTTTTTGTCTTTTTAATTTCGCGGCTATGTACAAAGCGCTACAGAGCTCGTATCTGGCAACACTGTACATAATTTGAAAGCTCTTGACATAACAAACAAAACGACGCTATGTATGATTAGTTTGGATATTGCGTTCAACAGTTATAGACGTGTAAACATGGAGTTCACTAACGCCGAAATTCGCGCTATTTTAAAGTTTTCCTTCGTTAAAGGCAATTCCGCTAGAGAAACGTTCCGTGAGATTAATGGTGTTTTGGGGGATGGTACTCTATCACTTCGAACCGCGGAGGAATGGTTTCGACGATTCAGAGCCGGTGAAAACGACACCATGGATAAGCCAGCCGGCGGAAGACCTGTGACGACAAATACCGATCAAATCATGGAATACATCGAGTTAGACCGGCATGTGGCATCTCGTGACATCGCCCAGGAGATGGGAGTTAGTCACCAAACCATTTTAAACCATCTGCAGAAGGCTGGATACAAAAAAAAGCTTGATGTTTGGGTGCCACATGAATTAACAGTGAAAAATCTAATGGACCGAATTTCCATTTGCGAAATGCTGCTGAAACGGAACGAACTCGACCCATTCTTGAAGCGGATGGTGACTGGCGACGAAAAATGGATCACATACGACAATATCAAGCGAAAACGGTCGTGGTCGCAGGCCGGTGAATCGTCCCAAACAGTGGCCAAGCCGGGATTGACGGCCAGGAAGGTTTTGCTGTGTGTTTGGTGGGATTGCAAGGGAATCATCCACTATGAGCTGTTCCCATATGGCCAGACGCTTAATTCTACCATCTACTGCCAACAACTGGACCGCTTGAAGCAGGCGATCGACCAGAAGCGTCTAGAATTGGCCAAAAGGAAGGGTGTAGTGTTCCACCAGGACAACGCCAGACCACACACTTCGTTGATGACTCGTCAGAAGCTACGGGAGCTCGGATGGGAGGTTTTATCGCATCCACCATATAGCCAGGACATAGCGCCAAGTGATTACCACCTGTTCCTGTCCATGGCGAACGCCCTTGGTGGTGTAAAGTTGATCTCAAAAGAGGCTTGTGAAAAGTGGCTGTCCGAGTTCTTCGCAAATAAGGAGGGGGGCTTCTACGAGGGAGGTATTATGAAGTTGCAGTCTAGATGGAAACAGATTATCGAACAAAACGGCGCATATTTGAACTAAATCCGATTACTGTAACACTTTTTATAAAGCATTGAATAAAGAGCAAAAAGGCGGAAGGGAGATAGTTGACAACCTTATATTTATGATATGATTATTTTGTAGATTACAAGTAATTGTATATAAAATCAGTGGAACGTAACCTTTTTGTAAAAATACATTATTTCCCTTAACATATATATTACGTTTCTTTTATTATATCTCAATTATAAGATATCACATTCTAATATCATAATCATAATATCAATGAACTTTTTACATAAGATATTTACTTACTTAATTTTATGTATTTACATACGTACCATATATATACTTATTATTGGAAAAAGCTATCTTTTGATAATTTGCAGACCATTACATATATGCTTATTGTTAATTGAATATGAATATTATGTGCTCATGTGAAAACTTAGCAGGTAATCACAATGATAGCAATGTCCCACCTGCCACACAACTTTCATACCACACTTTTTTTCATTCAAATAGATGCATCTAGTAACAATAACATCAGTATAACGATCAGATAATTCCGACCTACACAATTTCAGTAAATGAAGTCATAAAACTAACAGCAAATAAATGTGTACCATTAAGCTATTAAAACAACAATTATGTATTTTCTATTTTGTACAGTTGGTCAAATAGTTGGATGCCACTGCTTTAGATTAATACATTTTTGTATTAGATATAATTTAATTACTTTTATGCGATTTTCATTTAACTTCCTATTGAATTTATTTATTTTATTTTATTATAAATATGGTATGTATACATATATAAATGTATGTTATACTTTATAAAAACTCGACCGGACCTTACGAAGAACTGTATATTATAATAAATAATACTAAGAATATGAATTTTCAAATCCCTTATGTGTAGGATTACATAAGTTATATTTGTAAATTTATCTATCTCAATGTATGTAGATGTGCAAATTTCAATTTGAAAATATATGTTGTCACGTCAAGATAAAAAAAATTACAAAAATATTTTTATTATGAATTTGTTTAGTTGTGGTAAAAGGATTTTGGTTAACTATAGTGTGAAAATATGGTGGGATCTGGTTCAATATAAAATTCCTATACGAGTATATGTATAATATTGTATTATTTATTTATTTAAAAATATTAGTATTATCTACTTAAAAGCTTGAGTCTTAGTCTATTTCATACTTAGGCTACATTCATTAATAGAAGAAATTCCCTTTATTTCTATTGGCTCCAATCGGGTCACAACACCCGCACAATAAGGTGATCAAACTCTACATGTATATTTAAAAATGGAAGGAATTTTCTGATGCAACACGAATCGGTAAGTTCACGAGAATCACGATAAATAAAAAATCCCATTACATTTTTGTCTTTCCAACCACATATTCAATATATATGCAATACTTACAACTGAGTTTAGGTATACCGTCTACTGCCCTATTAATATTATTCAAGATAATATCATTAAATTAATATTAATAAATTGATTGAACATTACTATTAAAATCTTCTTTTTATTATTAAAAAAACAACAAAAACATTACAATGAAATCTAACGTGCAAGCATGCTGCATGATACCAGGAACAATTATTTCGGATTGCAGTAAACTATGATATTAATATCCCCAAAATTTATTATTGTAAGACGTTAGCTGCAGATAGGACCAGTTAGATTACGCCATACAGTAAATAAGTAGTATCTTTATTTTTATCTTTACCTATCTTTACCTATTTATCTTTCTCATTTCCTATCAAATAAATGTCTATAAATGTATAAGTATATGATATTTAATATTAATGTACTAGTACAATGTACATTCTAATTATTTTACGCTTAATAAGGCGCTGTCAATTTTTTTTATAAATGCTATATACACTTTTTATTATCTCTATCGATAAACAATACATACAAAAAAAAAATAAAAATATTAAAGGTGTTACAGTAATATTGTTTGTTATACTAAATGAATATAGATTAAAGAAGTTATACATATTATCAAATTATAATGTTTTATTGCCAATTCTAATATATGAAAATAGAAATTTTAAATTACGCTTTGGTCTGCCGTGATTTCTATTATTATTATTATTATTATTATCTATCTATATTATCTGCAATACACTTCCATTTTAAAGAAATTATATTATTATAGTAAAACTTTCAAATATAATTTAATGTCATGTGTATTTTGTACATTTATATTTGCTTTTTTGATTTTCTTTATAGAAATGAATGTTTATATGTATTTTTTTATCGATTGTGATAATTTATCGCTGATAAAGAAAAAATGCATATAAACTAAATTGTTATCATTTCATTTTCCAGTGATGTAATATATAAAGTTTTTATAAATCTTTGTTTTTGATTCCAGAGTAATCTATTTTAAATCGAAACTATACGAAAGTGAATAAATTCAGTTAACCGTAAGAAAGATATTAGGAAAAATAAAAAAATATTATATCTAATTAATTTAACAATGTTTTTATTCACAATTTTATACAATATATAATTCGAGTTATAATTAATTAAAAAAATACAAGAACAATTAAATAACAAATAGTGTATAATTTGAGTATAGAAATAGGTATAGACCATCATTTTTAAAATTAAAATTACCATAACAACAAATATGAAACCTACTTTATTATTCAAACAATAGACTGCATAACTTAATGGGTTAGCATTTAATACGAGCTGAGTTTCTGGTTTTTAACTAATAATCAACATAATTTCTAAAAATTTACTATATATGCTATAACATATGTATGTAAAATATTAAAATATATCTCTGAGCTTATGAAGAAATATTATTATTGCTATCTATATGTACACTTTTTTATAAAAAAAAAAAAAACCAACAAAAATCTATAATTCTTGATTTTATGTTATCACAGTTTACAATGTTCTAAATGAAGCGCTGGAAGATCTTTTACTATTTCTACAGTTTCATGTAAAATCCCATCAGTATTTCCACTTTCATTTATTTCCTTATTACTATTTGAATTATTCGTTTCATTTTTTTTACGAAATGAACCCATACGGGATACTGATAAATTTGATGTACTTTCAGATTTATTGTTCATAACATCTTCGGATAACGTTGGTATCTTTCCTTTTTCAATTGTATCAGGATTCACTTCTTTATTTTGTGCTTTCGATTTTGTTTCATTTTTACTAACCTTATACATCCATCTAGTAAAATAAAAGAATGTTTAGCAATAAAATTAATGTAAATTGAATTTTGTATAGTATACTAATTAACATATGAGTATGTAAACGTAAAGTTACGCAACAAGTTACTAAATTTGTTATTAATTTCATATTCTGCCAAAAAATAATTTATTTAATAAAACACATATATTTTTATTTCAAATATATAGTATTCATTTTTTATCTAATTAAGTTAATAAAATAAATTTAGAGATTTTAGATAGATTTATGTTTATAATTCATACAGAATAAACTGTAGAAAAAAGTACATCTATATCGGTTAAAATCCATTCGAAACATTTACAATTAACTATAACCTGAATATATGATACAAATAAAAATTGAAAACAGTTATTAAAAAGCTTACAAAAATATTATAACTGCTGGAAATGTTAGAGCTCCACCCAACAAAAAAAATGCTCCTGGCAATGTATTTAATGTAGCTTGATAAACTGTTGCATACATTGGTGCATAAACAAGCGGCATTAATGATTCAGCTACACCAAATAGTGAATTTACTTTTCCTATATGATATTAATGATTGTTAATTGTTAAATAGTTAATTAATTATTTCAAAAATGTATTTTATAACAATTAGTATATACCTAATTCAGCGCTGGTTACAAGTTTTGATGCAATTGATCGCATTGCAATAAATGACGTTCCATTTAATATTTCGGCAATTGGACCTATATATTATAAATTCAAATTATCATTATGTTATTTTATTAATATTATACCATTGATAATATAATTTGTTTGCATTGTTTGCAATTTGTTTAATTAGTAAATTTTGTTTCCGATATTAGTTAGAAAAATGAAGTTTAAACTCTACAAATTTATAGCGAAACATAAAACTTATTTTGATGTTTGAATTCGCTTCAACTTATACTGAAAAACCATGTTACATGTAACTTTAAGTTAAATCGTTAAATTTATAGCTTAAACGCATATTATAATACGGTGTGTATTGTTTTTTATTTATTTAAATTTATTAAATAAATTACCTAAATAAAGTTGCCATGGTGTTGCCGCAAAAGCGTATACAAAGCTTGAAATTATTTTTGACATACTTGATATAACACCAATTAATGCATCATCAACTTTCATAAGATGTGAAAATACACCAACAGAAAACATTGTACCTGTTTAATAATATATAAATGTTATCTATAATATTATATTATGTTATCTATAATAGTAAATTTTAATTCATATTTACCAATTAAACTAGTTAACATTGCATATGTAGAAAAGAAACTAAATTGAACTTCACTCCAATTAAAACGATATCTTGTAAATAGATAAAATACAGACATTTCACCTAAAAAATAAAAATTATTATAAATATTAATTGAATATATTAATATTTACATAAAAGGTTTAGGCAATCTTCATATGCTAAATTATAAAATAATCTATATTCTGATAAATAACACAATTAATATTTACAAATTTACTTTATGAAAATACTGAAAAAATTTTCATACAAATTCTTGGAATTGAATTGAACCAGAAATTCGGCGATGGGTTGCGGTAAACCATGTACAACTGTACCACTGAGCTGAGTCATACATTTATATATGTATTTTATATATCTTACATATTATATCTAATATTATATATATATGCATTTAAAATCAGCTAAGAATTCAAATAAATATGGAATACTGTTATGAAGGCATTTCCAAAGTAATAATAATAAAATCAATTATTTTACTTTAAGTATCTATTTTTTAATTTTATTGTTTCAGATAGGAGGTGATGTAAATATGCTATTTAAAAAAGTAAAAGATTTGTAAATATGCTATTTAAATTAATCCGATAAATATATATTAATATTTTATACACCTATATATTATTCAATGATTGATTAATAAAAGAAAATTAATAAATCGTTCACTTTGTTGGTATATAAATATTTTTAATTTTTCAGATATACATTACAAACTTCAAGTACATCACATTACTCATATATGTATATTTAATATTTATATCAAAGATAGTATATATTACAAATCCATTAATTTAATAAATATTGCTATCAGCGAATAAAAAATAAAATGACGAATATAGTGTATCTTTTTATATCAGTATTCATGAAAGTATTATTGTTATTTATAAATGTATATCATATTACAATATACATATATACATTCAATATAGGTAGTTTTCATGCTAATCTATCGTGAATTACCGGGTCCAATTCAATTGCAGAAAATTACGTTTTTAGGAATTTATTTTAAAACTGAAATTTATCAGGTACAACAAGGAGTAATTTGCTACCTTGAATGCGAATATTTGTTATAAAGTCGGCATCAGCTCCAATTGGATTAACGTGACTTGCGTATATATAATATAAATTGATTTAGTCAGTTTCATTGCATTATAAAAATGTTTTTTTCACTAATTGTAAAAAGTAATCAAAAATTCGCAATGAGAAATTGGCAATAATGGAATATATTTACAATTTATTTTATAAATTGTCGTGTAAATATTCTTTTGCAGTTATTGTTTGCTGTTTAAAGAGAACCATGCTTTTCGCATTTTCAATTATTTGTTGCATAAAATGGATTTAGAGTCGACTACATTCAGTTGATTATGTGTGCTTCTCTCGCCAAAAAGTTCCTATAATAATTATTCATGACTATCAAATATATATTTGGCAAAATAATGCAAAATTAGTTTCTTAGTAATCGATTTTTAAAAAATTTAATTTTAAACTAACTATTATAATAATTCGTCGTTATATATAAATGGAGGATTTTATGTAATATTGCATATAGTATGGAGTATGATTTGTAAATTATAACTATATATAAGACATCGTATATGTGAAAAAAAAAAAATACTAAACCAGAAATTAACTTTTCAATTTATTTTATTACAAATAATGAATTGAATTTGAAATGATCTATTGAAGTAATATAGTTTAATTTTATAAACTTATCTAATAGTATATAAATTAATAATAATAGTCTATTTTGAAAATATATTATTGTATTATAATATACACCTATTATATAGCCATAATGAATGAATGCATTTCCGGTAATATAATATTTATAGTTATAGTATTATAATACAATATATAGTAGTAGTATTGTAATATTGTCTATGTATATTTGTATATATATTGTGTAGATTTTATATATACCAATATTATATAATTTTTTTGTGAATTTACTTGTACATCGAAGTAAATTTGATTATCTTTAGGAAAAACTTTGGTTTGTGAACCACTTTTGACTTTCAGAATGAAATGATGACTGAAAATCTTCTTCGACATGGAATATGTTTGAAATTTTAAAATAAATTTTAATATTTGTTTCATAAGAAATTTTTCGATATTATTTTCATACTGAAATTTCCATCTGAGAGGTACCATTTTCTTCTTTTACAATTTTCAACTATATTCAGAGATTATCAACGTGTGTATCATACATGTACACGATTAGATTAGATTATTAATATTATGTATAAATAAAATCTCACACAGTTGAACGACCTTAATCTCAACTTCAGACACATTTAATGTACGAATATATTATATATAAATTGTAATTCATATTAAAAAATAAAATATTTTTATAAATAAATAATATAATCGTCCATATCCATAGAAATTTTTTGAACTATATTACGAACTATCCCTCTTGCAATTAATTATTTAAATATCAATGTTATTTTATTCTCAATTGAAACTGTAATCCGCATATATTCAATTAATTAATTTTATTATTTCGGTAGTATTCAATAATAATCTGATAAAGTTGAAGTGGAGTTAGATGAGAAGATTGTATGGCAGATAAAAGGTAAATTTGGATGGATGGTAGTAGTGGATAAGAACTAAGGCAAGGGGATGGTGATAGTGTGAGTGTTGGTAGAAGTGTGACTGGTTATTTCAACATTAAGTAAAATCTCTATAAGTTAAATGACTTAAAAAAAGTTTGTGAACAAAAATAATTTTGATGTTTTATCATTTAAAATCTGATTTATTTCACAAAACCATAATGAGTTCAATAAATTTTCATATTGTATTTTATTATTATATTATAATCCAGTTATATTATTTAAATTTATATAAAAAATGCTATAAATATATTATATATTGTTATATAAATAAATAATAAAATATGTATATATGCGAATTTATAGCATAAAATAATCAATTTTTCAATAATCTCAACATTTGAATATTAAGTATATCATTGAAAATAATATTATTAATCGAATGCCAAATTAAATTAAATTTAAAAATTGTATATAAATAAATATGTATATATCATAATACGATACATTACGCGCATATACGTGATAAGTTTTATATATACTTTATTATCAATTCTATTTATGATTACTCTATTGTATTATTTATGAATCATAATAATTATCAAAATATTTACAGACCAATATATACGTTCACGTATATAATAATTGAATTGAATTTAATAACTACAATTTATACGCAATATTATAAAATAAAAGTAATAATATTCATTACATTGTTCGCTATTAAATCAATTGAATAAATATGCTATTTGTTGAATAACTACACAATTTTATGAAATTTTTGTTAAGGTTCTTCCTCCATTTATTGCTAATTAAAATTGCTAATGGAATATTACCTATTTGACATATTTTGAATTTATCCTTTTGCATATACATACAAATTTTATAAATTATAAGTGTTTCACATACAAATGATCTTGTAAATGAAGGTCGTTAAACATAAAAAAAATATTGAAACAATGAAACGTGTGAATTGTATATTATTATTGCATATATACTTTACTGGAAAAATAGGAAAAAGTAATTCTAAAATAAATATTGACACAATATGTCCATTTGTATTTATTATAAATGCTTATCAATTTCCATATAAGCATAATAAAATATATAATGTTTATTTAATTGAATTTGATATTTGAATTCTTAATATATGTTATTAAAAAATAACAAAAATATATGTATTTTACGTGTAATTTATAGAACTGCCTATACAAAAATAATATACACTTCTGCGCTCATGTTCAGACTAAATTCATATAATAAACTGTATCTTGTTATTATCACAGTATATTATCACGATAATTTTAGTCTATTTTCAAAATTTAGAAACATTTAATTATTTATTTATTATTGTACATAGTTAATAATAGCTTCAAAAATATGCAATTTAGCGAATTTAGAAACAAGAACTTTTTCTGTGAAAATTTGGTCATTCAATAGCACAAAGACAAAAGAAAAAACAATTTAAATTTTTTAAACATACCATGCATAGGTCCAATAACTACCATAACAACAATCATTAGCATTACAACTCGTAAACATCGTTGATTTGCCCCCTTTTTAAATGCAACTCTAAATGTTTCAACTACATGATCTTTATCAAAAAAGTCTGCTAAAAATGATTTTTTCGGTTCCTTCAAATTTGTCGTATCTATTTGCTTTGGTCGTTCTGGTTCTTTAACCCATAATAAACCATAAAAAAAAGCAAATAAATACATACTAGCTGATATTGAAAAAACACCATAAAAACCAATTTGCCTAAGAAATATAATTAAAATTTATAAGAGTAAACACTATTAATAATGGTTATGGGAGACAACAACGTTATAATAGATAAATTCCAATTTAACCATTTTAAAATAATTTATATAAATATATTATATATGGGTGTATGT
Organism: Bibio marci; assembly: GCA_910594885.2. Classification (NCBI taxonomy): domain Eukaryota; kingdom Metazoa; phylum Arthropoda; class Insecta; order Diptera; family Bibionidae; genus Bibio; species Bibio marci. The sequence goes on from OU343114.1 coordinate 12,950,642, forward strand.
ACTTACTTTAACAATATACCACTGAATGCCATCCCAATTGGAACGCCAAGTGAAACAAATAAATTAACAATACCAATTCGTAATGTTCGTTCTTTCTCAGTTGTTACATCAGCTATATAGCTAAAAATTCCCATAAACATTGTAAACCAACCACCTTAATAAAAAAAGTATATAAAAAATACAATTCAAGTATACAAAAATACAATATGCTAATGTTTGTACGCCTATACGGAAGTTATGATATAAAAATTATTTACCTGATATACCAGGAAATAATGCTTCTGTTACACCAGCCACTTCCATAGGAACTTTTTCAAAATATGTGCATAACATTAAACCTATAGCGGTTAGAAATTCTCCGACTATTGGTATTAGCATGCAAGGTTTTCTTCTGCCATGTCTATACAATAATAATAATTTTCAACTGGTACTTATTAAATACAATATGATATTGAATAATTACTATTAAGATAGTGATTTCTTTGTTTACCTATCACTCCATGAACCCCAAAATAATATAAGCACACATGGTAATGCACTTTGTAAAATTGTTTTCCATGCAGCCATACTTGCAACTAATTGTTGGACATTTTTTTCTTCACTGTATAATTACAATTTGTAATTAATAAATATATAAAATGGTATTATTATTACTATAAATCTTACATTTTATAATGTTCTGTATCACGTCGACTTAATGCATCACATACATCATTTGAATATGCTAAATTAACCCTACATGCTTTTTCTAAATTAAGATTTTGTGTAGCCAAAGAAGCCAATACACTTGGTATTATATAACATGCTAACATTGGTTCCACTGTAATACTGTTTCGTAATAAATTAAGTTTATCCAGCAGTGAAAAGTTCTTTATTGTGTCCTTCTTTTCTATCATCGCACTATATAAAAAAATCCAAATATATAAAAAATTTAAATTTACATAAATTTAATAATATTGCATTCCAAATAAAATATTGTAAACAGAAATTAAAAAAATAATTATATTTCAATTTATTATATAATCACAAATAAATGAACATACATGTTATATATGTATACTTAAGAGTTCGGAAACGTATCCATGCACACATTTACTTTTGGCTAATATCTTGAGTTTATGTTTAATATATCAACTTTTTATTACACTGAAGTTTGTATCTGACTTATATAAAAATACTTGATAATATCGTCATCATTATTGAAATCATTTTAATTCAAAATGACCTTATGGCATCTACCAAACACTCATAACAGCCAATGTAAGCATAATTACTCTGCATTAAAATATATAACAATACAGAATTTGTTCTGCAATTATCAAAGGTTTAGATGTTTCCTTATTCAATGGATAAGATATATATTCTATAATTATAATAATAAAGGTATGTTAATGGTAAAAATAAACGCTCCACAATTGATCAATGCTTTTTAAAAAACATATGGGTTTATTATGTTGTTACGTGTGTTGTATTATATGTATTAATGTTGATTATATGAATATTTTCTGTTAATATCCTACATAGTCTCAAGTTAAGTTGATATATTGTTATTTGAATTCATTTTTACAAGTCTTCAAAGTTGCTCTGTTTTTAAATTTTCACATCAAAAATGGAGAAAATTTCTAGAATATAAAACCCCACCAAAAATAATAATGATAAACGAATATCTTAAAAATAATGCAATCCATATTTCGGAGTTGGCTTGAATAAGGAAAAACCATAAATAGGTAATATTCAAGTAGGAAAATAGGGGTAAAGACACGATGCTTCTTGAAGCATACAGTAAGTTACGAAAAATTAGTGAACATAATGTCTGCTACTTACACCAAACTTTATAATTTACATATTCCCAAATGCTTAATACAACAATATCAAGTAAACTGTATAAATAGATGTAGCATGTGGCTAATATCTTCTACTTTTGATAAACTTTATTAATTTATTTTTAAATTCTGATATTCAAAATTTCAAAAAAACCGGATAAATTTCATATTATTGTACAAATTCTTACTAAACCACATAATTATTTGCACAAATAAATTCGAATATATTACAAGTCATTTAAAATAAAATTAAAAAATTAACATCTATTTCTATTTTTAGCAAAAAAAACCAAAAACAATTTATTATCATATTAGGTTGTCAACTATCTCCCTTCCGCCTTTTTGCTCTTTATTCAATGCTTTATAAAAAGTGTTACAGTAATCGGATTTAGTTCAAATATGCGCCGTTTTGTTCGATAATCTGTTTCCATCTAGACTGCAACTTCATAATACCTCCCTCGTAGAAGCCCCCCTCCTTATTTGCGAAGAACTCGGGCAGCCACTTTTCACAAGCCTCTTTTGAGATCAACTTTACACCACCAAGGGCGTTCGCCATGGACAGGAACAGGTGGTAATCACTTGGCGCTATGTCCGGGCTATATGGTGGATGCGATAAAACCTCCCATCCGAGCTCCCGTAGCTTCTGACGAGTCATCAACGAAGTGTGTGGTCTGGCGTTGTCCTGGTGGAACACTACACCCTTCCTTTTGGCCAATTCTGGACGCTTCTGGTCGATCGCCTGCTTCAAGCGGTCCAGTTGTTCGCAGTAGATGGTAGAATTAAGCGTCTGGCCATATGGGAGCAGCTCATAGTGGATGATTCCCTTCCAATCCCACCAAACACACAGCCAAACCTTCCTGGCCGTCAATCCCGGCTTGGCCACTGTTTGGGACGATTCACCGGCCTGCGACCACGACCGTTTTCGCTTGATATTGTCGTATGTGATCCATTTTTCGTCGCCAGTCACCATCCGCTTCAAGAATGGGTCGAGTTCGTTCCGTTTCAGCAGCATTTCGCAAATGGAAATTCGGTCCATTAGATTTTTCACTGTTAATTCATGTGGCACCCAAACATCAAGCTTTTTTTTGTATCCAGCCTTCTGCAGATGGTTTAAAATGGTTTGGTGACTAACTCCCATCTCCTGGGCGATGTCACGAGATGCCACATGCCGGTCTAACTCGATGTATTCCATGATTTGATCGGTATTTGTCGTCACAGGTCTTCCGCCGGCTGGCTTATCCATGGTGTCGTTTTCACCGGCTCTGAATCGTCGAAACCATTCCTCCGCGGTTCGAAGTGATAGAGTACCATCCCCCAAAACACCATTAATCTCACGGAACGTTTCTCTAGCGGATTTGCCTTTAACGAAGGAAAACTTTAAAATAGCGCGAATTTCGGCGTTAGTGAACTCCATGTTTACACGTCTATAACTGTTGAACGCAATATCCAAACTAATCATACATAGCGTCGTTTTGTTTGTTATGTCAAGAGCTTTCAAATTATGTACAGTGTTGCCAGATACGAGCTCTGTAGCGCTTTGTACATAGCCGCGAAATTAAAAAGACAAAAAGGCGGAAGGGAGATATTTGACAACCTTATATTATAATATAATAGAATATGTACACAGTGTGTCAAGAATTAATTCATTTGCCTGTTAACACGTTAAAAATGAAGTATTTCAAAGAATATTATCGACATTCTTTATTGATGATGATTTATTGCTTTGTCAGTATACTAAATAAAATTGTTTTGTATCAGTTTGTGATTGGTTATTAAAAGTATGTAATAGATATTTTTCAAAAATCCATAAGAAGCAAAACATTAAAAAAGTGTTGTTTAATATATGATCACTTGAAATTAGGTGAAACTGTTGATTGTAAACATTATTAGGAGTGTTGTGTATTATTACTCCATCCAGTTTATTCAATATAAACATTGCCTCTAATGACTATCACTTATTCAAACATATGAAGAAGCTAAAAACTGGTTAGCCTCAAATTAATAATTATTAATTTGCCAAAAATACCGAAAAAAAAGTCATTTTATTTCAAGTTCATACTTTTTTATTGGACTGGGTGTACATGTACATAATATATTATAGTTATGAGTTAAAATTATTAGCTAAATATACTATGGCAACATAAGCCTTGACGTTTTTATTTGATTTCAATTTCAATAAATATTACATATACATTATATTATTTGTATAGTATATCGTATATGTTACGGACTCTAATCAACAAATAATTAATGCCTTCCTATCTTGTTACAATGCAATAGAGACAAAAAAAAAAGGTAATAAATAATATTAGAAAAAATTTTAATTGAAAGATGACAGAACTTGAGTCTTAACATTAATTATTATGTAGCATACTACATATCGGATGAGTTTGCATAAATGTTTTTATACGCAAATATGTACTGTACATTGTATATTGTACGCATACGTATGGGACTTAAATTGTACATACAAAAACTAGTAATTACACTTCAATTTATTTATATATTTGTATATTTGTATATAGTTATATATATTCCTAAACCAATATTATGTTTATAAATAAAGTAATTGTACTTGACTTACATAACAAATAACATATATACAAAAGTTCTACAATATTTATTTTTAAATTGTAACCATTACAGAGAATTGTTTATTTTTTTACTTTTTATAAACTATAAGGTTAACGCATTTCGTAATTAAGAAAAAAACTATAAACTTTTATGCACCTGTTATGTAATTTTTTTTTAAATAACATATAATCCTTCATATTTGAGTATATTCTCAATCGAAATTAAATTCCGTGTTATCGAATTTTGTAAGGTTATATAAATTATATACAATATATGCATATTATGGAAAAATTTTCTAATCAAAGTAAGTATAAGATGTTTTCGTAAGTACAATAAAAAAAAATAAATAATATCTGATAAATGTCTAAATAATGTTCACTACACAGTTCATTCGATCGTTTCAATTTTTCACCATTTATTTCTTTAATTTTTCTTTCATTTTTTTATTTACACCATTATCAAAAGTTTGGCAAACTGTTCAATGACTTTTAATAACAAAAATTCTCCAATTTGAAAGGGTTGTTATAAATTATAATAGACTTTATAAAGTGTTAGCCATTCCGTCATGATTTGTTAAAATAAACTGCAAAATGTTAACTAGTTTTATTGTATTAAATTTCAATTCAGGAAACGAAAGTTCTTTGCCATATAATAATTAACACAATATATTTTTTTTAAATAATTCTATATTTAGATAATGACGTTAATAAATTCAATAAATATACGTAATAAATGAATGTTTTTTATTTAATAATTTTGTCGATTTTATTTATTTTATTTAAGGACTTTCTTAAATGAATGACTACATTATAAAAATTGTGTTGTTCAAAAAAAATATTTGCATATTTAATAGATTTTGAACTAACTTTCACTAAAAACAACATTAGAAAAACATACATTTATCAATGTATTTGATTTATTTACAGGTGGTCCTGTAACAATCATTATTCAGAAGATTTATACGGATCGTTACAGTTGGGCCCAACATTATTTTTTAGCAACCACTTATAATTTAAGTTACTGCAAATTTTAGTTATATGCTATCCAACAAAAACTATCCGTTTGACATACCGAAAATATACATATAACAAACATAAGAAAAATTTCAACTATGAAGCAATATGTATCACAAACATGTGGAATAAAATAGTTGTCAACCCAATAGTTATAATTACAACTTTCTTTTTTTAACTTTTATCTATCAATAATAAATTATTATTCGCCCGATTGTGTATTTTATTAAATTACTAATACACCATATAATTATGCCTCAATGGTACCATAAAAGAATGTTTAAAAATTAATTGTGTTTGCAAATTGTTTATTTTTTTTATAATTATTATTTTTTTTTTTTCTATTTGCTTATAAGAGTTTATTGTTACGTTAATTAAATTGAAAAATTAAGCTTTTTATAATATTTACATAATTTTTTGTCAATATTAATAACCAGCTTTTTTACATTGTGAAAAAAACATTTACAAATCAAGAAATCACATTTTTTTTTTTATACACGAGTATAAGTATAGTTTTTTTTTGTATTCTCTCATTCGAATTGATGAAGCTTAGGAGAAAAAAAATGTGCAGTGGTGCCCAAACATAATTTGTAATTGGTAAATTAAAATTTTCAACGTGTTATTAACAAAACATGCAAAATAAATTATCCATAATTAAGATATTATATTTACAATTAGTTATAATGCAATTAAAACTTCTAAAAACTAAACCCCTACAAACTTAAATAATAAATATTACAAAGAGTTTAAGAGATATTCTAACAAGAATATTTGACCGGTCAGAAGATTAAGTTTATATAGTTCTGTTTCTTCGATAAAAATTATGAAGTTAACTTAACGAACCCGTCAATAATTTCTGAAAATTTTTTTCTGCATTCATAAAAATTATGTTGTAGTATATCACGTGTATAAATACTATTTATAATATATATTTAGTCACACCACACCGGTGAACATAGCTAGCGTATATTTAAATACATTATTTAATTACGTATTTAATTCGTTTGTAGCAACCAATGCAAATCATAACATTAATAGTTATTAGATTACTTCGCGTATGGGTAGATGTTGCTTTAACTTCATTAGTTTTTAATGAGGAATGCAGATATTGTCAATATTTTGAGTAGCGTCCAACAGCATATATTTTTAAAAATATACGTTTTTATTAGCATTCCACATACGAACAACTGCAGTGAATATCAACTGAAAAATTATTAAAGTATCAATATAAATATGTAAAACTGTCTATGGTATAACTAAACAAATGAACGTGTATATCATCAATTAATTATTATTATTTATTTTATTTAAATATACAAAACAATTTTAATATTTTTTTTTTATTATTATTATCAAATACTCATGATGAGTTTCAACTATTACGTTTGTGTGTGTGTGCGGTATAGATACACAAATGTAAAGAAAGCACATTCATTTTCATATATATTATTAAAATTAAAGTCAACATATTCATGCTATATGGAACGTTATAAATTTACTAAATGTACGCACGTGAATTTATAATATTTTATAATTTATATATTCATATTAAATAATTATATATTAAATTTAAAACTATATTATATTCTGTATGAAAGAAATATAATTTATTTAGCCTAATTTTATTTTATATCTTTTTTGTTTTTAATAATTAAATGTAAGTATATATAATTTACATTTATTTCTCAATAAAAAACGGTAGGAACATAATAAGTATTGCACGTCACGTAGCCAATTTATTTTTAATAAAATAATAAAATAAAATTTTTTTTAGCTAAATGTTGTTGTATGATACGTGTAAATTTTGCTATAGTGATAACATAATAAATAATAAGAAAAAATTTATTGCAAAATTAAAAAAATTACAAAAATTTGAATATGTTTCAATTTTTATTCAGGTACATCGCTAAATACCACCACACTTTATATATATCGAATTTGCAATTATTAAAAAAAAAATGTCAAGAGAATAGTCATTATCTTCTTATAAAGTCTAATAACTGACCTTGTTAATTAATTTTACAAATCAATAAATGAAATTTAAAATAACAAATGATGATGAATTTATGTAAAATCATTAGGCCGATTCTTGAAATGTTCAAATAGTAACGTATACGCTTTTTTGTGAATACATCAGATTCGAATACGCAAGTCATCTTATATGCTTTTGTACACACGGAATCTAATGGTCACCTCTACTCATTTTATATATACAATATACATATCACTTGCCATTAGAGAGCCTGTCATGTTGTTGTAGTTGTCACATGAAAAGTAATTCTTATTAATAAAAAATAATTAATTAAAATACCAAATAAAAATAGATTATATTAAGATGGATAGATAATTCGTATTGACATACACATACATTGCGATACTATATAAATTTGTAAATATGTATCAATACATTTTACTACATTAATTTATTCATTGATATTTTTAATAATTTTAATAAATTTTCTTTTTTAATCAAGACAACAATTAACTATATATTCGCAACATTTATGTATTAAATCAATAACAAGTTTTCATGAATATAAAACCACCTTTCGGTGAGTTAAACATATAATATGATTGAAGAATCAACTTGCAGAAATAATTTAAGTATAATATGAAAATAAAACTTATGTTAACTTTAACACTTAATTATATTTAATAAATATATATATTTTATAATAGATAATAATAACTTTCGAAACTATGTATTTGTGTACGCAATATTACATAATAATAAGAACAAATATAATGTTTGCAAACAAATTTTTATTATAAATATTATATACAAACAAACACATATGTATTATAAAAAAACATTCTCTTCATTTAAATAATCGTTAAAGCATAGTTTGTTGCTGACAAGTAATTTCTTGTCCTATATTAAAACTTTGTAAAAAATATTCTCCAGTAATCATCAAGAAATTTTTGCCTGTAACGATTATAAATTTCTCCTGATGTTCGTAGGAAATAAGCAAGATAAAAGATAATCTGGTATTTTTTACTCAAGAAAGTAGTGTTATTACTTCTTGAAGTAATTTTGACATTTCAAATGTAAATTTTATTATACACATGGCAAATATTTGTAAATTCATTCACACGAATTGACAAATTTTCAACAATGACTAATATTTGTCATGTGCACGAGTCGTGTGGCACTGTCTTAATAGATAAAGTCTAATATATTCCTAATTAATTTTTAAATTATTTTTTATTAGTACTTTAATATTAATATTTTTTTATAATTCAAAATGTTAGATTTTCTTGATCTAATGCCAATTTTACTTGATGAATTGGTGGATACATTTATTGACCTGATTTCGTATCAATACCATACTAAAATGGTACGTTAATGCAAAGTATCAACTTCACAAGTAATATGGTCAAGTAATTTACTTGAATTTAAAATGTTCATAAAAAAATGTTCAAGAAATGCTCAATTAAAAAATTACTTTACTTTTGACTTTTGTAGTATCCAATTGAAAATTAATAAAATAACATTCCCGAGAGATGGATATATTGTCAAAATTTGTATTTTCTTGAAGAAAAAAATATATTTTTATTTTTGTTCTTTGGTCAAGCAAAAAGAAAATACAGAAATATTCAACAAACAATTATTTGACCAACATTTGTGCGACGTCGATACTATGCGTAATGATTGATTATTTATGCGATGTTTATAATCAATCATTTAATAATATATCAACGTGTATAGTGGTATTTGATACATGTTGTAAATTATTTTTTATTAATCTTTAATTTTTTTTTCCTTTAATTCTATAAGCTAAAAGCACTTCAAATTAATAATATAACAACATATATTAGTAAGGTAAAAAAAAAATAATATCATGAAATATGTGTGCAATTTTTTTATTTATAATTTTTATAATTCTTTAAATTTAATTATTTATAAATAGAACTCGATACATGTTTTGGTTTACGTAATTACAAATGTTGTAGCTAACGCAGATATATTAGAATTTTACTATTATTGATATAACATAAAAAAATATTTGGTAATAATAATTATATGTAATAAGAATTAATTCTATATAGAAACGATACACAATTATTAAATTTTATCGTTTTTAATTTGGACACTGGCAATATAGTTATGCGGGGTACTAAACACTAATTTCAATGTATTATGATGTGTGAATTGTTGCATGTTAACGAAAATAATAATATATATAATTTACAATTTTTTTAAATAAAATAATAAAGAAACGTATTTCATAATTTATACAAACATTTGCTTGAAGTTGAAGAAATATATATATATAGGTTGATAATTAGTTATAAGCCGGCACATATATAGATGATATACGTAATGAATTTGCATATAATTTTTTATTACTATTCCTCCATATAAGACAAATATTCCCATAATTTATTAAACTTTTAAAGAGTTTTATGATTTAATTAAAAGGTATGTTATAGCCAATTCATTTTAGAATGCATTATTATATGCACCGATCTCAATGCTTAAAAGATTTTACATCAAATGAATAAGATCGCGATACACTATAGTTAAGCCGTATATATTGCATAGCTTTAAAGAACATCACTTATGTGATATGAAATTAAAATATAGTATATAAATAGAAAAGAAACTATATAAGCATATTGCATGTCTACGGTGTACATGTATAACAAATAATTAACTATCTATTCTAGCATGTGAATTGCATAGATATTGTTTGAATGTAAATGTTGAAATACACAAATACTATAAATATTTAAGACCTAAATCATAAAAGCAACAACATTTAATTGTCAACAGTTTTATGCTATAATTATATCTTTAAATGACAGAAAATTTGATTATATACAAGATTTTGTAGACTTTATGTTAGTTTAAAACGAAAATACATAATTTTATGACTTATTTTGAAAAACCTATGTTGATATTGATGAAATAAATGTAATGTATACCAATTTTACATAAATGTAGGCATACATTGACTTACAATTAGTCTTTTGCAATTAACTTGTGTATATAATAAAGATAATATTGCCATATATTGTATATATATATACTATTCACTATTCTATAATACTATTATGTTAATTATACATTCTCAATTCAATAATGTAATTATACATAAATAACTTTAGAATAATATATATGTGGTATCTACTGATATAATACTATATACCTATTTAGCCATATATACAACTATATACTCGTTCATAATAATATAATAATTGAATGAACAACTATATGTAAGTAATTATAATTAATGAATACATCATCAAAATTATCCAATTTTTTTATCTTAAGGTCATTTTCTTTTCCGTACAACTCCAATTATATAATTTATAAAAGTGTGTTTAATTTAGCATTCATATTATACAATTCATAAATATGTGATAAATTTTAATAAATCTACTTATCTCATTTAAACAAGTTTCAGAGTATTGTTTAATAAATAAAAAACCATATTTTAATTGCAATGCAAATTTTTTTAAGAATAACAAAGCATTTAATAAATTTTATATGACATAAAAAAAAACTAAAATTTTAATGAAATTATTCAAGGTCAATCCATAATTACAAAACATAAAACACCACAGCAATGATCTGGCAATCAAATTCAATAAAAATGTATAAGATAATTTATATATTTATTAACCCTTTCGGTATATGAAATGAGAAATAGAGCAAAAAAATGTACGTATGTTATTGCATTTATTTAAATGATTTTTAACGTAACTAAATTAATAGAAATGTTATTGGAGGTACGTGAACATAATTGTGTGCATCTATAAGTTCCCATAATTTCAGATAAGTGGAAATTCACTTGATGTGAATATTTGGCTTCAGTTTGCGAAATAATACTTTTCTTACTAGTGCTCAATAATATGTATTTGTTTTAATTTTATATTTGCATTATCATTATCGTTATTATTAGATTAATTATGTACTAATAATAACTATTATATTGCAATTAATTATTAATTGTTTTCATTTATATTGTAATAATTGTTTACATAAATAACTTAATTCTATAATATACGTAAATGGAGCAAAAATATATATTATATTGCTTTTGTATTTATTTTTTGAATTTAGTCTTTTTTGAGTATGAAAAAATAAATTAAATTGAAATCCAATAATTTCGATACCATTAAAATACGCTGATAGACATTCTTCTAAGCCCAAATCACTCAAGCTGGATAGTATTCCCATTGTAATAATATTCCAATTTTATCAACTATTGTTAATTAACAATTTTTCAATGCAACGCATTTGATTTTTATCATATTTTCATCAGTATTTGATGTTGATGAACCGCCAATATAACTGTGGAACATTTTTAAGTGATTTAGAATCATTTACAAACATTCGAATGGCATACTCATATTGTTCACGATAGAGCATTATCATCGTAATAATTTTTATGAAGTTTTTAATATTTCTGTTGTTTGAAGTACAATTATTTGAAACAAACTTTACTTCGTTATTCTTGTTATTGTCATCGTTTACTTATAGAGATTCCTTTGTCTGCACCAGATCGTCCTCCTGCAGATTATCATGTGTTTCAATTGATGCAGCACCGTGTACTTTAATTCTTTTGAATTGTAAATTGTTGTCTCAGATTAAAGATTTTCCCAAAAAAACGATGACTTTTAATTTCCATTCCCATTAATTTTAAAACAGTAAAAGCAAAATGTTAGTAGGCGTTTTGTATAACAATTACATTTTAATTAAATATAATTCTTTATAATGTAATAAACTACGAGTAGGTATAAATATACAAAAATTTTCTGTAACAGGAAAAATGTGCTTATAATAAACGTTTCCATTTTTTTCATTAATTATTATTATTATTATTATTACATACATATATGCATAAACATATAAACACATGTAATGTAATTCATGCTTTTCATATAAAAATTGTAAAATTAAAAATGTATTATTATTTACATTTTTTTATTTTGGTATTTTTTATTTTCCGGAAATTAAATAATTATAGTCATATAATATTCAATTTGTTTTTAATTTATGACAATATATAGAAAAATTAAAATATATATAATTCACTAATACGAACATAAATACTCTTTAATAGGGTATACCGTAGATGATTGGGCCACAGAACAAATTTGTACATTGAACAACTTTGTTACAAAAATAATTAATGACATATATTTAGTTACGGCTACAATGTACGGGAAATTGGGCCATTTATTTTAATTGATGAACATGTTGTTGTTAGTAGTTATGAGTGAAATACACATTGCAAATTTGAAATCGATAAAAATTGGTCAATATGCATATAATAAAAATCTTTTCTATTCGGTATACTTTGAGTAAAATTTTCTTAATTAAAAAGTTATCCGGCGGTTATCCTCCATTCAAAAAGTAATATAATTAAAATATTATTTTCATAATTAAAAACTTTGCAAATAATTTAGTTTATGCCCCCATAAAAGCTAAGTTATGTTCGAAAGTTGCAATGACTTTAAATAAAAAAATGCTCAAACTTCTTAATATGTTTATCGTATTTATAATATCAATTTTTTATGTAGGCACATTTTAGAAGATGTACTTACTCGGTTCATAATATGCATCGTCCAGCATCAAATTGTAATTTGACACTTTTTTTTATAAAGGCTCAAACTATTGCATTTTAATTTTTCATTGACAAAAATTTTTGTTGCAAAACACAAATAATCTAGAGTAAGGGAATAATTTTCATTGGTTAATATTAGTATCCAGTCAAGATAAAAATTGCATCCTAAATTGTAATAAATATATTATATTTTTTTATTAATAAATTGTACATAGCAACGTAACGTTGCGATAACACAATATATTATATCATCTTTATTTGTTATTATTAAAATTAAACTAAACTCATTGCGAAAGTCAAGACAACTTTGAAAAATATCATATATTCACAATTTAAAACACGTGAAATGTAAATTATACAAATTTTGTTAATTATCAAGATATAATTATGCAGATATAAAAAAAAAATTGCAAAAAAATTTCATTAAAATTTATTTATTAATATTTACACTGATATTATATTATATTTATACACCTATGTATATACGAGTGTGTATTACGTGGTCTGCTCAAATAGTTCACGGAGTGACACTCGAAGAAATTATTATTATCTGCTACATTTTTTAGTTTTCATCGACTGCAGTTCATTCATTCATATACATTCAGTCTCATTCCGATCTGTGAAGTGTGTCTGCGTTAGTTTTTAAAATGGAAAATATGGAAATCGTGAGGTGATTAAATTCTTTGTAAGAAAAATTTAAATGCAATATGGATATTCATGCCGAGATGGTAGATGTGTTAGAGGAGACTGTTTCTACAAAAAAAAATGGTTTTGCAAATGAACACTTGATTGAGTTTAGACATGGTCGTGAAATTATTAAAAATGAATTTTATATGATATTTTAACTGAACATTTATTTGATATGAATAAGCTATGTGTACGGTGGACATACAGCCTATTCATCATATTTTGTTTCTTCCGACTTCATATGTTAACAAATCTTAAAATATTTGTTGCAGGAAAATGTTTTTCATCAAATTCAATATTTTACAAACTTTTCGGGAAATTATTATAAAGAAAAAATTTTTTATATGGCTGGACCAATTGTAATAGTGTTATGAGAGACTTTATTAAAAAATAAAATAATTTTTAGAAATAGTTATCAATTTAAATATGTGTTTTCATTTCGACTTCACAATATTTTTGAACAGCTCTCGTATATACATAATATTTTTATTCTTTATTAAATAATTGAAGTGTAATATTAATTATGTGTATATAATTATATTTTATATAATATTCACAGGTGTATATACTTCACATGTATAGTTAGAGACATGGGCCTTGATATTAATGTATATACATAGGTTCTATATATATAGTAAGTATTATATAGAGATTCACAATCAATGTTGCAATCTGGTAACTATTACATAGTAAAAAAATATATACATTTTAATGTCATCAATGCTTTTGTTTACAATAAATAATTATTTTTCCTTTCATGTACAATATATAATTTGTTTTTAACAGATAGAATTTATTTTTATATGGATTGTTAAATAAATAACAAAATTAATACACCATGACATTGATTAAATCATCGGTTCTCTTTCAAATAATTTAAATATTCACTACTCCTATGAATATGTTTAAAAAAATATATCAATATAAAGTTAAAAATATTAAATATATGTTCATATTAAATTTTGAGTTTTGACTAATAAAAATCGATACCTGATTAAATTCTCTTGTTTTCAGATTGAATTTATATGAAAGCGGTAACAGTTAAAATCCAAGCTAGAATATATATCAGCCGGTACTTTACCAGCCACTAGAATTTGGAAGTTTATATGAGTTGTGGTAGCGTTTACATTTAGTGACCTTGTAAGTATCGTGTAATTACCATTCATTGATATTTAATTATATTTTTATTTTCTATAATACAGCTAAATTGTATAAATTTATAAAACTAAACTGAATGAAACATTAAATGCGGCGTCATTGAAACATATTTTTTATTGTTTTTATATAAAGACAAATTATTTTATTAGGTGTAAAAATGATAGCATGTTTATTGTAAATATAATTAAATTATTATTGACCGATACCATACACATAACAGTGGCAAGAAAATGTGGGAATATACAAAGTATTTATTCTTTACAGTAGTAATTTCAGTTTTTGTCAATATTGATGTTAGTAGGAAATGTTAAATAGGGAATATTTTATTAGTTATACGTAATCTTTTTAAATATGGAAAGTATATTAGTTCTCGTTTAGAACGATCATGAATATAATTGTGCTTATTTTTTAAAACAGCAGGTTACAAATTTGTATTACTATAACTTTGAATATATTTGTCAACTTGAATATAATAAATTTTTGATAGATGTTATATGTTACACTTGGAGTGATATCACAACTGATGATTTCCCTTTGCTATACATAGAAAGATTATTAATTGACTGAAACAAAGGATTTGATGAACAAATACCAACATTTTAACTATTATTATCCAAATTAGGCTTTAACTGTAATTATTTTGAAGGTTAGATTTTCACAAACAATAATTGTTATCTAAAATATTAATTAAACCATTTTTAATTTTTTATTACTTTTTTAACTAATAAATTAAATATTACATTAACATTTATTTCTATAGGCACTGGAACAAAATTATTAAAATAGTTATTTGTTTGAAAATTAAAAATTTAAATTATAAATAGTATAACATTATTTTGATATTGTGATATCGTTTCAACTTATGTAATATATTTTTATTTGAAAAATGACAATGCAAATTGTTTTGTTTACGTCAAATCGCTTATTATATCAATCGTAAAATGAAATGAAAATGCTTTTTTTTTTATATATAGTTTGGGCTACAGATTTATTTTATTTAAAATTAATCTAAAATATAATTATAATAATCATAATTGTCAATATTCGATACGATATATGTAAATAAATAAAAATATTGTATCATGTGGCAATTGATTTGTTGATGTATGTATTTAGGTGTTTATACACTTGTTGTTTGTTTGTAAACATACATTTATGTACTCTTATAATTTCAGAACGTTGTTAGTTTAATTTAATCACAAGTTCTATTTGTACTAATGGTTCCATGGTAGAAGAATATTCGCATTGAACTATTTGTGTGGATGTCCGGCATATTCAAAATGCAGATCATTTATAAAGAAAACAGTTTCTAGTGTCATTTTTGAAACCTTGGCTATAATTTGGTAGGGAGAACACAATGAAATTGATCTATGGCATATTTTGGGTATTTAAAAAAACTTCCATCATAATATGAAAATTGAATTTTATAAACTCTAGTAAAAAAATTCAGTGTTTTCTGCTCTTCTATCCTTTTGGATAATTGAAATTGACGTAATGCTACTATCTTAAAAACACTAATCTTTTCAAAAGAAAATGTGTGTCTAAATAATTTATAAGATGTAATACATTTATTGACTCATATATTTGCCATATTAAAAAATGTATTAAAATAAATATATTTGATGCACTTGAGTTTTAATTTCTATATCCATAAAAATCGTCAATAAACCGTATATTGAAAACAAATCACTTGAATTACGATGACGACAAGAGTAAAAACAACAACAATAATAACAATAACAATAAATAAACCAATTTATCAAAAATTATCATTTTACAAAATTATAAATATAGTATGTTTAATACAAATTAAATTTACGATAACGAAACAAAACATATAATATATGGATTATATAAGATATCATTAATTAATTGCATATAATTTACAAGCAATTTATTTGGGCAGCGCAAATGATAATTAAATTAAATGTTACTTAACTCTTATATGTATTTGTTTAGTCAACAAATTATTTGTGATATCACATATTAGCTGCTGTTGAACTACTTTTATAATGTATACATTAAAAATGCGATAATTCATTTTTTGATTAATATATACATTTTATTGGAATTTTCAGGAATTGCGTACATAATACAGTTCCCAGATACCAAGATAAGATATATTATATGGCATAATAAAACTTTGAAATTCCTCTGTTTTTTCATTTTTGGTGAAATTTTGTACGTAGATTTACTATAGAATTGCATGAATATAGTTAGAATATTCTAAAATATATCCATGGCTAGGTTTTCTTGACAAGTTCTTAAGAAACCTGACAATTTGATAAATTTCTCATACAATTTTTATATGAAATTGCTTAATATTATATTCTATAATCTAAATCAATCTACCCAATTTCATTAAAATATAGAACAGTCGGAAATATTCAATTATGTAATCTGGTCCATAGATCTTCCCGGCTATCAATATTAAAGGTATACTATAGTTAGGAGCCCACCTTATAATGCCATTATAAACATGCATACCCAATTTTGAATGGATTTGATTACGAAATAGCAATATATAGTTCTTGACTGGATATGTGAGAGTATTACGTTGTTCGCTGTGTGCAATTACGTAATTAATATATTTTAATTAAATTTTCAAGAGTTGCATTGAAACAACCAATCTGTATATAGTGTCATTTATAGACATTATCAACCAAGCTACTGTCAATTGGAATGAAGAGTTATTTAAAGAAAAATAAGAAAAGACTAGTTTTAATGAATATAAAGTTGAATAATAAAGCGTAAATTATCATCATCAAGTCATATTACTATACAAGTTGGTAAAGACTTATATGTCATATATTGTAGCAAACTTTCATTGGAGTCTGATTAACCTTTTAATTTTCAATTTATAGATTATATATTAAATAAAAAAATCGAGATAGAGTATAGATAAAATTACTTTTGATTTTCCTGATGATCAGGAGTTAACATTTGTTCAAGTTCTGCACCATCTTTACAATTATCATCATTGTTTTTATCCATATTATCCATTTTATTAAAATTATCTTTTATTTCAATTTTCATTTAATTCAATTCGTTAACGAATAAATTATCTTAAATTTATTATATTCACAAACACAATTCTATTACTATTTCATTTTCGTGAATTTTTATATTAAAATTTAAAATACATCTCTTTAATATTTATATAATTGTGGAAAAAATATCAATTATAATAAAAATAAACCGCACCACACAAATATTTATATCAGAATAAAAAGATGAGTTTAATTTAATACAATATTTTAGAATTTAAATTTACTCAAACTTTGATATGGATTATATAAATGTTATATAAAATTTATATTATAATTATAATTTACGCGCTGTATATACGCATATTGTATTTATAATTATGTAAATTAATTTAGAACTATCTAATCTAAAGTCAAAACATATTATAAACGAAATTAGTTAAATTTAAACTTATATGTGGTGATATTTGTATGTACTATATTATATCGTACACACATTTCAAAACCAACAAATATTAGTTTGTGTATTCTTTATTTATATAAAAAGCAAGATAATGTAAAATTCTAAATGATTTATTATCAATATATATATATATATATACTATACATATACAATATATAGTTTAGCTATAGTTAGATAAGATTTATTTCCATATTTATACATCTTAATTTATTGTTTATTATAATTTCAAAGGTGGTTCAAGGTATGATAAATATATACATATTTGGAATATGATAGATGATGTTAATAAAACATTTGTGGAGACTGCGAAAAAATGCATGTGTGACTTTATTAAAAATTTAAAAATTCAAATATTAAAACAGTACCGATTTATTAATATCAATATATTGTGTACATATTGCGGGTTGCACACTAATAAATTGCGTTTTTTTTTTTAAATAAAATCAAAATAAAAAGTTTGATAGAATGAAATAATTTTATTTAGTAATGTATAGTACATTTTGTTTGATGATCTTTTGACACCTTTCAGGCAGCATCATAATTCCGAACTAATAAAACTTTTTCATCACCACTTATCGATCGTTTTCAAAAATGGATCGTTTTCGTTACGTTTCATAAGCAATTCATACAGATGTTAATGTGTTGTGTTAAGTGAATTTCATTAAGTTCATGAGGAACCCATACATCAAGTTTTTAGCCAACTTGTTTTAAACGAGTTACATACAATGCATGATTCGTGTAGCTTCTCTGCAATCTCACGTGTTGTGCTATGATGATCCGCATCGATTATTGCCTTGATTTTGTCGTCATCAACTTCAACTGGACGACCTGAATGTTGCGCATCTTTGAGTGAGAAATTCACAGAACGAAATTTAACCATACCAATTAACATTTCGAATACATAAACATAGATCGAAATTCATCAATAGTATAAAGTATTACTGACGTAAAAAATAAATTCAGTCTAAAAACAATTTTTATGTAAAAAGAAAAACTTAAATCCTCTCAAAGTTCAAAGAAATAGTAGTAAAATTGGAATATGCATCAATTTAATAACATAGAATAGAATTTTTGCATTATTAATTTACAGTAATTTGAATAGGGGTAGTTTTCCCAGTTCTCCACTTCTATCAGCTATAATTGTAAATTTTAAAATCAAAACAATTGAACTAATTCTGTTACCATATGGTCGCATTACAGTATTCAGTATTCAGTATTCAATATAAGCATATAACACATTCATATTCCACATGCATGTCACTTATGATCATATATATTAACTCACACATTAATATAAACTATATACTGTAGTAATTTAATAATATTTGGTTAGATCGATTGGTAAAGTGTCAGCGCCAGGTTATAGTCTTAGAGATGGAATGGGTTCATTCACTAGTGCAAAACTTATAATGAAAAAATGTTTTCTACTCAAATTGTCTTCTTGAATATAATAATATAAAATAGTCACCACTAACACATCGAAGTATATAACAATTTACCAATTGTACTGTAATCATTATTTAAATATTTGTATTTACTGATGCTTCAAATTCAATCGAATAATTGTTTGTAAAATTGGGAAATTAAAAGAAAAAAATTTGTTTTTATTCTACAATATATGTGCAATAAAAGTTAAAAGAGCGACAATGTTAAAATTACGTTTTGTTTTATGTCGTTCAGGTGAATTTTAATACAAAGATTGACAGCTTTCGGGTGGTTTAATTAATGTTAATGCCGGTCAAATCTAAAAGCATATAATTCTAGACGGATCGTCATAGCCCAACACAAGCAAACGTTGAAGAAATGTTCGATATATAATAAAATGCACATACATATTTATTTTTTATTTTTTCAAAAAATTCATAAAAACTGCATTTGCCAAGCCAATGAAATAGAAAAATATTTAAATATAAATTTCCTAAATGCCACTGCTAACAGTTAATTTTATTTATAATATTAGATTAATATTTTTCATAAGCAGATGATTTAATCTTATCATAATATATTCATATCAAAAATAATTATACGCGAATATAAATATACACATATAATTCACAAACAGAATTCATATATGATGTAGTTTATGTATACTAAAAAGTATATATAAGTGTAGATATATATATGGTATAATATTGTTATTTACTAGTTTCATATTTAAATTTATAATTTATATTTCTCATATATCTCAATTATATATGCATATATTGTTTTTATAAATTTTAAAATTAAGAATTGAACTATTATGTACAAGGTGAAATTTTGTTAATGACATTTCCTATACAATGTTTTTTTTTATACATTTAATAATTTATTATTGTTTTCTTTATTTATTTCATATGTATAATTTAATTATATATAGAAATTATTCAATTAAAATCACGTTATTTGTATCCATATGTATTAACGTATATACTTATATATATCTGTATCACCCTTAGATCCAATGAATGAAATTATATACATATGAAAACAATTGTATCAATACAAAATAATTACGAATACACCATAAAACTCATCAATTGTATATTATGTAATGTAAGGTAAATTTATTTGTTCACTATTAATTCATCTGTAAATAATTTTCTCAATGTCACTGTACATACAATATAAGCGTGACAAATTATTAGTTGCATATAAAAATAAAAAATTAAAAATTATAATAAGAGAATACACAGAGTATATATATACACGTAAAGTTATATATTATTATAGGTGTATATATTATTTGAACAAAAAATAAAATATATACAGAATAATTTACGATAACCAGCTATCACACAGAACAACATGGAAAAAAATAAAAACAAATATTGTTGTTTAAATTTCAGAGTAAATTAATTAATTAAATATCCATTAAGAATTTGGTTAGAATTT
Source organism: Bibio marci (assembly GCA_910594885.2). Classification (NCBI taxonomy): domain Eukaryota; kingdom Metazoa; phylum Arthropoda; class Insecta; order Diptera; family Bibionidae; genus Bibio; species Bibio marci. The sequence goes on from OU343114.1 coordinate 12,971,798, forward strand.
AGATGTATTTATAATGTATTATATAAAATGTATACCATAATTTGCATGCTTAAATTTAAAATAATTAAAACTTGCTATATATAAACTGTGAATAATTGAAACCCTTTTTATTCAATTATTTTTTTATGCACAATGTAAAACATAATTGCTTATGTTTTTAATAAAAGAAATCTTGACCCAATAAAACAATTTAAATTAAAAAAAAATTAATTCTATGTATACCTCAATAACTTTTAATATATATATATACGATTTCATAATATCAGAACAATACATATTATAACAAAAAATCTATTTATACTTTCGTCAATGCAAGCATTAATTACATAGTATTTCTACATACACTCGTATATAATATAATAAACGTTACATTAACTTTTTTATTTTTAGTTAGATATTTATAATTAACTTTTACATACAAAACATAATATCTTTTTACATATTTATAATATTTATAAGATTGACATTTCATTATTTAATTTGCATTTTACATATCAGAAATTTTAATAAATAAATTATAATAACTGAATGATTTTATATAGGTAGTAAAATTTTGTATTCTCTATATAAATCGTAAATAAATTATTCATTTTGTTTTAGATATTTATCAACAATACGGTCACGTTTCCATAAAAATATAATGTTTAATTTTAAATAATATTCTATTATCATTGATTGTACATAATATGCACATAGGAAATATGAGATTTTTATTAATTAAATAAAATAATAAAAAATTAAATAATAATAATGGTAATATTTAATTTCTGTCATCTAAGTAGACGAAAACTTTAGCTTATGATAATCTGCGCTGTGGCAGAGCCGCAATCATTACACTTAATACAAAATATTGAAAATTTTGGTATTTTTATATTCACTATCACTTTGACTTTGTAATTATATTTATTTAACAAATGTGTATAACCTAATTCTTTGTTTTTTAAATGACAATAATTAATGCAGAGATTTTTGTGATATCTGAAAAGAAAAAAATTATTGAACAGATTTATCTGAACACTAAAATCCGTTAAATATACATACAGATAGCCATATTTGTTTTGGCATCAGCTTTAAGGGTGCTAAAAATTAAATGTTTTCAATGACATTACCCAATATCATTCAAACATTCAAAGGTAAACTGCGTCGTTCCACTAAAAATAAAGCTATTTTTTAATGAAATAATTTTTTCATATGACATTTGAGGATTTGAGATATAGTCAATTATAATAGAATACTAGTTTACTTCATATAAAGGTATAAAGGTATATGTATACTATATTTACACAAACGTTTGCATGCACAAAGTTGATATATAATACGCATGTAAATAATATAGAAAACAATAATATCACATTCCATATTTATTTATGCATATAGAAATTATAAATGTGAGCAACTTTAATTAATAATATGAATCTAATGAAAAGTTATAAGTAAAATAACAACAGTAAATAGGTTATCACAAAAAATCGTCATATATGATTGATTATGCTTTAAATTAGTTAATTAATATAACTATTATATTTATACATATTAAAGTGGATATTCTCAATGTAACAAACAATATCCTGACAATAAATAAATAAAATTTAAATATGAATTGTGCGTATATATTTTCAGTAATGTTCATGCCGAAAATTACTCAAATGAATTATCATTTTCCATTACCATTTATGGAATGCTAAAAAGTGAATATCTTTGAAATTATAGTATTTGCTGAACGATATATTCAGAGATTCACAATGTCTGTCACAAAACATTATGGGCACACACTCATATAAGAATATAATTGAATCAATAAATGATTGTAATGTTAGGTAGATATCGCATGAAGCGTACTATTTATAGGCTTAGACTGAATAAGCAAACTTTCCACTTTGTATGGTGGTGCAAAAAGCAACCCGAAAGTTTGTCTGATACGATATCCCCAGTGAAATAACAAATTACAGTAATTGTAAGTAAATTTTATCGAAATATTAACTATAGCGCCTATTCATGGAATTGTACAAAATATGCAAAAAAGGAAATAGTTTTCTATAGTTATTTCCAGACTAATTGATAAATTGTTGCTATATACACTATAAGGATTATTTTTCCAACTTTACTATACTATTCATGTACTCCGCACTTGTACTGTATAGTGTGCATTACTTCATAATATTATTTTGATGATAATGAATGAATTTATTTAAATCGTTTACTAAAATATGTTAAAATTTTTATTTATTTATAGGATAATTTTCTTTGGCAAAGTTAATAATTTCTGCATTATTAAATTCCGAAATTATTATGCATTAAGTAATTTATAATATCGTATTATTTGTGCTAATATGTTAATTGTAACTATGAATAAAAGTTGCTCTTGATATGCCGTGAATGATTAACATTTATATTTATTAACAATTATATGTAATTTATTAAATAAATTATGACCTTTTTTTCACTTTTTTTGGATATTAAATTACAATTTCAAATTTCAAAACAATTGATTAATGTTAGCAAAATAATTTTTAATTGAGTTCATCATGGTCTTATTTTTTTTTTTTTTCTATTTTTATCTTTTCCTATTTGCAAAATTTTTTATATAAATTTATATAATCTTAAATTCTAATTATGACGACCTTTGTATTTAATTAATTATGTAAAAAACAAGTTATTATTATTATTTGATTTCTTTGTAGTTATTGGTATAAGTAATAAAGTGGTAATAACGCAAGCAAAAGTTAAGAAGATTGTTTTTTTTTGCAATGGATTTAAAGATTTAACAAAAAAAAAAAAAATAAAATTTAGGCTTTCAAATATTTATGTTAGGTGTTCAAATAAATTTTGAAAGAGAATATTTATTTCCTATATATACAATATAAGAAAATCATATTTATAATACACTTTTATAATGCTGGCGTATATAAAGATATTAGCATTGTTTTTTAGAATAATAACGCATCCGTATTGGTTACGAGTATCAAGATATATCTGCAGTATGACAAATAGAATCTTATAATCAAACACAATATATTTCTGAAACCTATAACTATTATGTAAAATATCAAATATTTAAATATACAGGGTGTCCCAATTATCGACGGCAATACGAAAACACTAGATTCTCTGGGTCATTTTGCGTCGAAAATATCATATAACATTTTGGCCGATTCGACTTCGGTACGAAGTTACACGCAAATAACCAAATTTTCAATCAGACCATGTTTTGCACTCTACTGGGATCAATATCTCAATAACTAATTAACCGATTTTAAATTTTTGATACACTATTAGCATTAGCATACCGAGATCTTTAATTTGACGTTAAGATAAGGCAATTCGGACATGTGGTTATCCAGATACTTACAGAAATGTTGACAGTTAGCTGAACGCCATTTTTCCTTTTGAAAGTTTGTTCAAGCATAAGTCGAAAAATCATGATGAAAAATTTTTTTCGGTATAAGTTTAAAAACTTGCCACATTCATAAGCTTTCGTTTAAGCTATAACATTACGATAGGTCTCAACTGGTTCCCAAGATATACACAAATAACTACAATGATGTAGGCATTAAATTGATTTTCGCTATGGAAAAATTTTTATCTTTTTTTAGTTTTTTCCAAAACCAACAATACGGACGTGACAGATACTTGGTTCCATACACTCCTATGCATTCACACAAACCTTCTCACACACACAAACGAACTCACACACAAAGGCCCACACACATAAACCAACAAAAGCACACGCACGCATATCACCACAGTTTTAAACAAACAAAGCCTAAAGTAATTGCTAAAAATGTGCTCCTTCAGCTCGAATACATAGACAACAATGCTTTTCAATAGACCAAACCAATCTAAGTGTTTGCTGTTGCTTGTGGCGAAGGTCTTGAATACAGTTTTCAATAAGCTGAATTATCTCTTCAAGTGAATTAATCACAGTTGCATATACTTTTTCTTTAAGGCAACTCCATAAATAGAAATCTAATGGATTTAAGTCTGGAAAACTTGGCGACTATCTTATGGGCCCACCTCTGCCAATCCATCTTTGATAAAAGTTTGCGTCCAGTCAACATCTAACATTCCCTCCATAGTGCGCTGGGCCACCATCATGTTGAAACCACATCTGCACTCGTTCAAAGATGGATTGTCACAGGTGGGCCCATAAACTGGTCGCCACGTTCTCCAGACTTAAACCCGTTGGATTTCGATTTATGGATTTCGTTATAGCTTAAACGAAAGCTTATGAATGTGGCAAGTTTTTAAACTTATACCGAAAAAAAATTTTTCATTATGATTTTTCGACTTATGATTGAACAAACTTTCAATAAGAAAATTAGCGTTCAGCTAATTGTCAACATTACTGTAAGTATCTGGATAACCACATGTCCGAATTGCCTTATCTTAACGTCAAATTAAAGATCTCGGTATGCTAATGCTAATAGTGTATCAAAAATTTAAAATCGGTTGATTAGTTATTGAGATATTGATCCCAGTAGAGTGCAAAACATGGTCTGATTGAAAATTTGGTTTTTTGCGTGTAACTTCGTACCAAAATGTTATATGATATTTTCGACGCAAAATGACCCAGAGAATCTAGTGTTTTCGTATTGCCGTCGATAATTGGGACACCCTGTATATAATAATAAAATTATTAAAATATGTAGCAATTTCTGCATTACATTCGATAAATATAATATAATATAATGTTGTGGATAGTTCAATTCCTGCGGTTTTGCTCTTGGCAAAATGGGATATACGAAAAGTGTTTATATACAATTCCTACAGAAATGATATCCATATTGAATATATTATTATTATGGTATTCTAATCCTGAACTATTTGTTGATTTCTCATTCAATTTTTTGTGAAAATTTAAATTTCATAATTTAGTATCGCTAAGTTTTGCCTCTGTTAATCTTAAAACAAATGGATTTTCTGTAATATTGTAAAATTCCTCTACACAAGAAAATATGTTAATTATTTTTTTAGTTCTGAAAGACAAAAGTGGTTGGCATTAAATACCCTAAATTTAACTACAACAAAGAAATGAAATACAATAATAATTTAATTGGATTTACCTCATTTTTAAAATGTTAATCAATTCGTCATAATTTTAAAAATGATTTTTAAAAAAGGGTCAATAAATCAGATATCAGAGTATTTTATTAAAAATTAGAATAAACCATAACTAATATACAAATAAGTATACAGGCGTGATTGTCATATAATTAACACTTTTCATAATCAATATTTATTGATTAATTATGTTAACATAATTATTAATTATATATGTATTCATTTTGTGTATGCAAGCAACAAAAGATTATAATTCGAAATTAAAATACCGTTCTTAAATAATATACGGATATTATTAAATTATTGTGTATAATTTAATGATCAATTTATTATTTATTTGTTTATTTATTTATTTATAATATGAGAACGTTTATATTTTTTAAGACGCATTCGCACCTTTGCCGATAATGTTTGTATTTAACGTACATCGACTTATATGTAAAAATGTTGTAAACTAAAGACTATAATGATTTTATTCAAATTCGTAACGATTCCACAAACAAATCAATAAAAATGTCCATACACAATGTGTCTAAATGCATCATTATACAATTAATAATATTGCATTTTTATTCATGTGCAACTAAAGTTAGCATATGTACTTATGCAACATTATATATATATATATGTAAATACATAATGTAGTTTAAAGATTATGCACACATTACGCGTACTTCGTAAATATATATATGAAAATATAAATTTATAGATAAAAAGAAATAAACTCACTCACCACAATTGAATTAAATTAAAACCATTTCCATATAAATAAAAATAAAAATCATGCAAATTAATATAATAATAATTTTATAAAAATACTTACAATTTTATTTAATAGTCGTTTAGTTAAAAAAAAAAAAAATTGTTGTTGAAATAAATATATAAATATCTGATTTAGTTATAACACAAATTATGATAACATATATTAACAATCAATGTTAATTTCTATCTTTAAATACATTCATTTGTACAATTTTTCGTAATTCCAATCAATGGATATTATATAAAACTTAAAATCCTTTTTATTGTTCTATATAAATTTAAAATGACGATACACAATTACATTAATAACAAATTTTCACTTCCACATAATATTTCTTATTCCATATAATGTCATAGATATTTATTAAATTAATTAAAAAAATCATATTATATAATTTGCATATTGTATGAAAATAAACAAAAAATTAATTAAATAGTGTTAAAATTTAAAATTCACAATTTACATTAATATCAATATTTCGAATGATGTTTTTATTATTTACATATTATAATTTATTGTATATACAAAATTTTACAAAATAAGTTATTTTAAATTGGAATGAATATCATTTTAATTTTAATTTATAATCTACAATATATATAAGAGTAAAGTAAATCACTATTTTTATGTAAATAAAATTTTATTAAATTAAAACCGCTAAAAAACTCTTATAATTTCCAAATACTATATAGAAACCGACTGGTTCACATAAAAACATATTTCACAAAAATTTCTTTTTCACTTTTAAAAAATATTTAGCATCATTTATTTCTCCATATTTATTTATAAGATATATGATAATGTTGAAATTTTAGAGTCTTTCTTAATATCGTACATTATTATCATTACTATATTATTTTAGTGTACGTCGAACCGCCACTAAACTGCGAATATTAGATATGTTGGTATCATACAAATAAAAAAATATTAATTTTTATTTAAACTTAAATTTAAATATTTATAAACTACTATAGTAAGTGCATATGTTGTGTGTGGTGTTGTGTGTGTGTGTATATATTGAATTATTGTATATAGATAGAGGAAAACAAGGTTTTATTTTTATTTATTTATTTTTTTAATCGAATTCAACTATCTATATCACCCAACTCACCGTTCATTGGATATTTAACATATGTACATACAAATAAATGTATATTAATATACATATCTGGTTTGTCTCTGATCTGATAGATAATTTGACTCTTTGAATCTTTTATTATATTATTTATTATTATTATTATTATTATTATTATTATTGTTATAAACCCCACTATTTATATTTAAAAATAGCAAATAATTTTTCAAAACATCATTATATTAAATTTATATACGTAACAACATTCACGTATTTTATTATGTGTATACGATTTGATTATATATACAGTAGATACCATACGTATATAAAAGCTATTGACAATACACATAGAAGTTTTATGATATTTATTGCAGCAAATACTTGCATAGGCAAGCTGTATTAAAGTAAAAAGTATGCTCACAATTTATATATTAAAAGCTTAATGCAATTTGCATACATAATTAATAGGAAAAAAAAGCAATGCACTCTATACATATTTGTGTGGAATATGTATTTCATCAAGTCATTATAAATGTATATGTTTTCTATACCAAACATTATGGATCACATTTTAGATGGTAAATTACTCCGCAACGGAGAATGTAATAAAAATAACAATAAATTATAGTGAAATCTACTTCAAATTAAAAAATATCAGCTGAAATATTGCAAATATATCCACAAAACACATTAATTATTGTATATTATTTTAATACGTTTAAATATTGACTATGATTTTCTATCTTGCCGCTATTTATTGATGGCATACATACAAAAAATATTATTTTACCAAATATTATTAATCAATATAAAAACAACCATATGCAAATAGATTAACTTACCCAATTTTTACAAGTATAGGTTATTCAAGTCTTTCGTTTTTATTTACAATCACATTTTATTTATAATAAATCGCTTACATAATATTTTTTTTTTCATATTGAATTTGTTCTATTATGCACTTATAAATTAAGCAAAAAAAAAATGTAATTAAAGCGTAAATTTTTTGTTGATTTTAAATAAATTTAAAATATAAAATATATGCATGCAGGGTGAGTCTATCTATATATTCATTATATGTAAAAACCGACCAAATACATATAATTTCATTTGAAAACGATTGGATTTTAAAGCATTATAACATATACACTTTTAAACAAAAATTACAGATCACCAAACGGCAGAGGAGTATACACTAGACATTCAAACCACAATTTCCCCTAGTAATTGTAATTATAATCATTAAAAAATTATTAAATTTTAATTTCATTATTGATGTAAAATATTGAACACTATAAAATGTTATCGGTCTTTATAAAAATAAAAAAAAAAAGCGTTAAAAACAAATGATGCCATGTTTTTTTAATTCTGGCTATTTGGTGCCTGAACTATACGTTAATTTTTAAAAAAAGCTAAATTGATCTGGTAAAATCTGTTTAAGACATTGTTATTCAAAGTTAAACCATCAATGTTTTGCCAATATAGACCCCCTGTAAATAATAAGCATATTTCGAAATTTATGCACATTTTATATAAGGTCAACTTTGTTGTATTTAGAAATAGTAGCCAAAACAACATTAATTTTTTTAACACAAACAAACAATTAATGTTTTTTTATTCTTTATATATCTACTATATACTATTTATATAAAATTCATGGTTTTCATATACACCTGTACTACTACTATATAGAGTTATTATAGGATTAACTAATTTATTATTAAAAATCAAAATGACATTTTAAAATTCAAATTAGTTTTTCTGTTTAGCCAATCTAATCAATAAATAAATTTTTCTCAACACATTGTAGAACATATGCTAGTAGTATAACTAGTTTAATCATATCTACTAATGTAAAGAAAGCTATATACTATAAATATCTCATCAGTCATCAATTATAATAATAAAAACAAGCAAATAGTATAAAGATAAACTATATATACGCGAAATACATACATACTTTTTGCATGTTTACATATATACATCATCAAAATAATAAAATAGTATGTTATATGGTATTATTACAATATTATTATTATTATTAATATTGAATTTGGAACAATATTTGTATATAAAATACAACATATTAAGTGATAAAAATAAATGTATAAATGTATGAAAATATATGTCTTTTACTTTTTCATATATATTAACATTGGTATAATTGGATATAATAAATTGACCAACAGAAAGAATAGTAGAAAAATTAATAAAATACATTTTTCAAAGTGTCAGTTAATTAGCTTTTATAACGTCGCGTAAAAACTTAGAAAATATATGCTAATTGAATGATTACAAGAAATTTATAATAAAAGCTCTCTATTGGCTTAGAGTAAGAGTAATTTATAATAATAATACTCGTGTGTGTTTTAATGGAAAATAATATACATTATATAAAATTAAGGAACAGAAACTATTTATATGTAAGTTCGTGTTAATTTAACAACTGTCATTTTACATTTTTATTTTTACGGTTTGCAAACATCTCCGATCATTGACTAACTAAAAAACCATATAATTGGTTAAATATAAAATAAATGAAAATTGGTTCTATTATACCATTATACTAAACGTGGTCGGAGTACAAATAATATTATATGAAATATTACATTACTGATGAGTGATGGCATATTATATGAAATAATTCATTTAATTTTTAATATTCAACGTGTTCATCTGAAAATAAAAAGAAAACTTTGTATTATATGAACTAATTTTGGTTAAATAAAAACCAAATAATTTTTGTATATTTATGATGACTCCATAGCATGTTACCCATAGTTACACATACAGTCCTATGTTATTCTTATTTTACTTGCGTTAACTTTAAATTTCATATTCGGATTTTTAATGTACCAATAAAACATTGTATTGGTAATATAATAAAATAACATAGATTTTAATATTATATTATTAAATTATAACATCCCATGAAACAAATATGAGGTGAAGTTCACATCGCAGTTATTGTCAATGCTGCCTAAATAGACACATATACGAAATATTATCAAATACCGAATCAACATCAACAAACATAATTCTTGTAGTAGTTATTATAATTTATTTTTACATTTGAAAGGCACTTTGCAAAAAAAAAAAAAATTATAATAAATAAATACACCATACTTAAAAATATGCAAACATTTTTTTTTTTTCCTGTTTTTATAAACGAAATTTTATAATTTCCAAACATCTAATTTGATTTTATTTTAATTATAATAGAAAAAAATTAAAACCATAAATATTTCCATAAAATAGAATTCTATTAAAACTTGAAATAAAACCTATAATTATTATACATTAAGAATTACAAAGATATTTTTTTATTTAAATAATACAATTACTTAAAATGTTGATGATAATCGTAATATTTTGTTGAAAATTTTAATAAATTTGTACAATTAAAATAAAAATTATTATCTAATATAACTATGTACTTATGTTTGTTAATTAAATTACATATAAATATAAATATATTTTTTATTATTTTTTTTTTATATATATAAATTTTGAAACCATACGACATTCAAATTATCAATTTTATTTCGCTACAAATATACATATTATTTGTACAAAAAAAAAAAAAAAAATTATATAAATAAAATAAAATACAATAAATATATTGGTATACATATAAATTAAATATAGATAATAGATAAATAAATAGATAAACTAATTGTAATAGATAAATTTTAATTTACAATTTTTAAAATAATCAGATATCGATAGAATTTGATGATTTTTATAAGCAAAAAACCGTGTACCTAATTAAAATTATAATAAAAAAAAACTGTAAAATAAAATTTAATTATTTACAAGTAAAGAAGGCAAAAAATCTCAAAGATAGTATAAATATTAAAATATTATAAATAACATTTATTAGTAGAAAACATTTAAAAAAACATTTATTATGCGTGCGATAAACAATTATTACCGGTTACAATAAATTACTGTTTCACCTATAGTAATTTCATTTTATAGTGAATGAATATTATAAAAGGATCATTGCCAGTTGCAATAAAGATAAATCAAAAATATACAATTTTAGCATAAATATAAGAATTTAAAAAGTTAGGGTTTCATAATTTCGAAAGATATGTGTGTATTTGTTTATATGAAACAGTTTATTTACACAAAGATAAAATAAATACCAATAATATATATTTAGAATAAAAAGTTTACGTTGATAAGAAATCGACTCTAAATGATTCTGATAATTAACGTAAAAAAAATTCAATAGATAATGTTAGCAAAATCGCAACGTGGGCATGACCGGTTTGTTTTTATTTCCCTACATCGTTATTATAAAATCATACTATAGTATACCGTTATGTTTACGCTTCTATTTTTATAATTCCTACATTACTTATAAACAATATCTAATATAAATAATTACAGCGTACGTATTATTATTTATTATAAAACTTTATATATGTACTGTACAGTATCCCGAGCCCCTATTTATTTTATAGTTTTTTGTTTTTAATTTAGAATTGCACACACTTTTTTATCTTCTGTCATTTTTTTAAAATTTAGCTAAAACCATTTCAAAGAAAAACCTCAGATTTCTTTACATGTGAGACCGTACGTAATCACTTAGAAGGCGACAACTCTATAACGTATTAAAATAATACATCAATGTGATTAATTAAATAAAACCATAATGTTAAATTTTATAAAACAAAAAATATTTTATGCAAGAACGGTCTATCAAGTTTAAATTAAATAAATTAATGCTGTGTTTATCAGCTGATGTTGAACAAACCCTTGATGTAGTTAAGAAAATAGGAATACATAGTAAATTTTTTTATCAATTGGACAATATATTCGAATATTGTAAACTGTCAGCAAAGTATATAATTAAAAAGTGTGTATAGAATTTATTAAATGAGTTCTTTAACTTAATCACTATAAAATAAAGGGGAATGTTTAACATTATTGGTGATACTGTATATTAATATTCTCATTATTTTATAAAAGAATATTTATTTATATAGCGTCATGAGTGGTTCAATTTTTCACATATTTTGATTTCATCGATTCCCCACAACTTAATATTTATCATATCTTTGGTTTTTTATAATGTAATCAATAACAAAGTAAATTGATTTTATAACCAAAAATGTATATATAATTTTATTAAAATATGTAGCTAAATAAATATTAATAATTAGAATAATCGTACCATTTATATTTTGTTTTTTTGTTTTTTTTTTTTTTCATGATTTAGTACTTTTTTTTTATACTGAAAGTTGTTCTTATGAATTTTTTCGAATAATTTCCACAACTTATTTTTTTATTGATGTTTTGCATTTTTTTGTTTCCTGTCTTTTCTATCAAAAATATAGCGTTATCATTATTATATGTTTATATAGTATGTATATTATATATATATATATATTTTTTTTTAATAGACATAAACATATCATAAATTATTTATATAATGAAAAACAAAATACATTATCATAAGAACATCTTTCGGTGGCATCCAAAAAAAATTTCTTAAAATTAACAAATTTTATTATCATTTAAATTACTTTTTGTTAGTTGAAAACTATATATTTATTATTTATTGTTTATCTTAAATTTATAATTTTGGATTATCAAACATAACACCTTTTGTAACTGTTATATCGCCATAGGTTTCTTCTTGTTTTATTTCAAGTGCTTGGAATTTTTTCAAAACTAACAGTGAATAGAATTTTTGTGCAGCCTAAAATAAAAAAGAAAAAATTAAAAATTAAACAAATATAAAATGTTTTATTATGTTCAGAAAAAAGAAAATTTAATTTACACACCTGTTTTCTATTATTTTTATAAGTCATTTCCGATAGATTAATACTATCTTTCTTATGTAAACGCGTTCGTACAGCAAGAAACATTTGTGCAGCACGTTTGTTAAGAACCCTTTCTTCAAATTGTTCGTCCGTTTCGTTTTCCATTTGCTCATCACCTGCTTGCTATAATTGAAAAAAAAAAAATTTCGTCATATTCAATTTCTGTGGATTTGAAAAATATATAAAAACTTACATGCGCACCAACTGATGGTGGAAAATCATAATCTTCATTCCAATCAGTCGGTACACGTTCTGACATTCCAGTCCTGTGCAATCCATTACCAGGCGGTTCATCATAACCCATATTTGCAAAACCTTCAATGCCGGTGCCATTTAATATTGAGGACACTTGATCGGCCGGTAAATGTGGTATTGATTCTAAATGTTCAATGCCAGCATGCTCTAAACCGACGGGTGTAAATGCACCATGTCGCAAGTCAGATGGTGTCATTCCACCATGGGGTAAACCAGCCGGTGTCATTCCACCATGTGGAAGACCAGCTGGTGTCATTCCGCCGTGTGGTAAACCAGCTGGTGTCATTCCACCGTGTAGTAAACCGGATGGTGTCATACCGCCATGCAGTAAACCTACTGGTGTCATACCGCCATGTTGCAATCCCATCGGGGTCATACTGGGTACTTGTTCTGGTATATTATCATCAGGTGGAACAGGCATTGGCATACTATTCATATCCAAGTCCATTGATAATTGAGGGGTTGGAATTTCCGAAAAATCTGGTTGAATCGGAGGTTGCATTAATGTTTGTTGTGATATATCTTGTAATATGTCTAGGGATTCTGATGTTACAGCTGTTTCTGCAACATCTCGTATTTGTGATGGTTCTGTAATAGTTGTTTCTAATTCACCGGGTGCTATTGGAAGTTTACGTTTACGTCCCCTCTTGCCATGCGGTGATTCTTGTTCAGTATGATATTGTTCTAATGCTAAAACATCTGCTGGACCTAATATTGAAAAATCTTCTATTCCCGCTGAACGAGATAGTAAATGCCGTTGATAAATCTTTAAAATTAAAATATGTTTTAATATATTTAGTTATAATTTTTTTTATTTTAATTAAATATGGAAAAAAATACTTACTTTGAACATAGTTTTTACAGGTATATCTCGCGAAGGTAATGCAAATAATTTTTCTACACCACCAGTTTCTTTCCAATACATCAATCTGATTGTATAAAATTTATTTAGATTAACACTATGTTAGTCAAATCAAAAAAATTAGAAATACCTTTTTGTTGGAGGTGCTAAATCCAATGTTGTTATAATATCTGAAGTATTTGCCAATTGACTTTTCATTTCTTCGCCAGATATATTTTTAACTTCATCAACAATTAACTTTCTTTTTCTTTTTGGTTTTGTTATACCTTAAATTATAAATAGTTTATTTTAATTTTATGATATTATAAATTAATATACAAATATATACCTTTCAAAGCCGATGCATCAACTGGTGCTAACGCAAAACTTTCCTCTTCATCAACTATTGCTGGTTGTTCGTCAACAACTTCATCTGGCGGATGTAAAATTTCCTCATGTGTAATATCAGCAGCAATTACATTTGGCTGCTCTGTTCCAGAATATGCTGGTTCTTCAGTTGGTATAGGATTTTCTACTTGTGTTTGAGGCATTACAGATGGAGGAATGGAATCAATCGAACTATTACAAAATTAATTAATTAAATACAAAAATAAACAAAATGAAAATCGATAAATCCGTACCTAGGTGCAGGTGAAGGAGCATCTCTATCCCATCCACCATCCATATCATCATCTGATTCTTTTAAATCTTCTTGTTGCATAATAGGTGGCGGTAAAGGTGTATCATCAGGAAATAAATCGCCTTCAAATAAACCCACAGCTGGTTCTATATTTAATATATTTATATATTAAATTAACCGATTAATTGAAATCATACTAATAACAAAATTAATATTTACGTCCAAATCCATCACCAAACCCATCAGGTATATTGTGATCTAATGATTCAAGCATTCTAGACGTACCAGGCATTGGTTCCATTTGTGTCAATTCACGATCTTCTAACTCTTGGGCCATTAGGCTTTCCTATTATAAATTAAATGTGATAGTTTTTACAATACATTATCAGTAATAACATTAAATATCAAAAAATAATACATCAATAGTTGTATCAACAGCACCACGCATAAAATCATTATCGTCTCCATCAAAACCCATATCACCAAATCCATCATCATGAATAGACATTGGTAAACTACCATATTCTTCACGCATAGTAATTTCGTCGGCTCGTGATTGATTTATAGAAAATTGTTCTTCAATATCGACATCACTAAAAAAAGAATATAAAATTGAATACAAAATTAAAACTGGTAAAAAAATATGTTTAAAACATACTTTAATTCGGGTAAGGCTGTATCAAAATCATGGAAAACTACTGGTAATGTTATAGCATTAACATTAGCTTCTCGGTGCTCTTCAGGTAAATCAACAATTCCAGGCCGGAATGCCATCTAAAATTAACATTGATTTTAATACTAAACATTTATAAAATTTTATACACAACAAAAAAAAACAAACCTTAATTTTAACAAATGCTTCATTGCAATCTGCCAAAAGATATTTCGCTTTGCGAGAATATATTCGGACAACTCCAAGTAATAAGTGTCCAGATGTACGTAATGCTAATTTCACTTTAGGTTGTAAAATACCTTCAACACTTTGTTCAATGTCGGTTTCAAATACATGGGCTTTAGTTAATTTTTTATCCCAATGAGCAGCCAACCAAATACGGGCCAATGGACCTTTTTTGGCCAATACAATATGTGCGTAAAACATTTTACTTTTAACTTATTATAGTAATATTAAAATGTTTAATGTTTTTCTTATTTTTTAATTTTTAATTATATGATTTTAAACTTAACTTAAACATAACAACGCAATTCACATTATAATCACACAAAAATTAATATAATAATTTTGACAACGAAATATTACAATAACAAAAAAAATCACATTATTTTTGAAAGTTTTGTGTTTTGTGTTGTGTGTTGTGTGTTGTGTTGTGTTGACTTGTTTTGTTAGTTTTTACGATAAATATTATTGAAAAATTCAATTTTATACTTTTGATTTTTTCTTTTCCAAATAATTAATGGACTATTATTATTTATTACAGATGACATTATTTTGGGCATAAAAACCCTTTAATTGAATGATAAAATTGTATTTTGTTGAATTGACAGTATCATATCAAAGAATAAATATATTTTGTCATAAAGATGATAATGATGATGATGATAAATACAGCGTTCGTTAGCGCCTTTTACAATTGAAATTTAATTGCTATATAAATTTAGTTTTTCCACTTTTTTTTTATAATGAATTTTATTAATAAAAATACTTAAAAACTTATAAATTAATATATTTTATTAAAATTTATATAATTTTCAACTTTGAACAATTAAATTTAATTATTTAACATGCAAAATAACACGAAACTTTACAAAAAAAAAAAACACAATTTTTTAGATATAAACACGATGACAAATAATTTGGCAAAATGGCGTCTTCTTCATTCTAAAGGTAAGGTAAGCTATAACCTATAATGTTATATTTTTCAAGTAATAATTTTTAGCACAAACCCAGCAAAAAACCTGTAGAGAAAACCTAGATTCTAGATCAAATACAATTTTCGTTTATACGGATAATGATGGCAGAAGCAATATGCTCTTAAATTTATTTAAAATGTCAATTTTTGGATTTTTGTTCTCTTTATCAATTTTTAAATGTCGTTTTAAAATCTAAGATAAGCTCGGTAATTCAAGTGTTTTTTATTCGGAAGAAGAAAACGCTCATTCCATTAATAATTACGTTTACTACACTTTTGCACATTGTCACCTATCTTCCATTCTCAGAAATATTATATTATTAATTTTTTCTCTTAAAAATTCAGGTATATTTTAAAATGAAATCTGCATATTTGACTCAGTTTTCAAAAATTCACCAAAATTATCATTTACTTGTATTCACCTCAAAATAGAATCGTACCACTTACGTCTGTCAACCAATATTATAATTCATGACAAAAATTTTGCAAAGATTCATTTTCATTTTGACGGTTGCCAATGTTTTTGACATTTTATTTATAAATTTCTTTTTTTCTCAAATGTGTAAATTGGTAAGAATAATTTCACATTTTTATTTTCTATTTTTTTTTTAATGTTATAATAATTGTTTATTGTTTTATTAACTCCGAACGAAACGAATTAAATTAATAAATACATAATTTATTATCTGCAGTTAAATTAAATATTAAATTAATTATAAAATGCCGAAGTTTATTAAAGCAGAAATTAATAAAACAGAATGGGAAGTACCAGAACGTTATCAAATGTTAACTCCAGTTGGTTCAGGCGCCTACGGACAAGTTTGGTAATTATATTTATATAACTAATATTAATTTTTATATTTAATTTAGTTATTATGTATAAGTAATTGCTTTTAACAATCCAAAAACCATGAAAGTTTCTAATGAATTGGTTTAAAAATGGAAATATATTTTTAAGAAAAATGTATGCACATCAGGCGGCCTTGATTTGATAGATATAGATAAGAGTAAACATTTATTTGTGTGCGATTTATAGCTTTAGGTTTTTATTTATAAAATATATTGTATTTTGCTGTAGAATTTTTTTTTTAAACATACAACCAAAAAAAAATCGAAGTCTCAAACTACATTTTGTAAATATTTATATATATATATATATAAATTTGTTTATTTTCACTGTACTTTCAAAAATAAAAACTGTGAATATTATATTAACTGTCTATGCTTTCCACAAGTGCTATATTAAAGCAAAATTTACTATTTATTTGTTGTCATAAAAATCGATTGAGTAATTCGGTTTTATTTTTATGACTTATAACAGTTTTGTTTTGGCATATGATCAAAATATTATTGTAAGCTCAAATATATGTATAATTACTTGAAAATATGTAATGGAAATAAATGAATAGAAATTCATCCAAGTTAGTTATAACATTTTTCAATCTATTTTTTTATTGTTCATTTTGTAGTTCGGCTGTTGATACTGTTAACAATATTAAAGTAGCAATAAAAAAATTGGCTAGACCGTTTCAATCGGCCGTGCATGCCAAAAGAACGTATCGTGAATTGCGTATGTTAAAACATATGAATCATGAAAATGTTATTGGTTTACTAGATACATTTCACCCAGGCAGTAATTTATTGGAATCATTTCAACAGGTTTATATGGTTACACATTTAATGGGAGCCGATTTAAATAATATTATTCGCACGCAACGTTTATCGGATGATCATGTACAATTTTTAGTCTATCAAATATTAAGAGGGTTAAAATATATTCATAGTGCAGGAATTATACACAGAGTGAGTGAAAAGAAAATTTGTAGTACAAAATAATGCGATTACAAAATGAAATATTGATTATATATTTCAGGATTTAAAACCATCAAACATTGCTGTGAATGAAGACTGTGAACTTAAAATTCTTGATTTTGGTTTGGCAAGACCGACTGAAAATGAAATGACCGGTTATGTGGCAACAAGGTTAGTAATATTACATCATTTGTTGAAAATTAATCTATATAAATAAATTAAATTAAATATGTTTGTCTTACAAAATAAAGCAACCACAAAATTCGAACAGGGTTTGTAAATAATATTGATTGTGTGTACGATTGATTTTGTACCTACTAGCAACCTCCATTGGCACATTTTACTCTAATAAAATATCGCAATACATTTGGTTTTAAATACCTTCAAAATAATAATCTAAAGAATTGCTAGAAAGTTCATTGTATCAGAATTCTTCCAAGATAGCTTAAACAAATAAGTAACTATTAAATTCGTTTTTTATATATTGCATAGATATCTGTAAATTGTATACCTCTCGTACACAAAATTGGATTACTTTAAATTCCAAATAAAGCCCATTGGTCATAATTGCTGTAGTTTATTATAATTATCATTGTTATAATTATTTTGTATCATTAGCTAAACGATAATTTTTTTTTAAATGCGCAAACCTTACTTTTTATTTATCATTAAATTATTATTCAAAAATTTACGCTAGTTAAAATTTATTTTATAGTACTAGATAAGATAATGAAATTGTCTTTGTATCTGTTACGATAACTAATGAATCGGTTTTGTTAGATATGTATTTTACGATAAAATTCGCTTAATATTACCTATTTTAACAAATGTAAATATGTTTAATAACATAGATTCATTGATCTTATAATTTTTTATGGTGTATTATAATACATAACAACCTATTCATATTATATCAAATTTTCAAATTTATTGTGTGTAAATTGTAAATTTTTAGCAGACTGAATACAATTAATCATATATTTATTCATTGCTAGACATGTATATTGATGTTGCGTTTTACGCAATTCCCGATAATAACCGAAAATATATGTTTTAATCGCAAATTTAAATTATTTTGTGAAATGATAGAATAGAATTATAGAAATTAAATAGCTGATAATGAAATATTTCTGTTGTAAAATCAACAAATCCACCCTAACAATGTTTTAAATGTAATTTGATATTTGCATGTAATATTAATTATTTAATTAGTTATAATTTGATAAACAGATCGGTATGTGTGAAGCCTAAACATAAAATAACATTTAAAATTACAAACAATAAGTTTAATGAACAGTTGTCGATAGTTTTGTACAAAAATTATCATGTTATTAATTTTTAATTGATTTATTTGTGTAATGGTAACTTTCTTTTTTTTTTTATCGATTAACAATTTTCATTTTATTTAAAAAAAAATTTTCACTGAGGATTGAACCAAGTCCGGCTCGATACAGTCAGTGATCCACTATTATAAAAATAATAAATTTTTATAGGCAACTGTAACAATAGTATTATATTAAAATATACGATGTACGCTTAAAATCAATGAATTTATATTAAATTTATTGTCAATATTTATTTATTTTAGGTGGTATCGAGCACCAGAAATTATGTTAAATTGGATGCATTACAATCAGACGGTGGACATTTGGTCAGTTGGATGTATTATGGCAGAATTATTAACTGGAAGAACATTGTTTCCGGGAACCGATCGTATCCTTTTTTATTCTTTTTATTTTGTACTTAACAGTATTTTTATTTTTTCTGTTTTGCCGTATAGAAATATTTTAAGTTTATGTTGATTTCATTTGAACTGCACAAAATATTTTATTTTTAGTGCTTTTTTCTGCGCCAACAGCCATTAAGAATTGTTTTTTTTTTTTGAATTTATGTTGTTGATTTTGTTTGGTCATAATCGAGCACAGAACATTTTATTTAAATGCTATTTACTTTCAGCCAAATGTCTATAAATTTATTAAAATCATATGCATTTTTTAGTGCCCGATCATGATGGCAGGATCTTACAAAATAGCTTGTTATTTTCCTATCAACATTTATATATAAAGATTTATTCTCTTTATATTAGAACAGACATTAGTTTTCAGACATACTCTAACTAATCTCCCTCCATGCAATAATGAACCTTGGTTTTACGCCATTCCAATCTAATATTGCAGTAAAGTTGATAAATTACTCCGTATATTTGAGTAAATAACTTTTCAGCAATTAGTCTGAATATATATGTTTTATTAATTCAATTATTCTTCTGAAGCAATCGCCTAATGGGTTCTGTGTGGAGACATTGTTAATCTCTGAATAGCGTCCAACACCATATTTTAAAAAGATATTCGCTTTTTGATTTCATAAATTTTTTATTTTAATGCAAGAATTTATAAAGTTAATTATGCAGATGTGGAATTCGATTTTTAGTGTGGAATTTATTTTTCGATGTTATTATCCTATTATCCTATTATCAACAATGCATCGCTGCTCATATGTATGATTAAATTTGTGGGGTCTTCGATGGCGTCAGAGTAAGCATTTTTCAAAAATTATAAAAAAAACGAATATAACAGATATACAGAGCTGATAATGTTTTGGCTAGTTTCATTTTTTATTATACCTTATAAAATGGACACATTTTTTTGTTGTTATATATGTATTTTGAAATGAAGGTTTTGTTGGAAAATTTTAAACAGATTTTTATAAAACTAAACTCAAAGCAATTTTTATTTATTTGTTTTATAATTTATTTACATTTTTATTTGAATATTTTATAATTACTATTTTATTTATAATTGCAATTTATTTATTATTGGCAATTATTTTTTTTCGATATATTTTTATTTCCGTTCTTATAAATGTAATTTAGTATTGTTTTATTAGATTTCGAAAAAATATCTTTATAATTATTAGGTATAAGTTAAAATTAAATGTTATTTCACTCTATTTTCATTCTTAAAATATATTTTACAAAAAAAAAAAACAAAAAAAATCACGGTAATCCTGAAATTTTAAGAATGAGTATATTTTGTATTAGTGATATTTGATACAAAATTTTTTATTATTTATTTAATGTGAAATTAAAACAAAAAACCTTTTGCATGTAATTGTACACCTTAGTAATTATTTATATATAATATATATATATGAAAAAAAATTTTAAAAATAAGATATTCATCAACTGAATTTAATCATGGAAGTGTTGGGAACACCACCTGATGATCTTATGATAAAAATTTCATCAGAAAGTGTAAGTGACTTAATTTATTCATTTATTTAATTTATTTAACAGCTTCTTTCTTTTATCCTCCTTTCATTTATTTATTTTTTCCTATTATTATATCATTTATTATATATATTGTATATATATGTCTAAATGTGTATATATATAATTATATCTTAACATCCTTTGTTACTATTGTATAATAGTGTCTTGATGTATTGAGCTTATATATATATATTTAAATGTCGTTTGGTTTACCGTTTTTCTTTCTATTTTTGTTTTTTTTTTTTTTTTTTTTTTTTTTTTTTTTTCTTAATCAATTTATTAATAAATAACCTTAACTGAATAATATAATTTAAA
Source organism: Bibio marci (assembly GCA_910594885.2). NCBI lineage: Eukaryota > Metazoa > Arthropoda > Insecta > Diptera > Bibionidae > Bibio > Bibio marci. The sequence goes on from OU343114.1 coordinate 12,993,536, forward strand.
ATAAAACAAAAAATAAAAATAAAACATAATTGTGAATAGATATTGATCATTTAACTCGTATACTTATCTTATGTGGAACACCTGATTCAGATTTAATCAATAAAATAACAAGCGAAGAGGTAGGTTAAATTTTGAAGCTAAAATGTGTGTGAACAGTATAATAACATCATTAACACGTTAATATATTTTAATTTTGCATGTTTGTTTATTTAAATCTGGTTTAAAACAACTAACACATCTTTTTCGTTATAATTTCGTTTAAAATATTATCAAATATGTTATTATGTTCACTATTATCATTATAATTATTAGTGTTATTTTAAGTTTTTATTCTTTTTATTAGTTTTTTTTTTTTGTTTAAACCCTATGTTATAAAATTCAAATGGTATTTTTTCATATTCATTCGATTTTTTATGCATACATATCCAAAAATATTGCCATAAAGAATATCTATTGCTTGAGAACGACATGGAATTGATGGCTTTCAGCAACAGTAAGGGTTTTATTTGTACGTACACTTCTTGGTGTATGATAAATTATGAACAGGACCACTTTTTTCTAATTTCTTCACATATTTTTGAATCGTTCATTCAATTGGTCAATTATGCGGTGAAATTGTATTTTTTAAAAAACATCTATATTCTTAAAAAGATTTATTAACATAAGTTGTATTTACGAATATCGATCAATGATTAAATTTGTCAAACAAACAAATCGAAATAAAGTCATGTAGGCATGGATAACCTTGTACTTCATCAATACAATGTATGTCCGTAAAAGGTATGTCTTGATTTTACTCAGATTAGCTACAACTCTTTCTACAATTATTTGATTATACATATCCAGAGTGATGATCAAAAAATCATTTCAATAATTTATTACGTAAATCATACTTTTTCAAATTCAATTCAATGTAAAATGAAAAGCAACACACGTTCGTAGTATAAGGTCAGTATTTCAATTCGTAAAATTAGTATAATAAAGCAGATTTAGTGTTGCGTTTGTGTTATAGCGTTAGGAATTTTAGCGACGAGAAACCTTTTATTTATTTTTAAATTTTGTGCTCTGTGTTGATAATCAATAATATATTTTTAATTTTTTCAAATTATTTCATAGCTTTTGCTTAGATACTCTTAAATTTTATACTTGTGTAAAAATGTACTTATTATAAATGATCATATTTTCATATACATAGAAAGTGTTTCATTAATTGTATTCTTTTCATTTAAACATAAATCATACACTAACATATATCTTATGGCTAATATAAATTATAACAGAGTATAGGCGAAGACGGTATCAATTTCAATAATGACAATTTTTATATTTATGTGAGATTCAGATAATTAGAATGAGATATTAATAGTATAATACCATCATAATTGATTAGAAAATGACTAATTTTATCGATACAATTTAAAATTCGGATCAGTGTTTGTGTGTATAATCGAAAAGTATAAGAACAATATTCTGCTTCAAATGTTATCATTATGGATACAAATAATAGCCATACTACCATATAAACTTTAATTTCAATGTTATCAGCATGCTGAAGGTACTTATTGAACCATATTCCAGAACTTTTAAGATATCAAGCTTTTACATATAATCGATATGAAGGATCGGGCGATCGTTCTATTCAAATTAAGTTTTATTTAATTTAAGTGGATAAATAAAAAAAAATCCTTTTACTTTTCACATAATTATGGTGGGGCGCGAAAGAAATACTATATTATATTATTAATATCAAAATCAAAAATGTATTTGCAGAATTTTTCAAAATAATTATCAATTGCATAGTTTTTAAACCAAACCGTAGCTAGAGTAATGTTATTAAAAACTACAAAATAAAATATTTATCATCTTAATATTGAAAATCTTTTTTCAGGCTAGAAATTATATAAAATCTTTACCGCCAATGAAAAAACGTGATTTTCGTGATGTATTTAGAGGAGCAAATCCTCTTGCAATTGATTTATTGGAAAAAATGCTAGAATTAGATTCGGATAAACGAATTACAGCTGAAAAAGCACTAGCTCACAGGTAAATTAAATATAAAATTATACCTTGAAACATAATCGAATTAAATTTAATGCAATTTAAACGATATTATTTTTATATTTATAGTTACTTGGAGAAATATGCCGATCCAAATGATGAACCATCATCAGCATTATATGATCAAAGTTTTGAAGATATGGATCTACCTGTTGAAAAATGGAAAGGTATTTTTTCATTTTAAATTTATGCCAAACAATTAATATATAAATTAAAAAAAAAACAAACAAATCTGTCGTCTTTCAATAGAATTAGTTTTCCAAGAAGTTATAAATTTTGTACCTCAACAAACGCATAGCACAAATGCTGAGCCTACTCATTCTTCATAGATGTCGGGTCGCTCTGCTCTACTAATTATTTTTATGATAACAAAAATTAATATTAGTTTATAAGATTTCATTTATGTTACTTAATTTTTCACATAAAACGTTATAATATGTGTATAGAAGATATGTATTTCTATTTTTTAATTACCGTTTTTGTTTTCGTTAATCTTTATATATAATTTTAAGTCAGGGTGAAAGTACATAATAAAAAATATAGTATTTAATAATATTTATTAATATATAAAAAAAAAAAGGTATGTACAAAAAGAAATGTATATTGCCTTATTGTTGTATATGTGTGTATTATTTTATACATGCAATTTTTTATCGAATTAGAAATAAGTGCAAATATGAAATTTATGTAATAATAAAAATAATCATCATTTAAGTCTTCAGAAGATGTTTACTCCGTCATAATTGTAATTGTAATGATTTTATTTCGATAAAATATTGTATTAGTAAAAAAAAAAAAATTTGTCAAACTATTAATTGACATTTTTATTCATTTTTCAATAATATTTATTATGTAGGCAACAAATTAAATTTCTTAAATGACTTAAATTCTGCCTTTTACTCTTCATTTTTCTTTTTGCTTTGTGTCATCTGAATAGAATTTTTTTTACCATTACATTCGCAATTGCAAATACATGTAAATTAAACACAAATGAAAATTAATTGCAAATATTTGAAGGAGTTGAGTAAATAAAATTTGTAAAAGACAATATGAAAATAAATTATATATATACAATTTATAATTTATCCTTAAATTTCAATATTAACGTAGGGTTTAATTTTTTTTTTATAAAATTGCGATATTAAATACATAAAATAAACGATTTTTCTTCGAAGTTATTTATGCTTTATTATATGTAGTTACGTACTCAATTTTAATAAATATTTGAAGTATAAAACGTCTATTAATCAATTCCAATAAAATGTTTAACTAACACAAGGAAAAAAATAAAAATCAGTTTATATATTTTAATAGAAGTTGTGGAATTTATAAAAATATTAAATGGACTGATAAAATCATAGTAGAACCGCTGCCTCATGCTTGTTATTAACATTGAATTTTACAATATTCATAAGCGCTGTTATAATTACAAATATTTTTTTAAATTAGTCTATAGTAGATATTATTATAACTATATGGTTAATATATATTTTATATACATATTTGTAATAAAAAATTGTAAATTCTAATCAATGTTTTTTGTAAGTTTATTAATTTTAAAAATATTGTTTATTTTTAAACCAACTCTATTACTTTCTTTTTCTTTACTATTTAATTGTTATAATGTTTTTATAAATTTAAAATTTTTCAATATTTATTTTATATTTCTTTTTGTTTGTAATACAAAAAAATTTATAAATTAATTTAATACGCACGCCTAATTAAGTTTACTTAAAAAATTTATAATAAATATTTTTTTATATATCATTACAAAATTGTAAGCAGAAAATAATAATATGTAAATCTATAAAAAATTAAAAAAAAATAAAGTAAAACAAAATGTTAAAATATTTGTTAATAAAATGTATTAATCAAATATTAAAATTAAAATATTACGATTCGAAAATAATTAGATATTGTTTATTTTCAATGTACGTACACCTTTTACTCATATAGATAAACAATAATTATCAAGGAAATTCACAGAAATTACTTAGAATATCAATACGTGCTATCTATCTATATATAAAATCTATAAATTAGTGTATGACATAACTGTCCACCATAAGATAACAATATATAGATATTTATCTAATCTTATCTTTTTCAGTCTACTGAAAAACCATCAATTCATATATTCAAATTTCACATTTTGATTGCATTGAATTTTATATTTCACCGGATTTATTGAAGTAATAAAGTTTAAGAATTATAAAAATAACGATATGCATTATGATGATAGACATATGTAAAATAAAATATAAAAACATATTAGATTTTATTTATTTTATGTGTGTATATTCAATTATTATTTTGATAATTCCAAATAATATGTTATTTAAAGTAAAATATGATATATCCCGCATCAATTATCAAACATTAATTTTTACGTACAGGATGAATAGGATGATTCATATGTGATAAATCTGGTCGATTTTTTTCAAATTCAGAAATTTCTTTCATGCCACCAGCTGCAATTGACCATAATTCAGGAAATTCTTGTTTAAATGTTTCATACCATTTTTTTACAAGTGAGTATTTATCAAAATTAAAATCAATAGCTTCCAAACACATAGTGGCTGTGATTAATGGAAAATCAGCAATAGTTAAGTGATTACTGGCAGCATATTTAGTACCAGCCCTTTGTAAATATGTTTCAAATGTCTCTAATGAAATGTGTACTTTCTTTACTCCCATATCGGTGCGTGGATAATCAAAAAATATTGGAGCCATCTAAGATAAAGCAAATAAAGAAAAAAAAGTGAAATATTAGATTTTTGTAATATGTTAAATTATTTATACATGAAAAATAAAAACAAACTTACAGAATATTGACTGATATAATTATAATAAAAACCCATATTAAAACATAAACGTTGATTTACAACAGCACGCTCTTGTGGTTCTTTTGGATATAATGAATTATTGACATCACCATATTTATCACCAAGATACTATAATATATATAAAATTTATATAAATGAAATGTTAAACATATCCTTTCATTCATGGTAAGATCTCCTCATAGCGATTTTAATATATTTTCTGATATTATACACTAAATTAATAGATTTATTATAACATAATTTTAGTTTTGCCTATAAAATTTTTACATTAGTATTAATAATGACAATTTGAAAAAGTATTAGATATGGCTTTTCCTTTGAATTGATTATGATTATAATATAAAACTTTGAAAATATGAATCTTCAACAAACCAAAAAATGTAGATAGATTCCAGTGAATAATTAATTAAATTATCGAATTAGAATTTCATTTTAATTGATTTCCCGTTGTATTTATTTAATGGGATCACTTAACTTGAATAAAAATGATAAATATAAGACATATTTACCTGTAAAATGGCAACACTTTCGCTTAACAAAAATCCATTATCATCCAAAACCGGAATTTCCTTTTGTGGATTCAACTAAAATTTAAAATCATTATTGTTATATATTATCCATATTATATATAAGTTTTTCATAGGCACATCATGATTATTTAATGTATTGATATTATAATTTAATACCTATCATATACGTTTTTTTACAAAATTGTATATACATTTAAACAGAAATATAAGTTGTAAAATAAATATACAAATAATCTAGTGTTATTCTATAAAGACATTATAAAATTGTAATAACATAGTTCGTGATTCAATATATACATATATATATTAATAATCAAACACCGGCCTAGTTACCTCAAAGTTGATGACAATGAGATATTCATGTTATTCAATATATTATTAATACATACTTTCTAAAATCACCTATATTTTTAACATTATTCATCAAATTGAATATATACTTATACACATTTTTTCTATATAAAATATATAATACAATTGTATACGTCATATGGGGGTTAATGACCGAATATTTCATATAAGCCATATAATAATATCATAAGCTTGCATATATACGAGGACATAGAAATATATCTTTACCTTTGCATATTCATCAGTCATATGTTCACCAGCAATAAAATCAACACTTTTTAATTCAAATGGTATATTTAAAGCTTTAAAAGCCATTCGAACTGCCAGAGATGGTGGTCCATCAGATACGCCATAAAGTTTCATATTGAATCTTACGTGTTAATGAAAATTTAATTATATTATTTTTAGAAAAATTAAGATTATATTTAGATGAATACAAACCTTTTTTTCTTTTTTTTTTTATAAATATATTACAAATGCGAACTCTCTCAGCTAAAAGTTAGTAAATAACTACTGATTGAATGAATTGAATTTTTAAAATTAAACTCATTTAATATTTAATATAATATTAAATAATATCTATGCTATGTTATATTATTTTTGCGCATTGGTGGGAGTAAAAATATGGTTGTATGTTAAGTTGTGTAGTTAGCAAGAAGCCGAACGAAAAAAAAATACATAGATAATTGTTTATACTGTCTATGTTTATAGTTTTATTATTAAGAGTATTTTAACCGCAATTATGTTACAAACAATTACAAAAAAGATTTTATAAACTTTTATAGATAGAGGGTACAATTTATGAACCAAGCTACAATCATATATTTATTAAAGTGTCTACATATTACTTTCATAAGGGCTAAGTCAAATAAAACGACAACGGTTAAGTCCAATGAATTTATTTAATAGATTTAGTTAATAAATAATCGCGTTTTCATTACTAGTGTACACCATATATAACATATAACCAGAAACGATATTTCGAATGGAAATTATTTGTCACCAACACTAATCATACTTTTAATGCGGATTATATTGAAAAATATTTCGTCCATAGTTGCCGTTTGATTTCTTAATTTTATATATTATTTCATTGTAAATAAAAGGTACAAATCAATTTTAAAAGTACACAAATAATATAAAAAAATCTATAAATTTTTCCCTGCATCGTATATATTGGATTCAGATATTGATTTACTATTATTTATAATACTAACTGACATCAAAGCATTGTATGTTAAACCGGGTAAAAGCTATATGGTAAACAAACAAACAGAATATTAATAAACAAACATCTTTTTTTGAAAAGGAAATCAAATATCAAATTTTTACCTTGGGTGTAACAAAAAAATATTGTGGTTTTCCATGTTGTGCCGTTTGATTTATTAACATATTAAAAATTTTTCGTTCATTTCTTGGATCCATACCTTGATTAATTTCATCAACACAACTGCAAAATATATAATTAAACCATCAATACAATTTCAAATAATCAAAAATAGGCGTAATTCTAATTACCGAAATGGCACATGCGAAATATGCTGCAATGAAAGCGTAAAAATAGCTATAGCAACTGCTCTTTCACCACCAGATTGGACAAAACGATCTAATGCCTGCAGTTTTTCATTACTTCGATATTTTACCATTATTCCAATACCATATTCATCATAATCACGCTACATATATAAAAAGCATATACTTATGTGGACAAAAAATAAATGAATTTATAAAAATTTGTATTGCACATTACTTCATTATTTCTTATCAAAGAAACTTCACCCACATAACCCATAGACAGCATAAATTTTGTGAAATTTTCATTAATTGTTCTTATAACACGATTAATCTCTGTAAACCATGTATCATGAGTATCATTCATTTTATTTTCTAAATCTTCTCTCTTTTTATCGGCTTCGTCAATTGTCAACCGTAACTGTTGAAATTGATTTAAACGATCTTCATATTCACCTAAAATCTATAAGAAAATGTTAATATAAAAAGTATTCTAATTTTTCGTTTTTAGGAGAAGAATTTTTGCACAATTACATCGTCAGGTAATGTTACTTAAATGCAGCTTATATAGCATCTCCAAACTATTCCATACAGTCAAGTAGGTAAATTATAACGTAAAATATTTTTAATTAGTATTTAATTGCAAAAAGTAAATTTATTCAGATTGTTTACTCGTTTTTGATGGGGACTGTGCTATAATCTTAAAGTAGCGTCCAACGATATTTTTTCAAGGATATCCGTAAAAATTATGGAACTAAGGATACGTCTGTCGTTCGATAAATGTATTATATTCTCACATGTGGAGTAATTTACCAACTTGGCTGTAACGAATCTTAGCAAATGCCATAAGCTCAAATTGGTATACTATGACTTGCATACTTACTGATTGATCATATCCACCCATACAGTCTAGTTGACCTTGTAATTCTCCAATCTTTTGTTCAATTTCTTCGATGTCATTAGGTAAACTTGAAAATTCCCGTCGATATGGAAAATCAAAATCATTTGGCTTTTTACCATCTGTTAATTGACAAGCTGAACGTTGTTTATCTTTACATTTAGATTTTGATTGACTTAAAATTTCATTAATTTTATCAACCATTTTCTATAAATAAGTAAATTACCAATTAGAAGAAGAAAATGAAAAAAAGGGAATTATGTGTAAATAAATAAATTATTACCTGGGATTGTTCTACAGATCTTTTATGATCACTTATTTGATTTTCAATTTCAATATTATTTCGATTAAATACGTTTAATTTTTCTCTACCGATTTCATAACTACTTGAATGTATACTATATTTTCCATATAGAATAACTTTATTCCATTGTGTTGCTACTAAATCTTCAATAATTTTTTTGGAAAGATCTTCAAATTTTTTACGTTCCACATTTATATCTTGAAAAGAAAAATAAAAAATCAATGTAAAAGAAAACAATTTTTATGTTATGAATAATATAAGATATGCAACAGCAGTTCTTTGTAAACTCTTAGTTCTTAATTAATATGTTGCCTGTAGCAAAGCTAGTCAAGAAAACTGAACAAATATTATATTGGAATATGTTAGCCCCTACACATATCACTTTAATTGCCGGAAATATTGTAATTATGTGTTTACTTTCTTTTCGAATTGAATAATTTATTCATATTATTAGAATTTTAATGAAAGATCGATAAATTTGTGCTTTTAAAAAATTTCCAATGATAAAATCGAATATGAATGAATTTGGAAATCCATGTTTTTTATTTGCAAAATATTTGTATTATTTCATTATTGATCTTATTGCCGGTTTCTACATCGGATCATTCCCCTAATTGATATTGTCAGATCAAAGGAACTGAGAAAAAATTGCATATTACTTATATAGTTATCACATTGACGCTATTAATAATATATTATAGAAATTAATTTCCTCTTTGGATAAAATTCATTACATTTCAGCGTATATCATTTTAATTTATAACTTTAAGTCATCTATTTTGTTATATACCACTTTTATTTCAAATTAGTATTTATGTACTTACCTATATAATTATTCTTTAAATTAGTAATTTTTTCATTCTGTCGTTTTAATTTGTCCTTCGCTTTAATAAATGTTTCTTTAGTACTAACATAAGTTTGTTTCTCCGCAAATATTTCCAAATTCTTTACTTCGTTTGCTTTAATTGCATCTTCAATTTTAATTATTTCATTTTTATGTCGATCAGTTTTTTTAATAAGTTCAGCACGTCTAAAAAAATGTATAATGTTAAATTAACGTTCTGAATTCTAAAGTACACGAATATTAGAGATTTTTATTACAATTTTTTTTGTTCTGTTAAAATTTCTTGATTTACAGTAACCCCTAAAATACCTTTTCCATAAATTTCAAATGAACTTGAGGATATTTCCCCGGAATACTGTGATATAATTTTTTCAAATCGATGATTTGCTGTAAAAATAAATAAAATAAATTTACAAATTAGAAATAGTGAACTGTTATATTAATGATTTTTTTTCAGCTTTGGTGGTTCAACTATATTAACTGTGAAGATAAATGATAGAATTTAATTGAATTAATAATATTTGTTTATATAATAGTGTATGAAGAAAATATTTTTATCATCATATGTGTAATGGGTAACTCGCCCAAAATGTGCATTTCATCATTCAAGAATTTCATATACAAGAAAATAATAAAATCATCATGTTTTTAACAATTAACAGTCACAGTGTAAATAATATGAAATCAGTTGTATCAGATCCGCTTATTAATGTATCGCTCTAAGGCAATTCCCAATATTGGTTATGCATGTTTTTAAATACGCATTTTATGGTATTTTTGTAAAAACAAGAATTTAAATAATTCTGTCAGCATATCATATTCAAATTTATATGTAATGTACCGTGAAAATAGAATGAAAATATCCTTACGTTTTATTTTAAAAACTTATGTTGAAAATATTTGGTAATAAAATTATGTATATATATTTATAAATATGACATGATCATGAATAACGGAAAGTATAGCAAGCATATTTTTGGTTTTATTAAAAGTATAACCATAACACCAGGCAGAATCAAATTTATATCAATTTAATAATTTAATTGCTGTGGTCACTAAAATTTTACAAACAATTTCATATATAAAATTGACTTACTAGAAAAAAATAAACTTATACTCGCAGGTATTTCTTCAGCCATAGCGTAGGTATCATCGTTTCCAATTGGTACCAAATGAATTCTATTTATTCGACATAAGAAATTTAAAATTGGAAATGGACCATTTATTAAATCGAGTAAATATGCTTTACAACCATATTGCCTACAAAAGTATAAATTCTTATTATGAATGTTCATGTAATATAAAATTGTTTTTAATAATATAACTAACCTAATATTTTGAAGAGGAATTTTTGGATTATATAAAACGCTATCAGCAGCACTAGAATGTAATAAATTCACATTTAAATTTAATTCATTACGAAATTTTTTCATTAAAAAATTCATATCTTCCTTTCGTTCACATGTGAATGCTGTTAAATCTCTGATACTTATTAGATTTTCAAAATATTTCGCATATTTACTATCAGTAACATTAAGCTATAAAATTATTAAATCAATCATTAGTGCTTAAAACTACGTACCCATAACTAATTCTAATATAACTGTTTCTCATTGCGAACTCACCTCAATAACCATAGGTTCATAAACAACACCTGATAATTGATGTTTATTTGAACGTAACCACATTACTGCCTGATAAGCATGATCATGATTTATTCGAAGCCACTGAAAATTGTAACATAATATAAAAAAAATATTTAATTTTATAATGAAACATTTTTTGGAAATAATTACTTCTAATTTTGCTTGATTAACATTTTCTAATACAGCAATTTTTCGATCAATCACATTTATTTGTGGTTGTAGTTCTTCATCTAAACGTTGTGTACATATCTGTCTTTTTCTTAACAACTCTTGTATATTTGCTTTTAAACTTAATGATTTATTGTTAAAGGTCTCAATCCGTTTATCAATATCACCTGGAGAACCAATTGCAGCTTTTGCATTTTCTAAATCAGTTATGCAAATTTCTTGAATTAAAACCGCATCACGTAATGTATCTTCACGTTCTTTTACTGAAGTTATTAAAAACTAAAATTTAGATAAATGTCAACGTTAATAATAAAAAATGTTCGGTTTAAAACAGTGCAAATGAAAAATAAACAAAATTATAAAGGTGAGCAGGTACATTTAGTTGAAATACAATATTCTTGTGTAGAGTAGAACATAGAGGAAATAAATTTAAGAAAAATTAATTTAAAATAATTGAAAAAACTTTACTTTAAGGACGTTTATCAATGATAATGAATGGAATTGTAACTTAAATAAAATTAATAGATTGGTTCAATAGAATTTTGAATGGATTCAAGGTAACAACCATCTAATCATTACCTGTAACGTTTTTTAATAAAAGCTAAATAAATATTTAAGCAATAAAACTAAAATGAATATTTTTGTTCCTTACCTTTAATTTTTTATTTAATTTATTATTGACTATCAGAAGTGAGGACAAATTCATTCATTTTTATTGCTTAAATATTTTTTAAAAGTCAGTGCTCAAATAAATCATTATAATCTATTATTATATTCCATAATGAATTTATTAGCTAAATTTAAAAAAATGTTTGGTTCAGCAATTGCATGTCTATCAATTCAAATGAAATGCTTAATAAAAATAATCAAGGTAAACCATCTCACTTGTAAATCTCCTTTAGCTTTATTTAACGAATCTTCTAATTCTTCAGTTTTATCTTGTAATTTTTTCAAATTATTTAAATTTGTTTCTGCCTCTGTTCTTTCTTCATTAATTTTGTTATTTATTGCACTTTTTAGAGAAGCAATACTTTTAAATCGTTCTAATAATGGTTTTAAATTATTTTCATGATTTTTGTGATTTCTGTAACATTTAAAAATTATTATATATAATTTTGACCAAACCCATTTGCAGATTTACGAGTACTTACACTTTTGCTTTTTTTAAATCAGTTTCTATTTCTTGCACTTTTAGATAAAGTTTTTCAAATTCAGACCATTCTAATTTCGTTTTTAATATTTCTAATTTTTCAACATGCCTTCTTCGAGCTTTCATATTTTCCACTTGTACTTTTAAACTATGCAAAAAAAAATTTATATTTATTTCTTCGAACGTCAAAAAAAATTATAATTAATTTTACATTTCTAATCTAGCTTCATTTTCTTTTAATTTTTTCATATTATCAGATAAAATCTTTTGTTCATTTTTTTGGATGTCTCGCCATTCTTTTAAATTTTCGAAAGATTTAACTATTTCAGTGTCGCACACTGAAATTTGTGTATTTGCTAAAATTTCTCGTGGATTCATTTTTGCAAAATCCTACGAATTTAGTGGAACATGAAAAAAAAATAATATATTGATTTTATAAGTAAAATGTTATACCTGAACCCGATCTTGTGGTAGAAATTGGCATAAATTATTGATTTGTACATTAAAATCCTTAACTTTCTTTAAATATTCTTTGTGATTTACAACGTGATCATCAACCTGATAAAATTATAGAAAATTTAAATTCAAAATCTGTACGTAAATAGAAATCTAATGACACACCTTATATATGCTTTTATTGCTTTTATTAAATGTGCGTGAAAATAATATTATATCTCTGCAATTATTTTTATATAATGACACCTCAATAAAGGCTTCAGTTTTTCCATTTTTAACATAATCTTGAACCTGAAAGAAAAAAAGACATGATTGTTTTGCAATTTTTTTTTTTAAAATTCAAAATTTATAATTTTTGAAATATAACACAAGTTTTGGTGTTTAATCGTTCTATTGCATTTAAATTAAAATCGATTATTCGTATTATTATACGTTATAGTTATGTACGTTTGCTTACTGCTAGAGCTCAAATAAACAGAAATCCGTAAATTTATACAAAACTTTAACAAACATAAAAACATGGGCATAATACATACATCAGAAGAACGTGATAATATTTCAGGACTGCCACCCATTCCAAGTACAATTGCGGCCACTAATGTAGATTTTCCAGTTCCATTTGGACCAATTATTATATTCAAATAATCTCCTGGATAAAAACTTGCTCTGTCATATGTTCTGAAATGCAAATATCATTTCAATATTATTATCAGTCTAATAAAAAAAAAAAAAAACAAATAAAAAAACTTACACAAAATTTTCAACAGTAACAGAATGTACTTTTCCTACAATATTAGGATCTTCTTCGTGATTTACTGTAACGTTATTCATTTTATAATTATTTATAAGATTTTCAAATTTTTATTTTGAATTTTATTACTGAGATTTGAAATGTTTTAAATTTTTTAAAGATATCAAAAAAAAACTTTAAATTATCTAGCTAGATCCTAGCTCTTTATACTTTTTTGATTTTTATGAATTTCGAATTTGTAATTGGAGTAATTTGTTAATTTGGTTTTGTTTTGTTATGTTGTGTTTTGAATTGTTTTGTGTTGTACACATAGTTGCAATCGTTAAAAGCAGCAAAAATGAAAAAAAAAAGTTTGTTTGAAATACAAATCGTACAGCGGTTCATGTCGTAATTATATCCCCCGGCGGAATGGTTATGTGTTTGAGTTTATACGGTATTTGGATACTATTGCGGAATGGTCAGGAATTCCCTTCAGGCAAAACCTATTAATTATTTCCCTGTGGGTTACACATACATTTTATACATTCGTTTTGTCGTAGAAAGTTGTTCTAAAATGGTTCAATTTTTTTGATTTTCTCACAAAAACATGTGGTTTCAATACAACCACATGATTTGATTTCATTTGATTATTGTTTGGGATAAAATACTCGAGCAAGAAAATATCCCTTCAGCGCGAGTTTTTCTTATATTTTTATGGTTATTTGGATGTTGAATTTGTAGAAGAACATTTACAAACTTCAAATTCTAAAATTGTTTGACAAATTGAATTATCAATTCTTTGCTATTATCTTATCTTTTTTATTTGATTATAATTTTTTTTTTTAAGTTTTTATTTTTAATTTTATTTTTAAATTCTTGTTTTATAATATTGTTGTTATTTTATTTATTATTTTTATTATTTGTTGTTTAAATTTAATTTGATTTTTATATTTAAGTTTGCTGTCATAAACTTCACAAAAAATTGGAATCAACGTTCAAGATTTTGTTCACCTGTTTGCTTTTTTTTTTCTCAAGATAACTTAAAATTTATCAAGATAAGAATGGTTTGTTTTTTCGTCTTACCCGACCCGCCTACCATTTAATGTTGTTGTTCATATCAAATTTCTGGGTTCGAATTTAGTTTGACAGTTCTTTTCAGTTCAGTTTTCAGCTATAAAAACATAAATTATACATAATTATAATTTTTATAATTTAATAAACAGTGAGACACGTGAGTGAGGTTTTTTATATTTAATAATCGAAATATTTAAAAATTTAATAATAAATGGGGAAGAAAAAAGGAAAAGGTTTGAAAAACAATATAGCAACAGTTATTGATGAAAATCCCGATTTAATAAATGCACCACATTCATTTGTATTACATCGGGGACTACCGTGTTCTAATATAAATGTATTGACAAAAGATTATCGTCGTATGATGGAACCATTTACAGCATCATCTTTAAAAGAACGTAAAAATAATAAAATTAAGGACTTTGTAAGTCTGTCGGGCCTTTTTCACGTATCCCATATGTGTATATTTAATAAATCAAGAAACCAATTATCTTTTAAAACGGCTCGTTTACCGCGGGGACCTACATTAACTTTTAAAGTTCATCAATTTACTATTGCTAAAGATGTAATTGGTTCAGTTAGAAAACAATATGTTAATGAAGAATCATTTAAACATTCGCCTTTAGTAATTTTAAATAATTTTACTGGGGAAGGAAAGCATTTGAAACTAATGGCTACTACATTTCAAAATATGTTTCCAACAATAAATTTAGCTACGGTAAGTTAATGTTCAATAATTTATTTATATCTTCTTACTTAAATGTCAATCAATTAACAGGTAGAATTATCAACTATTAAAAGATGTGTGCTTTATTCATATAATCCGATAACTAAATTAATTGATGTACGACATTTTGTTGTTACTGTTGTACCTATAGAATTAAATCGTGGAGTAAAAAAAGTGGTACTAGGTAATATTCCTAATTTATCAAAATACGATGATATATCTGAATTTGTTTTAAAGTAAGTTACTAATACTCAAAGTAATATTTACCAAATCAAAAATACTTATTGCTATAAAATATTTTTTAAAAATTGCAGTGGGAATTGTGTATCTGATTCGGAATATGAAGATGATGATGCCGGTGAAATTATACTTCCTCAAACATTAAAATCACGTGGAAATCTAGAAAATAATAAATCATCTATAAAATTGCATGAAATTGGACCAAGGTAACATATTTTACAATTTTTCTTTATCGCTGTATCGCTGTATATTAAAACAAAAGTGATTTCTCTAAAATAGATTAACTTTGGAATTAACTAAAATTGAAGAAGGATTATTTACTGGTGAGATATTATACCATCAAACAATTATTAAATCTGAGGTAGAAATTCAGGCAATAAAAAAATTGCGCTTGGAGAAAAAAATTCTTAAACAAAAACGGCAAAAGGTTCAAAATGATAATAAGTTAAAAAAAGAGGGAATCACGAGTGACAACAAGCGAAACATTACAGCTAACGGAAAAAAAGAAAATAGGACGCATATGGAGGGTAAAAACCAAAATATTGATGAGTTACCTGAAGATAACGATGCTGCCTATTATAAGGATGAAATTGGAGAAGAACCAGATGAAGGTAATTTTGCTTTACGAAATCTAGTTTATTTTCTAAATTAATAAATCTATATAATTTTATAGAGTTATTTAATCCAATGCAATCGACATCTCATAAAAGAGCATTTGTTCCAAAGTATATGAATAATAAAAATGCTAAAAAACGTAAAGTTGAAATGGGTAATAAAAAAAAAAAAGAAAATAAGAAATACAAACATAAAAAATAAATGTTTAGGTATTTATTATATGACTTTATAAAATTATGAAGATAAAATAAATTATAATATAAATATAAATTCAAATTCTCTTTTTTTACGTTATCTGCCGTTTATAAAATCTGATATTAATAAATATAAAATTAAATATAATTATTAATTATAATGCACATATTATACCAGCAAGGTACACTATTAGATTTAGATACGAAAGTTCGACCATGAGAATATATCAAAATAAGTCAGACTAAAAAAAATTGATAGCGATAATTATGTGACAATTTCCTAAAAGCATCTCTAGGACAATAATAAATCGAAAACAAAATGTTGATTGACTTTCACATAATCACATCAACCAGATAGAGGCTAATAGCTCTATTTATCATTAAATATAATTGAAAAATATAAAATACTGTATGTACATATCATTTCATTTATTCATAAAAAATTACAAGTAAAATAATTTAACGCAATATGAGATTTGATTATCATAATAAGTATCATGGAAAAAGTTAAAACAATTAAATTTATGGTTCCTTATAATTAACAAAATTTTGAATACTATATAAATCATTGACATCCAAATTTAAATCTGTTAAATAATCTGAAAACACTGTTGCTATTTTATATAAACTATTTCGTACAGCATTCTTCAATGCAATACAATTTCGTGGTAACTTTCTTCCATCTAAATTTATTGTATTTATTTTATCTAACACTTTTTTTAATTCTAGTAATGTTTTAATAATTGTATTTAAATCTTTTTGTGCAACACCATATTTATCTTCATTTATTGAATGTATAACAAGTGTTGCTAACCCCTGTGTCAACCAAATAATGTGTTGAGATTTAGATAAAACAAAAGCAACTTTATTCAATTTAGATTCATTAAATAAATAACTAATTCCTGGTGTATGTAATACGGCTACCTTAAACGCAATATATTTTTCTTTAATTCTATCAAGTGATTTGTTAAATCGTTTGCATGGATCATATTCTTGATTTTGTGGATTTTGTTGTTGCCGATGCTGTATATCAAATGATGATGATGAAGGCGATGCATTTATGTATGTAATATTTGGTTGTACTGATAAATTTCGTATACCAAAACTTTCGTTAAATTGACGAAAACGAAGTTTTTCTGCTAATTCAATTGCCGTTGTTGGTTTAGGTAATTGTAAATGTGGTGTTTTTATACCTGCAACATTTCTACTATAATTATTATCTATTGGAGCTATGAGATGTTCCATAGATTGTGATAATTCATCTTTATATACAGTTATCAATTTTAATATTTGTTCATTTAATGCATTCCAATTATATGGATGGCCACCTGGTATTGACAAAGCGAAAATATCTCTTCTTCTATAATCATTATATTTAGTAGCAATTGTATATAAATCTAAACAAGCTAATTCTTTTATAATTGGCACATTTGTGACTCGCAAAGCATCTATTAAACTTATTTCAGACTGTGTTTCGACGCCCGTTGATGTTGTTGTTATGCATTCAATTGGAAATTTTTTATATTCCGTTAAAAAAATTGAAAATAAATCTAATATCAAATACATATTACTTATTATTATAGATGTTACAATCCAATTATATAGAATTAATTTAATATCATAAAAATAGGTAGTTTGTTCAATAAAGTGACATCCAATAAGTTTCGCAAATTTTAAATGATATAAATTACCTAATAAAGCATAACTGATAATGAAGATAAATGTGGGAAATATCGATTGAAATAGTGAATTTTTTAATGCATCATAAAATTGTGAACGGATTTCTAAATATTTATTTTGCTGAATTATTGGAAACATCAACGTATTACGTTCTGTCTTATGATTACCAATTAATAGTAAATAGAATCCTGTGAATATTCCATTTGTTATTAAAAACATATATTTTCCGTTTACACATGTTTTTGTGCCATTTTCGCCACAATCGTATAATAAATAATTATAATCAGTATGTAAGAACTTCATATAAAACCAAACTGTTATAAATGCAAAAAATGTGTGACTTGTGTAAAATAAAAGTCGTTTTATACCAGTTTTATATAATTCCATAAATTTTGTTGGATAGTAAATTGTTTCTGCTAAATATAATTTCCCCAGTACAATCCCATAAACACTTATACCAGTTATGAGTGGAATTATACGAATGAATGTATAAAATGAAAGTAAACTTGAAGTTGTATTTAATATCCACTGAATTGGATGGAAAATATTAAAATTGATAAATAGTAAAAAAGCTGCCAACAGAATATATTGCAAAACAACATTCCAAAAAATTGCATTTAAACAACGTAAAACACAAATTCTTTTGCATTCCACGGCAATGCCGGTACCGGCATCAGCAAGCATGTTGTATACAATAAAACACTTATAATAACGTTGATACAGAATGATAAATATAAATAATATATTTGTTCCTATAATAGAAGATTAGATACTGTACTATTTAAATAATTAAAGAAGTTTTAATTGTTACCTTAACAATATTTAAATTTAAAATTAATATATTTTACTTCTATCTCTGACTAAACGACAACTAAAAATAACTTTTCCCTTTTATGTTTTACCATTTTTGAATTTTTGACATTTAACAAAATTCGTTTAGCGCGGGGTGCGGGTAATTGAAATTGGTGTACCCAGTTTAAATACAATGTACAATATTGATATTCCACTTTTTTTTTTTTGAAACTACTTCTATTCGCTAGTGCAAAAGTTTTTTGACGTTATTCGCCGTACTTGCAAAAGTTGTAAATGTATTGAAATTTACTTTTTACTTTTTTTTTTCATAAATACAGCTTTTGTGTGATTTTGATTTGCACCACAGTTTATAAATTATATTTTATATTTGAAGAGCAGCTTCAATATAAAAAGCAAAAATATTTAGATAAAACCGATACCATTTCTTTCCAGGTATTTTCTAATATGACATTTGCACCTATTTTTGAACTTTGCAATGAAATAAAAACCATTACTTTAGTCTTCATATACATAATCTATGCAATTTTTACCCCGAGCTGCATTTACGATACAATTAAAAGATATATCAGATCGAAATAGCAGTAGTGTAAAAATGTTTTAATCAATACCAAGAAATTTAATTCGCCCGCAAACATTTCGATGTATTGTATTTAGAATATGGCTAGTCTTAAATAAAATATTTTAAGTTGGCAGAATCTATTAGTTGGAAAAAAGAACATGGAGTGTGTTCTTTAAACGTAAAATAGCGTCTGTGCTCAGCTTTTCTCATTATGTGTTTTTATATTTATAATTTTCTATTTAAAGTAAAAAAGACAATATTCAATCTTTTTTAATAATGGCTACAGGAAATAAAAATTGATCAATACTAAAATGATTAAGTGACTATCTAACTCATGTGATCAAACGACTGATACAGGTAAATTTTATTTTATTTCATTAATAACATTTTTTTTATTTTTCCTTATAATATAAAACTCTAATTCTCAAAAATGATTTAAATTTTAAATAATTTAACTTGGTCAAATGAAAAGTAGTACTTTCAAACAAATTGAAATTTTATTTTGGAAATTGCGAATTTTCAGTTTTATACTGTATAAGATAAAATCAAAAAATGGTTATTAATTAGTTTTTTTCCAATAACAAACTTATTTTCAAATTCAATATCTATTTATTTAAAAATGGTTTTGACAGTAAAATTGCAGCGAGGATCTCTATGTCTGTCGCACCACAATAACTTCGCATAAATTCTTCTCTGTTAAATTTAAACAGCGCAATCTCACGAATCGATGCAAATAAAACGACAGTCTCTTAGTCTCTATATAATTCTTTTCTCCATAGCTATGATGATTTTGATGTAAAACAATGTAAAAAATTATGAGATTTGTGAATATGGGGCGTAAAATTTTTTGACATACGCCATATTGGCATTTCCATTTAGTTTATTTTAAAAAAATTCTATAAAAATCTCAAAAATTATTTGTCATCTTAAAATATTTTCAATAAAAAATTGTGTGAATGAATCCTATAAAACTAAATAGTTTATTTTATTTGTGTATTTAATGTGTTGATAATGCAAAAAGTGTAAAATTTTGTTGCGGAATTATTATTAAAATTAATTTATATATACCTAAATATATTTTTTTTAAAATTAATATTTTTCATTTTGTATATTATACATTACGTTATTTATAAAATAAAGAATATATTACTACAAAATAATATAAACATAAATAAAAATGGGAACTCGAGACGATGAATATGATTATTTATTTAAAGGTATTTATTGTAATACATAAATATATATAAAAAAATTAACAAAGAATTCAATATTTTATTATATATCATATAAATTTCTCATTATGAAAGGAATAAAGAAAAAAAATGGTCGTACATAAGTCCATGACCTTTTATGTATAACATTTACACACAATGTATATTTTATGGTTCTTATGTTAAGTCATTGCAATAGGAGGTAGCAGATAAATATTCGAAGAAACAAATTAAAAAACGTAATATATACTTCTAACTGTAGTGCAAAACTGCAAATTGCAACTATATTATTATCTTATTTTTCACTTGTTGAAATCTTTATTTAAATTAAATTATTACATGAAACTCAAAACAAAGTCAAAAATGTAATAAAAACAATTTGTATGTAGTTAATGTAATAAAAACAATTTGTATGTAGTTAATGTAATAATGATTCTTCGATAAACTCATATAACAATTGTTTAATTATTTCATTAATCAAATAATCATAATTGTCTTTATTTTACATGCAAAGAAAAGGTCTTCCAACACGACGAATAAATCATCAGCTGTTTTGATAAAAATGAGTCATATACTCATTTTTACATTACAAAAATTAAATACAAAAACAAATTTCCAAAATAAATATTAATTGCTATGCGCAATAATTTCAATTTTTTTTATTCATTTGCAAAATTATAAATCATAAATTGCAGATTTCATTAACCGAAATAGTTTAGTTTGTTTATATGAATATATATAATTATTATCAGTAAATTAATTGAAGATATTTAATATTTGAAATAACAAATATTTCTTTTCTCGTACGTAATTAAAAAATAAAAAAAATGTATATTGTATGTAAATATTGACATCGATGATGATGTGTGTGCTAGTTACGAATACGATGACATTCTGCAATGATTAATATTGTGATAATGTAATAATAAAGATATGTTAATTATGGGATAATCTTTTTTTTTTAATTTAGTAGACACGTAATGCACTACTTGGAATTAAAAATGTCTTACCATGTACGAAAATATTACCAATACATGCACTAAATAAAATACGAAATAAAAAAAATTCGAGTAAGATATTTAATCGATAGCGAAACGTGATGTCATTCTCATAACAAAAATAATATAAAATAATATGTTTGTTGTTGATTTTCTAATTCTAATTCTAATAAAAACGATAACAAAGAAAAATATAAACTGAACTGCATTAAATCCATTTCAGAATTTATCTGAATACTTGAATTAATTTTCGAACATGTAAACCATTTAATTGTTTTTTAACAAATCAAAATTGCATGAGGCCTTCACCCGAAAAAAATATAAACATATTTTCTAGAATATTTATTTAAAATATTCACAATGTACTTTGGTGTTGTAATTTAGTGTTACAAATATAGAAATTGTAAACCACATGCTAAAGATTATATAATAATGATTCAGTGTATAAATGTTGTTTATTAATTGTGTTTTCTTTTCTCGGACAAAAATGCAACATTTAGAAATTGTGAATTCTATAAGTTTTTGACTGATAATGCAAAATTCTGGTAAATTTTAGATTGAGAAAAAAAAAGGATAATAACTGGTAATGTTGATTAGAACTGGTAATCAACAACATTATGAACCGGCCATAAAAAAAAAACAACAGTCTTTATTATTCAATTAACATGACATCGTGTTGTGTTTGTGTGTTGCTACGAATTTCGTTTTTTTTTTTTTTTTTTTATCAGTTTTAGAGGTCAATGCAATAAATTAAACATTTTTAGGAAAAGATACGAAATTTTTTTAGTTAACACAAAAAATGTAGAACTTTTCGTTTTACTTCACAGATAATATATTGCATATATATACAAATTTTAGAAACTTTAAACATACTTCTGACGAGCGTGCTAAGATGAGCAACATTTTTCGAATGCTTTCACACTCAACCCACTCTTCTAGAAGTGGTTAGAAAATTTATTGTTATAATATAAATAATCATCATCATAATCATCACAACAATTTTTTTCACACTCTGTCTATCTGGTCGAGTGGAGCATTTGGCATATATTAGACATTTATTACTGTTAAGTTGGTAAATTATAAATTAAATTAGTAAAATTAAATTAATCATGGGAGTATATAACAACTTGCTGCAGTCATCAAAAGATAGATGTTTGTTTAATGTCATTATTTTTGTATAAATAATCAGTCCATAATCTTTCCAATCCCTCTGTAGTCTGACAGAAAATCGATTATAATAGTTATAATGACATAATGAAACATTCGTTAAATTCAAGTGGAAAAATTACTCTGTATGGGAGTATGTAACATTTCACCAATAGGTCTGCTATTAATGAAATATAGATATTTCCTTAAATCCATTATTTTTATATGATTGAATAGAATTTTGAAATTGTGACTAAAATGGTGAGAAATTGTTTTCCAAAAATTTTCTGCACATCGTTATTCTTAATATAAGTTCCAAAAAATTTGGAGAACCAGAATATAGGTGCCATATCTCATAGATCAGAATATCTCATCTAGTTTTATATTTATCAATACATGTATATAGTTTAAATTTTAAAATGTTAAAGACAATAACTAATCCCTGCAAGAATTTGTTTATTATTAGTTTCGTTGGTTTTAAGTTCATCTTTAATAGTAGAATATCCGTATTTGGCTATGTTTCCACTGGGTATGACAAGCGCATTAATACGCATATAATTAGTTGAAAATACATATTTTAGATGGAAACATCTATCATACAAATGACTGATAGAGGTCTTCTGCGTTATACATCGAGTAGCCACACGTATCTTCAATCTTTTCTATAAACTTATATAAATATTGTAGCATATTGCCCCATCTAATGATTTCGTACCGCAATATCATAGTTTGTACATTAGAGTTTTCCATTTAAACAGATTTATTAGTGTATTTTGTATATAATAGTTATAAGCTTCGGACACCGAAATGTTATCAAACAATTAATCATTTTTTTTTTATAGTGGTCCTTATTGGCGATTCAGGTGTTGGAAAAAGTAATCTTTTATCGAGATTCACTAGAAATGAATTTAATTTGGAATCAAAATCAACTATAGGTGTAGAATTTGCAACTAGAAGCATGGAGGTAGGAAAATAATGTTATAAATATAAAATGTTATCGCAATAATTAAGTAATTTATGTACCGTTTGTTTAATTTTTATAGGTTGATTCTAAAACAATAAAAGCTCAAATATGGGATACTGCCGGACAGGAACGCTATCGTGCTATAACATCAGCCTATTATCGTGGTGCTGTTGGTGCATTAGTTGTATATGATATTGCTAAGCATTTAACATATGAAAATGTTGAAAGGTGGCTTAGAGAGTTACGTGATCATGCCGATCAAAATATTGTAATTATGTTGGTTGGTAATAAAAGTGATTTAAGACATCTTAGATCTGTACCAACGGATGAAGCAAGATCATTTGCTGAACGAAATGGTTTAAGTTTTATTGAAACATCAGCGTTAGATTCAACAAATGTTGAAACAGCATTCCAAAATATACTCACAGGTATTTAAATTAATTATTTAACCGGTTAACTGCGTTCCATGTGTATATTTCATATTGTGTATTGGCGTGTATACACGTCGCAGTGAACTGGTTAATTGCAATTATAAAAAAAAAAAAACATCCGCAACCCAGCAGCAACAACAAATAATAACTCTAAATAAATATCTTATACCTATAGAAATTTATCGAATCGTGTCGCAAAAACAAATTAGAGATCCACCAGAAGGTGACATTATTCGACCAACAAATGTTGAACCAATCGATGTAAAACCGACCGTTTCAGCTGATTCCGTACGCAAACAATGTTGCCAGTGACCGCCTTGATGAGGTTAATAATATATATACAAATAATAATATTAAAAGAAAAAAAATATAAATAATACACCTCATGTCATTTCATAATCATAGTTCAGGTATGATTAAATTATTAAATTAATTTAACAATAAATATTAAATTAATTAATATTTTATTTGTTTAAAAATTACAGAATTATATGCATAAGTTGGATAATTATTTATAATTTAAAGACCAAGTGTTGTTAAATAAATAATATTAATTCTTTTTTTTTTTTTTTTTTATTTGTTATATTTCAATATTGAAATTTAAAAAAAAGTGGGTATTATGCAAAAGTAAAATAAAATAAAAGTTGCAAATAAAGTTTAATATTAAAATTTAAAGCAAAAAAAAAAAAAGATTAATAATTACACACCATAACGACAAAATGCAAGTCCATGTATAAATTCAATTGTCTTATAATAAAGTTACACAATTATTATTATTAATTAATTAATTAATTATTAACTAATTATTTTTATTATTAATTAATTAATTATTAACTAATTATTATTATTATTATTATTTTATTATTATTATTATTATTATTAATATTATCATTATATATAATAATTGATAGAAGGAGAAAAATTAAATATTATAATTATTGATAAAAGAAAAGAGAAAAATAAAATGCCTGAGATTCGACTTTTTGCACCAATTTTTATGTTAATTATATTTAAAGAAAATTTATACAACAAAAAAAAAATATATATATACTCTTAATAAAAATGGTTATTTTTTCTTTTGCATTCATCGCTGTTTTGTTTCCTTTTAATTTTGCTTAATTATTTTTTTGTGTTATTCTTGCGTTTAAGTTTACTATTTCTAATCATCCACCTTCTTTTTGTTTTTTACTATATATTAATTATTTTTTAATAGCTTTTTTCTTTATTTTATTTTTTAATTAAATCATTAAAATATTTAATATAATAATATTGATTGTACGTATTGTAAAAGTAATGTACATTTTTTCTTCTATTTCTATAACACAAATAATAATCATGTTGCTTAAAAAATACTAATTAAAAATTATAATGTTGCTATTGTAATTTCTAAAATTTAGATGAAAAATTAAAAAAAAAAAAATATGTAAATTATACAAAATTGTTACGTAGTAAAAAAATCACAGATTTTCTCTATTTTCTTTATTTTTACAATATGTATAATCATTTTTGAAATCTTATTTATTTTTTATTTTTTAATATATATATATCGATTAATTTTTATTTTTATTGTAAAATGGTTACAGATTTATAAAAGAAATTATGGTGCTAACTAACACATTAATAGTTATTTTTTTATTTCTAAATAATTTGTATAGTTTTGTATAAATGAAAAATTTGATAAACAAAATAATATAAATTTTAATGCGCGAATTTTTAATCCACATATTTATGTAACAGCAACTTAAGTTTTCGGTTCTGGGTTGCATATGTAACCAATGTAACTAAAAGTTAGATGAAAGACATTATTATATCGTTTAATCATTTTAACGATAGTCTATAGATATATGATCAAAACCTATTACAATAAGAAAGCTTCATTATAAAACATATTAATAGTGATATCTTTTCATCGTTAGATAATTGAAAGCACGTTGTTTTTCGTATAACTGTAAACATATAGTTACAATTATATATATATATATATATATAAATAAATATAGATTTAGAAAATTAAATACACTTGTTTAGAGAACCAACGAAAATTATGCTTAAATTGTAAAAATAAAATTAACTATCTTGTTTAATATATAGCAACAACAACGATATTAATAATAACCAATGATTTAAATAGAAATTATTATTATTTATCATTCACATTAAGTAAAATTGTTAAGATAAAGCACGTGTACTAATACAAAATAGCAATGTTTTATGACTTTTGATAACTAATTATTAACAAATTGCTAGTAACAAAATTGTGTCGATAAAATACCATAAGTTGTGTGTCTATTTATAGTATTTCATTTTAGTACCTTGAAACCTACATGCATTGCTTGATAATTTATTATATTTTACCAAAAACTATAGAACAGTTGTTATTTTGAATGTATTCATTTGATTGATTTCTATTTTAAATGATTGTTTTTCTATTGCTGGACACTTAGCTACATTCATATTATTAATTCATAATTATATATTCAGATTTAATTTGTTTGTTGAAAAATTATTATTTTCAATCCAGAACGTACCTAGATAAGCGTGAAAATATTAATAAATTTTAATACATTTTATGCATTTCTTTCTGAGGTGGTGTAGCCTTTTAATTTGTTTTGTGCCGAGTAACATCGAAGTTGTTTTTTTAAGAAATTACATATGAGCTACACTTGGGGTAGCAAATATAATTGACATAATATCGTTTTTTTACAAACTACTGTTAAAGTTTCTTCTGTTTTAACCACATTATGATGAAATCATAACTTTATTAAAAAATTTGTAACTTATTTAGTAGTTCCTTAACACTAAACAATTAAAAATGTTTTGTGTTTCTCTATTGTGATATGTCATACTTTATTAAATGTTATTTAAAAAAATTGACTGTGTTATTTTTTGTTTCCTAAAATTGATAAGCATATTTTTTTTAAGGATTTTAATCTTATCTCTTTTAGTCTTTTTTTGAATTAATAGTTTTTCATTTAATTTAATTAAACTTAAACAACGAAACTGTTAGTATGTCAGTGCCATTTAAATTTATTGAATAAAGTTTCGAAGAGATAAAATTCAATTTAAATCTTGATAATATATAAAAATTTGATATAACTCAACACCAACCTATTTATATTTCAACACAAATAATAATGAATAATTTTTCAGATTAAAAATCTGTATTCGCTTATTGATAGTTTTATTATAACGATGTTTGGATGTTTTTATGTACGAATAATTTTTTTTCTATATCGTAGTTTTTGTTGATTAACTTCAAATACATAATATGGAGTCTTATCACATATGCTAATTTTCATATTTGTTATTTCATCTTCTAGAACCAAAGCTATATTGCAATTACAAACATTAAAAATTAATCATCATTCATTATTTCTCTAGGTTTTATTGGTTTTATAATTATTTGGTATGTATTAGATATAGCGTAGCCATAGATAATATATATTTAGAATAGAAGAATAAAATTATACTTTAATTTGTATTGGGAAAAAACTGTCAAATATGGTATCCGTCCGTTTATGAGAAAATATATATTATAAAGTCTCACAGATTCTCCATCATTTTATTATTAAAATTATTCAAATGATATCAGTCGATCATTATTTCTTCCAGCACACAACTGTAAGTAATTGTGTAATAAAATTAGTTCAATATTATTCTTGTTGAAATATAATCTAAAATCCAAACAATATTCCATGTTATAGCTTTTTAGGTTTCATGACTTTATTGCCCGCTTTAAATTTTTTTTATAAAATTAATCATTTTTGTCTTTTTATATTATATACAATTTGAATTAATTTAGAATCTTGGAAATGAATATATAGAATTAAATTGAAAATTGTTGTACGCAATATAAATATACTTATATTTATCTTAAGCCCGCTACTACTTTTTTAGTCACATTTCAGCTCTATACCCACTATACACTACTTTTCTCAAAAAAAATTTCGATTACTATAGTATTTAGTATTTTATTCTATACACATTTTGTTACAATACCGCAAGGGGTGAATTTGTTTATTTATGCTTGTAAGGGTAATTGTTATGTTAAAAATTTTGGTGTGAGACCATAACTGGTGAGACTGATAATGAAAATGAAATTAAAAACGATTAAAATGGCAAAATATTAAATTCTTTCATTTTAATTAATCATTTATTTAATTAACAAAAATAAAATGTATTTATAGTTAGTATTTTATAAATTGTTATCGTATGAAATACATGCAATAACAATTTTTATTGATAAAATATAAAATGTAGATTATTTCCAAGGGCAAACAATGTTTATTCGAATTTTTATTTATACGCAAATTTTTTTTTTTTATTTAACTAACATACACAACAAGCCAACAGTTTTTGCTAAAGTTAATTTTTATAATTTGATGAAATAAAAAACAAAAAATATATTATGGGTGGATTAAATAAAAAATAACATATTAATTTTCAGTTTAAGTTTAAGTTTAAGTTTAGTTTGACGAATTTGGAGCATTATAAACTCAGAGCAGTATAAAAATTCCAAAACTAAAACTATACAACAGTTATTACTTTTAAAGTCACCAGTACTAGAAATAATACAATTAAACAATTTTGTTGTCTTTTTATTAATCGTTAATAAGATTTCTGATGGCATGAAATAAATTTGTGTTTTCTTTATAAACATTTTTTGGCTTGTAGTGTATAAAATGATAATTTTAATAGCTATATAATATTAATATATATAAATACATATTTTGCTGGTCGTAGAGACTGTTTTTATAACTTTTTTTTTTAAATTAATAATCGATTAATTATTAAAATAATTTTCACAATACATAAAAAATATAGAAACATTTTATTGCTTAGGTTTAATTTTTTCTGGTATTTTTTTTATATTTAAATATCCACCTATTAAAAATATATATATAATATTGTACAATGAAAAGTTTTCAAATAATTTTATTTTTGAAGCAATAACAGAATAATGAATATTAAAAATTTTACGATAATGTACAGACGACACAGATCACACATATAGACATAAAGCGATTATAAAATTAGGAAAATTAAAGCAATTCGATTATACTTTACAACGTGTTTGTTTTTAATTTTAAAGAAAAATATTACAAAATATCTCGATGTATAAATAAATAAAGTGAATTTAAAAATAAAAACAATTAAAATAAATAAACTAAAACAATTAAATTCTGTATACTTTAATATTATGTTTGATTGTAATTTGCTAATATTGTTGTCCATTTACTTTGAAATATTATTTAAATTTTATCAGCAAGTAATTAAATACTAAAATTTTTTAAATGTTGTATGTAAAGAGTCATAGTTTACAGTACATTTCATATCATTTGAGTCATTCATCATATTTTAAAATTAGTTTACTGTTTGCTATCTCA
The DNA here is from genome assembly GCA_910594885.2 of Bibio marci. Lineage (NCBI taxonomy): Eukaryota > Metazoa > Arthropoda > Insecta > Diptera > Bibionidae > Bibio > Bibio marci. The sequence goes on from OU343114.1 coordinate 13,023,068, forward strand.
ACGTATTGATTTATTGATTCACACACCTAACTTTAATTGTGATTGTAAAATTTAAACATAAAAAACTATTTCATATTCGGAAGAAAATTTATTTAAAAATTTAAAAAAATGCAAAAATACAAAAACAGTAACTTTCAATTAGTAACATTTCGTAAATTATTAGCAACACCTAATCCATATAATAATTGTTTTTCCAATGTTTGCCAACTTGAAATTTGTATTTGCTTTAATTCTTTTAAATAATTTCTTAATTGAATATTATCAATAATTAATCGGCTATGTGATTTTAAGAAAACAGCTAAATATGTTTGTGCTAATTCGAAATTTAAATTCGTATTTAACATAAATGTAATCATTTTCATAAATTCTAACATTATTTCGATGGATCCACCACCGTCTGGCGATAATGATTTTATTTCAAAATCAATCATTGAAGGCCCAAATGTAATTATATGATCAATGCATTGTTGATAGTTTTCGGTTTTTTTGTTATCATTTAACATTTTACCAAATTTTGTAAAATTAGAAAAATTATTTGGCATTAAAATTTTTGATTCGATATCATTTTCGTTTGCGTTATGTGATAAATCAAATTTTAATTCTGGGCCTGATAATGTTGGTAAAAAAAATGGTGCTTGTTTTGGTTTTTTCACACCAATTTTAGGTTTATTATGTTTTTTAATAATATCTAAATTTAATAGATTTTGCCAACGTGATGCGGCCAATGCTGACATTGTTATTAAATGTTCATTTAATTGTATTGGCGATTGATATTCTGAATCTAACTTTTCACCTTTTTCATATATATTTAATTGATCAATATCATCTGTAATACTTGTAATATCATCATTTGATACAGTTGTTGGTAAATCAACTAATGGTGCCTCTGAATCTGGTGGTATTGCATGTAATGCAACGTGACTAAATAATGTTTTATTTGCCCATAAAAATATACCTAAATAATTCACATGAGCTGTTGCTAAAAAATCACCGGTTGGTGACATTGTTAATGATATGCAAGGATTTTCAACCTATTAAAAATACAAATTGAATATAGTATTATTTATTTTTGACAATCCACTACTTTGGGATATACGGTTTACTTTTTCAATAAAATATTTTATAGATAAATGAAGCAATTAAATGAGCAATTAAGAAATGTCGCTAGTAACTTGTAAATATGGGTTATGTTGTTCATGTCATAATTTATCGGTAAATTAAATTCTTGAAAGTTCAACGGTTTTTCGCAAAAAAATATTGCTGGGACTGTCTAAGAACAATCGAATTAATTAAAGATATTTTAAAGAATTATGTAAGACGATCAATTTGAAAAATCCATTAATAATAAAAAGTGAAATAGAGATAAAATTTCTAATTTGCTTTAAAAGTATCTAAAAATTTTTTATGTGCCATTAAATATATATTAGTAATTAACTACCTTAAAATGATCAATCATATATGATGATGGAATATCCCATATTTTTATAGTACAATCTAAAGATGAAGTTATTAACCAACGACTATCAGGACTGAAACAAGCATCTGTTATTTGTGCTGTATGTCCATAAAATTTTCTTATAATACTTTTGGTATCACAATCAATAATTAATATAACAAAGGTGTCTAATATAACGCATAATAAGGCACTTTCTCGATGTGTACGAAACATTAAAATATTATCATCTAAATTTATTGAAGCAATTGTTTTTTGTTTTTGATTATGATGATCGGCAAAATTCCAAAATTTTATAATACCACTATCATTTCCATCGCCACCACCACTAACAATAAATTGATTTAAATTATCACAACTGACACCACGTATTGGTGACTTGTGCGCTGGTGAACCGTATGTGTAACGATGAATACCCGATTGGATGTTAAAACGCTCAACATCACCTGAGGAATACCCAATTATAACAAAATTCCCACAATGTGTTAAACATATGCAAGTTGCTTCAACATTAAAATCTTTTCGATTTTTATTAAAATATTTTTCGGGAATCAATTTTAATTTGCCCATTTTTGATTTATGAAATGACCATGTTGTTGACATTACTAAACCACTATGGATTGCCGCAATATTATCCCATTCCTTTTCTCTAGTTATTTCGGTAGTAAAATGTAATATTGGTGGCATAATATATGGATCTTCTTCATTGCGCTCTGAAATTGTTCATTAAAATATCAATAATTTATTTTTAAATATTTTTGATCAGAATATTTACTCTTTTTTTTGGAAGCTTTACGATTATAACTTGCTCTTCCCATACTACGATTTAAAGTTTCTGAAATTGTGCTGAAAACGCGTAATGATGAATCTTCACCGGATGATAAAATGTTATGTCCATTCTGTCCATGATATCGTATACACAATGGTGGACCAGAATGACCTTCACTAAAATGAAATTATAAATTTGTTTTAAATAATTAAATTTTAGTCAATAAATTTGTCAAAATACCGTAGTCTTAATAATCTAGCACCACCATCAGGTAAATCAAATATCCATAATTTCATTGAATTATCAGATGATGCTGTCAATAGTAACGGTTCATTTTGAAAACATTGTGTTGTTGTAATTGTTTCATCATGTGCTTGTAATTGATTGCAAACTGTACGTTCCTCTAAATTCCAAAATGCCAGATTTCCATTTGTACTTGCAGTAACCATAATTGGATGACCGTCAGTACGAAATGATATACCGGTAACAGGACCCCAATCTTGTTTAAATTCCATCACACGTTCATCATATTTTATATTCAATAAAATGATGGCACCATCATTTAAACCAATGGCTATTACATCAATGGCTGGTGATGATACCATTGCTTCAATTTTACCATTTAAACTATTAAATGTATGGATTAATTTACAATTTCTGAGATTCCATAATTGTAATAATCCTTGTTCACTACCCAATAAAATTTTATTCATATATGTGGGTGGATGTACGATAGCTGTTATTCTAAATTCAGAATTTTTAAATGGTATCGACAAATATTCGGTAGCTTCTTTTATTATCCATACTTTTAATAAACTATCTTCATCAATTGATATTAAATGTTCACCAAATGGTAACATTAAGTGTACATTCTTTTCATGACCTTTATATATATGCTTTATAACATTGCCTGATCTCCATGCATATATTATTTTATTACTAGCAGCATACACTACATAATTATCCGATGCTATACATGTTATTTCTTCTGAATGAATACCACTTACACAAATTAATCGAAAGCGACTAGAACTATATGTGTGAAAAGAACGTCCAATACATGTGACAATAACATTTTCTTTCCTACGTCGAATATACCGTACACTTGCAGGAATGTGATTACTAACATATCCAAGAGCACGATTTCTTTGAAATAACTGACTTCCAGGCATTTTTCACTGATCTTTTAGGTATTATTTTTAATAATTTAAACAAATTATATTAACTTTAACTACAATAGCACACAAACCCGTGAATGCATGTTTTTATAATAATTTAATTGTAAATGACATTTCATAATCAAATACAAATGTAAGTTGTATGAAGCCTCAGACCCCATGTGCTTTTTTGACGTTTATTTGGTTACAAACAATATATCGGTAATTGTAAGACATTCCATCTGTTGAATATATTTTGGATATTAACCATTTTGACAGTGGTTTTATTTGATATTCACCAATTTAAAGGCTCATCGGGAGACCAAAACATTTGAGATGTTGAAATATTACACAATATATTTTGTTTTAATGTAATATTTTGTTGTATTGTATAATTGCATTTTATATATCATATTATATTTTATTCGTATTTCATATCAATTGTAGTTAAATTCCTGATAATTTTCGATTTAAAAGTTATTATTCTTGTACCAATTACGTTATCCACATTTAGATGTCGCTTTTTTATCGCAAAAATTTAAAAAATCAGTATCCAGAATTCTTTATATAAACAATTAGAATATAAACAGTCTTTCTTAACACCAACCTTTATAATTTATTGGCTGTTTCGTCATCAGTTCCAACTTAATTTGGTATGTTAGATTGGAGTTGGGCTGTGAAAGCATTCTCTAACAAATTTTTATTCTCAAGAATTCGGATATTATTCGATATGTGAGTTTAGAATATGATTATTAGGTAGTTTTTAACAAAGCATTGATACATATAGTTCAGTTCTATTAACCAGTATTGCAGTACAATCTGGTCAATTTGAATGAAATTCGGTATGTGAATATAAAATGGGATTACACAGGTAGTGTCTATCATAGTACCAATAAAAATTGATACTCTGGACAATTACGTCGACCAAATTGCAACTGCATTTTCTGATCTATTTGAAATTTGGTGCATTGTATTATATTATACTTACTTAATTCCATGTTTAAAAATACATATTATAAATATATGAGAGAAATTGTAAATATAAGATCCTGGAAATGTCATATTCCTTGACTACTTGATATATTTATTTTTTATGTCCAAAATTTATCCTTGGGAATGGTATATAAAAATATTTTTGTATCTTATGAGGAATATCATGTTAAAATAAGATAGCTATAATTAATGCAAATATAGTATATGAAGTATCCCGCCGAAATGTAAGTGCTTTAAAAGTTTCATTTTAAGTAAATTGAATATGTAGACGTATTCTAGTGCCTAATTATGTGTAGGTACATTCAAAAATTCATCAAAATTAGATTGGAAATGTCAAAGTTTGGAATAAGTTTGTATAATAAAAATTTTTAGTAAACAAGTTTTAATGGATTCGGTTTATTGGATTATTTTTTTGTGAATATTATAGTTTAAATCTACGCTTGGAAATTATATATTTTTAAAATAATCTAAATAAAATAATAATAAATAATGCGTTTAATTTATATGCTGTTAACTATATTAATTTTTATTTTATGTAACTAATTAATTTTGATCTTTTGAATTACTATATAATTAATTATCTTATAATATTTATGTCATTTCTGATTTTAATATTTTTATTTTATTTTTTATAAATCAATCAATATTATATTATTTATTTTGAAACATTTACACATAAAATATAGTAATTATTTATTTTTGAAAATATATTTTTATTAAACATTTTTTTATTTAACAATTTTTCTTTTTTTCTTTATATTTTGAAATTATTGTATTTAATTTACAAAATAAATGATATATAGTACAATAGAATTTAATTTATTATTGCTTTACAAAAAAATTGACAATTTAAAAATGTTTATTTTAATATAAATATAATTCTACAAATTCATTTCTTGTATATAAAATAAAATATAGAATTAAATCATAATATTGAATTTATTGCACATCGAATAAAATTTAGCATATTCCGAATATAATATTATTTAAAATATGGAATAAATTTGAAATAATAAAATTTAATTATATAGAAATATATATGTAAATATATAATGTTAAATTGTTCCAGCCATACAATTTACCATTGATTCCACATTAAATATTCTATATATGGATTTAAAATAACCGTCGTATTATAAATCACTTTCACATTTTGTAGTATATTAAAATAAATAACTGAATAGAAAATGTATAATGTTTAAAAATTTAAAATATAAAATGTTTAATTAACTATTTTGACTTTCTAGGTATCAAATCCTTTTAATTGAATTGTCGAAGAAATACACAAAATGTGATATAGAGATTTTGATGGTTAAATTTTGAAAAAAATGTAATTTATTCTATTTTCAATTTACTTTTAACATAATTTGTTACAGGTTTCTTTATGTTTTAAAAAGTATATAGATTTGTGTTATATGTGTTCTGTATGTAATAATTAATTGATGTATAAATATGTGCGGCTATTTATATATTTTTAAAAGAAAAACTAATAAAATTATACTTATTTTTTAAGTTTTTTATTCTCCAAATTATGTCAGAGGGGTTATACAAATATTATATGAATAGAAAATTATTGCAAGTATAAACTATATATTTACATTTGTTTATTATTTGATGCAAATTATTATAAATAACATATATATATGTGTAAAGGTGTACGTATGCGATCGATATATTACTAAATTTTATGAAGAAACAATTGAAGAAACTGTGTCGCCATGAACATCGTTTATTTATTATTTCTAAATAAATTATTTCTGTTCACATTTTCCATTTCCTCCCGGTTATTTCGTGCATTTTCAATCTATATTATATTTAAATTAGAATTTATTTATTTTTAAATAATTAATCACTTTTTTTTATATAGACAAAATTTTAATTACCCATTTCTTCAATAGGCTATACACGGGATTGCGATAATCTGCATCAGATCGTAAAATTATTAAGTCAGCATCATTACCATTATCGTTAATGGATTTTAAATTAATGTTCGGATACTATGTAAATTAAATTATTTATTTGATGGTATTATAGTATACAATTTCTATATATATGTTATAAATTATATTATTGTAAACTAAATTAATGTAGTCCATTTATGGACTACTATGATGGGCTAATCAATCATATTTGTTCCTATGCTCAGTAATTTACTAACTTGAGTGTAATAAATGTTGGAAAGATGCCATATGAATATCCACTTGGAGCAACATATGATTTGTATAAACACAATACATATACCACTATGAAGGCGAATCAAATATATTATATAAATCCAGTAAGAAGAAAAGCCGGAAGACCTAAGGCTAGATAGCTAGATACAGTAAACTTTGATATTAAGTTTTTTTCAAATTCAAGATTGTCAGACGTTAGCTGCAGATAGGTCGCCGGTTGGAGAAGAGTAAAACCGTATCTGGGTGAGTAATGTCATGCAGTAAATAAGTAATTATACTGTATGTATAAAAATTTGTATTGTCTTGGTCTCTACTATGACAAATGAACTAAACTAATCGTCTTTTTTGTAGGTCGCTTTGTACATAGATACTCAAGAACAAATTCCGCACGCGAACAAATTTATAGAAATAAAAATTATGAAATACAATTCCAATATTTTTTTTGTTTTATGATAATAGAATAGAATATCATTTATTTTTGAACATATATTTAAATACACTTATTAACCCGTTGAAGCAAATGCCAATTTTCCGTAGTTATGATAGGTAAAATTTTAAAAGTGTGTGTCATTGCATAAGCTATTTCTGACAAAAACAATCAACACTTTTGAACCATAAACAACTTATACACAAAACAATAATATAAACATATATATATATATTCATAATTACTTGTAGGTCTTTATTTGTTCGACTTTCCATTTTTTCAATAGATAAACCATCGGGTATTTCAGAGCGTTTACCATGACCTCCGAAACATGAGTGACCAAAAGCACTACATCCACCTATATATTGTTTGATAAATAATAAAATGTAAAATATGTTAATATTTTTATAAAACAATTAATAAAAATCTTTAATTTTAATTTATATTCAACAATTCAGTCTGTTAGAAGATATTTTGATAATTAGAAACGGGGCTATACATGTACGAGTATATAGATATATTTATTTATACCTATATATTTATAAAACATACAAAGTTTTTTTAAACAACAATAAATAAAAAGTATTAAAATGTAATTTTTATATTATATGTTTTATGTACAATATACTATGTTTTTAATTGTGAGTGAATTTGTGAATAATATAATCTTTAAAATATAAAAAGTAATTTTTTTGAAAATACATATAAATAATGCTCCGTTTTATTTAAATTATTAAATGTATGAGATTTATACTAGTATATATTTTATATATATTATGCATACACTTTGAAAAGCACATATCAACAGATTATATATAAATTTACGCCAAATACAATATTTCACTTCAATAAATTTCATAATTTACATAATAGATAATAAGTTCTTATATGCTCGCGTTGTATACGTAAGGTTTATATACATATATTTCTTATACATATAACATATATTGTATATAATTTATATAATTTGCCATGCTTTACATTAATTTCTTGTTACACGTAATTTAATTAATTCAAAAATATACATAAAACATCAACAGTAATATTTTCTTTGATACTGTGCGAATGAAATTATCAATTATCGTGTGTATAATAGTGAAATGTTGGTGTCAAGATTTGATGGTAATGTTGATTGTATATGGTATATATGTTAATAAAATATATTACATATATGTGATTTACTTGATGCTGTGTATTATAATGCTTAATCTCTTCTACAATATATGTTTATAATAAGCATACATATTTATAGGTGTAAAATGTTAACGCTAGATGACATATAAGACATAATAATCACATATTAAAAAAAATTATCAATATTGTTTTGACGGGATGCTTGATATGTGTGGTGTTGTGTCGGTGAGAATAATTTGATCAAACTTATTTTTGCAGTAATTTTAATGATAATGGTAAAAAATTTAATGATAATTTTCATACTAGAATAGACCTATATTGTAATGAAAACGAGCTTAAATTCAGTTTCAACAGAATATGGTTCTACATCTCTGATTGTACTTTTTAATAATTTGCACAAGTAATTAAATAATGTCCACCAGCCTACGCATATTAGAATATTAGTTCTGTTCTAGTATATTTGAATTTATATTTATTTATAACATGTACAACAATATTGCGTAAAGGTTAGATTTTAGTCAGTGTAACAAAACAAATGTTGTTCATACATATTAGTATATTTAATATTATATATAATACATATGTTATGTTAACATTGTAATAATTATAGAATAATTAAAATTTTATTACAAGTAACAAAGTATTTTTATGTGTCTTGTTTAATTATATAGTAGTTTATTTTTCATTTAAAAGTAAAAAAAATAAATGGAAATTTCTCTTGAAATATTCAAAAAAATTAATGCGTTTTTATATTGAATTCTGATTTAATCATAAACTTTGCATTTCGTATAACAAATTAATGGTCAAATAACTTGCGAACTCATCTGTCTTATTATTAATTAATTTCTTTCTAAAAATATACTTCAATTTTTATCCATTATTATAATATATATAATACAGGCAATAGGATAAACAAGCATATTTCTAGAAGTTGCTTCATTAATCTGCTAATAACGTTTGAAAATATTAATTTATTTGAACTTTTAAAATAATAAATTTGGGCATATAAATAATAATAGACAATACTCGTATTAATGAATATTTATATTAAATGTAAATAAAACAGCATACATTTTTTTTAAATAAATATATGTGGGAACAAAGCTTTTCCATGGGAAAATCTAGTTATCTACTTGTGAGTAGTGGCGTAATATCTTACAATATAAATGTAGTTATATATATTGCTATAGAATAATAAAGTATTTTGATAGTATTCTATTATTTTTGTTATTATATATTGTAGTATTATTATTATATTCCTTCTATTGTTATTATTATTTTTATTAGTAAAATATTATTATGTTTATTAATATTATCAATTGTAAACTTTATCATCAAAACAAAGCCATTTAAAGAAAGTATCTATTTTGTAGAAATATATTTCTAAATTTGTGTCATATTTTCTATTGAATAGAATATATACTAAATATAGACAAGTATACATATATAGGTGCATTATAGCAAGAAATGTATATAAACAGACAATAATGTCATCAAACAAGATGTCATAGAATTTTATATCTTATAGTATAGATCTAACAATAAGATGTGATTATATATATATACATTCATTGACAATATTTATTTATTTATTTATTTACCCAATATATTAATATATATATATTTTTGATAGTATTTATATAATATAATTTTCCATTAAACTTAACATATATTAATTAATTGACTTAAAATTCAAATTCATTGACATAATTATCTATATAATATTTATTAAAATACATGCTTTAAATTTAATTTATAACCATTTAATATATTTTTATCGTTAACTTTAACATAGAAAATTATATAAAAATTCTTTGCAGTTCAAAAATCACATTACAAATTACGCAATATGTAAAAAATTTTAATTGATTTTTATTTATTTACTAGATTTGTGTGTATAATTGAATATAACTTTATTCACCTCTACAGTTCCACTATTAATTAAGTCTATCGGTGAAACAAGCCGAAAGAATTATTATAAAATATATACTATTTATTATTAAATTACATTAAAATATAAAATTTATAGAAATGGTTTAATTTTTTTTAGTGAATTTTATGTAATTATTTCATTAAATTATTACATGAATTTTATTAATATTAAAAAGTGTATTATAATTGCAATGATCTTTGATTTAAAAAAAATATTCAAATGTAAATCGCAGTAAAAAATTCTTATAATTTTATCTCTCTAAACTATAACAAGAAATGTTTATAAAATACTAAATATTTTCATTTCTATGTAGGTGTACGAATCGGTACGTCATAGTCAGTATATTATACAAATTTAAGGTTTCAAATACTTATAATATATAGTACTTAAAATAATATTACCTTTATAGCTAACAAAACATAAATAAATATAAAATATTTGTTAAGTTAATGCACTCACTAATGGGTTATATCCATATATAAACTTTATGTATAGGTGGGTGTGAAAACGAAAAAAAATGTTGTTACAGATTATTATTTTTATTTTTTTTTTTGTTACAACTTTTGTATATTGCAATTCAAGTAAAATTTTCCCACGTTCTTCCTATTTTTCGTCTCAGTTTATTTTTTTTTTTTTTTTTACGGACTCAAAACAAAATGTAATCTACGCAGTACGCACAACTATATTTATTATATATTATGTTATGTACGTAAATCTGAGACGACATACTATAAAATAAAATGTTTTTTTTTTACTATCGTAAAATGGATTATCTAAAAATATATCTGATTTCAATCACCACTATGGGAATTCTTTATTATGACTTTATATATTTTATATTACAGCTAATATGTTGAAATATTTTGTGATATGTACAAAAAATTCAAATAAATATTATTTATTACATGGATATTATGAGATGATCAAAATTTGGAACAACCTTTTATTAGTACCAATAATACAAAAAAGTATTTATTTTTTAAATTTAGTATTTTAAGTATTCATATTTATTTTAAATGTGTAATAAATTGATTTAAAATTATTCTATTATTAGTTACATATTTTGTGTACAAATGTGTAAATAAACTATAGAATAGATATAGAACTTCCGAATTCTGTACTTGAAAATAGTTTTTAATGACATTTGCAGTAGGATTTGCATAGAATAAATCAATTTTTCATCTCCAGTCACAATGCTATGCAGACAACCCATTCTTTGATGTTTTTGTAAATTGTGCTAAACGCGGTAGGGTATGAACGAAAGTCATTATTGATATACATAATATAAGTGTGTATATATTAGATGAATGGCACTAAAATATTTAAATTATATATTCTTACATCAAATATCATAATATATATAAATTATTAAGTATTTAATAATAAATATGGCGAGCTGAATATTTTATAATATAATTATATAAATTCATTATTGATGAATTAAAAATGAAAGTTTTTAAATAAAATTACAATATTTGATTTCAAAGAATTTTCATGTTGAATTATTAATTATTAAATATAATTGGTTCATTTCCCTCAAAATATGTAATTACATGTTTTTTTTTTGTGATTTATATATAGGTAATAAAATACTGTATTTGTAATTATTTCTCAGAATTCGGAACGGACAGATGCGCTTCACTTCGTATGAACATTAATTACATATACATATATTTATGTAGAGTTATATGCAAGCACTGTAAAATTGAATTTATATATTTTATGATTATACTCTTTGAAAGAAAAATGCATAACTAAAAATATATGTATATATATTTATTTATATGCATTATAACACCTATACATAGTACATAAATATAAATATTTACAATTATTATATAACTTTTATTCAGAATAATCAACGAATATATTAAAATTTAAATTCTTTGCCTCCCACATAATGTCACAATATAGTATATATGTATATATTATATGTATATATATATGTGTTTTTGCAACACAAAAAACCATGATTGACGTCAAAATAAACAAAACTCATAAAAAATTAAAAAACATATTTATGTAACTTCATTATATCTATCTATAAACTTTGATATGCTGGAAAATATTTTATATTTTATTAATCCCATAGTAATACTATATATATTGTTTGAAATTACTTTTTCATTTCTCTAACATGATATTTAAAATAGACGAACAATATCACAACAATTACCGCACTATATAGAAAAAATAAAACGCTTTGTTGTTTTATGCAAATATTATTATCATTTCCATCGGGATTGAACTTCTCTGTATCATTTTAATCTCATACAATGACAAAATATATATAATTTATTTATATACATTTATATATATATTTAATTAATTGACAAAACAATGAATTTTAAATACAATACAAAAACTATAGTTTTAAAAATAAAAACGTTTCCAAATATATTATTTAGTTTATCTTACCATTTTATATTAATTAATTATAATTAAAAATTTGTACAAATACACTGCCCTATATATTACATAATAGTCAATATTTAATAATGTGTGTAATTTTATAAGCATCACTAGGCCCTAACCAGAAAAATTTTGATCGAAAATTATTATACTGTTTGGTATCAAGAGTTTTGAAAAATATTTCATAATTTCACCGAGATCAGCATCCAGTAATACACCATATAGTTACAGCAAAGTATGATAGAACTTATTACATATTATATTACATAACCAGTTCGATTTAAATAAATTCATTTTTATAATCATATTTCATTTTAAAATCTAAATATAATTTGTATTTATTTATGGTTTAAATTTAAAACGGAATTGTGATTATCTAACGTATGAATATTAGTATATGATAAATAGATAGTTCATTAATCAAAATCATAGTCAAATAAGGTAAATTGAATTATTCTTTTGTACATAATAGATTTACTATAAAAAAAGATTTACATTTAGTATAAAGCCAATTAATTTTGAAATTTTTAATCTAATGCTTTATACTAATTCATATATGCATGGTTTTCTATTAAAAATATTATTAAAAAAGTAAAAATCAAATGTATAGTTTATGACATTAATGTTAATTTCACACAATATATATATTTAAAAGTAAAACATTCAATTAAATTAAATTTACACCTATTATTTCCAACGATCTAAACATATACATATATTTGTTATTTAATTTCAACAGTAGAGTACACAAATAAATATGTAAAAATATAAAAGTAACTTATTGTTAATGTTTATTTTCGTAAAAAAATATATTTCCTTTCATACCTATATTAATTGAAATGGTTTTTGTTGAATAAATAAATATATAAAATGATTGAGTAAATTTCAATTTAATTCATTTTATGTGTATAACATACAGAGTACATTCAGTTATGTATCTGTACATATATTTAATATGTTATGAAGCATTTTTTCTTAAACATGTTTTTGTGTAACAACACATATGAAATTTTAGAACATTTGTCGATTTATACGACTATTGGATTCATCGTACTACACACCAGAATCAAAGAAATGTCTAAACATTGGATAGAACCTAGTGGAAGTGAAACAAATACCGTAAAAGTAGTTCATTCAGCATAAGATAAGGATTATGACCTCAATTGTCTGGTATTTTATTGATTGATTAGCTTGAAAAAGGTAAAACAATAAGCTCAGAATATTATTTAAAACGTTTGGAATAACTGGATGCTAAATTAAGTGGTAAAAGATAGTTGGTTTGAAAAAGAAAATAAAAGCTATTTAACAAAATTACCTTGGGGATGGGAAAATTACGAGATATGTATATATTTAGAACGAATTATTGGAATATCAAGACACATCTTAAACAATTTCTTCATGGGCGGCAATTTTTCATTAAATGAAGGATCTATATATATAGCAGTTGTAAACAAATATTTTACAGACCTTCCGGAAAATCATAATGTAGAGCGAATTTTAAAACTTGCGTATATAACACTGAACCAAGCGTATTATAGTATTATTATTAATATTAGAGTTTATTGAAAAAAGTATAAATATTTTTATCACTATTAATATGTGTTTCTGATCCCAGAAATTCGTGAACTGCTGTTCGGGTCTTTTTTTTCAAAAAATTGTTAAATAAATATATTGTAAATACATATGAAAAATAAAATAGTGTTGATAATATATACTTACGTGTTGCAGCTGCGTTTGTTGCTATAATAGCAATAATAAATATTAGTGCTAAGTAAATGGAAGATACTTGTTGCATATTGTATATATATGTTATTTAATATATATATATATATATATATTAATATATATAATATGAATGGAGAATATCTGAAAATTAATTGAGAAAACATATTTTCATTTAATGTGTGTGTATTAAATATAATAAAAATAACATATAAAATAAATAAAAATTAATTTAATTTTGTTAACAAAATGTATTCTACATCAATTGGATCTATGTGGTTAAGAGTAATTATGATTACTAAAAATAATTGTTGTATTTGAAATTTTTAGTTTAAAATATTCAGAGATTTTATATATAATATTTATACTTGAGTTAGCATTACTATAATACATTACTGGTAAAGGCTATCGGTAAATTTCCACTTGATTCTATCGAAGTCACATTCCAGAGAAATAATAACTCTTATCTTATGTAGAAATTGAAAATAATAATTCTTAAGACTGAAAAAAAATATGTCCAGATTATAACATAACTATGCATTTCTTATAGTTTAATTATTGAAAGTAGATTAAATAATGTAGTAATCTACTTTTTAAATTTTCCGGAAAATCGGCTTTTATTAATTTGTACCTTTTTTTTTTTTAAATAATATCTTCCATGAAAGATGGGAAATTGATTAAATTTGTTAATAATCTCAACAAACATGGAAGTTACAAATTGTGTTTTTTATTAATGTTGAATAATTTGAGCCATATTATTCTTACAAAATTCTTAAATTTCTATTTTATAGTGTTTTATATTATATTTTAAATGTTGATGTATAATTAATTATATACTCTAATACGCTATATGTTGTACTCTTCGTATTGTGCTTGTCACTTACATATCTCAAAGATTAGATGAATGGGATACGTATACTAATATACAAATATAGTAATATTAATAATTATCAATTAATAATAATAAAAAATATATAATATTTATTCAATTAATATACGATATAAATAAACCTAGATTCCCTTACATTATGCAAATTGAATAGAATAAGGAATGAGTAAAAGACTATTTTATGACAACGAACATACAAAATATTATTTTCTTGTGCATATATACCTACTTGTATAGGTACTTTTGATTTTAAAATTGTGCATTTTATATTGTATAATAACATATACATTATATATATGCAGAGTTACTTCGATGTTTGTAATATTATTTAATTATGCATTTTGTTATCTTATTATAGAAGAAAAATAACAATACGTTTTATGGAAAAATATTCATGTTTATATTTATATTATGTGTATGCTTTTTTATACATATTTATTATGTCTAATATTTATAGAATGGAATAATACGAATTTAAATTAAATTAAAAAATTAAATTTATCTATACAAAAATAAAATTATTATATGTAAATATATTGAAAAGACATATTAGATGTTAAGATCGATATTTATAATAATATAGAATCTAGAATCTAGACTGATACTCTATCTATACATTACCCAAATGATAAGTAAACATATTTTATTTAATTATTTTTCGTTGACATGATAAATATACTGAAAAGAATATATATATATCAGTTTTAATCCAATACCATATTTGGTATTTAGGTTAAATTATTCTAAATTGGTCTGATCAAAACTTAATATTTATTATCAATCAATTATAGATAGATATAATTCGCATTGATAAGTATTGTGATTAGACACTAGGATCAATAATTATTATTACAAACAAAATAAACATATTTATACATTGATCAGTTTTAAATTAATTTATAATGAATGTGAGATTGTGAAGGATATTTAGCATATTTTGTATGCAACCGCAATTCAAATGTTATTTAAATATATTACATTATATAATATTTAAATAGCAGTACTGTCAAATAAATAATATGAATATAATTTAATTCATACTCGTTAAGGGTCTGTTGTCCTGTAATGTGAATTGTTAGAAATATCAAAATATTGTAATTATTAAGAGAAAAATAAACTAATATAAATATACTCATATGTTTACATATTTAATTATTATACTGAGTATATAGCGTTAAATGCATTGCAAAGTTATACAAATTTCTGTTTTACTCACTTACAAATTTATATGTTTACTGAATGTATAAATATGTACAGTTTTGTTATGATAAAAAAAAATGCATTTTTTAGTAACGTATTAAATAAAAGTTATAATCTATTTTAAGAGCTATGTATAGTAAATTATTATTATCATAACATTTTTACATTATGTATATATAGTTTTATTTATATACATGTTGAAATAAGTATAGTCAAGCGGGGATGATTGTTTAAATAATTTATGTTAATGACAGATTTATAAATATTTTAATAAAATTTTAAATAGTTTAAAACGAGACCAACCAAATATGCACTGAGTAATATTAGCAAAACAATCAAAATCAATAGACTAAAATGTCTTGGACACGTATCTCGTATGGAAGAAGAACATATGCTAAAAAACTGTTGATTATAAATTCAGAAGGGGTAAGAAGACAAATAGGTCTGGTTGGAGAAGTCTGAAATAGCTCATTGGTTTTAATACCACGCAGTAAATAAGTAAGAAAACATTTTACTATATTATTAATGTTTAACATATTCATACATGTATAGTATATGATTTATATAGTAATACCACAACCTTTATTGAAACGGAATGTTATCTTTGACAAACAAAAGTGTATTCCCAAAATATACTGTATGTTACTTTACATTATTAAATTATTCTTAAATTGCTGTTACTCTTCGAAATTAATAGTAAATTGAAATATTAATATCCATACCGATACGTATTTTCATCAAAATCATTAAAAAATTTCTTAAATTGAAAGAGAGGCTTAATACATCAAAGGTATAACTATTTAGTGATACATTCTATAATCGAATTGTCTATACCAGAATACATGTTTCATGTTCCTGAGTAGGAGCTAATAATAAATTCAGATTAATCCGATGTATATTTACAAGAATTCAAAGACTGGTCCTTCATTATCATATTTGGAAGTATGAAAAATTGCTCTTGCTAATAGTCTCTGACGTTTCGCTAAGTTTTTCGAGAAAAATTTATTTATTAACAGTATTGGAATTTTCCTAAGAATAAATTATTGAAATTCGAGATACGACGGATGTATTATTATATAATTATTAAAGTTTTGCTTCTCTAACTTGTAATCATATCAATCATATCATATCTATGATAAATTGTTACTGAAATTATATAAATTCATCAATAAAGAAAATTTAGTTACTTATACAATTACAATTACATATTCTTATTGATATCATATCATATTAAAATTAATAACATTTACAATTATTATATGGTAACATAAATCATTTATATTATTTTTAATATTTCATAGTAAAACATTTCACAATGATTGTTTATTCTGTGCATGTAAAATGTAAGAACTATTAAAATTAATAAATCTACAATAGATTTAATATATGTTTCGAAATACATAAAATACAATCTGAATCGTGTATTTAACTATAAAAGGTTAATCTTACAAAATAATCTGTAAGGAAAAACAACAATTTGAATTAAGCTGTTATACATTAAAATAATAATAAAAAAAAATATATCTAATATTGATTTTAGATTATAGGTATGAATATGAAAATGAAAATGAAATGTATAATAATGTATCATTATATATAATAACATTAATTATCATATTTTAACCCATATGTGGTGTGGAAACCAGAATTTTATCATATATTTCGCTTTTGTATTTTATTTACTTGCATGAAGCATGAAACTGCATAACAGTTGTTGATGTGCAAAAGAAGAGAGGTTACTGCAGTCATCACATGAACAATTACCCTATAGCTAAGCGTTACTGTATTTTTTGTAAAGACAATTTAAAAATCTTACCGAAAAAATTGTTTCTGCATAAGTGTTAATAATATAAAATTCTGAATTTCATTATCGATAATCAGTCGATATAATCAACTTAAATAGTTATAGTCCTAATATTTATAATTGATAATTATTATATTTATTGTTTCAATAAATTGTGGAAATTGTGTTATAAATATATATTTATAATTTATATAGAATTTAAACAAATAATGTATTGAGTATATATATTCGATAAAGAAAAAAGGGTATTTTAGGAATAATTTTCATATAACTGTTACGATATACTTAATGTACCCAAACACTAAATATATAAATCACTTGATTTAATGATTATTAAATTATATTATATTAATATAAATATATAATGTGTACATATGTTTTGTGTATAATATAGAAGTATGAAATTATTATTTATATTATATTTAAATTACAGCATTTCCAACTTCTAAAATATATTAATATTTATTATTGATAGTGTAATAATTTAAATGAGAATACATATATTCAATTATATAATATAAAATATAAGTGTATTATAAACAATATAATTGGTATATGACAAAAACCAGAATCGAATAATTAATTATTATAAGTATAAAGTTATAATATATTTAATGAAACAGTTGGTATGATAATTAATTTTGTAAAATGTTTATTATAAAATATTAATACAATAATTTTCGGTTGTTATAAAATAATAATTGTTTAATTTAATTCAAAAATTATACCATCCATTTTGATTATATAATAAATATTTTTAGGAAATACAAAAACAATTTAAAAACAAAATATACACAAATATATATCAGCACTACTGATGTATTGTATAGCAAGAGAAAATTTAATCATATGAACAAAATATCTACCTTTAATTTCACTTTTAAATTATATATTATTTAATTAATTTAACAACAAAAAAATATAATTTTTTTTATATTTTTATACTATTTTATATATTTTTTTTTTTATTAATAAATATTATAAAGCACAACACAATTTTCCATTCAAAACCAAACACTTACTTTCAGATCAAAAATATGAATGAACGTTTCAAACATTCTGTCTTCGCTTTATAGTATATTTCTTTGAGCTGTTGAAACATGAATTTCATATTGTGTGGAAAATTGTTGACAGTAAAAGAAAAAAGGAGATGGAAAAACGTATTTCCTCAGGTATTTAATTTTCACATATAATATAAAACAGTACACACCAAAACAATATATATATATATATTATCAGATATTATATAGATACATATATCATATATTGTATATTTTTATATATGTAGTTAGGTCGGGCATACATAAAAAAATATATATATTTTATTTTATAACTATACTCACAAAGCGTATGAATTATATAAAAATTCTTATAGAATATTATAAATAAAACATAAATATTCTATACTTTTATTCTCATATATTAATACGTTAATTATTTACAAAATTATTGAAAAATATTAATTTTTATATGCATGTATTTATTTTATGCACTGTATAATACAAACATTAATAATTAACAAACATATTGTGAATTGATTAATAATTCTAATTCATATATTATTAAATAGCATGGCAATACCAAAAAAAAAACACAACAATATATATTGTTGATTTTATATAAATTATATACACATTTATTTAAATTGATGTATATAATATATATAATGAATTATGTATTGTATATTGAAATAATGAAATTCTATATATTTGTGGAAAATACATAAGTTCTGTAAATTATTGTTGCTTTTTATTATGTTATAAGAATTTATTGAACTGATGATATGCTATGTACAATAATTTATATCACAATATTTAAGTAAGAGTTTTTAAATAATTATAGTTAGAAGAATCATAAACGTCATCACATGGAAATGGATACGAAAACCAAACAAAATTGAAATATAAATTAGCAAAAGTATGACGGAATAAAGTATATACTATTAAGACAGAAAGAAAGTACCTCGCAATCGGACAAAACATCACTATTGCGATGAATACAATTTTTAAGTATATTGCAGTCATTAAAGAACTTGGGATCTATTCTCAATGTGTCGAATGATCTGAAAAAGGACATTAAAATGAGAATATCTCCTGGGGAACAAATATTTCTATTTTTCTAATATTTCTTTTTTCATTTATTTCTTTTAATTATAGTATAATTTTGATACATTATCGCATAATAAGTATTTCTACTTGGATACGTATAGCTGTTATACAAATATTATTAGTATAATCACTTAGTTGAACCATCAGCAAAAATGTATATAATATTAGTATTATAATTAATCAAACTTCTGTATTCGATAAGCACATTTTAATTTGTTCTTTAAAAATTTTGTTAAATAAATTGAAACCGAATTTTAAAATATAATTTTTCGCTGTTTGTTTCTTTTATGTAATAATTTGTTGAGTTTCTAGTATTACATTCATCCGATATACTGACTTATGTAAAATTATTCTTGATTTTAAATATAAATTGTAGCATTTCATATTTTCCCAATTGTATGATTGATAGTATTTTTATTGTCAAATAAATTTATTGAAGAGTGTGAAAAATGTAACTATGTTTTATTGAATTATTTTGTATATTATTTGTAAATCATTGATGTAGACGTTAGCTGTTGTGTTCCAATGATATTTTTTTTTTTTAATATGTGAAATATTTCCAATTTATTGTAAATTATATAGGACCCAAATATTTAATTTCAATGGGTAGCAAAATATTATGTTATTAATTATTTATTTGTAGTGTTGTGTTATTGCTTAAATTACACGAATTATTCGAATTAGATGCATCAATCGTGATTGAATTTCTTCATATCAAATTTAATAAATTCAAAGACTGAACGATTTTTATTATTATTATTTTAATTTGGTTTAAATTAAATTATTTTTCTTATTTTCATATAAATGCAAATGTAAATTGCAGATTTCTTATTTCTTATTTTTATCATTTGCTTTACTATTCGTACTCATGCTCATGTAAATCAGGGTGTTAAATTGAATATATAAAATAAAAGAAATTACATATATATGTAAAAGCTTATATGTGTGTATACATGTCAAAAAACCAATGTTAAAAAACTCTATTACATATACTTAAGATAAATCTGTAATAAGAAATAAATAAATGAAAAATGATAAATTATCTATTTTATTATAATTACATAAAATTATACAAATCTACAGTTACACCCACAGTCATTTTGTTTGTTAATAATCAAATCATGGCAAATTATTTTTATTTATCGGGTGTACAAATATGACTTTGTTGTTTGCTCCTTTAGTATTAATTATATGATTTAATTCATTCAATTGATTATATTGTATATGTATATTAAACTACTTGATAATCCAGCTCTCATAATAATAAAACATATTTTTTTTATTGTGATGAATATGGAAACTTTTGTGAGATTTACGGTGAACATGATCCGACGAACTGAGCATGGAGTACTATGTACTACTGTTGAAATTGATTGAACGCATAACAACTGATTTAATTAATCAAATGCTAGAAATGAAACAAGACTGTTCGCGTTCAGAAGATATGTCGAAAACAAACCAGAGAATATTCTAAAGCATATGGATATGACAAAGCTAGCCTAAATATTGCCAATACCCAATCAAGGAAACTTGAAGAAGTTCATGACTAGCGAAATTCCTACCGCAACCATAATATTCAACAGACCATGGTCCAACAGATTGAAATTTATCGCACAAAGCAGGCACTTTAATTTTTTCGAAGAAGTCACTTGGTAGTTTTGTTGTAAACAAAAAAAATAAATGTCTATTTTTTTTATTTACTCAAACAGGGACTATAACTCACATTTGTACACCCAATATATTTGAATAAATAAATCTTCAAATTGCCAAATAGAATATTATATATAATTTTATATCTATATACATTCACCGATTTTCATTAAAATATATTATATAAGAAAGACTAAAAAAAGATAATCTATTATCGATTAACTAAAATTTATAATAGATGAATGTACCACATGTACATACAATATATATAATTTACATAGTGTAAAACTGTCCTAGCAATTTTAAGATATATAATATGGTATATAGAGATGATGTATCGTATACTGATTTGTGATTTTTTGAAAATTGGTTTGTTTTAAAAGGTCGATACTACTATTCTTTAACATAAAAAAAAATAGTTTAATTCATAAAACTAGATTTATGAAGCTATCTATATAAAAGAAAGATTTATATAATTTAACCCTAAACTCATGTATATTTAGAAAATTTATCATATATTAGCACTCAGTACGCTCCTATGTTTTCATATAATTTGTATATAGCCGTTGTGTTTTATTTATTTGATCAACTGGTTTATAAAAGGTGATATATGAATAAATTAAGTTAACATTTGTTTTGATATTTAAGTGCCCATCATCAGTACATGGGTTAAAAAATATGCAAAATTCAATTCTTTTAAACTGTGATAACGCAATGTAGGTGTGTTTACTTGACGCTGTCAGGCTATTCAAATATGATTTATTAATTTTTAATTTCTTACATGTAAATGTAATTAATTATTGTATTATAGTTTAATTCTACTGTTATCTATAATATTATAACACATATATATGTGTTTCCTACACATGTACTATGTGTTATCATTAATTAATTCATAAACTTAAATTCATTTTTTTTTGTATATTCTTTAATAATAGACCCTTGATGCTTATTCTAAGATGAATGAAATTGGTTTTAAAATACATTTGGTATATAATACGAGTATAACATTAATAAAAGTAATGACCCCACACAGTAATTATAATATACACAATTTCAAATTCAATTAGTTAATATTTGCTGTTGCATGCACATACACTTATTTTACAATATTCTGCTGAAATTTTAAAGCATTGTACTAATAACGATTTTCGTGATCCGATCTATAGAGGATTATTAATTTTACAAAATTTTTACCGTAAACTCTCGAATAATATTATACAAAACTATAATAAAATATTCAATATGTGTATAGATATAAGTAATATGTACTATATGTATATGAGGTAGGGACCACTTTTAAAATTTATTTTTAACAATAATTATAATCTAATCATAATAATATATGAATATTTAAATTATCAATAGATTTCAATACACAGAAAACTCTTGAAACCTTTCCATTTAAATCAATTTGTTAATAGGAGTATAAACATTTATTCGCTCTATATGTATTATACTATACACAACACATTACAATATAATATTATACCTTTTTATAATTTCATATATCCTTTTTTAAAATCTTACATACATTACACAAAAAGATTAACAATCTATACAAAAATGAGATTTTCATTTTTTTTTTTTGTATAACATATTATTTTTATATTTAATAAATATATTTATATGTAAATTTAGATTAAAAGAAATATTTACGTTCATATATTTTTACAATAATATGATGCAATAGAAATTGGTACAATACAATACATGAAAAAATTCCAAATGATGAATAATAATATATAATTCTTTTGAATTGATTTTCTTATTTAATGATGAATTGATTATATATTTTCCTTTTGTAAATATTAAACATGAATGGACATATATGCGTATGCATTATGTATATAAAGAAAAGGATGTTTTGTTAAGGTTTTATTATTAAAATTAAACTTATTGTTATATATACACATTTATATGCATATGAAAATATGCAAACTATAGGAAAAATTAGGTTTTTTTATAAATACTTAGAATTTAAGAAAAAATCGTTGTTTATATAGAAACAATAATCATAAATAACTTGTGTATATAATTTTGGATTATACAATATTTAGCAAATAATACCTTAAATTTGTTTATTTGACCGGAATGGACATATGTGGAGAGAGAAAGAATCTTTTATCTATGTCTGCTGATAGTACATTCTTGTTAATTTGCTCTTAATGTCCAATTCAATAGTATTAATTGCTTTCTGTAACGATAACCGTAATATAATTTAAACATAATTTTCCAATTACAACAATTTAAAATAGATGCACATCTGATTCCACACAATTACACAGCCTTCTTTCTATTTGAATCCATTGTTTATCACGACCATCGTGACAATACGATGTAAAAACGATTACCTTTTATAAAAAATGGACTAATCACTCAAAATAATGAAAATAAGAAATTTTTCTATTATTGCATTGTTATAAATGTATACTTCATAAGCTACATTTCGGAGTAACATGAAATATGGCTTGATGATAAAGTTATTTATAAATAAATTATAATAATTTCTTAGTAACAGAACAAAACGTATATTTTTGTATTAATGATATGATAATTTACTTATCATTAATAAACAATATAATCACTTTTCACCTAAAATAAACACATACATAAACTAACTGTTGATGAAATTATATATATATTATATGTATGTTTGTATATACAATTTACATAATTTCGCAATATATTAATATAATTGTTTCTCATTACATAATATTAATTATATGTAAAACATACAATAATAAAACACTTGTATATATATGCGATTAATCAATCATTAATAAACAATATATATGACTTATCATATTAATAAAAGTACATAAATTAGAATAAATACGTTCTATCACATGAATATAACAATAAATTATTTTATAAATTGTATAGAAGAAACATTTCATTAACAAAACTGAATCCATAATTTTATGATTATATAAACGTGTAAACGAGTATATGTATAATCAAATAACATCCCTTTTTTACTATTATAATATTTTTAATATACTAAATTCTTTTTGTTTAGCATTTCTTATGTATAGTTTTTTTTGTTAAATATTCGTTCTTATTTTGCCTTTTTGTTGGTAAACTAAACTATAAATATTAATTTACTTTATTTCTCTATTTTCACTAGTTTGTGGTATGAGAGATAATAATTTATAGTCAATGATAAGGAAAAAAAAAACGAATTTGAATTGTTTCTTCTATACTTTTGCAATATTCTTTGATTCTACTAATAATAATTAATATTTAGTTAATGTTGCTTTGAAATTATAGTTAGTTATTATAGATTGATAATCAACCAAATCTATAATCAATATATATATATATATATAAAAGATTGTATATAGTTTATATGTACTATGTACGTAATACATATACTTAATATAATATATATTATAATATTTACTGAATATGAAAAACACAAATATTAAATTCTAATTGCTTTTATCAATTGGTAAACATTTGTTAATATGAATATACAAATCAGTATACATATATTTATATTATATAATATAAGTCTATATATTATTATATGAAAAACAATATATATTTCAAAATTTTGTTGAAAATTTTATTATTCTAATAGGTATAGGAAAATTATATTACTATAATTATATTCTCGTCTTGGTATGTTTGAGGTGATTACTCAGATATACGTTTAGTCATATCCCTGCTTCTTGTTTTACGGCATAACTATCTATAACATTGCAGTCAAGTTGGGAAATTACTCGGCATGTATGATTATATATAACAACTCTCCTATTGGTCTGTAAATGCTTTATTAATTTAATTATTTTTATGAATGAATGGCCCTTAAATTTGACTTATTGTTTCTATAGTTGCATTATTTTCGAATTTCGTTCTATTTTCTTAGAATGCATTACTACGAAATCATCTCAACTACTTATAATGTATTTTTTGAATTCTCATACAAATTACTTAGTTGTATGTTGAACATATACATATATATATATATACCATATTTAACACTTTCACCAAATATCCTGAAAGTCGATATTACAACAGCATTTAAAAAAAATCGATACACATCATATAATGTTATTATAAAGTCAAGTTCAAAATACGGAATTAATGCGATGATGGAATGAAAATGAATTGTTTATATACTATTATTTGATGAAATTAATGCTAGAGATTAATGCTGCAGAACATGATAAACCAACTTCATCAAACACATATAAGCTCGTACCACTTTACTTATGCAGAATTTAAGTATATTATTGGTAAAACTATATCTATAATATTAACTCAAATTTCATATAACAATTAATATTAAAGAGAAATTAGTTTCCTAATTTCACTTCATTTATAATTGCATTTATTTTACACAAACAAAGTATGATTTAACTAAATTATAAATCAGTATGCGGTATAAGGTTTTTTTTTTAATAGTTGGGAGTCATAATAACTCAAAATGAAAATAGAATAGAAATGGAAACATATAATATTTATAAAACTGATTATTTTTTCTTTATAGACCAAATAATGCATATAGGTAATATGCGATGATGACATGTTTAAGAAGAACACGATTTAGTGTATAGATATACTAATACATTCAAAATATAAACATCAGATATATATACTGTGCATAGATTTTAATCAAGTGTTGATAGAGATGACATTTCCGCTATTAATTTCATTTCAATTTTTTTTGTATTGAAAACAACATGATTTCCAATAATTAATTTGCAATCCAATTAAATATAAAAAAATGTTAAAAAATACAAAATATGATTATTTCAATTATTTCATATTCCATCAGAGAGTATATATTAAATACAAGTATTATATTAACGAAAATTGCTATATGTTAGTGTGATAATCCCACTCGTAGCTGTTCGACAATAACCTATAATCTTATCGATATCAAATTTAATAGCATAATGTCAATACAAAACAATAACATTTGGTACATATACACACGGATACGATTTTGAACTTGGATGTTTGAATATTGCTAAACTTATGGAAATTGCATGAGAAATTCCGAGATGTAAATTAGAAATAGAGGATGTATAATGTAAAGGATATTAGATGAAGTGATATCGACTATGACTGCACATCTACGGCCAGGTGTTGTTTTACTGAATAATATCCCGTTTCTGATAGAAAGATTACGCCTCGATAATACAGGGTTCAGAAACATTGTTTTCGTTCAACCATATATGCTCCAACAAATCCATCTACTGCTGGTGAAAATAAAACAATCTACCAACACCTCTCGCATAAATCCTAAACGGCACAAGAAGGATCTCTGTGGATAATTGGATTATTATGAGCACGGTTATATAATTTTTTTTTTAAAATTAAAAACACTCTCGAACAATTATATGTTTGTATATAATTTTTTATAATAATTCTTAATCATTACGATGAAATAGTGGATAAAAATGGGCTTTACAAAATTGGATGAAAAGAAAATGAAATGAGTATTTTTTTTTATAGATTATTATAAATTATGAAATATTCCACTGGCCCATTTAATGCTATTCCTAATTTCAAATGAAATAGGTATATTTTTTTAAAAAATTGCTTTTTGTAAATATGAAATAAAAACGTATGAAATAAAGTATAACATAATGTTTTATAAATATAGATTTTAGCTCTAAGCAAAATTCATTATACTACATTATATATACAATGTAGACGACGTATGTAGAAAAATAAAAGGCTATGTTATTATAATCTTTTCGGGAAATCAATTGAACATGCTAATAAAGAACAAAAAAAAAAAAAAGAAAAAAATTTATGAATATATGATATGTTTGACGTTATCCCAGCATATATGTAATTTATCCATACATTAAAAAGTAATGTTTACATCACAATTTTGATAAAGCTTAAGTAAAATATTGGATTTTGTCACTTTAAATTATTTGCAATACCTATACACCATTTTTTTATTTATATATTCTTATATTGTTACATAAAATACGGACGTTTGACGGTATATAATATAAATGTTAATAAATATATTTAAAAGAAAATTATTTACAGATATATATAGTATCGTTAAATGACTAATTGCTATACAAATCACATATATGAGTTTCGTCTAAGATTACATAGAATATGTTACAAGGTCAGACTACTATTTGACAACATTTGTATCTTTATTCGTTTTAATTTAGAGAAAATCTGTTGTGATGTCCTTAATTTAATGTAAAAATAAAGACATATAGTATATATATGAATTGAAAACACTAAATATAATTAATATTTCATAATTCAACATTTAAGTTTATTACATGTATTTATAAATAATAAAAAAACCAAAAAAAAGGCATTATTTCCAATTTTATTTAATATCATCCGGAATTTTCAAATCGTAAATATTATTTTAAATATAATATTTTATTCATTGCTCTACATTACAATATTATTAAATTATGTGTTGTTATAGTATATTATACATTACATAGCTGATCTGATCCATACAATTTTATTGAATAATATTTTCATTTATACATTCATAAGCGTCTATATACACACCCATCTATTCGTATATTATATTTAAATTTTTAATAAAATCATATTTTATATATATGATATGTAAGTTAATAGGTAGATAGGTACAGAGACACAGGTACGAATGTACCCATATAAACAGATGTAAATTTGAAAATAAAAAGTACATTATTCCGAAAAATATCAAATATTTTATGAGTGATTTATTATTTTTTAACCTCCGGTATTTTTATATAATCGTTAACAATAATATTGTTCAAGATAAAATGTATATAATAACATTCACCACATAACGAGGCAAAAAAAAAAAAAAACCACACGACACAGGATTTCGTTGATCTTTTATTCAAATTAAAGGTATACAAATAGCTTTTAGGATTGCAGGAGGATTGAACGGGGAAAAAAAAAAAAGAAAGTATAACATGATTTTTTTTTTTTTTTTTTTTACATCGCATAATATACTTATCTCCTGTGTATATATTATATATGGATAACTTTAATATAAATTGTATAATAATAAAGTGTTCAGTATATAAATATAATCATCACATTTTTTTGTAGTTTCATTGTATATATTTTAGATATAATAATAGGATACTTAGCTAATGTATGCCATGCTATTATTTAAAGGATAAACTAAATATTATATATACAGTTTATGTTCAAGTGTACATACTGTATACGCTATACATAATACAACATATAATATATAAATAGTATGTATTGTACATATACATATGGAATATATAGTCATCGCAAGTAAATATTTATTAACCAATTTTTTTTTAAAAGAAACATTTTATAAATATTATAGTGACACCCGATGACGACATCTGAATATAAAATATATAATAACAAGGACCTTTGATTATTAAATCCGATTAAAAATAAATATAAATTTTCGGTTTCATTCAAATAATAATTTATAATAATATATATTTTCTTTAAAGAAGATGACATTATATATTTTAAATTTGTACATATTGTGATGTAGGTGTATAATACCTCTATACATATATATATATATATATAAATACACATATAACTTCCTAAATGTATAAATGAAAATATACAGAATATTTAATTTGTATTACTGATGTGTTCCTCTGATAATAACAAATTATTTTATTTTAATACACATTTATTTAAAATACTATAGCATTTCTGGAGAAAACACAAAGTAGCATATAATTTAAGTGTAGATTTTTGATTTGTGTCAAATTAAAATATATTTATTTTAATGTTTGTTATAGAATGACGTATGTACGTATTATGAGTGTGAAAAGATTCGATAATAAAATTACACTAAATTGAAATGTAACATTTACATCCCATAGGTATCATTTTTATAAACAAAACATGGTTGAACACTTATGCTATTTATAATCATATTAAATTATGAGCACGTAAATATAATCTTAATGAAAAAGGAAAATGTTGTATAGTGTTTATATGTATATATTTTGTAAATTATTATAATTATGCTATATTATATTTGTACCTTTTTATTATTTGTATTATATGAACAACAATACCTATATATATATACAGATGTGATATGTATTTTGATATCATGTACCAGGTAAATGTATATACTAACATATATACTATTCATTCATTCACACCGTACAGATATATCAAATATTATTAATTTTTTACTTCAAATAAATATTATCCTATATTCCTTCGACACGCAATATGGGAAACCAAATATTGTATATTAAAAAAATGCAATTCCTACATTCCTCTAATTAATAATAATTTCCAACTAAGTCGTAATCGTAACAACAGAAACATATGTACACAATTAACGTTAATTATGTTGTCTGTATAAGAATTTTTGTTAGAAAAAATTTGTCTACTTACTACTTATCCTGCATCAGCCCCTTGAACCTATCTTTCTCTTTGGTAAAATAATACAACTTCTATTTTTATAAATTTGACGAAATATATTATATATAACAAAAATGTAATAAAATCTCTTTGTAGAAATAATATTTTGTGTCACTGTAATTGTAAATACTATTTTATTTATATATATATATATCATAAACCCAAACCCATATATTCATTTAACTCTGTAAAGTCTATAATACAATAATTTTTATTTTAAAATTTTTTGATTAATTTTCGGTTGGCAGTAGGAGTGGTCCCTTGCTTTAATTCTAAAAGATCGTAAAGTTCGTGAGACTATATGGGTGAAGCTTTTCATCACAATCTATCAAAAACGTTGCTGGCTTCTGATATCGTCTTTGTCGCTGAATTAACATAACACATAACACTGACAATGGGTAGACTGGTCGTTTCGATTATCGAGCCTTGGTGTAGGCTTAGTAACTTATAGTATAGAATAAAGTATTTATTTCAGACCTACTTAACTTCCCATAAGATGTTTTTGTATATTGGACATAAATAAATTTCTTTATTTATAATTACCTTTTTTTTTGCCGAAAAAAATAAAATCATAAACATTCAACAGCACGTTAGAAGCATTAAAGGGTTAAATTCTAGTAAATTATGGTCTATATAGTGGAAAAATTGTGGTATGTTGTTATAATTATATACAATCTTATGTTATGTATTTGCTTGTACATAATACATTTATACGGTTTATTTTTTATTTTTACAATATTCAAAGAAAATTCTTTCTTTTTAATACCAAATACAACATGTAAAATAGCATTACGCATCATATACAGTATCATCGCAAAAAAAATAAAGAAATCATACTTACAAAGGTATTCAACTGTAGCACGCCGCTTTAAAATTTAGATATGTCATATTGTACTCGATAAAATAAAATCGAATTGTAGCTAAAACAAATTATAAAAATTATTATTTTATTAAAATTTTGGTACTTTATTTCATATTCATTTTTGCAATATTTTGATTAAACTTTCGTTGAAATTCAGTGTGTTCTACACGAAACTTAAGTTCTATCCATTTCGTGAAACTTTGATGAAAAGTAATGTTGAAATTTGTTAACACACATCACCCATATAAAAATAATAGAATTATGATAACATCTATTTTTCGGTAATTGCAGCACAATTGGTAAATTGTTATATACACCTATGCGGAGTAATTTACCAACTTGGTTGTAATGAAAGGTTTATTAAATGATTATTTGACTTAAAAAAGAAAAAAATTATTGTTATATTTATTCTTGATTATATCGTTCTTCACTAATACAACTCTGTTTGTTTAACATCTTTCAGGTTACATTAATATTCTTGATTAAAGTTTTTTGTTTTTGATAACTTTTAAGTAATAATTTACAACAATTTTTGTATTCAAAAATCATTCCATTGGATGCTCAAAATATACTGCTGGCTGAGAAATTTTTAAGAAATTAATCTTATGAATATTGTTCAGAAAAAATAGCAATATGGTAAATACTTGCAAGCAATTCCAATATGCATTATATAAAAGAGGTGACAGTTTATGCTTCAGTATTCCACTGAAATTGTGGTAAAAGAATTGGTTACATCAAAATATACTCATTTTAAATTTGACAAATACACCATAAATATCTCAAGGACCGAATTAAAGTAAAAGTATTCCCTAGGAACAAAATATGTATATACTCGTAAATATCAAAATATATAATAATATTAAAGACAAACCTACAATACTAATTAATTATATCAATAATAATATGATTTAAATATCCATATCAAAATGATAACAAGAAATTTCATTTATTATACCTTTAAATATCATAGTTACAATAATTATTCAATCTTAATCTATTACATGTAACTATACATTTTCAAATTTATCTGAAAAATAATTTATTTAATTTTCTCAAATATAACGAAAATTCAATATACAAAATTAAATGAATCAAATGTGATACATTTCATATTAAATATTATTTATTTTAGGAAATGGCTATAATGTGTACTAACAATCGTAATAATAATAAGTCTAAAAATTATATTTTATGTAAACTAATTCAATTAATTCCATTTAAAAAATATTTGTACGCCATAAAAATTAAAATCTACAAATATTAGTACATAAAAAAAAAAAAAAAAAAAATTAACATAAATTTTATCAAAAATACAACAACGAAATAATGTAATGTAATATAAATTTTTAACTGGACGGATATCGACTTAATAATAATAATAATATAGTAGAAAAACAAAAGAATTTATGACAAATTTACAAAATTCAATTTTTATTAAAAATTTTACTTTTTCTTTTTTGTTTTATTAATTATTAGCATATTAATGTAATAATCTGGATAGCATAAATGTAACACCAATCAACAATGATGGTAAGAGAACATTTTGTTCACTTCCACTTGGTTGATTTGTACATTCAACTGGAAGTGGTTGATTTAATTTTTGACATACTGCTTTTTGGAAATTACTTAATGCCAACGATTGACTTTCTGGTTCAAATTGCTATTTATATACAATAAAATAAGAGAAGAATAAAAATATAACATTTTAATTAAACTAAATATTAATAAAATATAAATAGAATAAATTGATTAACATTACATGTTTGAATGTAATAGTTGGTACGTTTGTAAGTTGTGGATTTAATGCAGCCGTGAAACCTCCATTATCTTGTAATAGTTTACTGCCTTCTGTTGAATTTGCACAACTTTCAATTACCTCCCAATTTTTTAGATCTACTTGAGTTGCACATTTTTTACCAGGATATATTGAGTCAGGGAAATTATTTGACGACAACATTAAACAATTTATATACTCCATTGTTAATGATTCACGTGTAAATGTATTTTGATATGAATTTACCTATATATTGTACATAAAAATGTAATTATAAATTATGTTGAATAAATTATTAATTAATTGTATCTTTACTTACTTGAATATGTTGAATAGCACAAGATTGTAATTTATTGCCATAGCATTCGTTTGGTCCATGATGACATGTAAAATCAACATCAGAACCTCTTGTTGTAAACTAAAATAATTTCAATATAAAAATATTTTAATTACATTCTCACAAATTGAAAAAAAAACATAAGCAGAACAATATTCTCTTTTTGTGGTCAATGTCAATTGTATTGATCCTTTCATTACATCTATTCCTACGCATATCGCAAGTCAATTTTATCGTTTTTACAAGTTTTCTTGTAATGTTTTTAACGCTTATTTATATGCCCATATAGATTGTCCTGATCGCCCACGAATACTAAAGACTATTTCTGCAAAAATGCAAATGTTTATGCTAATTTTTTTTTCTATGTAAAGTAGAAAAAGTAAAATGTTTTATTAATTAAAACATTTTATGAAACACAAGTGTGTCCCAGAGCTCTCTGTACACCGAAAAGGAGCGCAATCTTGGTACTTTTTTCAAATTGTTCTATTTCAGTGACTAATGGTCAAACGCAAAACTAAAAAACTTAAACTCATAAGTGGCACTAGGAGTTGCCACAATTAATCTATCCGATTCAACTATATAAGCTGAATTTATTGTCATAATTCTAGATAAATTTAAATAATTATTAAAATGGATATATGTGTAGTAAAACTTACGTTGGATTTTCCAAATGGAATAAGTTTTAATTCAACAAATCTTCCCAAATTACTTTTCATTAATGGATACAGTTGTTGAGTTATGAATTTTTGACTATCAGGACATAATGTTTCATAATACACATTTACTGCAATCTGAAATAATAAAAATATACATTAATTTAAATTTTTTTATTTTTATGATTTTTAATAAGATATGAAAACTAAAAATAATATAATAAAATTATAGAGAAATTAAAAAATATTTCACTAAATGGAAAACTGTGATTAATTTATGAAATATTAACAATTCACATTAATAAAAGTGTGAAAAATCTTGTGAACATCTTTAATTATTGTATTAAAAATAATATATAAATTATACAGGTATTAATTGTTATATTATTTTGTATATATTGTAGTTAATAATAATAATACTAATATTTAAGCGTAACTATTATCGTCGTATTGCAATAGTAAAAAATACAGAAAGTTATTTCTTCATTTCTATGACTTTCTCTTAACAAGATAAATATTATCTTAATAGTAATAATAGCCACTACTACTGAATTTGATGTATTTGTATATAAAAAAAAAAAAAAAGTAAAAATTCATTCTTTCTTTATTTATAATATTTTTATAGACATTACAATTACAATATTTCAGGTGAAAGAAAACAGAAAACGTTTATGTGTATGATGTTATAAAATACATATTGAGAGTTAACATATATAAAATCATATACTTTTTAATAAATATAACGAAGTTGAACAAACTCTGTGAAATATATAAAAACTCTTTTTTTTTTCATTTTTCTTTTTTACTATATATTTTAATTTTAATTTTACAAGCAAATTTGAGACAAAATATAATGTATTATTATTTATTTGTTTAAACTTGTGAATTATTAATTTAAATATACATATTCGTGTAATGTAACAATATCATATTTATTACAATAAAAATGACGCATAACATATTTTTTCGTGAATATCTATTTCACTCATATATAATTTGATTATCAAATAAATTATTTTCACAACAAATATTCATTAAAATTAATTATAAATTATTTATAAATACACTATAAAATATAAACAGTGAATATTGTATATAGTCCAAAATGCCGGTGATAAAAATATTCCATTGAATTCTATATATTTTGAACGAATTCGCTTGAATACAATATTTCTAACAATGTATGTGATATGAAAAGTTAACTCAAAACGTTGCAATGATATAAAATATTTTCATATTAATATGAATATGATGTGATTATATCGAATTGAATTGCAATATACGATTATATCGTGTATAACTTACTTACACAATATTCACTGTAGTATTTGCTTAAATTTTAATAATCCATTTGAATAAACTAGTTTCATATAGATAGAGATAAATTAATTAAAATATTAGAGATTATTTAATGATATTATTTTGTATGGTCGAGTTTTTCGTCATTGATGATGCAAAATTGTTTTAGATTTCAATATGACAATATCATATTCTAAGTTCAAATACACAATAGATCTATTCTAGATCGTGGCTTTGATTACACCCCATGCATCATTACTATCTTACGTTCATATATATTATACAATGCATTAAAGATATGCGAAGGTATGAGTGCGTATTGTTGTTAACTCGAATGTGTATAGATTCAATTAGAATAAAATTTTAATTTCAATATTTAATTTAATGTATTGCGAAAAATATCATAAATTGTATTAAAACCAAATTATATTTTTAATTTTTATATTATAGGATTATAGAGAGTATATTGTGTATAGGATCACATTAGCGTGATTACCAACATTACATGTATTAATAATGAATGGCACATGGTATTTTATTAAATTTTACTCGATTCTACCTGCTAATTATTTAAAGACCCAACCTCTGGCAGAGATTCCACACCGATTGACTGCACAGAGCATTCTAATATGCTAATTAAACACGTACCAAACCGGTAATTATATTTTTAAAATATTTTGCAAATAATATGCTACTTTCCAATAAAATATTAATTATATAAATTTTAGAATTTACAAATTACAATTTATCTATTGAATGTATTATATACAAATATCATCATCATCTTAATGATTATACAAAAATAAATGTGAATATATGGTATAAATGTTAAAATAAATACCGCATTTACATAATGTAAATTAAAAGTTAAATTATTTGATCAATAAATTAATAACCCGCACATGTAATTTGTTCTATTCGAAGTCTGTAATTAAGTTAATTGTCAATTTATTATTATTTCAAATCATTTATTTTTAAATGTGCATAAGGTTAATGTATGAAATACAAAATTGTGTATATATGATATAGGTATGTGGTGTACATATATATACAAACAAATATATTATTATATCTATTACTTTTGTCTTCAATTTATCTCAAGTCTTAATAAAATGCTCATTATTTATAGTACATAACATAATACATGTAGTAGTAGGTATATATATAAACAGTATAACGAAGCGTGCTTGATGGGGTTGGGTATATATAGTTTTTATGAATTAATATATATATAAATACTTACTTACATATATTAGAACCTAAAATATTAAGCGTTTTTAATTATTCATTCTATATTCTGAAGTTCCAAAATGTCTAGAATCTGGTTCATAAAATTTGTCCTGAATAATTAGAATTAGGATGGGATCAATTTACATAATCAATATTAATTTGATCAATATTGAATATAAGAATTGACCGAGTTCCAAAATTTTCAGAATCTGGTCCAGAACTTCTGTGATATTAATTATTTAAAACAAATAAAATTATCTCTAAACTAACTTAGAGGACTTAAGCTTTGATACAGACTTTATAATAACAATTACTTGAAAAGATAAATATTTGACTATATATGAAAAGATAAAGATTATAATTTATAAGATGATTTTTATGCATACAAAACTTTACCTATACTTAAGACATAGTTAAATTATGACTTCCAAAAATGTCTTTCGTATTTATTTCAAATTGTTTGTTTGTTTTGCGCTTTTGTATTTTTTTGTAATTTATGGTGGTTTATATAAGTAAAGGCTTATTTATTATATTGTTTATTTTATATATATGGAAATTTTATAAATATTTTGTGTTTTAAGTTTAAAGTTTTGAAATATTTAAGATATAATATAACAATAAATTTCTTACATTCTTCGGAGGTAGACAATGCCATTTTCTGGGATAGACAATTTCTTTTTTTTGTCTACATGACACTTCGTGGCTGTGTATAAGATACGTATATTATATGATTATATACATCCAGTGCCACAAGTTGTAAATGTACATAAATTACTTGATATTTATATAACGTACACATCCTTTAATTAAATGTATATATAATAAATAGGAATTTTAAATAAATATAATATTAATATTTAATTATTAGTGAGTGAAACATTATTAGAATATATCGGATATGTGTGCGTATTATTGTGTGATGTGCAAATAATAATAAATACGCACATGATATTTCAATTGGCTCACATATAGGTGTATTTACATTCTTTTCATAAATGTTTAGTTGTATGTATTATATTTATAATATAATATTATTATAATAATATTGATTCTAAGAAACGAATGATAATTGTTTTTTTTTTTTTATAATTATTTGTTTATTATTTAATATTCTGTTTCTGTGTGCGGTGTATATATACGCAGCTGAGATAATATTATTCATAAAACGTTTGGGTATGACAATTGTTGAGAAAAAAAAACGCAAAATTTTATCACTGTTGTCATATATTGTTTTTTTTTTATAATATTCCGGTGTGCAGTGTACTGTAGCTACACGCCTTCATCTTGCTCAAATCGATGACATAATATACATTATTAATCATTTATTGGAATGAATGCAGTGCAGAACATGATTCATAATTTGTTCAATCAATGAAATCGATACACATATATATTTATATATATATAGCTTTGAAGAAGACTATACACACGAGTCACCGTTGCGTCCTGGATTCTTAGTTTATACTCCAGCATAATTTGCAATAATTGCCAAAATTCTCATAACTTGATGATGATGGTGATGATACAAATACACACAGTCTTTATAGCTACAGAGTACACAAAATATATAATATAAATATGGCATACGTGTATAATTTTTTCAAAGTATAGCTACACTTGCTATGATCTATATATATGTATTTCAATGTATTTTCTGATATATATTCGTATAATTTTATATTTTTCCTTTTATATTATATAATTATTGCATATAATATGTATTATAAACCAATAATAACCTTCACATAAAAATAATCATTACATTTTATAAATAGTTTCAATTGTACAATATATTATAATTAATATGACTAGACTATTTATAACCTACTATAATAATGTAATTTAGGAGATGACACATACATTACATATATTGAAATATTCATACTTACAATTAGCTTTTGCTAATTTTATATGTGATTATTAATTTTATAAATATATATATTTTTGGTCTATCGCACATAGCCTATATAATAAGCAAAAAAATATTAATATTTCAATAATGATATATTATAATTATACATATTTATCGATTAAATTGTCAGCTGATCGAATGAAAATATTAATGTACAGATCCTGATATAGATGTGACCGTGTACGTTAATTTGCATTACATGTTTAATGTGTCCTTACATAGTGCCTATGTAGTTTGCGATAAACACACATAGTTATAGAAACATGATTCCGTATTTCTGACAGTTATTTTGAAAGATATTCAGTGAACTATAGTACACGATGGATATACCTATTCATATACAACATACAAACACATGTACCCATATGATATTGTTTCTTATATTTTAAAAGACATATTTAGAACACTATACTGCGTGGATATTCTCAGACTATATGTCTGACCAAAATAAAAATAAAAAATAAGACAATGAAAAAAAAAAGAAATTTGTCAATTAAAAATCTACAATAATTTATACAATTTGTATAAATGAGAAAAATGTTTTGAATAATCTTATTAAAATATAAGTTATAATTGTACGATCTAACCGGCAGTGAAATTTGTGATAAAGATAACTAATTTATATTGGTTATTACCCAGTCAAATAATTCTCTTCCATTTTATAATTGTAATATAATAAAGTGAATTTCCGTTTCCAAATTAATTTAGATTTAAATATTACTTTCTATCATGATTTCCCGACAACAAATGTTTGTTAACACAACAACATATCCGAGAAATGACTTTTTTTTTTATTTAGTTTAAAAAAAACTATTGTCGAAATATTTTAGTTTTTATGCAGAAGCTTATGGTTGAGTGCATGTTTTATCAACGATATATATATATGTCCAATGCAATAATATAATACATGTTAATGAGATAATTTCAACACCTGGTCTTTACACTTTACACTTAGTATGCATTATTTATATTGTATATATATAAAATGTCTGTTGAATCAATTATTGTTATTACATACGAAATGTATGTACACTCGTACATAAATATTTTTTTACATTTATATATTTTATTGCATGTAAAATCATGAAACTTTTAAAAATTATAAAAATCATTTATCGAGGACATGTTTACCATTATAATTGCTTCAAAATACATTATTATTCCGGACAATATACAAATTTCGAATCACAATAATGGAAATCCATTGTTTACACATTCCATTTTAAAATATACTCTGACTATATTTATACTAGTGAAAAGCAAAATAACAAAATATGATAAATTTAAGATTATTATTATTATTATTATTATTATTATTATATTTTTGTTTGAACATATAAGTATTATTTATTAATATAATTTATATATTATTTAAAAAATTAACGATTATATGATAATGAAGAAAAATATGAATATTTAAAAATGTATAGGTGTTATACATATACATATATTAGTTACGTATACACCTATAAATAAAAAAAAATAATATTTATTTAAATAATTAAAACATTTATATTGTGGTCATCATAATACTTCTTCGTATATAATGCAAATTATCTTTTAAGAAGAAAATTTAATGATATTCAATAATAGAAAATTAAATTGGATTTAAGTATTTGTACATGATTTTGTTATATTAATTTTTTAGAATGTAAATTCCATAAACTAATTTTATTTGCGTGGGATTGGAAGACAATATTTAAAATGGGTATTTTATCAGCAGATTTATGAATGTTATTTTCGAATATAATGTTTATAACAATTTTCAGTATATGTAGTTTTAAACTTCTGATTCTTGAAATATGGTGATATATCGTGAAATAGTTATATCCGTAAATTATTGTACTCACAATCTTTCGGATACTTCACGCAACGCTATTTTAGAATATTATTATCAATATAGATTCCCGTTTTTTTTTTTTTCAAAGATCTGCTGACAATTTTGTATTGTATAGCAAAAAAATATGGTGAATCTTAAATTCAAAATTATACTTTATAATTTGTACAATAAATATTCTAAAAATTTCGATTTTAATTTATAACTTCTTCTATCAATATTTGATAAATATAAACTGTTTATTTTTAATTAATATAAATATTATATTAATTTATAAAGAGATCCAACAGGAAAACAATTATAAATAAATTAATGATAGAAAAAATGTACGTAAATAAGGGCATCTGGGTTAATTTTGTGTCAAGATGAAATGATATATTGAATTTAAATTTAATATAACTTTCATTTATTTCAATTCAATATGATGAAAATAAATATTTAAACTATTGTAAAATGAAAAGAATTTTATCGTAATAATCCAATTTTTGTTCTTTTATTATGATTATCAACAATCTTTTGCTATTTAAAGTCATATTTTTTGTCTGAAGAAATGAAAGCAATTTTTTTTTTTTTTTAATAATCTATCAACCATTTACAAAAATGTTTCTAAAAAATTTGTTGGTTGTATTTGGAAAAAAAAATATGGCATTTAATTTGTTAATTTTATTTATTTATTTAAATCAATTTTAATTTATTGTGATCAAAAATAAAGAAACCAAAACTAACGCCAAGAAACGAATAGATTTTTTCTCTCCATAATTTATTGAATAAACTACTCAAATATATATTATATATATATTATTATTATTAAGAAAATATTTATACAACATTTGCACGCAAATTTTGCAAAAAAAAAAAAATTATCAAGGCGATTTGTTCACAAACTACAAATATACAATATTATTATCCAACTGGAATTGTGCTGAATCATTTTATATTAACATAATGTTTGAAAAAATGTGTTGAGATGATATATGTTTTTTTAAATGAATATTTGAAAATAGAAAAATAAATAATTTTTCCATCAAAAATAGTCGTAAATGCATTATATTATTAATATTATATATAATGACATTGAACATCGCGTAAATTAAGAATATATATTAGTAATATTATTTCTTCTTACATTTTATTTTAGCAGGTAATATTTTTAATTATAAGCATATTAGGTAGGAACATATAAAAAAAAAAACACTAATTGCGCAACGACATACGCATACGAAAAGATGAAAATAAAAATATAATTTAATCAATTGGTTTTACCTCTTTTGTTTCAGATAAACACATTTTTGTAAGAAAAAATTTGTGTAACTTTTTTCAAATAATATTCATTCGATGTATAAAGTCTATTTTTATACTGCATATTATCGAAAGTAGGGAAAAATGCTGAAAATATTATAGAAAATTTTAAAGACAAGCCGTAAATAAGATAAATTATTGATTTTGTAAGTTCAATAATTAAAAATATAGTTTACAATGAATGAAAATAATTTACTTTATCACATTATAGTTTATCAGATTATATACTTAAATTTCCTGGACAAACACAATTCCTTTCATCAAATTGACAAATTAATGAATTCAATTATATTGGCTAAAAGAAGATATATGAATTGATAAATTATGGAGACCAAGGAAATAATATAGAATATATATTGTGCAAATTTCATTGAATAAACTGATAAAAATGTTACGATATATGTTAATCAATTAACTACACAACACAAATAATTCATTTTATTTTCTATTTCAATTATCCGCAGATAGTATTGAGACTTACACAAACTATTCCAGAGTTCATTTGTTGGAAGCCTATTTAAAAAAAAACCATACAGTAATATCAACATTTGACGGTGTCTTTTTATACATCCTCTGTATATACACATGTATGTACTATTAATAAAAAATAGCATAGAAATACTGAAAAATTTATATTATAAATTTTGTGTATTTGACATGTTACTTCTCGATCGTTTAACAGGATAGAAACACTACCCACTTTCGACTAATGACTTCAATCACGACAGTTGCATTATTACAAACTGATATTGTCGCACATAACTTACAACTTACTGCATGGCATTATAACCCAGTTGCGGTTTTTTAGCCTTCTCCAACACGCTTCTACAAACGTAATATCACAGTTCAATGCATCTAGCCATCTAGTCTTAGGTCTTCCGGCTCTCCTTGCCGCACATAAGCTGCAGCTATAGATCTCAATTGTGTTTTATTTTTTCATTTGAAGTACTGTTTACGTGGGTAAATTTTCAGCCTCAATTTTCCTGACTACCTGATTATTATGATATAGTTAATATTTCTGTAGTATGACCAATAGAATGATTGAGTTTATAATCATCAACGCAACTTGTACGTAATTTTATTATATGTTTTCAAAACGTAAATCGATTTTAAAAATATCTTCTAATATATGAAATTGTTGGCAATTGATAAATTGATAAATTTATTAATTCTACAAAAAATTAACTATTGCCCGTTATTAAAAAAAGAAGAAGGAATATGTGTACATAAAAATAGATTTGCCGGGAAATTTATTTCATTGATTTTTTTTTTTTCAAAATTTAGTTTAATTTGATATTGAAAACTGAATGCTATTTCTCAATGCTTCGTCACTGATCGGTGCAATAGTATATTATATATATATAATAATAAAGAAAATATATTTTATTATATTTTTAATTCAATTTATTATAATAAAACATTAAATATTCATTTAGTATGTTGACCTTTTTAATCAAACCTTGATACTTTGTAATTTTGTAGTATACCATAATTATTATTATTATAAAATGTCTATCACACAATATAAATTATCAGCTTGTTTTTAGTTTTATTCTTGTTGTTGTTAAAAGCTAATAATTATTATATTTTATTTTATATAATTACGGTTTTCATGTATACATTTTATTATAATAACCATTTTATTTCTGTTTGAAAATAATCAAATAAACTTACGATTTAATATTTTGGTTAACTTAAAGAAAAAATAAATAATAATAAAAAAAAAAAAAAAAAAAACTGCTAAAAATTATGATGGCGGTTCCACATATAGAAACGAAAAGAAATAATAAAATTCCCCAAAAAATATATATAATGAAAAAAGCGCTCTATCCTCATATGTTCGTGTAATTTAATACAGAATTAAATTAAAAGCAGCAAACCTGAATTTATATACTTTTATCAGTATCGTCTATTGTATTATTGTATATAATGTATACTTATGTATATTCATATATATTGGATAGTCTGATTTGAATATGTGCGTGTATCCGATGAGAACATTTGTGAACATACATACATGCATTTATTCTTGTTTTTTTCCTTCTAATTTCAATATGATGTGGCAAAAAAATTTATTAATTATATAGGGGAAAGTTGAGAATTTAAGTAAAATTTAAATATTGATCATATTATTAAGCCTGGAACAACGTATACAATGATAAAGTTAAATCAAATAATGGACAATTGAAAGCGTTTGCTATATAATTAAATGCACAATGTATAGATTGTTGCCATTATGTTACTATATGTGGTGAAAATAAATAATGTATTATTTCTTATAATTATATTTAATAAACTATTGTTCACATCAATTTAAAAAGTGTATAAAATATAGTTCTAGTTTCATACCACTTTCCTCTATATACATACATAAAATTAATTTAAAAAAATATATTTAACAGACGTACCAATATGTCTACAAACAATAACATTTTTCAAAAAAATTAACGTTAGCATATATTTATTTCAACATATGTCGTTTACATAAAAACTTATAATACTTATATGAATTTTTATATATGCATAAGAAATACGTACACGCAAGAGACCCACTATGAAATAATATTCTGTTATAACAAATTATATTGATTTGTAAATTCATATATATATGGGCTTGGTCATCTTTTCATTTATTATTTTATATATATAAATAAGAACATTTTTTATGTGATAATAATTATAATTAATTACAATTAATTATAAGTTTATAATAATTCTTCTTTTATTTAATGTATAAGTAAAAAATGAAATTCGTCAATTTATAATCATTATGTAATAATAAGATAGATTTAAAAAAGAACAACGCCTTTATTATTAATCATTCATTCACAATAGTATTTTGTCGAACATTATTATTTTATTTTAATTTATTATTAAGAAATTATTATTATCTTATAAAAGACACATTTATAATAGTTTTAATTCTAATTATTAAATTTATAATATTATAATATATATTTAATTAATATTTATGGCAGTATGGGTGTGAAAAAACGAATTTGTTAAATCAATTTAAATACATATATATATATTTCTTTGTTATAAAAATTTACCTGCTGTGCATTAATAACTGTTAGTAGAGCAAATAATACAATTGTTTTTAAAAACATTTTTCAAAAATTATAGTATTTTATATTAACAGAGAATATAAATTGGAACACACTTTAATGAAATACAGAAAAAAATAATAAATTTCTTTTTTAAATAAAACTTTGATGTAATACGAATCGATTCCGGCCTAACACTAAAATATAAAATAATAATGATATTGTTGTTTGTGCCAAACGGTTATAATATAATATAACTATATATATATATATATTAGACTATAGACTATAGAGATATGTTTATTACATATAAATTTACCACAGCATGGCTATGTGAAATTTACCAACCAGTTTTAATTTTTTTTTGTATATATTCTTGTATACTTATA
Source organism: Bibio marci (assembly GCA_910594885.2). Lineage (NCBI taxonomy): Eukaryota > Metazoa > Arthropoda > Insecta > Diptera > Bibionidae > Bibio > Bibio marci. The sequence goes on from OU343114.1 coordinate 13,067,917, forward strand.
TACGAGTGACTAGGTGAGTGTATATATTGTATATTATAGTTTTTTTCTTTTTATATACTGACAACAGAAAAAATACGTAAATATTTTATATAAAATATTCTGTTGTTGTTTATGGGAGACTTGAGATCATTAAGTTTGTACTTATTAAATACAATTTATGCATAATGTGAATGACACAAAACTTTAGTTTGATCAATCATTTTTATGTGCACATATGTGTGATATGAATAATAAGGATATTATTACTATACCTAAATAATACATATATATTTTCTTCATAATTTTGTTAGTTTTTATAAAAGAAGACGAATGGTAATCTTTATTATATGATTACATGCTATATAATATTATTTGTAATATTCCCATCGGTCTATTCGCAACGCAATTAAGGACAATTTACTTGATACACCACCACAATTGCAATCTTTAATTTAAATACTAATAATATTGTAATATCTTTTGGAAATAAAAAAATTGAAAAACGAATTTCATCTAGTTAACTAAAATATCATATATTTAAAATATAAAACAGTTCATGTCCAGTCATAATCTTTTAAATGATATCTGTCTAAATTCATCAGTGTTCCTAATACGAATGTTGAGGTGTGGGGTTATATATAGACATAAAACAATTCGCAATACATAATAAAATCTGGATATGAAGGGAACAATTATAGCAAATATTGCTTATATTGTATCATCATATCACACATGCGGTTTGTGTATACTAAATTCAAAAATACTGGTATTCACCTATAATAAAAGAAAAATATTTCAGTTTGTTTAACTATACATATTCATCTTTAACATTAAGAAAAACCTGTATGTGGTAATAATAATAATAATAATAATAATAAATAAATAAATAAAATAAAGTATAAAACAGCACAGCAATAGAATATATTAATTTTTTTTTATCATATATTCGTATTTAAATACGAAAATTATAGCAATACAAAATGATAATTTACCGATGCGGTCAGGTGTGACGTCATTGATTACTTTTTCATTACAACAATAACAAAAAATAAATTACAAAATAAATTAATAAATAGAAAAATAATCAAACTTCTCCTATGATATTAGTTTATATAAATGTGGATATCGTTAATATTACCTTTATTACATTTAGTACATAATTATATACGTATCTTACATTGTATTATTGTATTTATAATAAGTTATTTCATTTATTTCATAATTATATTCCCTATATATGTATAATATGAAAACTTATAATGTTATTTGTGTATGAATAATTTTTAATAAATTATAAATATTAGCAAGAACATTATGCATTTTGTAAATTTTGTCTGTGTGATCTCCATTAGCCTTAAAACTGTGTAGGTAGAAGTAGACGATAATATGACAATACACCTATACTTACAAAATTATCACAAAAATGCATCTAAATTAAATCAAAATAAATATTTTTAACAATTATACAAAACTTTTTCCTTTAATATATTATATCGTAAACAGGCAACAAAAATTAACTTATTTGAGTTTACGATTTGATATAAAAATAAAAATCTTTGTCAAATATTCCTATTTATTCCTCTAAAATATATTATAATAAAACTTAAATTAGTCGGTTTTCGATTTATGATACTAATACAATTTCAGAATAGAAGTCGTTAAGATCTGAGATTGTATAAGTATATATTTTTCTTAAAAGTACTGAAAAATTAATACTATCATAAATGAATTCAATGATTATAAGCATGCATGTGATCATGTGCTATTCAGTTAAAACAAAATAAACTACCTTTCAATAATTTGGTGAATTGATTCTCCCATCAGGAGTAATATATTTGCTTGACTGTAATGAATTTTTGATAGATGCTATATCTGCTGCATACAGTAACATAGACTACATATGATGCAGTTTATATAATTATATTTATATATTTATTTATATATTATGTATTTAATTAATTTTTATAGTTCGGCATATTTTGAAATTCTTTATAAAGGCCGGTTTATATATTACCCTAAATCCATACAGTTATTCAAAAATAAAGAAATACAGTTCAACACAGAAGTAATAGTAGTCCAATGGCTTTTTAGAACGAACAACAAATTATGTAACCTGTTACTAATACTAATTAATCACATAACAATATGTATTATTATATAGATTATAGGCAAAATGTTAAATTAATTTAATTCAAGTTTTAACTGAAGTTGACGATAACAATTACGTGACAAATAGAATATTTAAATTTTATATAATTATATTTTTTGGAATGATTATCCATTCTAGAAATACCAACATACTAAGTTTGCTTAACTTCAAAAATCAATAATACTGTATTTAGCAACACAATTTTCATTAGATATCAGTACGGAAACTGAAGGATTATTAATAATGTTGATAATAAATATGAAAATTCCATGAAAGATGGGATATATATCCACATAAAAAACTTTCTTGATCTTAACCAAATTAATGTAATTTTAATAATATATTTTCTATTTATTCAAACAAATAATATAGTTACTATAAAAACATTAATTAATTAACAAATTTAAAACCTTTAGCTGTTAAATCATTTTTAGCTTCGATAATTTGTTGTTTGATTTCTTCGGCAGCTTCTGGACAATTATTAAATGTAAATGTTCTATATAATAATATAACTATTGAATATACCTGAAATGAGAAATGAATAGATTTAAAATAAAATAAACTTAATACAATAATAATTAAATAAAACTTACACCAAATAATAATATTAAAAAAATTGGAAGAATTTTAATTTCAAACATCCAGTCATCGAAAATATTTAAATGTAATTGTTTTGTAATTATAGCAAAATATATTGAAAAACAAATTATTGCTACCGATAACCATTCCATTAATTTGGTCATTTTTTATTAAAAATAATATAAGAAAAATTGATACAACAACACAATTGAATGAACAATTTATATTAATGATGTTTTTATTACTAAAGATGATGTAAATTTAATAATTTTTGTATAAATTTTTTAAGACATGAATTTTATTTATTTTTTGTATTTTTGTTTATATTTTTCATGCGTACAAAAAAAATATGTGAAGAAAAATGAGAAAAGTAAATATGTCAAAACATAAAAAATAAACTCTTATAACTCAAACGATAACGTCACATCACCGGCATCGGCTAATATTGTAAGCATTGTATGCAGCCAAAATATTATACAATTTTTAAAGTTTGGTTTGTGTCTTTATTATTCTATATTATTATTATCGTTTTCAGATATATTAATATTTAGTAATTTATCCATATGCACTACCCCACAATACGAACAATTGTTTTAATTAATTAATTATTAATAAATAAATAAATATTGATCCTTCTTTATTTATATCAACTAATATGTGTTAAATATTGTATATTTATTCCAGAATACATCTATTATATTGACGAACGCTAAATAAATTGTAAATGATACAATTATTGTTGATCAAATGGTTATTATTATTATTTTCCAAATATATAATGATAAATTGTTGTTATAAAATGAAAAGGATAAAAGAGAATTTAATTAATTATTTTTATATTTTATTTTTATTTTAAATAAAAGAAAAATAATTTACTTTCTACCTATGCACTTATTATAATTTATATATATACAATTTCATTAATATTATTATTATTATTATGTAAACGCATACATTTTATGGTTTTCATGAAAAATATGGAAAACCAAATGATGATGTTGGTAGACCACCTGCACTGCATTTATTTCCACTTAGTAATTCATTAATTTCTAATGCTTGTATTCGGAATATTACTGCATTTGGGTCTCTTGTGCCAGCAGCTATTTTCTATATTTCATGGAATTTATAAAGAAGATTATTTCATTTTTAAATCGATGTTTATTTATTAGCCATCATTACCTGAAATCCAGAACTAAGCGCCCATAATTCTTCTTTACCCTTACGATTTTCAATAACTTTTAAGCCACTTACAAATTGCAAAGTTTCATCGTCTTGAGCAACAATTCTCATATTATTTAAATTATATGGTGCCTTTGAATTCCAACATGCAATGCCAATTGGATTTATTAATCCAAAAAATAAATTTCCATATTTATCCATTGCTTGAGCTACACCTTGGCTTTCACGTGAACCAATTTCCTAAAAATAAAGTAATCTTCAGTTGTATTTTTTTTTAAATACTAGTACCATATTTTAATATCTCCTTAAATATACAATAAATTTTCTTGGAAAAGCATCTACATCTTCTTCCCATATTGTTGAATTATCTAAAATCGAAAGTGGTACACTATTCTCTGTAATTGATGCTAACGTATGAAAATATAAACTTCGTTCCATATCAATTGATTCAAATGAATTTTGATCTAAAATATAGTATTTTATAACTAAAAATAAATTTCACTATATCTCTAAAATTAGAGAAAATGTTATAATTACAATTATTATAATTATTATTATACTGCAAAAAGTAACCACCAAAATTCTTTGGTGATGGTTCATTTTTAACGGACAAAGCCATTCCAAATATACCATCCATTAAATCAAATTCATCTCCAGCAATTGAAAATGTACCATATTTTGGAGTTGGATACATAAGTTTATTCTCAGCTCGCCATGATTTATTTCTTCGTAAGTCATATACTACAATTCCAAAGTTTCCAGTATCAGCAATATATACCATTGTGTTACTACATGTTGAATCTCTTACATCCACTACCTGTATTATATATATACAATATATATGGATTGATAGTTACATAATTGAACAATTATAAAAACAATTATAGAAAATTAAATGTTTTCTTAGATAATATACCGGTGTAATAAAGACAGAAACCCCCGGCTTATATTGTGAGGCAGGAATAACATAACGATGAATCAATTGGTCATTATTCAAATTAAATAATAAAATTTGTGGTGGACATTTTTGAGTGTCGCCAATATTGCCAGCATCAAGTACCCATAGACGTTGACATTTATCAATCTATAAGTTTATAAATATATAAAAACATAATAATTCAATAATAATATACTTCGCACATACTGAATATTTAATTATAAATGCAGGCAACTTACAAATACTCTAAATACTGAGACAATGCCACTACAATCTGCACGATTATGCCAATAATAATCTGGATATCCTTGTAGTAGAGGATTACCATTTTCATATTTACCAGATAATGTACCCAAAGTTATTGGGATTCCACTTACGAATCTTGGTATAGTTACAAAAATACGTGATTGTCCTTTTTCTATTATTATTATTATATCGAATAAATATATCAGATAAATTAATAGTAAATTAGTGAATATATGGAGCATGAGTTCTTGTCAATATCTAAAAAATAAATTATTATTATTATACCTTTATAATCAACAGCAACATCAATTGGAACACCACTTCCAGGTACATATAATCCTTCTGCAATAGCATATTGTTTAGCTTCAGGTGTTGGAAATAAATAATCTAAATCTTTCCATTCTGCTATTGATTTTAATGATTTAATACGGCTCGTTCGATATGAGTTAGCAAACTTTGTATTTGTTAGAAATACAAATAGAATAACTATCAACCACTTGCTATTGAACATATTTGTATTTATTTCAAATAAATAAATTATACAATGGGATCTAAAAAGATGAATAAAGTAATAAGTATCTATATTTTAATTTTAGTATAAATTAATAAATTGTATATGGTATTTAATATTAAAATAGTTCAATATGAGATTATGATCCTAAGTTGTTTGCATTATAATTGAAAAATTTTATTTGAAATGTTATTTCAGCCTAATAAACACAAGCCATATTTCTTAAAATTATATTATCCAAAAATTTTGTTCTGATTTGGCTTTGTAATAAGTCATATCGTATACAAGCGATACACGATATAAGCGAATATTGCATTCAATCCTTTACGACTATATAATCGCGTCATATTCAATTAATTAATTAATATGAAAATAAATACAATCTAACGTTTTAAGTATTCAATGAAATATTTTTATCACCGTCAGTTTGGACTAAATAAAATATTCACTTTTCACTGTATGTATTTAAATTTTTCATAAATTTTAACCTCTCAATTTTCTGTAATTTTATTCTAAATTCTGGTTAACTTAACATTTTATTTTGTTTTCATTATATTATTTATGACATTGAAATAAATTATATTTTATTTAATAATTCTAAATTTCAATAATCATAGCGATAATATGATATTGTTAGAATTTAGAAATAAAATAATACCTTGGAATTTTTATATTTATAGATTTAATAATAGTATATTTTTATGTATGATATTATATATAATCACAATTTATGCCAACATCGTTAGGGCTTCATTAAGTGTACACCAATGTGGTGTTATTTGGTATTCTTTTGGGATGCACACACATTGTGAAAGTGTAATACAGCTATTCTTTATTAAATTGTCGTAATCTGTGTAGCTGTTTTGTGTTAAATTTCTACATAAATTCGATTGCACCACATTGGAGTTCACTCTGTGCATGCCAAAAGATATTGGTATTAACTTATCAATTTGTATATAATTTATGTTTTTTATTTACGAACTTTATTGTACTGTATATTATTTACAATAAAGTACTTCATTTTTTTAAGTAAAACTATTTCAATTTATTCAACTGAACAGAATTTTAGAAATGAAAATTTTATTGTACGATAATGTATATGGGAATGCCACAAAAAGCAAAACAAAATAGAAATTTGGGATTTAATTAATTATTTTTTTTTGATTTAAAAGACATTAAAACAGCTATATTTTTCTCAAATAATCTAAAACAATAAAAAGTTTTTGCCGGAATTTATATTTCAAAAATAAACCAGAGTTTATTAATGTTTCATTTTAAGTTAAATCTACGTTAATAATTAATAATTATAATATATTTTGTTATTTTATATATATGTATATAATAGAGAACAGATCATATTGATGGAAAATATTGAAACTGGTTCTATATATTCTATAGATAATAAGTAACATCGCAACATCATACTCTAAGTCCAGTAGATGTATTGAAATTCATAAAAATTGGATGAAAGTATCGTATTATATAGTTAAAACGTATGAGTGTGACTCATCTAATTAGAATCATTTATTATTTAATAATATTGTTTTAGCTGTAATTATTACAATAAATGATATTTTTATTATACTAGTAGTTATGATTTGTATACAATACAATACAGTATGAGATCACGTTTTTGTGAGTACTCAAATTCTTGTATTTTTCATGAAAATTATTAAATTATTTGATATGATAATAAATTAATATTATACTCCATTCCATCAAATACCGAAAAAATCCGGGAATTAAACTTTATGCTTCACGATCTCTATTTGCATAAACACTCTCCTGAGTCACAGAGTAGATTCAATCGTACAATCACAGTAACAAATCAGATAATATTAATATTAAAATCTCCAAATTATAATTCATAAAAAATCTTTGTAGTGCATAAACTAAGGGATAATTTATAAAATATTTTATTATATAATTTTTTAATTTTTTCTTTTTTGAGAAAATAACATGCATTAATAAATAGACAAAATAATACAAAGATTTACACATGAATACATAATCACGCTTCAATAAACATTTTATAGTTATTTATAATTAAGTAATGATAATCATGTACGTGAACTCTTAATACATATAATAACCAAATGATTAAAAATATATCCATATCAACATGGAATTTATTTTTAATGACTCATTCCATCATTTTTTTTTTTGGTTTTTATCAATTACATAGGGCTCTACTAATGCTAAGATTGTTTTAAATGGTGGTTTTTCTAATTTCTTCTGTGAATTTAGGAATACTCTGATTATTTTTATTAACATAAAATATTTAGAATTATATATTAGAGAGCTGCATTAATTTTTAAATATAATTCCACACGAACTTACTATCTGATTTTAATTTCTCTTCAGCAGATAAATCTAGACTCCTTAACTAACACAAAATCTGATTGATCACATATGTAAATGTAGTATATGTGTATATGGACTTTACTAACAACAGCTAATTTTGAGTAATTTTAATACAAGGAATTTTGAATAAAACCCAGTAACGACTTTTAAAAGATTAATAAATGAGAAATTTAATAAATATCTTGTAAATTATGCGACTAAATTATATGCGTATTAATATTTATTATTGTGTTTATTCTGGAAATAATATTTACCAAACTATAGGTATCTAAATACAAATTGTAAATATATATAATATTAAATTTACGCCGTTTTAAATAATTACTATTAAATTAAACAAAATAAATAAATAAAGTCGTTAACCTTCAATGTTTTATTTTTTAAATCTATGATTGGAAAATTTTTATGTATATGGATATAAAATTTATGAAAAAATTATCATTAACGGAAATCCACAATATACTAAACTATTAACTAAAAATAAACCGAGGTGATATCGCCTTAAACAATAGAAATAAAATCTAGACCTTTATGGAATTAAAAATAACTAAAAATATATGCATAATGATTATAAAATTATCAATTTTTAAAACTATTTTTATTTTTCAAATTTAAATTAATATTCATCGCAGAATATGAATTGACTAATAATAAAAAAAACCCATTTCATTATAGTAATTAAAATATTGTTTGTATAATAATAAATAATAAATATTAAGCAGAGGCGAGCTCAACATTTAATCTATCTTGTTCTATTAAAAATGTCGTAATTTATGTTAAGTAATTTTTATTATATCTAAACAAAATAATTAATTAAACATAATTACTATTTTATTATAGTATTCTATACCAATAAAGAAATTAAAATAATACATAAAGTGAGATAAAATGTGGTATTGCGCAATTTAAATTGAATATGTTTTTACAAATACTCCATACCATGCAAATAACAAGTTTGTGAAGTCGAGTGTTGCGGTCTCCGTGTGTTCAGAGCCGTCACTGATATGCACGCATAAATTTTATATACAATATATTATATGCACACATCAGTAATGTATATGTAAAGAAGCTAACGTACGGTTCAAGGATTTAATACATATATACATTGTTATTGTCATTAAAATTATATTATAAATGTGCCTTGACAATGATTTTATAAATATATGTTACGACAAATAAAATTAAATTAATCAAATATATTTAAAAAAAAATTCTATTTATGTAACCGTAAAATACAATAAATAGTTAAAATATTATACATATTTGCGCAGACAGTCATTTACATGTTAATTAAATAAACTGAAGTAGAAGTTAAACTATTAATTGCAAACAGCAATAAATTTATGAAAGGAATTTAAATTTGAATAGAAAGAAAATAATTGTTTAACCTTTAACTGTATATGAAAGGATTTCTTATTTTTAAACACAATTTTAAACCGATGCATGTGTTCTGATAATTTGTAAATAAATAATAATATTTATAATACCTTTTGGAAGCGATTTTTAATATTGTTCTTGATACAATATTCAATTGATATTTTATTAATTGTGTAATAATTAATATGTTATATAATGCAAATAGTCAATCTCTTTTATAATCTGTAGATAGATTTATATATGAAACTGTAACAGCGCCTCAACACCATTTTCTAAGTCAAGTGTGGACTTACTGAAATCTATAATGTTGTGTGAAAGAATATATTCATATTCATGCGTATTATATTTGTTAACAATTACACGAATTAGTGTGACTCATTTAATTAGAATTAATTAGGTAGGTACTTACGATAAAGTGATCATACTGTACTATATACATATATGTATAGTAAATATATCAAAATTATAATAACAATTAAAAATATCATTTAATAATAACTATCACCGTAACATATTAATAATAATTGATTATAATAAAATGAATCACACCCATTTAGGCTATACTTTCGCACATCTAATTTCATTCTATGGAATATGATAATTATGAATGAATATATGATGTTGTGACGTTGCACATATGTATGTATGTGTATATAGATTATGTTAATATATTGTATTTCTGAAACCTGAATAACTTTTGCTTTAATTTACAGAATGTGGTGTGGTCAATATATGTATAACTATAAATATATACATGGTATTATTTGAATAGAATATATTGATGTTTTGAAAAAGTGAAGAGATTTTTTCTTAATCGTAATTTATTGAATTTAGAAAATATTTTTTTAAATTAGAATTTCTTCAGAAATATGACCTGTATTCCTTAGTCGCTTTTCCGAGAAATTCCACTAGCTGCAAACCTATTTATTTTTTTTCCAATTGTTTTTATACTGCAGAAAAATATCGAGCTATTTGAATCTGACTACCTTTTTTGTGCACGAGGCCCCTGCATAAATGTATATAATTTATGTATTCTTTTTCAAACATAATATTTTATTACATATGTAAATTAGTAATTGCACTCAATTCTTGAAGAAAAATAGTTTTAGCGAAATCAAAGAATTTGTTTAATATAGATATTATTTTAATTTTTTTTAACAATATTAGATATGCAATACAGTTAATTTTGAATAGCAAAATCGAAACTATTTGATACACAGAATGAAATCTTTTTACTAGACAGTTCATAAATTATTTATATTCATAATTCTTGCATATAATAAAATATACACATTTAAATAATAATAAATAGCATGTCTTATATAGAAAGAAAGTATTTTCTTAATTATTAGCATTTTATTAGTCATTAATTAATAAGATAAAAATTATAATCGTATTAACATCCGAAAGACTGAAATGTTGCATATTAATTTTAATTTTATAATAAGATATCTATAATTAATTTATACATATATCTATGGAAAATTCAACTGAACTCAATTAAACCGCACTTAGAATTGACTCTTATTTTGGTCAAAATATGGTTTTAGTAGAGATAGAGATTTTCGGCCTATTAAATAATTTTAAAATACAATTTTTATATTTATTGCTTTTAATAAGCATTTCAAAAATGTGGAGAATTAATGAATGACAATTTAAAAACCATACAAATATAATGTTCATTGTGTTCAAAATGGTGTATTATTAAGGTACGACAGAAGAGATTAAAATGGAATATTCATTCATATATCTAAAAATGTACATTGTGTTTCTTCTGAACACTTCGCTCCCAGTCATTCGTAGCAGCTATGTGACCTATATAGTCTGATTGCTCAGACATATATGTTAAAGTCAACCCCTCACATTATAAGTGCTGATTGTTTTTAAGGAATCCAGTACTGATCATACTACAGTCAAGTTGACAAATTACTCTTCATTGTTTTATAGCTACTTTGTATATTCGATTATTCTTAATATTCTATCTCCATATATTGTTGTGTGTTTAATCTTTGAATAGTATCCGACACCATATTTTCAAAGTTTTTAATTTTCTTTCTGATTTCATAAACGAACACATAATAATTCAGTTGGATTGGATTTTAACTATGAAAAATCCTATAAAAAATGTTATTTCTCATGTCATAGTAATCGTCCATCGAACTTACCATTTCCTGAATGATTTACATTTCAAATGCAAAACACTATTGAATCATTCTGCTTAATTTATGTATAAATATACAAATATCTACGTACAATCGTACATACATTATATATATATATACATAAAATATATTGAGTTTGAGAATGAAAAGTTATTATTAATTTTCAAAATAAATATAATAACAAAATTTGAGTTATAATAAAAAATATCATATTTAACAAAATAACATGTCTGTGTCCGATGACCTCAAAAAATTGTATATTCTAATAATTTCCAAATATGTAAATAATATTGAATAAATTATAACTTTAACAAATTGTTGTCCATTCTATTAATATTTGCATTTAGAATTATTATTAATTATGAAGATTTTTTATCAATACATTAAATATATAGAGAAAAGTATAAATAATTGCATAATTGGTATATAATCGGTACAGATTAAATGTATATGTTAATTAATTTCTTTACTAATAAACAATTTTGGAATTTAATTTTAATTAAAAACTTTATATGTTTTAAATAAATTTATATAATTATATTTAATTATTGTAAAATTAATAGGCCAATAAAATTATAATAATCTTTAAATTGTTTTTTTTATGTTTTATTTATTACTATTTATATTATAATAATATAAACATGCAATTATTATTGTATATTGCTTTTAGTATTATAATTATTTAACACAACATTTCATTGTCACTTGTTGTACGTAAGTAAGTATTTATTTACCAATTTAAATTCAAATATAACAAATATAACACTTTCTGTTTATTTTCTTTATAGATATTTCGTGCTATACTAATATATTATAATATATATCACAACCAAATTAAAGTTTTAATTTTCTTAAATGTTTTATATTATTTTCAATTTCACGGTTAAACTGTATTGACTAACTGACTAACAAAAACTGTTGACAATCATTCATTGTAACATCTTCATAAATACCACTACCATTTTTTTTATTCTCTGTTTTATTTAAAAATAAAAAAAAAAGATACTATCTGTTCTGTGATTTTTATTTTATCACCTGTTGAAAAAAACATGTATGTGACGTTTATTGTTATCATATGCGATTTAATTTAAACATGTTTATTAAGATGTATAATGTATATATATAGAGATACATGAATATGTATGCTTTTTTAGATACATACAACTAAATATTATTAAAATGGATATAACATTTACTATTATTGTATATGAAGATTTTCAATCAGTTGTTGTTGATATATTGTCACATATTCATTTTTGTATCGATTTAATTACTTATTCCATCATCATATCATATCGTCATCATATCGCTAGTATATTTTATATATATGAATCAAATTATATATGTATCTACAAATTTGTGTATACCAACTCTGTGTGTTATTATGATTGGTATGTATTTTATTATTGCGTGAATGTTTCTGCAGTTCTTTTGGCATTGTTATTAATACATATATACTATATTGACTAATACATTAATTTCGCTAGACGAAGTACAATATTTATTTTTTTTTTTAATATTACTACTCTGATCAAAAATAATTTGAACTAGCGCAACAGATCGAACATTAACAAAGTATGTATGTTTTTCAAATATATGTCAACTATCAACACAGGATCGTAAATCAGATAAAGATGATTATCCGCATACTTGTCGTTCATCAACGGCGAAAATAGAAGCTAATGTAGAAAAATGAAATCGATAATTAGGGGAGATATTCGATAATATTGAAATATCAAAGTAGAAATGATTTGTGGAAAAACATCTAATGGATTTTGTATCAACTCAACTCGCTGTTTTGATTATTTGTGAATTTTGTAATAGTAATTTTTGGTAAAAAAGAATTTTTAACAAATCCCATTCAAAAATCTTGTCTCCATATTTGATTTCGTGCCAAGCGTTTTAATTTTTGTTCTATCGATTAAAGGAACCATACTTGGAACTAAACGTTTTGGTAATACCAAAAAACATTTTTTTAAACAATTGAAATAAAATATTTTCATAGAAAATTTACTCGTATGTATTATTTATTTATTTATTTTCAAATTTTATTATAAATTTTATGATAGTAGTTGAATTTTTTATTTAAAAGATGGAAATATTTCCTGCACTTAGACCACAGTAGATCCATTGTAGGGTAAACTGTTGCCTGTTGAAGACATTGTTAATCTCTGAATAGAGTCCAACACCATACTTTCAAAGATATTCGATTTCAGATTTCGTAAAAGATAATTCAGTTGAATAATTTTCAGTCATTTCTTTTGATATATTTTCAATTTATTCAATAGTTGAAAGTTAAATCCTATATATGAGGATTTAATTGTATAGTATAAACATAAAAACATATATAGTACCAATGGTACCATTAATCTTATCGTATTCTATAAAATGTATTAAATATCTTAAAATATCTTAATAATATTAATAATATATATTTAAATAAAGAAGAGATTATATATTAACTTATTTGTATCCTAAAATAAATACTAACTATGTTAAAATGTATATATGCGTGTGTGATGACGTACTAATTTCTTTATTTCTGTTACTTAATTTATGCAAAATATTGGATTATGAATATTTTATTAATAATAAAACATAAGCACAGAAAGAAAATAAAATATTGTACTGAATTTTTGTGAAGAGTTGCTACGGCATACATTCTTAAATAACAATGATATATTTTTCGATGATGTATCAACTTAAATTGACATTTATTTATATTTATATTAATACGTTTTTTCCCCTATGACTCATTATATGCTGTATAACTCGGTCCGACTTTATTATAAACCTTTTTTGAAAAATAACAAATAAGTGTATAAGTGTATGATGCAGTATCTTTTTGTATGGATTTGTAATATTGTTATATATAGGTATTTTTTTTAACAATTTTGGTTAACAATTTACTCATGTAAAAATTATTTAGAGTATTGAGATGTGTTTAGATTTTAACCTTAAAAATATATCCCGTGGCATTATTATAATGTTAACAGACACACTTTTTGTTGGTCTTTTCGCCATTTCTTCAATATTTTATAATCAAACAAAAAACGTTTTTTTTTTTGAATATTGAATAAACTCAAATTATATGATAAATTTCATACTACTCTAAAATTATATAGGTCACTTATTTATTTGTATTTTATAATATTAAAACATTAATATTTCAATTTATGGATAAATAATTTATTTATCATAAATAAAAACAAATAATAATACAAACAAAATTATTATTTTATGTTTTATTCCCTTATGGGAAATAGGGATATGCATAATTGTAAGTTGAAGCGCCATTACATTGAGTGCCTCCTAACAATTCGTTAATTGGTAATGCTTGTATTCTGAAATTTACTTCATTTGGATTTTTGGTTCTCCTCATAATTTTCTATTTTAAAATAGAAAACATATATTTTAGTATAAATTAACTTTGTTCCTAACTAAATATAATAAAAAATTTTAATAAAATAAAATTTTAATTTATAAATAATGATTTCATCATAATATTATGTTAAAATTAAATATTTAAATGGTATGGTATTTATTATAACAATTAAATTTATATCAAATTACCTGAAATCTGCATGTAAGCACCCATAATTCTTCTTGATTATATCTATTTTTAATAACTTTTAAACCACTAGAAAATTGTAACGTTTGATAATTATATGAAACTATTTTCATATTTTGTTTACAATAGGGTAATCTTGAGTCCCAGCATGAAACAGCAGTCGGTGATGTTAATCCTTGAAATAAATTTCCATAGCAATCCATTGCTTGAGCAGAACTTTGTGTTTCTCGTATACCAATTTGCTTTGAAATTAAACAAGAATTTATGTAAATATATGTTTTACCATAATTACAGAATATATCTTTTTTCTATGATTATTATATATTAAAAAAATAATGATAAATTATACAATGCCATAGTAAACGCTTGTACGTAAGATAACTATACTAAAATGGAATTTCTTTTTTAATGGACCTGGTATGTTACCATGAGAATTTAATTTTTGAAAATAATATGTAAAATATATTTTTAAGTTAATTAATTGAATAATAATTGTTTAGAATAATTATTTCATGAAGTGAAACGGTAAACCATTATGCAATAGACTTAATTGTTTCTTATAACCTATATAATATAATGATATTTTAATGATAAATATACGATTTTAAAATAATAATTTTAACAAATTTATGACTCAACACATTATTAATGTACATTTTTTTTGTATAACTTTTCTTTATAAAATAATAATGTTAAATAAAATTTACCACAAAATTATTTGGATAGGCATTCATATTTTTTTCCCATATTGTACAATCATCTAATAATGCTAATTGTACTTTATATTCTGTTACACTTGCTAATGGATGAAAATATAAAACACGATCTCGATATGGTACAACTATAAATTTAGGAAATAAAATGATCTTATATTATATATGCAATTGATCCAAAAAATTATTCATATATATTTACGATTTTTTGGCGATAAAGCTAATCCAAATATACCATCCATTAATTGAAAACTTTCAGCAGCAATTGTAAAATTTGAATATCTGGGTTGGGCTGCAGTGTACGGATGTTGTACTCGCCATGATTTATTTTTATATAAATCAAAAACAATTATACCAAATGTAGTAACATCGGCTATATATACCATTGTATTCATACAACTGTTCATCGGATCTCTTACATCAACAATCTATTGTAAATAAAAGCATAATAATACAAATACATATATAATTTCATATATTGAATGAATATGCATAATTTTGAAAATATATGGCCTGCATCATAATGCACATATATTTAATTATGAAGTTTAAAATTTATACCGGCGTAATAAATAATGAAACACCTGGTTTATATTGAGTCATCGGAAATATATATCTATGTAAAAACCTATCATTAACTAAATCAAATACTAAAAGTTGTGGAGGACATATTTGTCTATTTTGAAAAACACCTGTATCTAATATCCAAAGGCGATGACATTCATCAATCTATACACGGATATATATATTTTGACAATTATAATAGTTATATAGATTTAAATAAAATATAATGGAATATAAATTTTTCCTACAGCAATACGAAATACAGAAATAATTCCACTACAATCATTTCTATTATGCCAATAATAATCTGGATAGGCATTTACTATAGGATTACCATTCTTATAAAATCCAGTTACAATACCCAATGTAAATGGAATTCCGTTTGCGATTCTCGGAATTGTAATAAATACACGTGATGGTCCAACACCTAAAAACACAGAATTATTAATTTATTATTATTCAAATAAAATTGCAATAAAAACGATAAAAACGAAAAACAAACTTCTGTAGTCAACATCAACATCAATAGGAACACCATTACCACGAATATAAGTTCCTCTACTAATTGCACTTTGTTCTTCAGCAGCTGATGGAAAACCGTATTCTAAATCCTTCCATTCATAGATTGATAACAAAGATTTTTGTGCATATATTTTTTGATTACTAATATAACAGCAATACAGCGCAATAATAAATAATATTTTCATTTTGAAATCTATTTTACACAAATTTAAAAATCATATTAAATAAAAATATCTCACTTAATATAAAAAAAAAACGTAAAAATTTTATTTGGTATATATAAGAATTGTATGTAACATTAATTAAATTTCATTCCAACTCACTTCAAAAATAATACAATATATTTATTGATGAATTTTATTTTTACTTATTTTAATTCATGCACGCACTTTCAGTCTATTACTGTATATAACAATGATTGTGTGAATATTTTTTGAAGAAGCTAATCTTTATGAAATTTTCATCTCTATGAATATATCATTATTTATTTATTTATTTTTGTATTTTACACATACATGACGAATTAAAAACTAATACGTATGGTAGTTATGCAAATGCAGAAATATTTTAATAGACATTTTGGCATTTTACACATGTTTATTATAATATAGTGCAATATATGGTAGTTTTGAATCAATATGTGTTAATTGATTTAGTTGTTTTGATAAAATATTAAAGCATTTAAGACAATTAAAAATTGCAGAATTTTACATATTATACATTTTATAAAAACTATATATATTCAATATATTCAAAAATAGGTGTATAAGTAGAAACATAGCGTTATATTGGTCAAATACATCTTTATTAAAAACATACTTGTTACAAATGTTAATAATCAAAAAATTCACCATTACTACCTATGGTTCTTTAAGTCAGTCAAAGAAAACTGCATCTATCTTAACTAACAGTAGTCGGTAGGAGCCAAGTAACACGCCGCATGCGGTAGAGCTTCCGCATCCCAAGAAGAAGATCATTTCTCAGATTCTACTTTTTATTTCCAGTAATAATTTTGTGCAAAAAACTTTTTTTTTTAAGCTAGAAAGCCAATTCAAATAAATGTCCACTCTGCGATTGTTGTTCTCTACGGTTAACCCATGAGGATCCTATTTTCCTTCCTTGTGGATCTTTTCCCATTGCATGAAATGGATTTGAAATTACTATTTGAGTAACTCCTAACTATTTTCCAAGTTCTTGTTTAATTTGAGTTTGGTTTTCATCAAGTAAAGCTTGAAACTGTTTTTTCAGAACCAGAACGCGGATCGTCTTTAAGGCTAAAATTTCCACCACGAAATTTTGTAAATGACTTTCTAACAATTGAAGCACAAACAGAGTTATCTTCCCAAGCAGAATTAATCATTTCCGTAGTTTCAGCAGCATTTTTCCCTGTTTAAAACCGATTAACATTGAGACTCTTAAATTTTGCTTTGAAACATCCATCTCTTAAAAGTTTAATACAAAGTAAACAATAGCTTGTAAATTACTGAAACTTATATCATATAAACAACAATGGCTAAGCCATATATGCCAGATGAATTGGATACATTTTAGTACGTCTTTTGTTACAATCAACATCAGTGCTATGTTTTCATTTATACACCTGTTATATTAATTTTAACCATTATATTATTAATTTTAGTAATCTGATGAATATATTTTAATGAATTACTTAAAATTTAAATTGGTATCCAATAATTGTTACATATGATATATTATATCTATATATACTGTCAATCAATATATAAAATTTATCTCAACAAGAAGAAGGTTGATTAAATATTTGTGAAGCTGAAAGAAAGTATATGTATATTTTTTTTATCAGTATAATATATCATATGACTATATAAAATAAACATTATAAAATTTGTATAATAAAAAAATAATTATATGTATACAGTAGATTCTTTCCTAATTAACGACAAAATTTATATAGCGTTGTATTGATTACTTGTATTTGATTGAATCTGCTGAATTTTTTTATTTGAAATAATTTCCATCTGATAATATCATCATTTACCAATTTACAGAAAGCTTATGATTTCCATCGGAAAAGACAGTTGGTGAGTACTTTTCGATGCGATATATTTTGTCATTTTTTAACTTCTTCTTGAGCTTGTTTCTCAATAAGGGAATGTGACATCGATAGAAACAAGTTATAATCTGATGATTAAATGTCAATATGGCGGTTAGCGTATAACACTCTCCTAAAGTCATTTGTTTCAACCAGTGTTTAGTTAAGTAAGACCATGAAATAAATTTGCTTTTTCATTTCCATTTCCACCTTATTTCAGAAACACAAGATAAATCCATTATGCTCACACGAAATAGTTACGCTACATTTTTTAGTGATTATTATGATATTTTATTTGGGTTGCGATACGGTTATGATTTTTTTGCTTTCAGAATTATCGCAGTCGTATAATGAATTAATTTTTCATCATCGAAGTTATAATTCAGTGCAACAAATTTTTTTTTTTTTTAAACTACTGTATCCTACACCTTTGACATTGGATAAATCAGAATTATTATTCACCGTTTATTCATATAAGAGATAGGTATAAATATTAAATTTCTAATTTTATTTAAAATATACGCGTCGTATGTTTTAACTGAATAAAGTTTAATTAATTTATATAAATAAAATTGAAATGCGTGTAGATTTAAATATAAAAAAAAAATAACAAATTACTTAGATGTACTTTCTTTGTAAATAAAAACAAAAAAAAACGGATGTAGGTGATAGTAGGGTAGCTATTCGAAGCACAACTTATAGCATAATATTTTTCAAGTAACACATCAACTCTTTCTTCCATAATAACTCGGAATTGCCATGTAAATCATAGAACACGTAGCACCACCTTTTAGTTTTTTTTGTGATTATATTCTGTGAACGTTCCTCAACAAAATTTCATGACATTAAGTAAAAACGAAAACACAAAACATAAAGTTACAGCTGTTTTTGTGCGTCGGTTGTGAAATGGATATAAACACAAAAAATCAACATTAAATTTTGTTTTAAAATTGGTAAAAATTTTACTAAACGTATGATTTGCTTAAAATTGCGTAAGGTGATAATTATGTGTTAGAAGCACAAGTTTTTGAATGGCATAAATGATTCACAGTAAAAGTCCCTATCACAATACAACACCGCATACATGTATAAGTTGTCCATATATAACTACAACAAAATCTTTTTTCCACATACATAATCTCTTTTTTATAAAAAACACAGATTTGTCTAAAATTCTATAAAATATTCTTTTTCCATAAAAATTAGATTAGATCTTTATATTTCCTCTCACACGTTCCGAACAGCCTCACACTTCTCTATATACATCATTATTATTCAATATACATACATGCCAGGTATTACATATATGATATATTTTGGTAATTTTTATTCTTATATTTGCTATTAATTGTAAATAAAAAATTTAACAATATAATTTATTTATACGAAATATTTATTAAAAATTTTATTTATTTACATTAAATACGGTAGAAAATGGTTATATTACTGACAATAATTATATTTTTAGCAATTTAAAGGCGTACTGAAAATAAAAATTCATTTGTATTTATACTTACATAGCTTTATTTATTATGTAATAGTGTACATGAATTATTTTTTTAACTGAATAAATAAATGTGTGCTAAATTTAATTTATTTTCAAATATTTCCTATATGCATAAAAGAAAATAGATAACAGACTTATTAATTATAGGTAAATAAGCATTTTATACATCATAATAGAGTTAGTATTTGTTTATTGTCAGCCGCCGAGCAGCACGTGTTTTATCTCATGATAAAAGAAATTATTGTAGATTGGATAAAATAACTTATTTTATTTCGCAATTTAAAATGTCGTTCAATAATGCGAATTCATTACACTTTTGTTCTCCAAATTAAATCGATCAAAGTAAAAGTACAGTGCAGAATAAAACTAATACGTTTTATTTTTAATTTCTATATTTAGTTATGAACCAAAAAACTTTCTTGATTCTTACAACTTCAACAAAGTCAAAGACAAAATCACGCACCGAATCAGTACTTATATTGTAGTTAATTCTTATACATATTTATATATTAATAAATATTATTATAAATAATGTGGAAAAATATGTTATCATAGATCTACAAAAACCCTCACAAACCATAAAAATGTTACATGAAAATAAAGTAATTATATATATTAATTTAATTTATGTTTCAAAAACCTATAATATACTCGTAACTTTAATTAATATAACAACTTTTAAATTTACTATATAATTTAATCTGGATAAATAATATTTGATGTTACATTATCTTGTAGTTTACATTTTTTTTGACCATCTAAAATATCACTTATTTTAGCTTTTTGAATTCTAAAATTAACTTCGGATGTTGACATTGAACCAGTCATCGCACGCTATTTAAAAAATTATATAGATAATTAATTATTGAATTATATATTATTTCAATCATCAAAAATATATATTATGTGAAAAAATTATAATTACTTGAAATCTACAACTAACAGTGAACATACATTCCTCGCCATTAGCATCCTTTAAAATTTTCAATGAACTAACAAATTGTAATGTTTCATCATTTTGTAAAACAACACGTATATTATCTCTATTATAATTTGTGCTAGAATCCCAACATGCAACTCCAATTGGATTGGTTATACCAAAAAATAAATTACCATTTTGATCCATGCATTGAATGGTTGCATGTGTTCCACGTGTACCAATCGACTATAAAATTAAATTAAATTTTAATTAATGGAATTTATTATCATTAATAACTGTACATATAAATTATTCTGTAATCTTCAAATTAAACATTAAACAGAGAAATTTTCGGAACTTATGCATTTTCAAATTCAAATCATTCACTTTATTTTATTCCATTTAATTTTGTGTAATTTATTCAGATTAGGTAAAATAATATTCCCATTATAATAGAGACAGGGTTATCCAAAAAGAGCTATATATTTTTCAATGATTTTGCCTTGACATAATTTTACAGAATAAAATGTCATGTAGTGAAATCACAAGATTATTATGGTGATCAATTAACTGTCCTTTATGTATATATAAATTTATTATCGAGAAATGATCAAATCGTTGTATTTTGTTTTCTGAAAATCGATAATTATGAAACCACTATTCGTCGAAGGAATTGAAGTCATGCAAATTTCAATACAAATAATTATTAAAATCATTGAATGGATCTGGATGCAATGGACTTTTATTAATCTCATGTGAATTCATTTCACTACAAATATTAGCAATTTTTCTTGTTGACTTAGCCATTTTATGACTAAACCTAATTTTTCGATTTTGACTGATATCAAACTATAATCAAGATATATAAAATATTAAACATTGCAATAGTTCCCAATTGACGGTTCGACACATTTGTTGAATAATATTATCTAAAGTAATACAATATCTATTTTAAGTGACATATATATAGTTATAATATAATACAATACCTTAAATTGTGATGGTTCACTTTCAGGATTATTTAACCATATAGTAGAATTATCAACCAAATCTAATGGAACTCGATTTTCTGTAATGGCTGCTAAAGCGTGGAAATATAAATACCGTCGCCCAGGTGATGCTAAATTGATTATATTTGAAATAAATATGATTAAATCGAAAAAAATAAACAAAAATTTTACTTTTCTAATTTTACGCAACTACGTACAAGTTTTACATATTTTAAATTTAAAAAATTTAAACCTTACTTTGTGGTGTAATAGCTAATCCAAATATACCATCCATCAAATCAAATGATTCACCAGCGATAGTATGTGTTCCAAAATTAGGAAATGGAAAAACTAATTTATTGTGTATTCTCCATGATATATTTTCTTGATAATCATAAACTAAAATACCGAATCCATTCACATCGGCAATGTATACTCTAACATTGGTACACGAATCATCGCGTATATCAACTGCCTGAATATATATATATACATAAAATTTAGATATAAAACGAGCGGTATATTATTATTATCCTATAAATATCATATTGAAATTTAGATATCAAATAATTTAAATTACCGGTGAAATAAATAATGACATCCGAGGAAAATACTGTGACAGCGGAAATTCATATTTATGAACTAACTCATCTGTATTTATGTCAAATACATATAAATGTGGTGGACAAATTTGATCGGCACCATTACGACCTGAATCCAATATCCACATACGATTGCATTTATCAATCTAGAAATTTATTTAGGCATATTCAAAATTAATAAAAATAATTGTTGGTTATTGTAGTAGTTTTTACTTACATCAACTCTAAATATTGATATGAAACTATTACCGCATGTTTGACTAGTATGAAATTCCCAATTAGGATATGGTTTTAGTAGTGGACCGCCAGGTCCTTTTTTATCAGAAACTGTAGCTAATGATGCTGGTATGCCAGTTGTAAATTTTGGTATTGTTACGAAAATACGTCCTTAAATAAATTGAAATGTTGAAAAATATATGGGTAATATATATAATATATAAAATATATATTAGAGCAATTAATTTACCCTTGCTATCTAAATGTACATCAATAAGTACACCAGCTCCACGTACATAATTACCATTTTCTATGCTTGCAGCTTCTTCTGCTAAACTATCATATTCGAATTCTAATGCTTTCCATTGATGCAACAATCGTAAATTTGTACAATTAACGATAAATATAGTTGATGTAATAATCCATAAATTAAATAGTATTATTTTTGCCATTTAATAACTATTTTTGATATATTAATTTAATTATTAAATAGACATTTATTTTTTAATTTAATCAAATAAATATAGAATATATATTGTAACTGTATGTATGGTATTTATTGTATATTAGGTACATGAAGGTGTTGCTGTATTTTTCTGAATATATACCATAATATAATAATTAGCATAATTTATACTTACATATAATTCTACCCTACATAAATAAATTGGATTCAAAAACTTGATTTGTGTCGAATTTATATTAATAAATAAATCATTACTAATTACAGTAATATTTGTTTTGAATTTATTATGAATAAAAAATAAATCAATAAAAGTATAGATATGTAAAGTTATTTCGTATAAAAAAATAAAATGATTAATAATTGTGTATAGGCAAATATTTTTTTGATAGGAAATAAAAAAACCGAATACACATACATATTTAAAAATACAAGACATAATTTACTTGAATAATAAACTTATAAAAATAGTAACATCTATTTAAAGACAAAAAAATTTATTGCTGATATTATGTCCAGTAATATATATAGATATAGAAATATATGTATAATGTCAATGTCAATTGATATAATATCAATATAAATTTAAATATTAACTATAAATATCTAATATTATAGATTCTACTCACAAGCAAATGTCGCATATTTACATTTATATTATACATTCAAAAATCAAAACAGAATTTAGCATCAATTATTTTCGTATAAATTGTAGCAAAATTTTAAAGACCAAGAAATTAATTATAATAAATTCTTCTGTTAATTATAAAAATAAAATGAAATTCTCACCTGCATGTAAATAATATGATTGTGTATGCGAGAGGTTCGCTAATAGAGGTAAAATTCTTTGAGATGATGGTATTTATTACCATCAAAATTAATATTATTTTTTACATCGAGCATTCTTTAAATCAATTTCAAAAATGTTGTTTCGGAACTGTGAATATTATTCGTAAAACGTTTGAACGAAGTAATTCGGAAAAGAGACCGCATTTAACAAAGACAGAAGTCCTTTTTCATTGCGATAATTTAGTACTTCAAAAATCAGTAATTGAGAAGTCCAAATTAATCGAATAACAGTACATTATGAATTGCTTTTTATCGTGTTCCTCAGATTTGGAACCTAATTAATTTTTGTTCATTTCTAACATGAAAAAAGTGTATAGCTGTAAAGAGATTTGTATCAAATTCAGAAGTTATCAACGCAATATACATCCTTGATTGTTCCGAATGTATATTAAAAGATAGTAACATAATTAGCAATTACATTCCATCCTGCAAACGTATATGCATTTAAAATTAATTTCTATAATATGAAAATTTTCGTGAAATATAATATAAAAATATTGTACATTTTTCATTAATATTTAATTGTTGCGAATTAATTTTTTTTAAGATATACTTACGTTCTATTAATTAAAATGTGTATCTGAATATTGTTATGAACAAATCAAGATTTATTTATGAAGAAAAAAAAAAGGAAAATTCTAATATTTAAAAATGATTTTTGTGTCCGATTCATCAGAACTTAAATATTTCAATATTTATAGAAATAACGACAGTTTATTGACATGTTATATTGTTGAACAAAAAAAAAACGAAACAAATGATCGTCAAAACACGTTTTTATACAACAGCGTGAATGAAATGCGATTCAATTTAAAGGAAATTATTTGGCTGATCTGATTTGCAATAAAAAAAAAATCAATCGATGTACCAATTAAAATTAAATTTACATATCAGATCATATACCTATTAAATAACAATTATAAATAAATTTTACACGCTATACGCTTTTTTAAAAATTTAGTGCGTATATAAATATTATATAATTGCGGCTCCATTGCGATTGTGAATAATCTCATTATAGAAAATGTAGCCACCGAATAAATATATTATTATTATATAATAATATATTATAATCATCAATTTTCAATGAAGGGAACTTAATTTTATTTTAATTTTACAAGTCATTGCTATTGCAATTATTAATTATATTCTATTTCGCGTATTTATGCTTCATTGAATATACACCTAATAATAATAATAATAATAATTATGTTAAAAAAAATACATATAATTATTTATTTTGTTCTTTTTTTTTTTTATAGATGATCGGCATGTGAAAGTATCACCAATAATAGGATTAAATGACAATCGTGAGTTGTGTTAAATGATAAATAAACGACAGGACTCGGAAAAGTATTCCTTAATCCGGAATAATTTGTTCGTTGAAAATAAGGCGACCAAGCCGAAATTGCATATTCAAGTTTTTTTTCTTGTATGAGGTTATATACGCGTTCAATATATGTCTTGGGATACTTTTGGTTACCGCGTCCTTAATGTATTTCCATAAAAGATTTTAATATGTAGGATGGTTGGATTATTTGTGATAATACTATTTAATAAATAATAATGTGGTAATTATAAATTTGAATATTAGTTAAGGTGCGGCTTTGTAATAAAAAAAAAAGAAACTAACAAAATATTTATTATTTTGTTTTTATTTTCAACACCTGCTTGTTTTATTTATTCTTGATTAAAGATGGTAAATTCTTAATTTATATATAGGGTTAGGTTGGGTGTTATAATCTGGCTGGGTTTACACAGTACATAATTTTTTTGAAAAATTGTCTGTTGGGTGTTATGACAAATCTTCAATTCCACTGGCGAAAATGTTTTGTTAACTTCCCCATCCCTAAGTCGTATTTGTGAACAAACAAAAAAAAACCAAATAAAAATAAAATAAAATTGAAACAGCTTCGAAAAAATTAAATTAAAATGAAATTTACATTATTTGAAGGAGTACCAAAATATTTAAAAAAAAAAAAGAAAAATAATATTGTTTCATTTTTTTTATAAAATAAAAACATAATTCTTTAATTATTTCGAATATTTCCTGTTTCCTTATCTTAAATTTTATTTTTAAATAATTTAAAATAACATTTATGTCATAACACCTAGAAGAAATAATTTCATTTTCAATAATACCATGTTGTTTGACTGACTTAAAACCCAAAATGTCCATTTCTCGTCATATCACCCAAACTTACCCTATTATTGTATTGACTTCAAGGTCACCAATAAGATTTTTGATGTTATATTTAGTATTACATATATCGCATATATATAACAAGTTCTTTTTATTAATTATAATTTGCTGCGTCACTTAACTACATAAATATTATTGTATCAACAAAATACAACAATTAATATATACGCACATTTAAATAGTAAATACAATTTTTGTTATAATATTATAATTGATTGGTAATAAAACGTATTCAATTTAAATAATAATAATTAATAAAACTATACAATAAAAGCCAATATTTTATAATTATTATTATTATTATTATTATTATTATTTTAATATTATTATATTATTATTACCGATTAATTCAATTTCCGGTAATCACTAACACATTTTGTTATCCACAAAATCTTATAACAAAAATTATTTTTTATTGTTTTACAAAAAATTAATAATTTTTTAAAAATAAACTTTAAATTTTTGTAAAATAAAAACTATAGCTCATAGCAAAATTTATCACCATTTCTATTTATTTACTATTTTTTTTTTCAATTAATCAGTTAACAAAATATTGATGCTTTTTTTTTATAATTTAAATTCGCATAATAATTTTTATACAAATAAACTCGACACAGATTTGACCCTGTCTGAATGATAGCAATATAACTGAATCAAATTTTACAGATTCAAATATACTAAGTTTAAAATGTTATATTATATATATATGTGTGTGTTTAGCACGATGCTAGAAATTTTTGGGAATGAATACGATGATTTTTTTTTTTTGCTCATAAAAAAAAAATACATTAAATTCGTAAATGTGAACACCAAAAATCAGATATATTGAAACTTATATGTGTTTGTATTTATATTTTATTTGGTTGTTATACTTTTTCTAACCCATCAAATAATGATGGTTGCCGGGGTAAATATATACACTAAACTGTCTTTAAATGAAATAGATATTGAACACAAATTAATCATATTGTCAATATAGGTACATATTAAATTAATATCTATTGGAAAAATAAAATATAAACGTAATGTGACGGTTTTACAGAATAAGTTCTATTAAAATTTATAAAAATAAATATAGCCGCAGCATCAGATTTGTTCTATCATGTAAATCTAAGGGTTAACAGTAGTTTGTAAATATTTAAATCGGAAAAACTTATCGCGTCACTTTAACTAAATATTGTAAGTCTAATGTTAATGCGATACAATACTTTTTTGATTTTTGAAAATACTCAATATGTATTTATAATTACAATTATCTGTATACATTTCGTACACATCATAGACATTGTTTATTATTATTTAAATATGTATTTTATAATATTATTTTGTGTCCTTGAAATCTAAATTATAATAGTGTGTGATTATTTTGTATACAATATACAAGATTGCATGAATAAAAAGAAAATTATTGGCAAACAATCACACATACAAATTTTTTTGTTTTCTTATCAATTTAGAAATGTATGTAATATTCCCGCGCAAGAGATACTTCGTGTGAAGTGAAGTATATTAAAAATTGATTAACATTATCATTATCAGGAGTAATTTATGGTTTATTTTTATATTTTTCAATACACAATATATTATCATAAAACCGGTTTAAAAACTTATAAGTATACACATAGACATAAATAATGATACACAAATATGTATATTGAAAAGTTACGAAAAACCTGATAGTAATAAGTTGAACGATTTACATTTTCTACGTATTATGTGAAAAAATGAAAAACAAATATTTAAAATGTTATTCTATAATTGAATATGTGCGTTTAATGTCAAATTTTAAATAAATTTTAATTCTAACTTATGTACCACTGGCGAAGCGTGAAAACATATTTTATAATGAATAATTATCTTCTCTTTCAATTACGGGTCATAGCCTTTATAGACTTTCATTTTTGGACAAAAAAGATTTGACCGACTGTATAGAAAAATCAATTATTAAAACTAATTAAAAAAAGATGACAATTTCATAAAAATCGATTTTCCCAATATTTTATTTTTGTGTATACCCACATTGTTTTTGATAATTTAGTCTAATTCCACCTTGGCTATATAAAATAAAATAATAGCAATATTGAAAACTGAATTCTATTTTTCAGTCTTTGCCACTAATATGCACTATTTATTTTTAATAATAATAAACTTAAACGAACTTTTTTATAGGTAATAAAATACAAATTAATTTTTTTTCTATTTAGTATTTAAAAATTTTGCCGAGACTCGTTCAGTAATCAACGTTTATCAAATCTAAAATGTCAAAATATTTAGATATATTATTTAAAACAAGGTTTTTGAATAAATTAGTTTATGATAAAATTTGCTTCAATACGAACTAATATTTTTAAAAACGTTTTCATAACATCAGTAATTCACAAATACATGTTATATATGTTAATATTTACAATGTAAAGTAAATGTATTTGGTGTGCAAGTATAATTCCGTCTCTTGTTTTATTTTTTTTTTTTTGAAAACAAATAGATTTATTAGCTGCAGGTTTTTTTGTCTTTAATAATAGGTATATGCATATGAAATGTCGCAATTATTACACATATGAATTGTATTGAATGTATAAACAATATAAAATAGAACTACATTGCTTTGAAAATATCTATAGTATATAGTGTTCTTTCATTTGAAAAAAACCGATGCAGAAATTTATCGATTGTTCATAAAAGATTGTAGTGAACATGCATTAGGTCTAAAAACTTGTTAACTTGTTGGTTCCGTTACAGCTTTAACTGTGATGACTTCGACCTCAGCAATAAAGATCTTGGAAAACAACAGCCATCATTTGTAGAATGGCAAGGTTTATTGAATCACAATTCTAAAAGAATTGGACTTGGGTCTACCATCAACATCACAATCAGTACACGAAATTCGTAGAAAGAAGACTTTGCTGACTACTTGTTGTTTGCTGTGTATTATGAATAACTAAAATCTATCTGAAACGGTTACTGGTGATCACAACCAAAAGCAATTGATTAATTTGAGCAGAGCAGAGCATCAAAGAAAAAACAATCAAAATATGCCAATGTGATATTGCCCCATGACAATGCTCGACCGCATTTTGCAAAAGCAGTACAAATGAAAACAATTGGACTGGTAAACCCTATCCACACCAATTATCAGTTATCAATAATAGTAACAATTTATTAAATTTATTTAATAAAACGATGCGTATAGAATTATTTAACATATACGTATTTTATTTTGAAAATTACATACATGTACCTGTTGTATGCCAAAAACAAAGCAATTATGCAAATAATGCGTCTCAGATATATGGTTATTTTTGATTATATATCATACAATTAACCTTGATCCATTTTCCAATATAAATTTGTATTTATATTGCTTTCAATGTAATATTTTTTATAATAATATACAATTTAAATTTAAATTCACTATATATTCAAAACCGCAACGCACATATTTAAATTGAAAAACAGCGATTCTCCATAGAAAATAAAAGATACTTGCGTATCAAATAAATTATTTTATATTTTATTATTATTTTTTACAAATAGCTCAATATTCATTTTATTATGTACTGTATGTAAGTGATATAAAAAAGATTCTTTATAACCACACTACCAGCATAAAATTTATATATTAAAATTGAAATAACTTAATTACATATTTAATAGCATCATATATTACATATTTAAAAAAAAAATCATAATTTCGTGATATGTTGATCTTGATATAACATATGTTTAATAACAATATTTAGTTAAAATTGATACAACATTTGTATTTGTTATTTTTTTATATTTTCAATTGTATTAAATATGCCATATGTAATTTATTATTCTTTCATTTGCGATAGAATGTCAATTTATTGTAATATAAACTTATAATGCCTATTATTAGTGCCATATATTTACATATAAGAGTATATCCAATTGTAATTACATATTCATACTGAAATTTTTTACATGGAATAAAATGAATTGATGAGATAATACTATTTGTATTTATAAATAGGATTTTATATATTATTATGTTTTTATGCATACACTTATAAGTACACGAATGGAAAAAAAATGCATAATAATAGAATAAATACAAAAACCCACATTTTCCATTGTTAGTGTATTTTGTATAAAACCTTCATAATCAGCTTATAATAGTTATGATATTATCATTCCGAAATTTCGCACATAATTAATAAAAAAAATGTTTTTTTTGTGGTCCCTTCATTATAGTATTGATATATTCAAGATATATGTATATATTAAAAAAGACTGGTTCGGTTCACTAATGTTTAAACAATATAGTGTTTTTTTAATATTACATACAATACATGTGACAATAGCTATATTACATTTGGTTTTTCGTAACACTAACAATGAATACATATTATTTTTAAATTATAGAGAAATTAGGAATATAATAATAAATCGTTTAAAATTAACATTATTATAACCATACTTACTGTATAGTAAAACACCAGGTATGTCAATGAAAGAAAACTGTTTAATTATTAATTTTAGCAACATACACATACCACACTTTAGCTATCAAATAATGAATTTTTGTAAAATCTTACAAATATTTCTAGTGCAAAAATCAAAGCACAACTATCAAAATAGTTTATAGTTTTTATTATATTTTGGCTTTTACTAATAATATAATAAATTTATAATAATAATATGTTAATTTTCAACTTATATATTTATTATCACTATAAATCTAAATTTAAATATTTATAACATAAAAATACGCACAAAATATAAGAAATAATTTGAAAATATATTATAATGTTTAAATTATTTAAATTACTATATTTATATAACACACTCAATATTTAATAATTAATATAAAATTAATGAAACAATAAAAACATCCACAAGAAGTTTTCCAATAAACTTTTGTGAGTATTTTATATAACAATAAATACATTTATGTTGAGTTAATAATATTAATGTAACCTCATCCTAAAATAACAAATGAACACGCATTTGGTTTATTGTTTATAATAATTGCTAATTTATAATAATATTATTATTATTATTATTATTATTATTACAATCGCACACATTCTATACAATTACAGGTATTCCTTGAGTTATGCGGTAGTTACGTAGTTGCGCATAACATTAATTAATACCACATACGTTTCACTGGGAAATTTAAACAACCTTTCTTTAAATGTTTTTTCAATAAATATCTAAAGAACCGGATGTCATAGAATCATCACATAAAGTATTTATAAAACTTAGAATTATTTAGTTAATTTTTTGATAATGTTTTCCAAATATTATGTCTTGAAACTTTTGAAATAAACTTTTGAACTAAATTTTCCGGCAAATCGATTGTTATGAATTATCATCTTTTTTAATTACGGGCTATAGTTTTAATTTCCTACATATCATGGAAGATATTTTCAGAATCGCTTTACATATTCCAGAAATATGTTAGATGTTCCAAATGCCAATCAATTTTTGCAATTAAAATGAATATTTAATTAAATAAATTTTTTTGTTATTATATCGAAAGCATTTTTATAATATTCAAAAAACTAATAAATTTATTAGCGGGGATTTCTTAACAACAATTTTATGTTATTTCTGTTTAATTTGAACTAAAATGTATATACTAAATGGTGAAATACAAAATTAATTATGTCATATTCAATTGTGGATTCTATATAGTTGATATCAATTATAATTAAATTTATTTAAATATATAAAAATCACATTTTACTATTTATATACTTGTATAAGTATTATATATATAATAATATATAACTTATTTATGAATATATGTTAGTATGCATGTACACAATACTATATGCCTCATTAAAGCATTATTAAATTATACATTTTATATATTATAATTAAAATTAATAGAGTTCAGTGTAGTTCAATGTCATCAAAACTATATGTCATAAATATAATATTGAATTTGATTTATTTTCTTTTTAAATACAAATGTATTATTTTTAGTTTCAGTGGAACACAATCAAGCATATTTTGCTAAGAAATTTAAATAAATAATTTTTATTATTTTTGTTAATGAATGATGAGATGACACAATCAATATGATGCAGTTCAGTTCTATATTTTCAATCAATTGTTGTCTGCCGCATTATTGTGACTCAATCTCTCTTTTATTTATGAAAATAAAATTGATACAATTTTTTTGAATCATTCTATATTTTACACAATTATTTAAATAACAAATATGGCATATTTCGCAAAGTTTCTTGGAACGTTTGGGAACAATGACTTGTTTTTAATTAGTTGGAAAAATTTTATGTTAATTCTGACCATAAGAAATGACAAAACACAAAAAATTTTAAACTACAGGCAAAGATACAATTTCGAAATAATATGGTTGTTCGGAACTCTAAATATTGTCAAAATAATTAAAGACAATAGACTAAGTTGGCTTGTTCACGTCTCACGTATGGAGGTGAACGTGTGTCAAAAAATACTATTCAATGATGTTCCACAAAGAAGAGACATAGTCGGAGTACCTAAGACAAGATGACAAGATGCAGTAAACGGTGATATTAGCATTTCATAAATACGGGGTTTGGAAGACGTTGGCTGCGGTTAGGTCCGTTTATAAAAATATATTGCAGCAGACTAAAACCCCACCTGTGTTTTAGTGCCACACAGTAAGTAATACTCTAAGCAAATTGCTAACAAAAATAACAAAGATTTTGTTGCTAAGAAAGACATACCACGTCCATATTTAACACCTGAACTTTGATTATTAAATTCGATAAACGTGGATAAACCAAAATACACCAGTGGGTAGATTTTTTAATTTATATATTATGCATGCAGTAATATAGTAGAGAGGAATGACATTATGATATAAAATTGTATTTATAAGAAAAAATTGTAATTTTAATTTACAAGAAATGGTAATTTATTTATATATATATAAAAAAAAACATTATTATAATATCAAATAAATATTTTAATACTAAAATGTATATATACACACTAATAATATTAAGTAATATACACAATTCTATATTTATTTAAATTTATAACACATTCACATTCGATTTTATTTATTTTAAATTTATAATTTATGTAATTTTAAAATATGGCATGTTTTTTAGTTTTTTCTTTCTAAATTCACATTAATCTGCTTATATAAAAACGAGTATTTTAATTTAATTAAATTTCGTTGTTTGTTTCTTCAATATTATTATTCAATTAACTAAAATAAATGAAATATAATTTTATATACAATTTTTACTTTGTCCATTTATAGTTAATATACTTTATATTATAATATTATATATATTATATATATAATATTTACAATAATGATCAATCTATTGTATAAAGTTCATTTTTAATATTAAATATAAAATCTCATTCTATTTTTTCTATACATAATAAATATTAGTTACGATTATTTAATGAACAACCGATGTATTAAATGATACACTTTTAACATTTCGTATACCATTAAAATCATTAAAATTATTTTGTAATTTTGAAAAATGATTATAAAGTAATCCGTGATTGTCATTGCCGTCATATTGATTTTGATTATTGTGTTGCGGCGTAGATTCACCAACGTTTAATGACGTAAATGGATTAATATTGGATTTAAAATTATCATAGGGTTGTCGTATACTATTAAAATAGCTATGAGAATATGATATTGGACTTTTTGTTGCTGATGGTGTTGATGGAAATAAGCTATTGGGTTGTGTTGTTCGAAGAAAATTTTGGTGGAATCCATCGAGTGCATGAAAATCATTATTATTATTATTATTGTTGTCCAAATTTCTGTATTGATCTTTATTCGAATGTGTATTTATACTTAAAATTCGAACATTTACATCATTTACGTTTAAATTTTTTAAGAAATATCTATGAAATCTTGACGACAATATAAACGCTGTATCTGGATCTGTTTCTGGTACCATTATATCAGCTGGAAATTGTAATTTTTCTGGATCATGTGCTAATATTCTGTACATTAGAAAAAATATTTTATTATATAATTAATATTAAGTACAATTTGTTACATATTAATTAAAATAAATAATTTACCTTTGCTGATTTGTATGTGGATTCCATTTGGCAACAGCTGTTTCACTAAATGGACTAAAGAATATTGAACCATCAAATGGCGAAACAGCTAAACCAATTCCTTGTGATGATTTTTTTCCAACTAATTTTACGGCTAATTCTTCATTGAATTTTAATGGACCGACACGTAAAGCTGATGTTGATACTGAAAATATTCTACAAACAAATTTTTAATTTAATTAATTATATTGTCTAACTAATATAATGAATATGTGCACAACATCAAATCAGTTTAATTTTATACCTGTCTGTAGCCAATGGTTGATAATAAACAAGTTGTGCTTTTTCATCAAATGCAATACCAACAATGCCATCCATTAAAGTAAATTTCTCTCCTAAAATATTTGATTGAGCAAAATTTGGATCAGGATACATAGAGGGATGTGATAGTCTCCAAGTTAAATCATTTTCACTGTCATACACAACAATAGCTATATACATATATACAATATTGAAAAAAATAAATTAATTAAATTTTCATTTTTTATTATAATATAATATTAGGCGCACTGAATACCGTCACAAAATATTACACAATACACCTAAGTGGTGCTAAATGCTAAACATGCATACACAAATATATCATCATCATAAAATACTGACCTGGTTCAACTGTATCAGTTATATAGACAAATGCATCATTACAATTATTTTCTGGGGATGATGTAGTTTCATCAATAACTAAATTTGTAAATAATGATTCACCTCGAATAACTTCTCGTGGGAAATCAATTCTAAATTTGTATATAATAAAGGTACAAATAAAATGTAAATTTAAATTGATTTCAAAAGAAAATAAATATGTAAAAGTGTTTATGAATTTTGTATTATTCAATTCCATATATATTTATATTTAATATATAGGTACTATATGTTAAATATATAGCATTTGGATGGTAATATTAGTAATGTTTGTTATTATAAAAATAAAAATAAAACAGATTAAGTAACAAAAATGACATGTGCTCTAATTTTTTGCATAATAAATTTACGTAGTAAATTTATATCAATTAATTAATATTTACAATCAAATAAAATTGTATTTAAATTATGAATAATAACTTTACAACATATATCGTATATAATATACATAATTATATAATATTTCAACGTGATCTTGATCTTCGATATATCATATTGTATATACATATAAATATATTTTTTATGACCTTTTTAATAAACGTGTATGTTACATAATGTTTGTAAACAATACGTAATTTGATTTGAGTATATTATAAATTATAATTATCGACATTGGAAATTTTTGGAATTGTTAAATATAAAAATAATAGTATGTACACTGTTACACATATGTGTATTATTAAATATATATTAATAAAAATTCATTCATTAAAAATGATATCATTAATGTAGTAAATGTAATTCAAATTACCTTCTAACAACTTGATTTGTATGTGAATCAAATATCAAAATTTTTGGTGGACACGTCACTTCAAAATCTTCTAATGATCTTGATACACCTACATGCATTTTAGTTAGAGTAGAAAATTTATAATTATTATTATCAATAGGTTTAAAAATGTTTTTTTTTTTGTTTTTTCAATTAATTATATAATTAACAACCTGCATCTAATGCCCAAACTCTGTGGCAAGAATCAATTCGTAAACGATATACTGACACTAAACCAAGATCACTACAATTATATTCATTTTGACCAGCTTCATGGAATGACCAATCAGGATATGCCTGCAATAATAAATATTTTTTTAATTAAATTAAATATAAGTAACGATGTGGAAACATGATTATCTCTATATTGTTTCATCATATTGTTTTGCGCACATCTACAACTCATTTATTCTTGATAAAATTTTGTAATTGTTTATAATTATATATTATTACCTCAAGTATTGGCGAATCACCAATTGTTTTTCTGGATATTGTACTTAATGTTGATGGTACACCAGATAATAATCTGGGTGTTGCAATAAATATTCTATCATAATCAATAGCAATACCTGTTGCTACAATATTTTCCGGTATATTAAATCTTGATGGGAAATTCCATGGAAGATTGTATCGAATAACGTTCCATTGTTTATATGTTTGTAAAGAATAATCATCGGATGAATGCAATTGACATATATTTGGTAATATACTAATTGACAGAATGGTTAAGACAATTATATGAAATGTATACATTTTTGTTTTGTTATCGTTGATCTAAAAAAAAAAAATAATAAAAAATCTTCTGTTAAATATATTTTACATAGGTATAAATATTATTCTTTTTTTATAAAATGATTGACATTGCTATCTCATCTGTAATAATTATTTTCAAAAACATTTTTTTTTTTTTTTTGTAGTTGAATTAAAGTAAAAGTATTGTAAGTTTATTTTCTTCAGCATTAAAATCAAAGCAAATTAAAAATATATAGCAGAGAGTGATGCATCAATAATTTACTATAGCTTGACAACAAATAAATTATAGTTATTTTTAAATGTAATCATCCTCAACATCAATGCAGACATGGTCTAAAGATATTTGAATGGAATGTCATATGAATTGGATTGAATTAACCATATCTATCTGTCTATAGATATATATTTATTTTATGAAATAGTTTTTCTATAATACTATTTACCACTTTTGACTATTTCACTGAAATGATCATAATATCCAATATTAATAATAATAATTATATCTTCCAGAATGAATTTCAAACAATTACAATCGATTTATTATTCAATTTTAATAACAATAGAATTAAAAAAAAAAAATACCATTTTTTAACCATTTATCAATACAGAATGTTGCATTCGATATCTTATGATTTCAAACATATTGGTAAACCTAGCAAATTACTTTCAGTGGTATTTGTAATTAATAGCATAGCAGGTCATATTATTTCATGTGGAACTTATGGCATCTACTAAACATTCATTACAGCCAAGTTGGTGGGAGTATATTACAATTCACCAATTGTACTGTAATTATAATGAAAGATAAATTTTTCCGTAATTATATTATTTTTATATGGTTGTTGAGTGATTAGAGCATACTGACTATAATACATTATTCTTATTCTATCAATAAAGTAACATTTGTTATTTCGAAATCTATAAAATTTATTTGTACAGCAATGAACTTATAACAACTACAGCAATTGAATCAATTTAATTACATACAAATGACATATAAGTGCATATTTATATAACACATGATATAGTTTAATAATTAACTGCGACATATTTTTATGGGCATAAACATTAATATGCAATATAAACATAAAATACGTATATAAGTAAATCAAATATGGGTATACAAAAAGAAAATTGCAATTATTAAATTTTTTTAAATTAAAAAAATATATTATATTAAGTTAAATATTTAATTAGTTGTGAGCATAAAATCAATGTTGTGCAATACAAAAATCAATATAATACGTGATTTAAAATGTAACATAAAATTATTGTTTTGAACTTAATTTATAAAAAGTGTAACAAGTAATTGTAAAACGGAAATTTTTGTCCGGAAATTATTATATAATATGTTATTTTGTAAATGTAATAGATACAATAATTATAATTCACATATGGATGCAATGACTTATATTATCAAAAATAATACAATCACTTCATGCATAATAATTTTTAAATTTTTGCAAAATAATATCCATTTCATATAGTGCGTATGACGGTATTACCCATGTGAGCTGAGGTGAATAAATAAATAAATAAATAAATAAATAACAAAATTTTATGAAACTATGTGCGGGTGAATTTTTGTTTATTGAAATTTTAGTCTTTTTCTTTTTATTTATTGAATATAATTTATTCATGTGCGTAATTTTAAATCTATTAAATTATTATTAATTATATTTACATTAAAGCGTGTTGTATAGTTGGAAAGTACTACATATATATATATAAAATAATAAAAAACATATAATTATTTGAAATTTTATTTTTAATTAATGCAATTTAGAGAAAAATTTATAAATATGTAACCACATGTAAAAGTACAGATAAGTATTTTGTACATGACTTACATATAATTTTTTTTTATAATCATTTATTTAAAAGTAGACATTTTTTTAAATAAAATTAATCACGTATTATCACATACCTCTATATATATTATAAATTAAAATAAACTTGTATACACATATATGGGTTTTATATTACACATGAATTATATAATTATAGATATACATTAAAAACTTAAGTACATAATTTTTAATAAAAAAATTATTCACATTAAAATTTTACTCGTGTAATGAAGATTTAAATTATTATTTTTTAAAATATTTTCGACTATATAAAAATGTAATAATCAAATATATAACATATTTTAAAACAAATATATACGGGCATATATGTAGTTTATCTTATTAAATATAAATATGGAAACTTTTAAAATTTAATTTGTTTTTGCCGTGCCTTCTCATCGCCGAAGACTCATTGAGAAAATTACCCTACTTAAATGTGAAGCATTAAGTAATCGTGCTACAGTCAACAAAAAAATAGAATGTTTTGCAGAGTGACAATTCGTATATGATTTTACACATTATATTATATATTGTTTTCTAGACCAGTGAACCGCTTTCAACTAACAAAATTTATATAAACTATTCGGTTTTATTTATTCTAACATTGAGTGATTTGCAGGTGAGTTGTAATGTGTAATTGTTTTTTTTATATAATATCAAAACACGAATATTTTTGAAAATATAGTATTGGACGCTATTCAAATAAAATAACAATGTTTTCACACAATACTATATAGACTAATAACACTCATATGAAAATAATGCAATTTTATATATAATTTCTATTGTTGCATTTTTTATGTGAAGCCTTCGATCTCGAAATACTGCATTATAATCCCGATATATACATGAGAAATTGTTCGGTATCTATTTTGATACTAAAATTTTTCAGCTCAGTTTCCATTTATTCTTTTATGAATTAAAAAAAAAAGAAATATCTTTCCTTTTTATTATCTATATTCTATATTTTGTTGGAGGCAATTAAAAAATTAACGATGTCCGGTAGTTGTCATACACCAGAATGGAGAACACAATTGCTAGGCATCTATCATAATTGTATTAATGGCAGCGGTAGCTGTGAAGACAAAAAAAAAACGACAGTTTTTGACGATAGAATATTGACATTGAACAAAAAAGATTTTCATCTATATAGTGGGTTGACAAGAAATTAGTAACAAATTAAAATTAAATTGAATGAAAGTAATTGAATACCAAAAATATAAAAAACACTAATAAATAAATTATTAATAAATTTTTAATTAATCAATATTACATACTATAATAAGTTATGTGGTTTTGAGGGTTTCAAAAAAACAATAAAATTGTTTTGCCCTTCGAACCCACCATGGGCGACATACCGGAAATCAACCATTCTATAGATATTTCCATTTAAAAAAAAATTACTATGTCTCGGTTATTTTTTATTTGTTTTTTTATTTTTTCTTTACATTTTTTTTTACATTATGAAATTTAATGATAAGTTGTATCATTTATAAACTTATCATACATTAACAACAAAAAATAATATAAAAACATTATGAAAGATCAGCTAAAAAAATATGTTTTTTATATATAAAAACGGGTAACCTTCGAAGCATGGTAAAAAGGACAAAATTGATTGTTTTTAAATTCATTTTATTTCCTTTCACAAGCAACTACATCTCATTGATACTTCAATTTCATTTAACAACTAACAACGGGTACGTAAAGAAAGAATTATGTATTTGCAATACAGAAGATCAAAGTAAAGACATATCTTTTAATACAAGATAAAGATCAGGTAAGTATATATTACACACAAAAGAGAGATAATACCTTTATAATATTTTATAAGATTCGCTAGTATATAAATGCGCAAAAATGTACATACAATGTAATATTTACTTATACTAAATAGGGTAAAATGCTTCAATGTCGACCGGTGCTAAATGTCGACCAGTTTGTTTTTTTTTTAAGATTACCAAAATATAATATACGCAGCTACAAACCGAAAAGAAGAAAGTAAGATTTAATGATTACAAAAATTCAATTTGTGCAATAAGTTTTAAAATAATAAAATAATTATGGAATTTTGTATTAATTTAATTCTTTAATAATACCATGCGTTAAATGAATGAATATATAATATATTTTATAGTTTTTATACTCTATCTATATCTGCGAGATATAACGATTAAGATTTATAAAATGAGATGAGATATAAATATATATATATATATAAAATTATTTTATCATAAATGTGTAAAAGATATAACCAAAAAATTACTTTCACAATACAAATATTTATTGAATAATGTGAATTATACAATTAAATAATTACTTAGATAATTTAATAATGATGCTGTTTTCGTATTAATTAACATATTTTAATTTATAATTTTTTCTTCATTTTTATTATGCGCGTATAATATATATTATATCAGTAAAATTATATAATTATAGATTTTTTAAATTATTATATAATTTATCGAAATTATTTAATAATAATAATAATAATAATATATGTGTAATTACATGTGTATAATGTAATATTTTATGCATTTTAATTTAATTATGAATAAATGTCTATGTAACAATTTATTGAGATGTGGTGGATGTAGGTTAATTTATTTGTTTACGTTTTTTTTTTTTTGCTATATATAAAGAAAGCATTATATATATAATTATAATAATAAATATATAGAGAAACGCCCCTGTTTTTTAAATTTTGCTGTTTCATTTCATGTTATTAGAGAAACATTTTTTTTTACCATCACAAAGAGTGTAATTTTAAAATTTTTTTTTACCATCTAAACATAATATACGTATAAAACATTCGGAAAAATAATGATATAATTTGAATATATTCATCATCATATGTATAGAGACATACCGAACTTGTTTGCAAAAATAATAAAAGTGTAATTTTATTTTGGATACATTAAAATTTATATTAAATATAGTATATCATATTATTTAAATTTGTAAGTTTTTCAAGACCAACAAGTTTATTATGTAAAATTTCGAAAATAAAACAACTATGAACAAAAACCAGTAAGTAAACAAATATATATAGACTATATAGCGCGTATAGACTGATAAATTTATTATTTATATTTGTATTTTAAATTATACATAAATTATAATATAATTTTGTTATTGCATTTTTTGGTCATTGGTTCGCTTTATTTTTTTAGTACACATACATACAACATGCACGCACGCACAATACCCATATGAATCTAAATGGAAATTTTTTTTTATATAAATTTGATTGAATGTATATACATACAATAAAAAAATTATATGATTTAATTTGTTTAACATTTAATTTACAATATATATAAATATATAACAAATGATTTACATCGATTAGATAGACTTTAGCCTGCAGACTATGACTAAAGTAAAAAAAAAAAAAAAAAAAGCGTAAAACGTGTAACTATGCCAATAGAAAGAAGTGCATAAAAGCATTTTTCATTAGTTGATTTTTAAAATTTTAACATATTGTTATTTATAGCCTTGACAAAATTTGCAGTAACACCGCTGAAACAGACAAATGTATGAATGAAATTGTAATTATATGACGTGATTAATAACTTATTTATACATATAAGATAAATGATCTTTTGTATATGAATTAAATAAGATATTTCAACATACAACATACGAGCATATAATACATGTTTTATTATTACATTAAATTTAAATATATCATTCAAATATATAGGTTTTACATCTTGTTTGATATTTCTATGTATACTATACGCACATGATACTATTGTATTATTGTATTAATATACAATATATAAAAATAATACATACCACATTCAGTTAGTTAATAATGAGTGCCAAAAATAATTTTAATTCAATAAAAAAACGATTTAATTTAATAAATAAATCGTTAAATAATAATAATTTTAATTATTCGAAATATCGATTCACATGTTGTGCATCAAATAACTTATTAAAATTACTAATTGTAATACTGTAAATATTTTCGATCATTGAATTTTCAATATCTTCATGCAAATCGATTTCCTATTATCAACAAATGAAGTTTAGCGAAAATATTCAAATATGGAGCTAAATCGAATGTGAATAAGGCAAATGTTAAAGCAAAAGAATTTGATTTCTAGTTAAATCATAAATCATTGGTAATTGTCACAATACGCCAACTCTCTGACTCTCGATTTTCAAGTACGGTAAAGCAAACGCTTCAATACACACAAACAATTGGTAGCATTAACCGTTAACTTTAGAATCATAAAAACAAATGAGCATTGTTTGGATTTTATAGACTTCATCTGATGAAAATTATTTGAATTTCCCTCATCTTGAATTTCCCATTTAGGATCTGGATATTTTCATGAAAATCGACTTTTTGGAATTATGTTCTTTTTTAATTACGGGAAAATGAAAATTGTTTATAATTTATAATTCTGTAAATAAAAATAGAAATCTGTTAAAACTATGAGCCGTAAATAAAAGAGATAACAAGTCATAAAAGACCATTTTCTGGAATATTTAGTTTAATCAACATGGACAATTTTTTTCATAATTTACTCTACTTTTAGCAAGGTTATAAAAAATATATATTGAAAACTGAATACTATTTCTTAAGCTTCGCGTCATTGATCGCCTTGGATGAGGCCATTCAGCACTTTTACGTTTAGTTTATTGTTCCTATTGGAAAAACCATGTTTCATCACCAGTAAAAGTTATGGTCATTTTCAGAGTTTTTAATGATGTCTTTAGGATGATCAATTCGGCGAAATTTTTGGTTTTAAATCAATTGATGTGGAGAAAACCTAGAATTCATACTTGATACTTTCTTCGGTCATTGTTGTTCATGATCGGCTTGGCCATATTATCATCTACATATTTTCTGTTGTCTTTGGATAGTCATCAAATGACACTCATAAACTTGTGTTTTAGATAAACAATTATATTTTCGGACCACAGTTTGTCAAATATTGAGGAATATGTTAAAATTTTGTATTTATACA
Source organism: Bibio marci (assembly GCA_910594885.2). Lineage (NCBI taxonomy): Eukaryota > Metazoa > Arthropoda > Insecta > Diptera > Bibionidae > Bibio > Bibio marci. The sequence continues at coordinate 13,111,670 of OU343114.1, forward strand.
TTCAGAGCAATAATTTGTGTAACACCACATAATAATATATTATTATATTAAATTACAGTGGGAACAAAGCAATGCAGACAACGCTTTCAGTATATTACATACTTTAAAATTAACATGTTTTGTTGCTGCAGAAATGAGCCGATCACGAACTCTTTATAATATATAATAATATATCATACAATGTACTCTTGATAAATATATTTGCAACATAAACAATACCTGTTGTAATTGTTATTGTAAATGTATTTATGATATAGGACTATAATAAATCAATTATATTTTAACATATACTTTATTTTTATTTATATCCATTAATTATGCAATTTTTAAAATTTTATTTATTGTACAAACAATAAAACTTGTTTTTTATTTCTTATGTGTATATTTAACACAATAATTCTATAAGATAATAAAGTCAATATATACTATTGTGTCCAAAAAATAAGGTGACATTGTAAATATTTTGAAAAATCTTTATTTATTCCTTATTAATTAATTCGCCCCCAACCCACCCCCTCCTACACAATACACTTAATTTTCCTGAATCGAGATAAGATCGAGTCGAAACTGTGTCCCGATGGAATCTTTTGAGCTTGTTGAATATCCAGTAATTACTAGATGCAATATGGGTTGCATTTTTGGATTTAACATTATGCTCTTTTTCAAATAAATTAAGTGTTTTTGGAACCAAACGAGTATTGATGTGTCTGAGCCACAAAACATCATTTGAAATTGTATTCATCAAACTTTATGACATTCCAACAGTATCAGTAAGGTCTCCAATTGTTACCAGACAATTTTCAAGCACCGGATATTTTATTTTCTTTGCCGGTTGTACATCAGTTGACCTCTCCTAAATCCTTCAACGCGTTGGCATTTGTACCATTTGTAAAAAATTTTTTTTCTTCATAGCCTGTTCGCCTAAGACCTTCGGCATCATTTTTAACGAATCTGCGGCAGAAAATTGAATCCGCAAATAGTAATTTAAAAAGCAAATCAGACATTATAAAAAATCGTATTTTTCACGTTGACCAAAAGAACTAGTTTATATTAAATGTGTAAGTATTATAATGAATCTTATTATGATGTGAAATTGCAGAGATGCCACTACTACTAACCTAAATTGAATTCACAATCTCTGCGAAGTTTAAATTAAAATGTCACCTTATTTTTCGTACACAGAAGTATTTATTTACATTTATTTATATAACATAATGCATATAATTATATGCAACATGTAAATTTTCCATAAATATAATATGCATACAAGTTCATGACTTTTTAATAAAGTGTGTGTTGGTTGGTCTATAACTAGTTATAAAAATATAAATAATGAAATTATGTGCATACACTGCACAATATAATACGTACGTTTTAAAATACAAGTATTGATTTACTTTAATTTCATGACTATATAATTTAAAATGTTTGATTTTAATCTTTTTATTTAAACAGTAGCAAAAGAGAAAAAAATATAATGAATTCAAGAAAATAAATCAATTTAACAATTTAAAATATACCAAGTTTAAACTATAATCGGAGTTATTATGGGAAATTTTTTGTTTAACTTTATTTCGTACACACATAATTTATGTTGTCATTTTATATGGCTGGCGGCAGTGTAGTAAAACTAAATAAAATTCATCACTTCTTCCTCATTTCTTGATTGAATTAAATTAAAATTTTAAATTATTGAATCAGTTATCAATTTTATTTATTTGTTATTTTATGCTTACTATTTTACAATTATATGCACAATATATAAATGGTAATATAAAATCCACATAATTGTTAATTGTAACGTAAATATTGTCTATAAGAATCTTTTGAATTGATTTTACTCTGGTAAAAGTATTCTTAGATGATAATTTTATTAGTATTTTAATAGTAATTATTTTAATAGTAATTATTTTACTATTATTGTAGTAAAAAATTTTGACCACCAATAGTAATTATACACATTGTTTTGTTCGGTTTTATCCAATGTAAATAGTAAATTAATTTAAATTGTATAGTATAATTCTTTTTCAATTATTTAACTATATTGAATTTTTAATTTCTGAGAGAGTATATATAGGTTTATTATTATAATATATAACTCCAATAATTCCGAAAATATTAATTACATCTAAAATATATATTCAATAAAATTAAATTAAAAATTAGTTAATTACCTAAATAATATAGTTATATATCAATGTTGTATATTAACTATGTGTTATTGTAGATACATTAATTTTGTATTATAGAGAATGTGGAAGTATATATAAAATATGTACAAAATTGAACCTTGTACTATTTTTTGGTATTTTATTTGTTTATTTTTTTTTCTCTTTTTTTATTGTCTGTTAAACATTATTTGTTCAACAATACACATACACACAATATAAAATATAAAATTCAACTAATTAATGCGTGAAATAATATAATTATTATTACTTGATAAAATTTATTTAAGTCACCCATAATATTTTATGTATACGCATATACTTATTTATACGCAGTTATGCGTATTCTACATAATATATGCAAGATTGTCATAAATCCATATTTCCTGTATATAATTATATACTGGTTCTATATAAATAGTATATAGTAAATAGTATATAGTAATTTATTAAATATTTAATAAATTATTTTAAAACATATATGTATAAGATTTATATATACATATATTGATATATGGTATAACATAATGACATTATGTGCATATACAATTGTCAATGTTTTATGTTTTATATGCAACGGAAATAAACATGAATATATACAAAAGTTTAATATTTTAACATGAATATATATTATTTTAATTAACTAAAAACTTGTTCACATTCATCAGCATTATACTTGTTTTCAACAGTCTACAAATAATTGCAATATAGCGGTGCAACAATAAACACCATTACTATATATTAATTTGTAATTTTATCTATATATATTCTTTTATTTAATGATTAATAGAAGATATAATACAATGCTAATAATTTATTTTTCTGATGATACTGAGTTCATTTTATTAATATAAACTCAATTAAGTTATATCGTATTTTTAGATAAATATACATTTCTATAATTTAAAGATTAATCCGTTTGTCTTATTCAGATAACGATTCCATTATTATTATGCATAAAATTAAATGGAAAAAATAATAAATCCAATAAGAGGAACCAATTAATAAAAATCAATGAATCTGTCAACAATAATGAATTTATATTTCTGTACCAAATAAACATATATAAATTCTTAATATTGTATATACATGTACAATATATACACACACATATAACCAAGGTTTATTTTTACTAATATGTATGAATACACTATATATAGAGCGATAGACTGTGTAATAATAATTATTATTTTAATATAAAATATAATTAAAATGTGTATTATTTTAATTTTTAACTTTCGCTTTTAAGTGGAACACACCATACCAAAAAATAAATATTGATTCATATAAATTTTAATTTAGGTACTTAACTTATATATACTTTTATTATAATAAAATTAAAATATTATATAGCATTTATTGTTAATATATTTCAATAACACACCACGATAATAATAAATAGACTAATAGATCATAATCGTTTATAAATAATATTATTCATTCAGAGATCAGACAATTGGGAATTTATGTAAAATATTTAATAACAATTATTTTGTATATATAGAAATAACCTGCATAAATGTTTAATTGTATAAAGTTAAATATAATTGACAGCATTAAAAGTAACTGTAGGTAGCAAATTTTTTTTTTTTTTTTGTTTTGTTACATATTATTAATGTGTTAATGCAAATATTTATATTTGATCTATTATTTAATGTTTTTATAATATTTCATTTTTAACTAAAAATTTTATTCTTTCATAAATAATTTGTTATAAATCGTAGGAAGTATGATTATGTGCTACCTTGATTAAAAATAACCCGAACTATTGTCACTTGACACAAACGTTTTACAAGTTATCGCAAATCATTTAAATATGAATCACATATAATGGTCGACCATCACCATCAAAGATCGATGGAACAATTAAATCAATATGCTGATGGAAAAATAATCAATTTACAATAAGATAGTTGTTGACATTGAAAAAACATTTAAATAAATTGAAATAGCATTTTGGGTGGTAATACGTAATTGTTTCCAGGAAAAAAAAAAGATTGTGTTAGGTTATGAAACATGGAAGGTTTAATGACAACGAACAAAAGATTATAGTGTTGAAAATTTGCAAATTTCTTCGTGCTAGTAAGACTAAAAATATGTTCACTTTAAACGTAGTTCTTCCACTGTAACACATTGTACTAAATGAATTCCTTATAAAAAAAATTAAAAGTCTCTTTATTGAACATAATTTTGATTGTGTGAGACGTACGAAATATTACTTTTTACAAGAAATTCTTTTATCATTTACAATGAAAGAAATGCATTTAAAATCAATTAATTTAATCAAATAAGATAAACACCAATGAATTGATAGAGAGTGGACCTCATTCGTTATAAATCAATTCCTTGCAAAAAATTGCTTATTAGATTAGATTTTACAAGAGAATAAAATTTTCAAAAGATGTTAAAGTATGAACCAACCCAAATACTGTACAAACATTATTTGCATCACATGAAGATAAATTATACAAGTTTTTTGAATAACTTTTAACTTAAAATTTATTAAAATCGGTTACGTAAAACCCAGTGTCAGTTGTTATGAAGATATACAATATTAAAGTTTATATATTGTAGCAATTTAATTATATTTCTTTATGCATACAAGGTAATGTATACCAAATATTTATAATACAATATTTATAGACTTTGGTATAGATTAATAATAATTTATTAGTGTAATCAATTTATCTATATATGTCACCATACAAATTTAAATTGAAACTAAAATATATATCCAATCGATAATTATTTCAAACATTCTGTATATCTATATATATATGTAAGATACAGATACTATAGGTATATGTGTAAGAGTATATCTAATGATAATAATAATCTCACTATTCAATTGGAATTTATTCAAGGTATATACTTAAAACATATACTATATTTATTTGTCAATTCAATCAATATTTATCATCAGAATGAAAAGTTCCCTGCTGATATCTATATATTCACAAATATGTGTGTAGATTATTAAAAAAATTAATTATATGGGCACGAATTTGAAATTCATTCACATCCCATATTTATTATGTGGATATCTATAATTGTATAATTACACATACAATATATGGTAGTTTAAATAAGTTATAAGAATTGAAATTTTAATGACCATTCGCATAAAAAAAATAGCATATATCTAATGCTAACATATTTATGTATAAATTTGAACCAAAATTTGAACTTTATAATTTTATATAGTATTAGGAATTTCGACAAATTATATATATATATATTGTAATATGCATATCGTGTTAATTAAGTAAGTGTAATTTGTAAATTTTTTATAAATATAATTATACTCTAATACTATAAAATATATATATATCAATTTGCCTTATAGTTCTCATTAAAATATTACGAAATTTAATGCCATACATAGTTTTTTTTTATGTTTTGTATCATTAATTATACATATTAGTTATATATTAGTAAAGAATATGTATAATATATATGTATGAATGATAAATGTTTTTCCGGTGCGAATATTAATTTTATGTTGGAATTATTTCATTTTTGTTCGTTTTTTTTTTATGTGATTATTTGGTAATATGCTATAAAATGTAAATTACTACATATACAAAAGGAATATAAAATATATATTCACATTGTTGTGGCTTTTTATAGAATTGAATAAAAGCAAAAATCAAGTTTATATTGTCTACAATCTACATAATAGACTAGACATAACAATAAAATGTTACTATTTTGATACATATTGTAATATATTATACAGACGAATTCCTACATAGTGAAAACTTTTATAGCGTGTGAAACTCTTCTCCATATAGTATTTTTCAGGCCACCAAGTTTTATGAGCATCAATTAAGAATTGACTAAATGTATGCAAATTGGTTATGTTGGCCTTCAGATGTGGATATTTTAAATGGAGCTTTTTATATTCATTATATAGGTACTCAATTCTTATATTATCAATAATATTACTGAATTTCTAACACATTGGTAATATGGTGACTTGCAATTTCGGTTCTCGAATTTTTGTGTGGGTCAGAGTCAAAAACGCAAAATGAATATCTAAATATATCAACACAATAATACTTCGTCCGTAGTACAGTCTCATACAATGAGCGGTTAAGTAAACTGCTTAGAATAAAAACAGTTTTTTTTAATAAAACAGCTGTATATTGCACCGCTTGTTTATACTGCATTGTGGGCCCTACGCAATAGAATAAAATATATATTGTATCATAACATATAATATGTGTAAAAGCTTTTCCAGAGTGATTTTTTTTTCGAATCCATTGAAAATCCACTATATGGAAGTTCATCTGTACATTGCACAAAATATGAAAAGTTTAATGAAATTCGATATATTATGTGCTTTACAAATTATAATCATCTTTTTATTGGATGGTATTTGGAAAATATTATATGAAATTGCTCTATATTCACTTTTATTGCATATTTCAACATATTTTTAAAGTTTAAACAAATAAATTTTATACAATATAAATTGTAGTTTTATATATCGTAACTAATATTATATTATGTATGTTTATGTAAATAATGAATTTCGAAGCTGAAACAACTGAATCATGTTTTTTTTTTTAATAAGAATTGAACAAAGTTAATTTATATTTATATTTTTCTGATCTACAATATTAATTTCTTAACAATATCTATATCTGATAATTTGATTTATATAATAACATTTATAGAAGTTATACAATTTATAGAGCGGTTTCTTAAGAACATCAAATTGAATTGATTCAAATTATAATTGACTCAAATTTAGTATATATACATTTATTGTTATGCGCTTGTATATTTTAGATACTGTAGAGGCAAAGCCTATACGTTGCATACAACATTTCGATTTCTATAATCAGGAAATGTTTATATATAGGAAATATATAACATATATACCATATATTTAATAATAATATTATTACAATTTTGTTTTGTTGACGACATTTGTCCATGAATAACACCGTGTATATACGTACTTTTTAATTTAACAATAAATGATATTATACACGTGTTAAAATATACAGAGGTGTGTTTATAAATTCTGTAAATTGTGAACCATTTTTATGTATACATGTATAGAATGCAATTTAATAAGACTAAAGAAATTCTTCTATCATCATCTACAGGGGAGACATATCTATGTTTCACGAATATTTTTTTTGTTAGTGAGAATGCTTTTTGTTAAGCAGTAATATTCGATCTTTCGTTGATACATTGAATTGCGAGGCTTCACAATACGAAGTCAGAAGAGTTACAAGAAGCAAGAAATTATCTGAATGCTTCAATAACAACGAAATAAAGGATTTTATGTAGAATATTTATGTGAACATATATGCGTAGTCTTATTGTATACACTTAAAACCATTTATTTAATTTGATATGCTGTCAAAATTTTAATTAGAAAAAATGAATGTATATACCGACTCAGTCAATCTAAAGTTTGTTTATGTATTCTATTGGTGTAGATAAATAGTCTAGAATAATTTTTGTTCGAAGATACATATAACATATATAGTAAAGAAAATATATATATATATATTACTGTGAAAATAATTTGTGTGGTAATTATTTTAATTTATCTATTTTTTCTGTTAAAAGGATTTTTCTATTGAATATTTTTTGTATTTGGTAGTCCATCAGTTTTTTCACCAATACACATATTACGGTTAATAAATGTTGTTAGTTTACTATAAACAGCATGATTTCATATAGTAACATATATTAATATATTATATGCACTTTTACTTTTACCTTAGCAACATATGTTACACAAAGGCACTGTTGGCATTAATTTTTAGTTTTATTGTTTAAGTGCAATAACACATTTGCGATTATTTTAGTTTAGGTACATAATATATAATTTAATGAAATTTTATTAATATATTTTTGTAATGTATGTTATTTTTAATTGCTCGTTTTTTAATAATTTTTAAAATTATCTATAACAAATTGATTTATTCAATGGATTTTTATTAGGTTTTACAATACTCAATATTTTGATTCGACCAATATCCTTTTTGACCAATACTAAAATATATGCAATCTAAACTTCTAGGTATGGCAACAGGTTTGGATAAGTTTTTTTATTTATATTTAATTTATTTAATATTATGTATATTTAGTTAATAAATCAATATATAGAACTACATTTTAAATTATAATTGAACATAATATTAATATTGTATTATCTATAATACAATATATTATACGTATAATTAATTATGTACAAAAGTATTATTATTCTTTTCAATAACATTGAATGTCTGGTAAATATTGGCTGTTAACAAGTTATAAATTTACCGTCTATTATCATTGAGTAAAGTAATATTGAAAGTAAAATATTCTTATAAATATATTTAATATTATATGAAAATAGTGTACAGTTTTTAATATATATGGAAGTTAATAATGTTCAGATTTAGTAAATTCTTAAATATGAAAAAATTTAATAATTTTCTTTCCTCATTTGTACTATGTGGTGGAATCTGCATTCTCGTTTATTTAATGTCGTATTTATTATATTGCGTTCCTTCAATACCAGAATTATCAATGTGCCGCATATTGCACATTGAATAGAATAGAAAACTAAATGATATAATTTGTTTTCCTTATGAAGTGAGCTATTAAAAACTGTTTTTATATTAATAATTATTTTAATATTTTACTCTTATTATATTTACAACTCTATGGTATTATTTATTCCAATATTTTATTATAATTACATAAATTAATATTATTTTACAGCACGCATAAAGTAAATATGTACTCAGTTATAATATAACAAGTTATACTTATGAAATTATTTCCAATATAGAATTAAATTATATTATTGCAATAACTATTATAAATAAATATTATATTTTATTATAAGTTATATATCCACATATTCTAATGGTAAGATATAATAATTGTAAAGTGGGTATAGGGTAAAACATAACTGAACCACTTTGCGAATTGTTAATACACTGTAAAATAATAGTTATATAAAAAAATGTTTGGATATAAATATATAATATTCGGGCCGATAATAACAAATGTATGTGTCGAACTAAATGTATAAACAAGTAATTGTACTATATTTATAAAATAAATATGCATTTGACACAGATGTATTTTTGAATAAGTTCTTTTGTAATTTTATTTTGTAGAAATGCATAATAAATTGTTAATACAATACTGAATTAATAACATTTATCTTTCTTCTTTACTTAAATTCCTTTGAAACACAAATCATATAAAAATAATTGGAATAATTAAATTATAATTGTTTGCCAATTGTTTAATTATTGAATACTGCCAGGCGGTTTAGTAAAATTATTTGTCAACTTTAATGTAATCAATGTTTGGTAAAGTAAAAGTATGATTACACTATTTGTATTCGGTATTAATTTTAATGTACAGAAATTTTTTTCCGCTGAGTATCCATTTGAATAAAAAAAAACGAATATATTTAATGTAATAAATAATGTTAGTTGACATAAATTTCACTAGGAGTAATATGATACAATAAACAAAATGATTATTAAATTTAAACATCTGCCATTTGAAATTAAATTTAATGTTTGTACAAGTATATTTTATATTCAATTCATTAAACTAATTATGAAAATAATCAATAAATTTTATAAAATAATCGACAAATTTATTCACATTGTATCCACATTGCTTTAGTTTAACTTAGTAGGTAAAAATGATTAATGAAACATAGTATGTCCTTTTAAAAATAAATTATTAAAAAACCCACCGAAAATGTTCCGGTTTACACTACTCTATAACTACTTTGGAAATTCTTATTAAATATTCTAATGTCAATTATAGTTGAAATATGCGTATGTGACACAAATAATTATTTATTGATTTTTAAAATTAAATGTAACATTTAACGCATACACAAAATATGAATAAAACTGGTTTTTTGAAAAAAAAACAAACTAAAACATAATTATTACTGATATATGATTCATATCTATAAAGATAAATAATGTAGTATATACACCAAATGTTGCTAATTATATAAATTGAGATTAGACTAAACTTTCATAAATTTTTGAAAGTATATATTTAGTAAATACATATGTTCATTAAATAACTTAAATTATAAATATACTTATGTACGTATATATAATACGATATATCTAGAATCAATTAACTCTTTAATAATATAGCAATGCGAAACTATCGCAAAATCTAAAAATTTATTACTCTTATAATTATTCTATATATAAATTTTACAATAGAAATTTAAATTCTTTAACATATAAATTATAATTATGGATTATTTCAAAATATTAATTTGAAAATAATATAATAGCAGCAATAGACTTTGTTATTTAAAAATGTTAAAACAAAATATTATTATATTATTGCTATTATTGTTTAAATTTTACCGTCATTAAAAATAAATAATTTATATAGAATAATTTTATATTTGCTGATATTTAAAACATTTTTTCAACATATCGAACACAACACTAAAATATTGCTAATATCAAATTTACTCAAAAATTAACAATGTCTATAAGTAATGCGAAACAATTTACCATCTATCATATATCATTTCCCATCTCAAATTAACTATTGTTGAGCCGCAAATTCGTATTTGTACACCTATTATTATTATTTGATAATATTAATAATAATGTTCAATTCATATATTTATAATAAATTATTAATATACAATATTTATTTACCTAAAGAAGATATATAGACTCTTTGTGTGCTATTAATAACGCATTTTAAATTTAATTAATTTTTATTACCTTGTACATATGTATACTATATTTATGTATATACCGATCTATATGTGTTGTTTATATGGTAGTTCTGTGACATGGATATTGACTGATGCAGAACAGCAAGTTGTTTTTTTAAATTTTATTTTTTCTTTCATTTCATTTCTTTAAATGCAAAAAGTAAAGGAGAAAATAATTTTTCGTTAAAGTTATTAAATTTTTATTGTTTTTACATGCACGTAGGTATACATTTGATGTATCAATATTAAAATCAACAATGAAATGAATGTTATAAATTAATGTTAATGTTTATTTACGAAATTCCCTTGAATTTTAAAATTATAAAAATTTGTTTAAATGTCAATTTATATATAACTCAGACTTGAACCGCCTACGCACAATAAAATATATTTAATGACATCGTATATGCATTATTACATTTTTGTGCAATCGGGATCATGAGGTGGACAAATTATTTTCCAAATTTACAAATACATAGGTTTTGTTGGTAAAACCACAAAGACATAAATCTACACCTTCATATAGGTTATTTATTAAAAACCAAACAGAAATATTTTATATTTTTCAAAAATAGTAATATAGTAATAAAAAAATCTTATTATGTTTCTTATATTCCTTAATTGTTTAATAATATGTTTATGTGTTTTTAAAATACATTAGTTTTATATACACATAATTAATTATATAAAATTATAAGTGGATTATAAATAAAATAAAAGTAATTACCAATTATGTGTAATTCTTAAAATTATACCTATATAAAAATTGTTATAAATATGTATAATTGGTAAATATCATTGATTTATAATAAGAACATGTATACGATTGTATTTGTAAGTACATCGTACATGAAAGCCAATCCCATATTATATTGTACAATATAGTAATACACCTATATTGTAATTTTTATGGATTATGATAAATATTGAAACTGAAAATAATTGTTGCAATATTGTAATGTAATATTTAAGGTATCGGTATACCTTTTTTTTTCTTGAAATTATAACGATTATTACATAAAATACTGGTTATATTTATATATAAAATGCAATACAATACCATTTATAATAAAGGTTATAAGACAAATGATACAAAGAGATTAAAATAAATTGTTTATAATAATATAAAATATAATTCTTAACATCATATATATATTATTAAGTAATAATTGTTTTCATTCAATTTTATTAAATTGGGTTTTTATATATTGTATTGTATTACATAGAAAAAATTATAGACTAAACTGTTTATTCAAAATTCCTCTACATGCAGTATAGTGTTATAAAAATATGATAAAATTATATTTTTTATTAGGTGACCTTACTTGAAAAAATTCTGATAATATGGAAAAAAAAAAAATATATAAAAATTAATAATGGGAAAAAAATGTGCTGATTTTATAAAAGATACATGGAGATATGCAAATGAAAAAATTAATTTATTGTCACTGTTAACTAATATTTCTATTTTATTCCCAACCATTTAACTAATAATTTTCAATGTAATGGATTTTAACAAATGTATATTATTGTAATGTATTATGTCAAGTATCAAATCATTTTGGATATATGCAAAAATAAGTTCCGAAGCCACATCTTTTTCATCCATCTTTCAGAAAATTACGGATTCCCTGTTGGAAGAAGTTGTCAACTTTTAAAGCGATGTATTCGTCAAGCCAATTTTTATACTTTCATAAGATGTGTATCGTACGTCTTGAAGGGCTAACTGCATCAATAGGAATAAATAGTAGTCCGAAGGAGTAATGTCTGCCGAATATGTCAAGTGGGATAGAACTATTCGCAGTGATTGTTTCAGAAGTTTTCAGCAATTCATAGTACATAACACCTTTTTGATCCCACCAAATACAGAGCATAACCTTATCAGCATTGGATGTGATAAACCAGCTTTATAATGTAGTACCCTCTGTAACCAAGTTTTTTTACATTTAGGTATTCTAGTAAATCCATTTTACATATCCAGTCACAATTTCATAAGCGATTTTTTTTTAAATGTTTTTAAAGAGGATTTTTTTTATTTTATTTAACATATACCCAATATTAATCCAAATGGATCTTATAATATCAACTAAATATTCATTACAGTTAAGTTGGCAAATTTACTCCGCATGGGAGCATATAACTTGTATTCACTTGTACTGCAATTAACGAAAGATAGATGTTTCCCATTTTACCCATTTTGTTTTGATTGTCCAGACATGTATGAGCACCATTCACAAATTGATCTGCAATTATATTTGTGAAGATGCTATATTTATTCTTTTATAATATCGGAGAATAGCCCCAAGTGTTGTGTGTAGTTTACACATTGTTAATAATTTTGAATTGTGATAATTGCCATATATATTCCAACGCCTTAAGATTGCATAAGCGAACAAGTTTTTCTTAATCGACGTATCGTTGAAATAGTATTACAATATTACATATATAGATTGAAAATATTAATGATATTAAATTACTTGCTAAACCTGAGAAATATTATTCAGTTTTCAATATCGCTGTATACGAGTACATATATTTCTATATTATAAAAGATATAGCCAATTTATTTCATACAAAGCTTCATTGACATCAAACGGAAAATCGGTCATTCATTTTGAATGCGTGAAGCGATTTTAAAAATCTCTTCTATATGCAAAATAAATATAATTTGTAATTCTGTTATCAAAAATCGAAATCCGTTAAATTATGGGCTGAGATTAAAAAAGATGATAATTCATTAAAGTCAATTTACCAGAAAATTTAATATACATGCTTTTTCCATAATCTAGTCCAATCATTATTATTATTATTATATATGTACATATTTGTTGTTGTTATAAAAATTATGTAAATAATGCGAAATACGGAAATCGGTATTATAAAAGTACGAAGATGATGTTGAGAGAAAAAAATTGTTATAAATGAATGATATTTCTATTAAACATATTAATATATAAGTATTAATATATATATTGTGTAATAATATTATCGTAACAATAATAATAATATAATAATAATAATAATAGATGGTGTTTAAAAAGCACACTTATTATATGTACTTTCACGCTTTACTTTACACATTATTTATTATGTTTAATAATAATAATAATAATAGAATCATTCCAATTATAAATTTAGTATATTATGTATTATTTAAAATAAATCAAAGTGAAAATAAAGTCAAGTTCAAATTATATGTTCATTTTTATATATTGTAGATAACTTATAATATATACATGTACAATAGATTTTGTTGAGTTGTTCATATAATAGTCGTATTAGTAAAAAATATATAATGTGTAATATGTAAACATATTATTAATGAAGACATTTAACATTTAATTTGGCATCTAAAATATATAAATGATAGCATATGTAATTTGTTGATAATTTATGTAATATTTATTTATTAGTACGCGTTGTTTTAAATTTTATTTGTTATACATTTTATTATATTATTCATTCTTGTGTACGTTACGTATACATTCTATTATTTTTCACATAATATAATTGAAAATATAATAAAAGATATATTTGAAAGAATACGATCTATAGAAATAATGGACTTTTTCATCAACAGTAATATTTATATAATATACATTACTAACATGTTTGTATAATAAAATTATATAATTTATATACTAAATATGTGTAATTACATATGCTTTTTAATTAATCTTCGAAACAAACACGTTTCATGTTTCATTAATATAAAATAAAACATTTATGTACATATATTTCCAATTTAGTTAATTAGTTGAGCTGTATGAATAATTTTTTGGGTTAATACAAAAAAAAAAAATATTATATAAAATCATATACTACTACTTATTAAGGTTCTAATTATGATAAATGAGTATGTGTTTAGTAAGTATATTGATGTAGATCCAATTAAATTTCCACTTATACGATTAATTACACATAATATTTAATATATAATTAAAATTACAAAAAATATATATAGGCGTAACATGTCTCTTTTGATTTACATGGTTCTAAATTTACAATATGTATACCGAACGACAGTGTCAGTGCCAAAGAAACACGAAGTATATTTTTTAAAAGAAAAAAGAGAAGTTTTAGCAATGCGGTTTATATAATTTTCAGTTCATTTGTGTGTAATTGTGGCATGTAACGTTTATTTTTTCTTTTATGATAAAATTGATGTTTCTCCAATTTTCATGTAAATGGAAGTCTTCTTGTAATGGTGCTTTGTTCTGAGATAAATGATGCTGACAGGATTATCTCTATCAGGCAGACTGTCGCTGTGAGGGACATACTAAAAACTGAAAAGCTCTCAATCTAGCTAGTGTGTAGCGCTATCTATACCAATCGATTAGGTGGAATCTGAGGGTAACTGTAAGGAGTTCTTATCTTCAATCAATTATACATGTAAAATACAATATAAAATTCCTCTGTAGTGTAATAGAAAACAATTAAAGAAAATGTGTTACTTCAACATTTGTTGCAAATTTCTTTCCAACATTAATTTCGGAAACAGAACATTGTTACTCTGGGTGACTATATATTGATTCGGATAAAAAGCGTTTCACAAGTGTTATAATATTTATTTGTAAATAGTTGGTGTTACTTTTAAGGCAGAGGGAACATTTTTTTCGCAACTTAACGAATTGTTGCAATAATGCAACATTCACATAAAGCACCATCGATCATTGATCTTTTTATTAATTTTTAGTTAAGTAAAAATATATTTTTTTAAAGAGCTAAGTCTTAATTCGTGTACCGGATAAGATATCATAATTGCATAATACAAAATACAACATTCCTAAAATCGTACACATTATATAAACACAAATACTGAAATATAAAATTTAGCAATTTTATATTTTTATCTAATTTCAAATTATTATATTATTAGTAAAAATTCGGCTACACAAATCTACACACTTTAATATAATACTATATGTAATATTGTATATACACATATATTTACATATATAATAAAATTAAATAATTAATTAATTACATTATTATCAATTTTTATGATGTATTTATAAAAATTTAACAATTGGCAAAATATATTCATTTGTAATAATAAATAAATTATTATGTTTTTATATATATGTATTATTTAATTTTAGAAATAAATTATAATAATTTTTAGTTAATAAATTTAGGTAAGCGTTTGAATGACATAGTTAATACTTATATTTAAAAATATACAGGGTTGTCCGGTTTGATATTCTGATAATGCTATAAGGTTTAAAAAGGCACTGAATGTAGTTGGTATGAATCTATTAAAACATAATTTCTAAACAAATTAACAAAATGAAACTTATTTTATATACTTACAATTAGATAGATTATTAAAAACATTTGTTTTATAATTGCTTTAATAGTTATCGTTAATTTAGAGATGTTACATATTGATAAATATATTTTTATGAAAAATTTAAATTGATTTAAAAATATAATTACTGAACAAAGGAATAAAACATAAGTGTCGTCCAGACACTACACCATAAATTTTATTTACTTGATAACTGATAACTTTTTGTGTAGTATTGTGCATTTGTAAATTTTTATCTAATATATATTAGTGATCATTATCACAAGGACAAGTTAATAACTCTTTTATGGTTGTAAACTCTTAAGCTTAACTGATCACAATACCAAACCTGACGACCACCCTGTATACATATACATATATCTACGTGTAGAAAGTTTTTAAATTTTGTGTGCCATATATTACATTAATTTGAATTAATCATAAATTAATTAATAATTATATACAACTAAAATCTAAATTATATATTTGTGTTTATGTAAATATGATAAAAATGAATATAGGTATGTAGATAAAAAAAATAAAATAATTGCGAATTAATTTTATTAAAAAATTAGATTATGTGTAAAGCATAATACAGTGACCATAAAATTAATTAATTTATTATTTTACACAGAATGTATCCCTACCTATATACAATATATACATTGTAAATATAGAAAGATATAATTTAACACAATATAATAAGATAATCAATAAATGCTTAATATTTTATATCTATACATACAACATATCTACTATTTATTTATACTTTGCATAAGTGAAATTATAATGAACACAGAGATATCTGTAACGTTTGAAAATAATCTTATATGATGATATATATTATGAAGCAATTTTATATACAATAAAATACGTATGTAAATATTGTAAATGTGTGTCTATTTAGTATTTATATAGAATATGTATTGTATATATTGCAATATATTTATTATTGTTTTTAACCAGTTTATATTTTGAAAGATGTATATCAAAATTTATAAAAAGTGAAAATATATTATATATTATTATATACAACACACACACACGCATACTAGTCCATATGAAAAAAATTGACTGTTACTATTCATTTCTATACAATAAATAATATTTTTTGTTATTGTAATAATATACTGTCACCAAAACGATCTAATTTCACATGATACATAAATTATTATTTTACACATGCATTTATGTTAATGACATATAAAAAAACTATTGGTACTAGCATATATATTTACTTATACAATTTAAACATACATATATTTTAAATTACCTATTGCAGAAGGTGTATAATAATTGTTATTATCAAAATGATTGGATTTTATTAGGAGAAATGTTATTTTTATAGATATATATAATTATGTAGAGAGTGTTTAATGAATATAATTTATCTATAAAAATAATCAATTGAAAAATAAATAAATATAATATAATCAGTGGCGTTGGCTGAAATTTTCAATTCGGTAAAACATGTTTTATTTTCATCACAGTCCATAAAAAAAATTGTCAAATCATAAATTTACATACAATTAATATGTTGTTTTATGATGGTTTCAATGAAATTCATTTCATTTGTGAAACATGAATATTGGATGGTTTCAAGCAGTTTCATCACATTGACATTTTTGATCTTTTATTCGTCAATTTTCACAGTTATTGTAATATTATAATTATATTTATTATATTATTTTGTTTTTTTTTAATATTTATGTCATTAATAAAGCTATTTTATTATGTTTGAAATTTTGTTCGATTTTTAATACATTTTTAGAATAAAAACAAGTTCCAAAGTCTATATCTACTCTCCCAGATTTTAAGCATTCAAATTACAACACAATTATACGTATACGGATGCAAAATATCAATCAAAATCTCAACACCATATTCTAAGTCCAGTGATTCCACTGGAACATGTTGTATTAAGAATATCCTTATCATAGCTTAACAGGTTTAATATTTCCCATCAATAGAATCGATTTTCGGTAACCATTTTCAATAATATAATTATCTAAATTTGTTTAAAATATGAATGATTTACATAACAATAATCATTTAAAATAAAATTATACTTCGCCGCAAATTTACATTGGTAATAAACACCGTCATTATCTACTTAACATGCATACCATGCCACTGCATATAATTAATAAATCAAATAAATTGATCAATTACAACTTATAAATAAGTGTATAATTTAATAATAGTAATAAATATTTAATTTATCAATAATTATTATTAATTAATAAAACTATATGGAAAAATTTCTATTTAAAATCGTCTAATAAAAATATTACAAATTTTAATAATTTTATATTTTTAATATATTATTAAGAATAAATCATAAATAAAATATGTGAACACAAATTGAATCGAAAAAGTAAATTATAGGTATATTTAAATTAAATTAATAGAATTGAAGGTCTTGAAAAATAAATGGTCAATCAACTGCAATACAATATTGAAATTGTATTTTAAATGATTAATGGTTGTCATATTATAATTTTTTTTTTTACACTAATTATTTAACAATATATATATATATCTTAATAATATATAATCGATTCCAAATATATATTGTTAAAAATAAAAACAAATATAGCATTGAATATATGCTTAATTTATTATTATATTTATATCCACACATCCAATATCCTTCTTCTTATATAATACCTTCTTATATGTACCCAATGAATTCAAAAACCTTTAATATATTATTTACAAATTACAATATACAAAATAATAAATTGTGAAATAATTTTAAATTAATTATTTTCTTATCTGTTATGCTTTTATTACACAATAATATCGGTATAGGTAGGTGTAGTGTACGCACAAATAATAAAGGTATAACTATAAACAAACATATATATAGTTATATTATTTAGTACGACAGATAAATAAGTGTATCCCCCGCATAAGTAAATAAATTTCACAGTTATGCATTTATCAAAATACATATATATATCACAATAGCACAATAAATAACTTAAAAATTATATATTTTATTCACAAAATAATTTCAATTTTGAATACCTTTTTTTTTTTTTTATTTATTTATTTATTTTTTGTTTATTATTTAAAAAAACAAAAATAATAAAACTTCACAAATTTAACAAATAATTGGTTAAAAAACAAAAACATAAAACAACCGCATAAAAATTAAATTACAATCGAAATCGAATATACACACAAACGACATGCGATGCGAACCATTCAAAATCCACTACTATACTAGCACACCTGAGTGAATGGCACATGCATATATACATATATATATATATCATAAAAATTAATATGTGCATATCTCTCGCAGGTATATGCAAAAAAAATATAAACCATTTATTTTATAAAATTAATTGTTATAAATTTTATTAAATTAAAGTTAAATTGAATTAGAAAAAAAATTAATTTAATATTAATATTATAAATATATTAAATATATATTTTATATATTATAATTTTTTTTTTTCCCCATTAACAATCCAATTATGCAAATTGCATTTTAATATAAAGGTATACATAATATGTAACTATATATGTAAAAAAAAACTAAATATATACCATCACAATTAACTAAATGTAATTTTACACTATAATGTAATTATGTATATATTCACACATGGTTGTAAAAAAATATATGCATTGAATATAATAATATATGAATGAATGAAAATACAATACAATACAATATACGTATTATAGAAATCTTATCACAAAGCAATTTTTATAAAAACTATATGATTGATTAGTCATTGGTACAAGTTTTAAGTTTCAGCAAAGAAAAAAAAATGTGTTTTTTCAGTCATTTTTTAGGGGGGGAGTAATTCAAATATATCATATATGGAATCGATATAATATTATATTTTTTGCAAAAACCGTATTTTTTATGTAATTTAATAAAAAATTTAATTTTATTGCAAATTAAAGTGGAGGGCACGATATTATATTATTATATTTTTGATTATTTTTTTTTTTTTTCAACCAACTGTATTATAATATATTTTACGATATGTAATTAAATTGATATGTGTTTCAATTGATCTACATGCGATTACGATTTTTAACTTAATTTAAATTATCACATGATAAAAAATTTCTTTATTTGCATATTAAGAAAGTCTAACAAATTTAATTTTATGAAATTTTTATTTCCCATAACGATGATAAAATAAAATGAATGCACTTCTATAAGAAAAAAAAAAAATAAAAACTAAATGAATTTAACAAAAAAACATGCAATCAATTTATATCAATTTAGTAATTATAGTAAGTTTACCTCTAAAAGTAATAATTACTTAAGGAAATTTTACGGGAAAAAAGATAATCTTTAAATCGTTAATAATTTTATTCTAAATTTTACCTATTTATTTCGTTAATATTATTAATATTAACGTAAATTTCATATTTGGTAAAATCTTCATAATTTTAATTTGAATATTAAGACAAATTTACCTAAATTTAACCAACAAATAAATGGCTTATGGTTGGTATATTACCTGAATGCCAACAAATACGAAAATTTATGCGAATATTGTGGCAGCCATCATTACGTGAAAACAAGTAAACATAAATTTCACGGTTTTTTTTAATTTTTATACCAAATAAATATTAAATTTTTAATATAAAATTGCAATTTTTTATTTTACTTTAATTTATTTATGACAAGAAACAAATAATAAACATATAAGTTGGAGCAAAAATAGTCGCTAAAATTAAAGGTACTTAAAAAAATTGTATAAATACATTTTATGTATTTAATTTTTTTGTTAAATAATTAATATTTCTGATGATAATTGTGTGTTAAAAGCACAAGTTTTTAGATGTTACTAAAATTCACTGAAGAAAATATTAAAAAAGTGCTAAAATATTCAGAGGCATTTATCGAAAAGGAGATTAGAATACCGAAAACAATAATCCATAAAATTTTAACTGGTCTACGATAGGTGAATTCAAAGTTTGTACCACATAAATTAAATGATGATCAAAAATTGCACCGAATTGAACTATTAGTTATTATATCAAATTTTCTTTTGATTAATCATTCACTTAATTAACTCACGTGCGACTAATTTCTATTCCCTAATCTTCACTATGAAAGGAAACCGTTTTGCAGTTGAAGGCATTCCAACGCGTACTCAGCAAAATTCTAATCACAGACATAAAAAAAGTCATTGCATTCACTTGTTGAACGTGCATTTGTATGTATTTCATGTATTTCAGTTGATATTGAGATTATTTTGTATAAATAAAATGGTTTTTGGAAAAATTTAATATATATTTTTGTGTTTTTTTAAATCCATTCCGTTTTATTATGGGACAGAGGTTGTAACATATAAATGTATTATTATATTTTATTGAAAAATAATTATAGTTAAAGATCAGAAAGAACAAAATTCTTGATTAAGGTATAGTGTGAAAGCGAATTGATGAACATTGACCGATGACATAAAAACTTCAAGATCTATTCACAACATTGTTAAAGTCAATTTATAGTATATTCTTTGTCGAAGAATGAATGGTCACCCAGATCTCTGTGAATATTTCTAGAATTGAATTAATCCAGCTTATAGATTTCTTAGATTTGCTCTAAGAAATTTCCTAATCAATCGTTCCATGGTTCCACGGTTCCACTTCCAAGGTATGATATACTTGTATCCAAAATCATAATTGGTAAATTTGACTATCCGTTTATTTTAAAAAGAATGTATTTTAAAATTAATATACTAAAAATCCTCGTTCGATACAAATTTTCTCATTAGCAAATTATCATAACAACTATATGATCGTTTTAATCCATTAAATTGCTATGCTAATGCTTTATAATTATATTAGTATTTCTTTGGAATTGGGCAGCATGTATTTAAATTATATAAATTAAATTTTTATAATGACAATTAGTTAGTTTTATTACACTAATTAAATCCAATTAATAATATTATACTATTTTAAATATTATGTATTTTATTCGTATATTTGTTTGCTTAAATAAATAAATAAATAAATACCAATTGATGGCTTTTGAAAAACGTTATAACTACATTGAAAAAGAATTAAAACACTTATTATTTGATTGCTTTTTACATTATACATTTGCTGTACTTATTATTTCAAATTAATGAATGTAAAATAGCATTTCATTTTTATTTTTTAATTAATTTAAAATGTGTATGAGAATATATGGTATATATTGAAAAAGTATTTGTAATATATTGTATATTTAAGATATACAACGCACATATTGTATAATTGTATTTATAGATATCAATTTTAATTAGATTTATTGACCACTTTCTGTATATAGATTAATAAAATATACTTGTATACGAGGGCTGTTCAAAAATTTCGCTGAGTGTAAATGAAACACATATTTATATAGATCAAAATCATTTTATTTTTCAATAAACTCTTCTGTAAAACGCTAACACCCTTGTTCCAAAGTTATTTAAGTTTTTGTATATAAAAACCATGACCCATAATTAAAAAAGATGCTAAATCGTAAACGTCGACTTTCCTAAATATTTAGTTATAAGAAAAATATTATGAAATTGAAATGTGCATGCTAATTCTCCACTGACCATCATCCTTTTTTGATATCCATGTATTCAGATAAATTTTCAAATTCATATTTAGTTGAAATGCATATAGCATAGAATCAGCAATTCCACTGACTTTCAATCCTCGATCTCCCAATATCAAGTTTACTTTTAAACAATTGTTTCAATACAAATGAATCGACAAATCGAAATAAAACACTTCACATGGGAATTGTAATAGATTTCATTACAATATTTTAACTGCTCTTCGAACTATTTGAACATATCACGTAGGTTGCGTGATTTTGTCATTAAATGAATTATTCAACATTTAAAATATTTTTATTACAAAATTATTTATATCCCATACGGTAGGAATTAAAATTTAGTTAATACATACATGATTCAACAATGCAACAAAAATATATAGAACGAGTTAATTTATTAATAAAATATTCATAATTATTCAACTTTAACTATATTTTTATACAAAATCATTTGGAAAACATCTGAAACAAATGTTAAGGTTAATAAAACAAAAAAAAAAATTATAAATTGATTTATTTTTTCTGTGTTTTTCTCGTGCACACGCATAAACGTAAAATATATTATATTGAATATATCTAATAATAAAATCTATTATTTAAATTTAGTCAAATAAACAAACAAATTTATACGGTCTCTGGTCAAACCAATTTGATTAAATGATTGAAGTTAAAAATTATTCCAATTGTATCATAAATAAAGAGTTCAAACAAATCTGACATTCTAAAATGGAGAATTTATTAATTTATGTATATATTGTGCTAAAATTAACATAAGTCAGCAAAAATTATAAACAAAGACATAATTTATTTGGTTTACATATTTATCATTTTAATTGACTTCTATTCAATTAAATAAATAAATAAGGAAACAAACATTTTTATTGACTACTAGTAACATTTATAATTTTTTGAGAAAATGTCATTATTTTGATTATTTTCATGGTATAAATTTCCGCAATGTTTTAAAGATAAAAATATGTGTATTATTAGAATAACTACTATATATTCAATGCGCAGTTATCTGAATGATGCGATAACTCAAATAATTTTATTTTACTTACTTAATTTACTCCAGATTTGTTAACACGGAATTTTCCATAATTACACAAAAGGTTTCATAAAATAAATAATAATTTTGTTAAAATGAATATGCATAAATTTTTTCTCAATTTTGATATTAAAATATTTTTAATGGAAAATTTTAGTTAAAAAATAAAAATATTATTTAATGATGTTACGATGTTATTAAGTTAAATTAAATATTCGTTATTCGTCTATATCAGAATTATGAAATAATATATGTTATATTTAAATTTTATTGAATTACATTTCCATACTTTTATATAATTTTTTTAAAAGAGAGCGTAAGAGCGATAAAATATTCGTATCTTTGAATACTATTATTAATTTATTATTGATTGATATATTATTAAGGATATATTAAATCGGTCGAGTATATTATACAATATTAATAAAATCCCACGTATATTGTAATTATTTAGATTGATATTTTTTGACGTAAGAATACATAAATAAATAAATATTTTAACATAACTAATTTCACAAACAGGCAGCATATGTTAATAAATACTTTACCTATGTATATATCTGATTTTATTTATATTTTAATTTTTTAATTTTAATGCTTAATTGGGAATATTCATACACAATAGGAGCAACGAAAAGCCGTAGGGGTATATTGTCAACTTCTTCCGCTAAACTTTAGAATTTATTTTTATAATGGATAGCTAATGAGCACATAATTCATTGCAATTGACTATCGGGTCTGAAATTCTGAAAATATCTAACAGTAATTAAAGTAAGCTGATTTGTTAAACACAATAACTATAAAAAAAAATACGCCTTTTAGAGTTTTTGTTCTTTGAAAACGATACATTGTCGTAATTTCGAACATCTAAAAACTAGAAGGAAACAATAAATAAATAATCAATGGATGAAAAAAAAGTATTTTAAATATAAAGAACACGATCAAATATTATGTATGCGGATATTTTTTTTTGTCACCATTATTTTAGTCTTTTTTTTTTTGAATTATGTAAATTGGCACATATTAATTATATTAAGCTAAAGTGGGTTTTACATATTTATTAACATGTAATTAATCAATATTAAACCGTCTCGGATTCAGTGGAAACAATACAAATTATTTTAAATTTAAGAATAACCAAATATACTTACATATTTTAATACGTAAAACATATATTTTTAATGACTGTATAGATTTTAAGATATACATATGTTAATGTTTATTTTTTATTACATTTTGTTGGAGTTCAAAATTAGTAAAATATTTTTATAATGAATTACTAATTTAATTAAAATTATTAAATAGAGCTATAGCTCTCTCTGTATACAAATATATATAGTTTAAATATAGATTACTTTAGAAAATTAATATCAAAATACAAATTCTGTAGATTTAAAATATATAATTAAATTAGTTTGATTCATAAAAGAATTTACAAAATAATACTGAAGAAAAACATATATTAATAATTAAACATTAGTGATTTACATATCAATTTAATTATTCATAATTATACGTATCACAGGTATGCAAATATGAATTCGTCCTTTTTTATATTAGACATCGTTATTACTTATATTATATTTAATTTTTAACTGATTGTTAATGTCGAACAATATTCTAAAAAACCATCATTTGCAACCATTTTGTTGCAAAGAAAAGTGGCACGGAAACGCAGTGTTTGATTGTTGTAATTTACGGTGCTCCATAGATTACAACTTAAATATAATCGATGTTTTTAAAATAACAATTTTGACACAGAAGACAAAGAGTATTGATAAACCAAAAAAAAAAATTGATTATCTTGTAAGCATTAACGATAATAAAAATCAATCCCAAACACAATTAGAATTTGATTTTGCATTAAATGTTACTCAAAGATGTGTTTCACAATGTTTACAGAATATGGGTATTGGTATAAAAGTAAATAAATTGGTAACCTCATGAATTAAAAAAGAAAGCGACATTGAAAATTATTTGTGAAATGATGTATGAAAAACAAAAAATAAAGGGTTTTCACAAATTAATTTTGCAAAATGACAATGTCAGACAACACATGTTGCTTAACCAAAGTGAACCAGTCAGTTCTTTATGGAACACAGTTCACTTCATACGAAAGTATTAAAATTTCTGCGAGTAATTCGACACCAACGAACCAAACTATCTATCAAGAGAGAATTCTTAAACTTACTGAAAGATTTAATTTGTATTTCATTATATTAATAAATAAATAAGCATCTTTTATTTATGGATAAAGTACAGATTCATATTTGTATGCCAAATATATGTATAAAATTTACTAGTTAGCGTTTTTACTGTATATTAAATTCATAATTATTTGACACAAATTGTGCAGTAAATATATAATATTTAATATTTTTTTCTGAAATTTTAATAGAAAAACTTTTAAAACTGGATGGATGATTAATTGGTCGAAATTAGATAAATGTATGAAAAAAAAAATTAGATTACTCATTGTTACATATTAAACTCGAGTTTATTATGTTGAAATTAAAATTATATAAATTATACATAAGATATACTTATGCACATACCCATATATTATATAATATATATATAATTAAATATATAGTCTTAAAAATATTAATAAATATTAATTTTTTTTTTACACACATGTAGTAAACCGAATGAAATTGAACTCCACGATATGGTACACATATGTCAAGGTAAATATATTGGCAAAACTAATATTTTAATTATACTACTTTAGTTAGACAGATAGATATTACATATTATAGGAGTATGCATATAAAAAGTGTTACATTTTTTTAATTTAATAATTTAAATTTCATAAAGCAAAATATTATATTATTATATTGATGACAAAATTTATTGAATCATATATCAATATTTTTATATAATTGTATATATACATATACGTACATGCAAATATTTAATAACTTTCAAATTTCACCATTATAAATGCTTAAGCAAAACATAAGTTTTTGGATGCCCTTCTAATTATGTTGAAGGTAAATATAATTAATCCATTTACGCATATGTAAATTATCGGTGTACATACATTATAATATTGATTGAGAGAATTTTAAATCATTATACACCGCATTATATTAAACCGAATAATTAATACGAATAATTAAATGTCGTGCAATGATAATTTGACGACATTTGATAGTTTATTTATAATAATCTTAATTTAATTTAATTTATATATAACATGTGATATGATATGTGTATCAAATTCTTTATAACATCGTAATCAAATTATTAGAAACAAAAAAATAAAATAAATTTATAATATTTATATGTGTGTGACAATATATACCCATTCATTATCCATATATACTACATATTATGTATTCATATACATATTATAATTTAATAAAATGCAATATTAAATTTATACTATTATTATTATTATTATTATTATTATTATTATTATTATTATTATAATACAAAACAAAAAAAGAAACATTTATATAACAATACAGGAAGTTTAAGTAACAAAAAAAATTAAGTTTTTTTATTATTATTATTGTATATTTGCAATTTAGTTTTATATATCACATTCTGGTTTACTTTGTTTGGTAGATTATAGATGAAAAAAAAATTAATTTAAATATATTAATATCGCATAGGTAAGTAAAAACAAAAACAAAAAAACTTGCTATTTTAATTTGATATTTTTGTTGTATTTGCTGTTGTGTAGTATCATTGGTATTTACGAGTATATATATGCAATTATAGTTTTACATGTAATACGAGTATATACAGAGTGTCCACGAGCGGTGCACATTCCTTCAAAGGGGTGACGGAGGACATAATTCTAAGTCGAAATTACTAAATAACATTTAGTTCCAAATAACTATAATTTTAGTTTATTATTTTTTTTATTTCTATAATTACACCGCTTTTTCAAACATTTATAACTTTGAAACTGTTAGTCACTAATATTTTCGGCCGTTAGATTTTTAAAAAAATTCATTTTAGTAAGAAATTTTTGAGAAAACAGAGTTAATTTTCAATTAAATTGTTCAATAACTTGAAACTGAAGCAAGTTATAAAAAAATTAATAACACAATATAATTCAGAATTTAATTCTTTACAAATTCGGTCTATTATAAATTTTCTGTATTTACCTTACTTTCGAAGTTATTGATACTTTAATGATGGACTGCCGATAAAAATTCTTAGGAGCGTATCTCGAAAACAGATCCTCTAATCGAAAAATGTTATTTAGTAATTTCGACTTAGAATTATGTCCCCCCATCACCCACTTGAAGGAATGCGCACCGCTCGTGGACACCCTGTATATAATATTCTTATACGACATGTAATAATTTAAATTTGTTTAACAATAAAATATATGTACTTAAAGATCAGATATCAATTGTTATATTATAAAAGATATATTAAATAATATATATTATATGGTATATCATGTATTTTGTGTACGTGAGTTGTTAGTGATTGTATAATATAATATAGAAAAATGTTTTTGAATGTCTATCAATACAATACGATTAAAAAAAAAAAAAAAAGAACTGGATACGATATAAATAATATTTATAAAAAATATATGTCTTTATACCGGATTATGCATAAGTAACAAATAATAAACACATATGTAAATATATTCATAATTTAAAAATTAATAAATTCGTTATTGAATTTTTTTAATCGTTTTTCTTTCTACACTTGAAAAATTTGAAATATCATAAAATACAGGTCAGTTGTACATATGTGAATATGTAATTGTATATGAAAATCTCATTATTTTTATGATGTAAACATTTATCTATTATACCTGCACAATAATTTGATAACATAATAGTTATTATGTGTTTGTTCTTATTTATATGCATCACCATGTGTGCAAGTTGTATGTTGTATTCAATTTTAAGAAATTATAAAATACATATTGTAATATATGTAAAATTGTTCATTTATGTATAGAAAATATTGTTATGAATTTTCTATAATAAATTTTATATGACTTCTCTTGACACATATATATTGAAATATGGTTAATATTACGCTTTTATATATACGCATAATACATAACATAACAAATTCATTAACAATATTACATAAATATAAACAATATTATAATAATTTATTTGATTAATGATAAAATATGATTACTTATATGTTAGGTATATAAATTATATTTTTTTGAAATTGTGAATTGTTCGATGAACACTGAATAATTGAATGTTGTCGGCTATCTATACCAACTAACTATATATGTAATACAAAATACAAAAACAATAACAGGTAAATTGATAGTATATTAAATATTTTATGTAATAAAAGTTATGCTCATATAAATATAATATTAAATATATGTATATTTGTATATAGTTTGTTGAATACTACTGTAAATTATATAATCTATTAAACATAAAACACGGTTAGTTTGAAAGTTTAAGTTTATATTCAATTATTTGTATATATGGTATAGACTATGTGCATGCATACACAAGGTAATTGAAAATGTATTATTAAACCTTTACGGGTGGTTTATTTTTTAAAATAAATCATTGTTGTCGTTTTTTAAATTAAATATTTCTATTAATTTAATTAGAAATAATACATTTATTGCTTATAATGATGGATTTAAAATATTTTATACGGATTGCGATGACGTATCATATGCCAGAAAAACTGTTTAATGATGTTCCAGAAGAGATAAAAACAGCCGGAATACCTAAGGCTAGATGACTAGATGTACAATAGTACACGGTGATATTAGGTCTCTATAGATCCGATTGAAGAAGCACATTGAAGAAGCCTAAAACCTATTAATATCAGGTTTATCTATTAGTGTTTAAAAAAATGACATACATAAATTATTTCTACAAAAAGATTTATTTCCGTTTGAAAGCAAATTTTTTGACAGCATATTAATAAATAGAGAGAAAGTTATATATCCTATCGAAAAAAATAAACAGTCCACGAAAAAATCCAGGGATAATTCTGAAATTAATCTAATAGAATTCATTAGATATAAAAATTACTATATATATTTTTTAAATTAATAATTTATTGTGTGAGATTGTTAAATTCAATTTTACAGTATTTGTATAGAAGTTTTGTAATTTCTATCGCATTTAATTAAATATATACAGATACAATAGTAAGTTAGTTTAACCTTGTACAGCTAATTTTAAACGAATATTAGTTGTTGTGGGTAGACATCACAAGTAATAGTTTCAGACGGTTTCAGCAACTCATAATAATAGATCAACTTCTTTGTGATCCTAACAAATACAGAGAATAATCTTGGCACAATGAATATTTCGCTATGCTAGTGATGAACGTGCTTCATTTGGTTTCACCCAAAATTTCTGGTATTTAGGATTCTCGTAATGTAACCATTTTTCATCAAAAACCCTTTATTTTTTGTTTTTCTAATAGCAATTCATAAATGATTTTCAATGTCTCTTTCTTTTTTCTTCATGCGTGGTCGCCTATTCCCTTCTTTTTGTATCATTTTCATATTCTGTAAACATTTTGAAATACATTGTTGAGTAAAAGTAATATTTATTAGGACTTGGATTCATATTTGAATACTCTTAATTATATTAAAATGATGAATAACGAAGCGAAGTTTATAATTTATCAATTAATACAAATAATGTTGTTACACAAAAAGTGTTTTTTGTTATAAATTTTTTTTATATTTCTCTTCAGCGGGGTGGGGTGCATATCTAATTTTTAATCATATCTCTGCTATTCACAAATGCATGTAAATATTTTATATACAAAATCTATTGTATACATATTTAATTTTCCTACCTGTATTGTATTCTATGAGGAAAAATAAAACAAAAGATCAAACGACTATGTTTTATTACACTTTGTCCATTATTCGATTGTTATAAATATATATATTTTTAATAATATACAATAAATATATAATCTAATATTTTTTCATAATTTTGAAAGAATTTGCTTTTATTATAAATTATTTTGATTTAACAATCTACACGTACATAGTTTTTTTGCTCAAAAGTTCTTTGTCTACACAAACTTTATATTGTTATTATATTTTAATTAGGTATGTATTGTGATTAAATCTGTCAAGACTGTATAAGAATTATATATCATGAATATACATCTTATTAAAAAGATTTATATCTATATTTAAGATTTAAATAAGATTTTTTATATACAATTTATATCCGTATACTTTTTTTAAGTTACGACATGCCACTTCATAAATTCCTGATAATATATGTTTGTATATAAATTATTTGTAATAGTATATATATGGTATTAGCGTGTCCACTTTGTAAACAAATCATTAAGTTGATGGTATATACTCCACATACATAAGTAATACATATATTTATATGTTTTTTTTATTTTTTTGTATAGTATCTTACAACATATAGAACATATATAAATTCCTTTCATTTAACCAACACTTAAAATTAATTATATTTGATATAATTAGTAGATTTATATTAGTTATTAATTTGTAAAATATGATTATTAATTTCAGAAGGTCATATGATTTTTGCTAAATTTATTATTATTTACACACCCATTGGCCATTATTAATATTCTATATAACAATATGATTTTTTCTTATTTGTACATAATTACACATGAATTATATATACATCAGCTACTGCTAAATTAATTATTATTAATTACAAATAATTTCTTAATTTTTTATATTTATTTGAAAACTGCTAGTTGATATAATAGTAATAATATATCCCAATGTACAATAAATTTGACTCTATTTAATTATCTATATGGAGTAAATGGGCAAATTACACTATGGGCGACTAATACGTTTTGAGTGAAAAACAACCAGAACAAAATATGGGTTTGGCCTATCGAAACACAAAAACCGACATCAAAAAACTTCTATACATGTGAAAAGCGTTATGAATTAATTATCAACCCAATAAAAAGCAATAATCATAATATCTGCCATATTTGCTACTCATAGTATTTGTTAATATTTTAGAAAAATTCCCTCATATATCTATTACATATTCAAAATCCAAACAATAAAACAATTCATTGTTTCAATTATAGATGTATATAATATAGATAGATAGATTAATATACATATTTTCTTATAATTATTATAAAACATACAATAAAAGCATAAACGAAATATTCATACGATTGTTTCTTTAAAGGGGTAATATTTTATAAGAAACCAAATATATTTAAAAAAGGAATAAATAAATCCACTGAATAATAAAAATAAATTATCAGTAATTATTTATCATAAATAATAACAGAACCTATTCAAAAACATGTCACCACCATACGCTGCACATTTAAAAATATAGAAATATGAGAATAAAAAAGTTTTTGAGTTTTGTGAAAACACTTTGGACTACGGATGAATTGGCTTTCGTTTCGTTGTTGACTGTAAGAATATTTGTAAGAAATTTTCCGTCTATATATATTTCGTATATACACACACAAACATCACATCACATAGATTCATAGATTATCTGTTAGGTGATAGATAGATATACAATTTTTTATTATCTTAGTTTTCGTAATAGACCACATTTTCTCTTTGTCATATATATCATATTATAAATATGTGAAAATTTTTATTATTTTGCATATAATTATTAGATTATAATGTGTTATGTGTTAAATCATATGGTGTGTATAGAGTTAATTAAAAATACACAATGTTATATTGTTTTTTTTTCTTAAATAGAACACATTTATCTCTATAATGTAAAGGTATAATTTTTTTGGTATGTATGTAATAATGAGTCTAACAATTATATTGTTTTTAAATAACACAAAATTTTGTATATTATTGTAAAAAATGTTGAACTTCTTATATTGTTTTAATTTTAAATTTTTCTTAACTATAATAATTATTATTATCACTCGTATTACAATTTCAATAATGTAAATTATGTTAGACGAAAAATGCATTTATATATGTTATTTGCGGGAGACATATAGAGATTCTTTATAATAATAAAAAAAAAAAAAATAAAGTGGTATTATTAAATGTGTGTTGTAAGCTTTAACAGAACAGTATTTTATGTGTACATAATATTTTAATTTATTCGTATTTAAATTACTATATCATAAACAATCATTGTACTTTAAATATGTTGTAGGTGTTTGAAAATCCTGTTTTGCAAGAACCAATCTAATACAATTACATGCATTATAAATTTTATATTATATATATGTTTTGATATAATATACTACATAAATTGGTTTATTTTAATAGTATATATATTAAATTTATAAAAAATAGGTAAATACATGGTATACATAACTACGAGTACATTTTTTTTTAAATAAATTGTATTTATTAAAACTATTATTTTTGAAATCAGGTTTCTGTATATATAGTCTATATACAAACATATGCAATATTTTGTTACCAATTGCTATTGATGTTGTCAACATTTATAGGTGTATATTTTATATTATTAAAAATACCATAATTTTAAGAAAAAATATTTTTAACAACTAAGTATGCATTAGTTTGTGTGTTAGCCGGCAGGCTCCAAACATTTGACTTAATATTTATATATAATACATATATAGAAATGAATGTATTTTAATATACTATATCTATCTAACATATATAGAATAATAAATAACATTTGAATTAATTTACAATATATATATATATATATTAAAATGTATGTATTATGATAGAGATACTATATCTTGCTATATATAGAATCATAAATAACAACAACAATAATATTAATAATATTATAAGATATAATAACTATATACTTATCTGCACAACCTTAAAACAGTTTTACAAACAAGAATGAAACTTACTAAATGTTTCTAGAAAATAATATATAATATAATATATTATATTAAATAAAATTCCGTTGTAGTATAATGAATTTGATTTCTTATTTTTTTCAGGCACTTCGATTAACAACATTTTATATATACGTAGAAAAGTGTGTCTTCAAGGCTATAAATTAAATTCCTGATACAAAATTAAATAATAATACATAATAAATATAATAATAATAATAATAATAATAATAACAATAATAATAATAATAATAATAATAATAATAATAATAATAATAATAAAATAATGTAATATTTATGTTAAATTTTTAAAAATATAATATTATATATTATTTGGCAATAACAAAATGAAATAATAAAAATATATAGAGATATGACCATATTGTAATAAATTTCATATATAATATAATTTTATTATTAATTAAAATGTTCACGGTGTATAATTAATTTAAAATGAAATTTCTTTGGTTATATTTCGTATATAAATATTTTATGATATTAATTATAATTAGTAATATTTCTGTTTAAAAATTTATTACTTTGGACAAAATTAGGTCTATTTTTATTATATATGGTATTAAAACATCTCTAACATAATAATAATAATTTAATGAAATGAAAAGTATATACGAATAAAATTGCATGAATTTATTCGTATTTGTTTTACAAATAAATATATGTATCTTACAATTAGAAATATACATTGCGATTAAGTGATTTTGTTTTTATAAATAGTCAGTATAATTGTTAAGCACTTGATTGGGATGTGTTACCCCAACCATTGTACTCACCAGATGGTGCTCCATCCTAACATATGCCCAATGTAAAATTCAATTAACCATTTAGTTCTTATAAAAATAAAATTACTGAAACAGAGAGTCGTGATTTTGTATCCATAATTTTATAACATAATCCATTGGTTATACAGGTAAACTTTGGCAGTTTTTACAATATTTTGCAAATAATGTAATGTAATGTTGCAGATATATATTGTTGGGTTCAATCAAAGTCGTTTTGCGTATGTACTTTGCTAAAATTTGAATAAAATAGATTTGTAACTCACATATATGTTGGAAAATTGTTTCTGAAAATTAAAATTTGAACATATTGCTACAATTTAAATTGATTGATCATCAGTTGTATATAGTTACTTATTTTATCGATCTCCCAAATTCACAAGCACTTGAAAAATGGGTATCTGAATATCTAAATGATATTGCATTAAAGCAGTTATCATTCATTTTCGAAGGAATTCATAAATTGAGTATAAATTTATAAATTATTATAGAATGTAAATTATTATATTTTAAATATAAATAAAAATTCTCTATTTTTATAGTTTTTTTAATTTTAAATAAATTTTTCAATAATAGTAATATTTAAATTACAACTTACTAAAATTATTCAATATTTTTTTATTACTGTATATACAATGCCACATGGGGGTAATTATTGCTAACAGGAGTATATAACAATTCACCAACAATATAGATTTGTAATTATCGGAAGCAAAACGTTCGCATAATTTCAATATTTTTATCTGAGTGTGATTATTACTTATTATAGTAATGTCTCAAATGATGAGCGAGACAATAAAATGTTGTTATAAGATTAAAAACATTACAAACATATTTTTTCAAGCCATATATTGCTTCAAGTAGAGTTTATGGCATCTAATAAACCTTCATTACAGTCAAGTTAGTAAATTACTACGCAAATGAGATTATAGCAATTTACCAATTGTACTGCAATTAACGTAAGATAAATGGTTTCATAATTCAATTTTTGTTATATGGGTGATTGGTGCATAGTGATGTGTCTGCAGGCATTGTTAATATTTGAGTAGCGTCCAACACTATATTTTTAAAGATATTCTTTTTTCATTATGTTCCATAAACGAGTAAATGGTCAATTCTAAATTACTAACAATTAGACTAAATTTTACGTAGAATTAAATACGTTTATGATGTAAATATCTTTATGCATGTATTAAATGGTAATTCTCAAAGTTCATGAGCAAGGTGTAATAACTTTAAATTTATTTGAACTTGAAAACTTAAAATAAAAATATGTTATCAAGATTGAATTAATTAAATTAAAATTATTATTATAAAATCATATTGTTTTATAATAAATTTAATATTATGTATATTTTTATGGTATATCTAACTTACACCTAAAATTGCTAATATATAATTATTATATACTGAAAATTTTATGACCTTTAATTGTTCAAGTAATTCCTTTATACGCAAATAAATGAAAAATGACCATTATTTTATATGTAAATTTACATAAATAGAAATAAAATTCACAAATTTGTATAATTAATTAATTAATTGAGTGAGTAAAATATAAATATGTTGCCCTTGTTTATTATATATTTTTATATTTAAATAATTATGATAAATTAACAATTTTTTATTCACTGTATACAAATCATTTATAAATATAATACACATACATACCTATATCTATTTACATGAACCTAGTTATATCCACATCATACCTTATTTACCATAATTATTAATATTTTTTTTCTTTTTGTAGAAACAATTATACGGTTACGCTTTTAATATAAAATATTGTTAACATGTTTAACAAAACAATTTCTCTTATTACGTATACATATAAAACATATATACATAAAACTAATATAAATATAGATATTTGTTTCCTCGTTAAACCTTTTCATGGGATATTATTGTAAAGTAAGTATAAGTATATAATTCTTTAGAATTTATAATATGTAATATTATTAAAGATTTTAACAATATGTATATTTAAGATAAATAAAAAACATAAATTATTATTTATTACTTATGTGTTGCTATATATATATAAATAAAATAATTTAATTTGATGTTGTTTTTAAATTTCGGTACTGGTGTGCAACGATATATAAAATATGATTTTACTAGAAAAGTTGAAAAACAAATATGTATGTATACAATTGATGTATAGTATATTATAAATATACAATGTATACAGTATCATCAATATTATAAAACAGCCTTCTTCATTTTATACACTTTTGTTTTTAATTTACAACTAAACTCTTCTATTTGCTATATGGAGAAATTTCTGTTGTTATTACTATACTTTGTCATAATTCCGCTGACAAGGCAACCACCTGAGGTGTCGTACTCCGAATCCAATGAAATTTTGTCAGGTTGTTGTACTCATGAAAGTACAGAACAAAGTTATTTTTTTTTCCCCAATTTCACTTTTAAGGTGGTAATGATAGCCATAGGGTCACAGGGTGTATCAAAAGTTCCTACTTTTGAAAAATTGTATGAAAAAAATGTGAATTTATGCTTATAACTTTGTCATGAGCAGATTTTTTAAAAAAATTACTTTATATAAAGCCGATGGAGAAATTCTTCACCTTTAATTTGACCCATCATTTTTTTATATAGGGTTACCAATTATAAAGTTATGTATATTTTATAACTGGCTGTTGTATATGTTCAATACTTTTGAAGGTAAAATTATAATTTTTCTGATTGTATCTGAGGTACTTTAGTTGGAAGAATCTAAAAGTGATGTCAGTGTGGCGATTGAACTGCCCAAAATAGTGCAAATACAGTTTGTCTAAAAATTCGAACACAAAATTTGTATTTTTTTTTATCAAATTTTAATACATTTTACAGCAGTTTTCATAAATTCCGATAAATTTTAAAACTCTTGATATACATATAAATAATACATTGTTTATAATTAATAGTAATTGGTATTCGTTAAAGCATTATTTAGAAATGTACTTATTTAATCGTTATGAAAGTCATAATTTGTATAATAGTGTTGTAGGCACAAAGACATTTTACACCATGAACAATTGATTATGGCCACATTTGTGATTCCTCAAAAGCGAAGCCTTCCGGAATTTCAAATTTTGGTGGTCTCTCGTTCAGGTATCTGCTTGCAAACCATGATTATTTAAATAAGTTAATAATATATATCATTGGATTCGGAGTACGACACCTCAGATGGTTACCTTGTGAGGTATGTTTCATTATTATTTTTCACAGCTTTTAAAGCTGATACACAGCAATAATTTCCCTTTAGGCAGATACTGTTACTTGGTAAGTAATCCAGTTTTCGTAGTGAAATGGGATCATTCTATCAAATTTAATTTCAATTTTTAAGTTTCAAGTGGTAAGAGTGTTAAAGCTAGGTAATTTATGCTTACTTTAGTTATTGTACCAGTGGTTTTGTAATATTTACCTATTTTGACACTCTCTTGTTTTTACTGGATCGTGATTATAATTACCAGCATTCTCTCTTTAATCAAAAACTTAAAATTCTAGCAAAATGGAAATTGTCTAAATGTTTTGATCATATATACGCTGTTCAAATATGTGTCACTAATAAATTATTTAATATTTTTCATTATTGTACACAAGAAATTGAATGACTACTTGAAATGTAAACATGCGGTTCGTCTAACAATTCATAAATATTAATTGTTATTATATATAACATTGCGTGATAAATATTTCAAATTAAACTATGTTATATAACATATAATAATTCGTGAAATAGAGTAAATATTATATATAAATCATTATTTTACAATATATTTTATTATTTTATTCATAAATGTATTATATGAGTAAGCATATAATTATAATTTAGTATTTTTATCATAAATTATATAACAATTAATACATAATTTATGATTATAAAAAGTATTTATATTATTGATGCCGTGTAATAATGTATATAACATCTATTAACATTAATCATTATGTTGATGAAGATATAAATACCTAACAAATAAATAAAATTTAGTTATTATTTTCCAAACATTCGAGTCATATTATAATACCCAAAGTAGCATTCAAAATGAATTCACATTTCATTGTTATAATTTTATTAATGTTAATGTGTAGTAAAATTTCAACAAATGAAACATTATTGGAAATAAATACATTTGATTTAAATAAATTAAAATGCATAAGACAAATATATACAAAAATATTTCAGAGTTCAATAGCAACTGAAATATCACTTGTTATTATTGGTACGTTTACGAATAATTCTAATTCACAAGATATAATATTAGATATGATAATGCAAGATAACCAATATCATTTTAGTGTAATGGTAAAAAATCCATATTTAATACATAGAAATGCATCACGAGTTATAGCCAAAGCTACAAATTATT
Source organism: Bibio marci (assembly GCA_910594885.2). Classification (NCBI taxonomy): domain Eukaryota; kingdom Metazoa; phylum Arthropoda; class Insecta; order Diptera; family Bibionidae; genus Bibio; species Bibio marci. Next base: position 13,150,455 of record OU343114.1, read on the forward strand.
TAATGTTATTACAGAATGTAACAGATGTATCATCCAATATAAAACTATGGCAATCTTTGCCAACTTGGAATCCTTTTGCACAAGTATTAATTATTTTTATGGATGAAATTTATGATTACATTCTGGACATAGAAAGTGAAATTAAAAATATTTTTCAATTTTTATTACAAAATGAAATGTTATTTGTACATGTGTTATATAAAATTAAAAATTCGACAATGTTTGAAGCATTAACTTGGTATCCATATGAAAATGGAAATTGTGCTGATTATGTTAACACATTACATAGTATTTATGTTTGTGATTATAGTGAAACAATTATGTATTCAATGGATATGATTATGATAAAACGACAATCATTAATTACCGACACTCTTTACACTAATATCACAAAAATACCAATTAATTTACACTATTGTCCACTGAGAACTACAACATTTCAATGGAAACCATATATTTCATATAATGAAAACGATGGTTATGATGGCATCGAAGTTGCACTAGTTAAAGTTATTGCCGAAAAATTGAAATTAACTATTGAATTTAAATTATTGAATGAAACATTTCGTTTTTCTGATAACAATACTATATTTTATTCAAGTCTTCTGAATAAGTGAGTATAATAATGATTATATAAATATTATTATTCTAAAAAGTAATCCATAATTTATTTTCAACAAATAAGTTAATTTTAATCGGATCAAAAATAATCCATCTGGAAATTGTACAATAAAACCTAACATTAACATCGTATGATGCCCTTTTTTCAGTTGTTACATAAACAAGTTGTTTTCTAGCCCATACAAATTTCAGTTTGATAGATCAATAATGTTTAACATCGAATTTGTAAACAACTTCTCTTTTTCATTTTACTATTTTTGCGCAACAGAAAATTTTTGTAGAAAAAATTTGAATTAAATAAAAAATGTGAAAACAATCATCAATTAGAGAGATAGTTCAGGACATTAGAATATAATTTTGATTGTAGTGATTTTGGGTTAATTCGTCTGTCAGCAAAATTCATTCCTAAATTCATTATATTTTTTTGCAGTAAAAACATTCGGTAAAAAAATAGTATTTCGTAAAAATTTTGATAGCATATTGAATCGATTAATTGACATACTTATTAATTAAAGTAATTTAAATAGTTTGGGGATAATTATATATTATTGATATTATCAAATAAGGCATAGCTCATAATATTGTGTCATGGGAATACATATAATTTTTTTTTATATATTATAGAAATACACATATTATGATTGGAGGTATTGATGAAAATCCTTCTATGCGTAGGCGTTTATCATCTTCAATTATGTATTATCAAGATAATTTAACGTGGTGTGTTGCAAAATCAAAACCAAAAAGTGTTTGGAAAAATTTATTTAATTTATTCACATTTCAAATTTGGTTTGCAGTGATTACAATAATTTTAATATTTTCACTTTTAATATTTATTATGTCAAGAATTGAAAGGAAACAAAATAATTATTTTTGGGCAATTCTTGTAACTGTTTCTACAACAGTATCAATTTCATCAAATTATTATAAACCAAATTATTCATCAATACGATCTATCTATATGTTTATTATGATATATGGAATTTATTTAAATATTTTAATACAAGGTTTATTAATAAGTGTTTTGACAACACCCCAATCAGAAATACAAATAGATTCAATAAGACAAGCTATTGATATGGATTTTGAATTTGCTGGCAGAAAATCAGTTTTACAATATTATGAACGAAATGATGAGGTTAGTATTATTTTTATTTATAATATATGCTTTTGTATAAAAGTTTGTGCTTCTATACTTACGCATAAATATATACAAAAATTTTGGAACAATATATGTATGCTATGAATGATTTACTAATTTACATATGTATTTATTAATTGTTATTTATGTCATGTAAATTTTAATTAATTATAGATATCTAAACATATACAAAAAAAGATGCGTGTGTGTAGAGATATAAATAAATGCTTAATGGAACTGGAAACAAATAACAAATTGGCGGTAGCTGTGTCAAGAATACATGCAATGAATAATCCATTTATTCTAAATTCTAAATTATATTGTTTTTCTAAACATCAACATATTTATACGTATCCACTGTCGATAATAGCACAACGAAATTATCATTTGTTACCATACATCAACGATATTATACAAAAACTTGTTGAATTTGGTTTAGTTGAACATTGGGTACGAAAATATCGTTTGACAATTATAGGATCACATTATGAACATGCAGAACAATTCAAACAAGACGATGATGATAATGAAGACTCGGATGATAAAGAAAATGAAATAGATAATGTTATAGTTACTCTTTCAGTTGAACATATGAAGGGAGCATTTTATATTTTAATTTGTGGTTATACGTTAGCTTGTATAATATTTATTATGGAATGTTTAACGTATTCACATGTAAATATAAAATATGCAAATCGTATATGGAAGTTTATTGATAAACGATTAACATTTTAATGTTAACATGTGTGCTAAGCTATATATATTATAATCTGCATGATTCCTGACAAAATAAGTACACAATAGTTTTACCAGTACACTTACATCATTTTGAACACATCCTTAAAATAGGCAAAATTATGGTATTTCCATTTTTAATGCTATGTTGAAAAGATTTTTTTTTATGAATATAGATGTAGATTTTCTTTGTGGAATTATTACGTATTTCTTAATTATTCAATGCACATATAGTGTATAATATTACGGCTTATTGAGACACTATCGACGTACTGTATTGTTTCTATACACGTTTTAGACACGAGCATAATTTGTAGAAAATTGACCAGTTATCAACAATTTATTATATTCATTTATATTTTATATGTAATAATAATAAACAGCACAAAATCGACTAGGTACAATAAAAAAATCCAAAATATTTTTTCTTCCATAAGGCTAAAGCTAAACTATAGATTGTATAATAATAAATACGTACTTGAAAATGTAACACGATAAGTCATTGATTTTATAATTATATAAAAAACTGATTTTGATACTCAAACCGATATTCGTAATTTTAAAAATACACTAATTGGCATGTAATGTTTATAAAACAATTTTCAAAGGTAGATGTAATTTAATAAATGGTATAATATATTTTGTGTTTTAGGTTGCTTAGGTACAGAAATGATTGTAATATGCATATTATATATTATTATTATTATAGGTATATATTAATAATAATACGTAGAACGATAATATCCATATAATGGGTAACGAATATAAACAAATAAATAATAATAAGATAATAGTTAATAATAAAAATAATAATATAATCATATTTATGGGAACATTTTTTTTTCATATTTATATTACCAGTATAAACTACGTGTAGCTATAATTATTTAAGTAAATATTGAATATATATGGTAATCTCAAAGGAATTTAATAATATAAATATAATCACATATCTATGACAGTAACAAAATAATAAAAGCTTATTTGGTTCTATAAGACATGCAACGACTGTAGACCATGTATTTTTACTAATTCTTTATATTATAATATAGTCACAGATATAGTCAAAATATTATACTGATAATCTGTTGCAGACTAAATAATATTATTAAATATTGCTGACAATTCTTATCTAACGACTGTAAATATTAGTTGTATGACAATATATATTACCAACATTTATTATCAATCACAAAGAACTTCCCGAAATTAAAATCAGTTATCTTCCTAATAAAGTTCAGCATTAAATATTTTCATAAAATGCTATGGAGATATAATTTATTGATCCTATTTATAAATGAAATAATTTTTAGAGTAAATATTTTTACATAAGAATTATTTCAATTTGATGTACAAAAGAGTTCTGCTTATGTTCGTGTATTTTAATTTAATTTCTGTTAATTTTATCACTACTACATTCAATTATATTTTTCAATCAAATCAATGACGAGGGTATATACCAAAATAAATGACTACGAAAGCATTGATAAATGGCTACGTTTTAATATTTGCAGATAATTAATTTATTATCTTTCATAAGTCCTATTTCGTTTAAGACCAAGCCCAATTCCGGTACGCAATCAGTCTACTCTGCTCTACTGTTGCAAACGCGCAATAGCATTTAAAAACATGACAGGTAATTTAGTCAAATAAAAATACATTTATTATTTGTAATTTCATTTATTTATATATATTTAAAAAAGTAATAGTCAATTTTATAAGATGACTCTGTAGATAAGTATTCTGTATAAACCTATATATAATGTAATATTTCACACATATAAAACTATTAGATAAATTAAAGTTGTAAATTTATTACAATCATTCGTTATCGTTTTCTTCATAGCTTGATCTTTTTTTGGAATTATATAATATGTATGTTGGGTTAAGAACACGTTCCATTAAAACGAAAAAACGATGTGGATTTGCATTATTACATATGTTAAAATAAATTATTTCAGATATAATTATAACAACTGTTAATAACCAAAATCCCATATAAAATGCATACAAGCCAGTAAAATGTTGACTTGTTAAACTTAGTGAATTTTTATATGCATTAAATTTTTCATGTGGTTTCTGCATATTATCCATAAAATTTAATGAATGTTCACGTTCCCATTTATCTATAAGTCCATTTTCAGCAAATCTTCTAATTAATTTATTCATAATTGGTAATAGTGGATAATCTTTTCTTGTAAATAAAACAACCGGATAACTATAAATATTATTTGATTTTTCAAAACAAAATAATTTTGATTTTGACATCAATTGATTATTCATAGCATGTTTTCGTGATATGCCAACAGATAATTTATCATTATAATTTAATTCTTGTAAACAATCTTCAATATCATCACAATATACAATTGCTCTTTGTAATGGATGAGTATTCTAGAAAATAAATTTCATACTTATTAAAATATGTAGTGCATATGATTTGTTAAATATTTTTTGATAGTGAGCTGTATTTTAAATAATTATTATGGCATCTACAATCTCAGAAAAGAAACAAATAATAAATATAGTAATATAATAGTAAAAATACATAATAAAAGTTACAAAATCGAACTGTAATATACACAAGTCATGTATGTTACTCCGCATAGGAGTATATAACGATTCACCAAATAGTCTATAATTATCGAAATGTGAATTTTTCTTAATTCCTAAGTAATAAATCATAGTATACAATTGCTATAGAAAAAATTACTTATTCAATATGGAAATATTTCACTGTAATTCATTAAATATAGTTTCGTTGGGAAATTATACTACCCATGGTATTATATAACAATTAACCAATTGGTTTTGCAATTAAGTTTCCTTAATTATTATATTTATAATATAAAATAGTAAAAACAAAGTTTACAAGAGTAAATTGATTTTTTGAATTGTCTCATATAATAAAACACTATACGAAAAAGATGTGTTTTTATATAAATATTATATAAAATGAAATCATAATTTTAATTACCTCATATATTTCGTTAAGATGTCTATGTACATTTTCATCAAAACTAAAATTAAAATTATAATATATAGCTTCTTCTATCGTTTGGATTTGCGTATGAATTCTATTCCTAGTTAAAACATTATACCATAAACTACAAAATATTGCAGCAAAGAAAAATCCAGCGAAAATAAAAATGCTAAAGATAAATTTAGTAATTAATCGTTTTGGTTGATACAATGTTGGTTGTCCAGTTACTGATGTAAATGAAATTGCAAGAGCAGTATAGCCTTCAAAGTACAATTTATCCAGCCGAACAATAAAATACATAGTAGGCCATATACAAGCTAATACAAACCAAATTAGGATCCAAATATCAACAGTAAAAATATCAATGTATAACCAGGTCAAAGATTTGGGTTTAGCTTTTGCAACACACCAAGTGATATCATCTTCAGTGTAAGCAATTGTTGTAGATACAAAAGTCTTATTCGTAAGCACATTAACAAATGGATCAATTAAACCACCGACAATTATATCATATTCCCTGTTAAAAATAATAATAATTCGTTAATTTATATTAAAGTTTTTTTAATAAATATAAATTTGCACCAATTAATTCTGGTACAAACATTTCATTGTTATTTTTTCAAATTATTTTACTATACTATAAATTGTAAATGTAGTAGATATTAATAATGTGAACAAATCGATGGCGTTATAATATGCTAATGGAGCTTGAAGTACTTTATTCAATTTCCGATATTTAAATGATTCATCACTTGTTTTAGTATTGAAATTTTTCAATTGTTGTTGATGTTTCACAACATATTTATATGAAATTAATTGATATTTTACAATTAAATTCAATTCTAAATAAAACATATAATTTAATTAATCTTTGTCATTATAGATTAATTAAATACTTTTTCTGATTTTTCTAAAAAACTTAACGTAGTGTTATCACAAGAAATAGTAGTGAACTGATCTCATTAGTAAACAGTTTTGTAAATGTATCAATAATTCGTCAATAGCTACGAAAGTTTTCAATTTTCTTTAAAATTTTTTCAAAGAATTTGTGTAGAATTGATTATTATTCATTGTGATCTGAATTATGTGTTTCGGTGGAAAATTAAAAAAAGAAGCTATATAAAACAGAGTGAGGTGTTTAACAAAATATTGCTGATACTGATATATGTATTTGTATACATATTATCACAGAATTGTCATACTCTGTAGTATACATAGAGTAATTCCACATATGAAAATAAATAAATAAATTACTGTAATGAATAATTAAAATTAAAAACCAAGAATTTTATTAATTAATCTTTTATATTATTTGTATTGCTCTGTATTTTAAGGTAACAAAATCACTTTTATTATTTAAAATGATTTAAAATATTTAAAATTTTAGGATATCTTTACGGGGAACGAAGTAAAACTAACAACAAAATACTATTATATATATTTACAGGAAATAAGAAAAAATAACAATTTTTTTTATTTAATGTGAGCTTTTGTGAGCACCAAAATTAAGGTTAATAATTTTTCTTCTTTAAAATAATAATAAGTAAAAATTTAATAAAAATACCAATAATAATAATAATTAAAATAATAATAAATAAAAATTTAATAAAAATACCAATAATAATAATAATTAAAATAATAATAATAAATATAATAAATGTTAAATATTACGATATTACTAAATGATAAATATATTAATTAATATTAAAACCATATCAATATTGGCTTGAGAGTTTAACAAAATAACTTGCCGCAGCGCTATACAAATATTTGTAAACCAATTATTTTTATTGAAACTATTGAAAAATTTAATAAAAATATTTTTGAACACTTTTATATAACGTAGATAATATTTCAGATTTGTCATTATAAGTACAATTTATTTCCTATACACATTAGCAAAGATAATTTAGATAAAGACGTTATGGCAGTGTTTAGTTTTTTAATGTTAATTGATATTTCATTAATTAATTATTTTCCATTTATTATATATTTATAAGTCTTCATAATTACGGAATTCAAACTATATAGTTTTTATTTGAATTCAATATAAATATAAATACAAACACATATTGTTAATTATAATAATAATAATATTTATAGTTATAATAAAGATAATATTATGTTTTTTTTAATTTTACCTCATCAATGTATCTGAAAAATTATTGTTCATGTTATTTATGTTAAAATTATATATAGGTGTAGAAATGTTTTGAAATTCAAATTGCAAATCAAATTTTAAATTCTGTGCTATTGTTTCAAGAATATTAATTTCAATTCCTTGATATTGTTCATATTCATTGGATACATCATTCAAATAATATGCATATGGTGACCAATTTCCACCAACAATTTTCATTGAATTTAATTTATTTAGGTTTCTTGAATTTATCTTCTGTAATTGTTCCGAATGATCGAATAATTTACTAATATTATTCATATCACTCATATCATTACATGATATTGTAGTATTTGAAATATATATATTATTTAAATCTGTTAAATTTTGATATTGATACCATATCATAAGTTCATCTAAATTTGAATAATTGTCAGACAATACAGCAGACACAAGTATATTGTTATAAATATAATGATGATTAATTAAGTAATTTAAAGTTGATTTAATTGATAAATTAATTTCAGATGATATCGTTAGAGTTTTAATTAAGATAATTAAAATATTTGCCATTGGATTCCATGTTGTCATTGATTTCAATTTTAGAATAGTGAATTCAATTTCAGTATAATTATCAATTAATAAAACATAATTTTTCAATTGTTGATAATGATTTCTTCCGATTAAATTATTTTCCTCAAACTTCAAATTGTTTAATATAAATGAATATTTTAAATTAAATTCATCATTAAAAATTCTTAATATTTCAGTTTGTAAATCTGTTTCATTCGACGCCATAGTGATCATTATTTCAGATGAGCGTGCAATAGTATTAGATTGATAATATTTTTGAATTAAATTAACAAAACACATCGCATTATTATTTGTCGAATTATTCAAATTTAATTCGTTGAAATTAATCGCGAAAATTTCAATCATGTTTAGAAATATTAAAAATAACTTAAAATTAATTCGAGACATTTTGTATATACAACTACCACGAACAGTGAATTTATAACTTTTAATAATGTAGAACGATATTTATATTCACGGATTTCACTAATATTATAATATGGTTATGAACGTAGCACTAAAATAATAATAAGGAAATAACGCTAATCTATTTTGTATACTACTAGTTCTAAATAAACGATATTATTTATAGTTATATATTATTCAGGAATATGTATTTCAATGGAAACTTATTATCTAATAATTTGTGACGATTATTTTGTAATTATTTTTCAATATTGACCTATAGATAAGTATTGTAATTTACATGACAAACTTTAGCATTATTATCGATAGGGTAATGGTAATTTGATAGTCATTAACGAGATTAAATATAATTATCAATATATTATTATTATTGTTTATGTTGTTTGATTTTATCATTATATCGTGATAAATTTGAATAAAACACAAACTGTTTTTAATATAATTAAAATTTTTTTTTTATTTTAGCATACTTTGAAAAATCATCATATTAAAAAAATTGTTGAAAATTTTACTGAACGACATACTCATTCTCTACTAACACTACTAATGAAAGTAAAGTCACGTCAAATGAAATGAATTTCCACCACATTTACAGGCAAGAAATTATTAATTATCTTATATTTTATAACATCTTTACCTTTATCAAAAAGTATTTTTTACATGTTAAAAGTAAAGGGTAGATAATGATTTTCTATGTTAAATAATTTGGTAATGTTAATATTAATAAATTTTAATTTATATATTAATACTATAATACTGTGTTTGAGCGACGGTTTTAAATATAAAGTTATTTAGATATTCAAATATGAGTATTGTTTTACATTCTCCACCTAATCTTAAAAACTTATCATCAAAACCTTATGTTCAGAATTTTAAGGAAATCGCAATAATCAATTACAGTAATTAATTGGGAATTTTTAATTTTCTTTCCAATTACTGAATGACTATAAGATTAAAATTTGATCTTATCAATAAAGGGTGTGTGTGTAATACACAACAATTTAAATATTTTCATTAAGATGATGAGCAAAATAATAAAATCACAAAGTAATATTTTTTGAAGTTTGGATATTTTTATTATATTTATAATTAATATTACATTGCAAATATGACATTAATATTAGTTTAAGATGAACTTAACTGCAAATATAAAAATTAACTTACTTTTGACATCAATTCAATAATTTTTTAGTTGGATTCAAAATCCTTTCCATAAATATGAAAAATTTATGTGGTTTTCGTTCAGAAATTTTATTAAAATAAATTATTTCTGATATTATTATAACACCAGACAGTAACCAAGTAACTAATAAAAAAACAATTACTCCGACAAAATGTTGACTTGTTAAAATATCTGGTTTTACAATTTTTATTTTCTCCTTGTAAATTAATGAATTTTCACGTTCCCATTTATCGATTAGTCCATTTTCAGCAAATCTTCTAATTAATATGTTCATAATTGGTAATAATGGATAATCTTTCCTTGTAAATAAAACAACTGGATAACTATAAATATTATTTGTATTTTCGAAACAAAACAATTTAGATTTTGAAATCAATTGATTATTCATAGCATGTTTTCGTGATATCCCAACAGATAATTTGTCATCATAGACTAATTGTTGTAAACAATCATCGGTATCATCACAATGTTTAATTGACCGCCGTATTGGATGGGAATTCTATAAATATAAATACAAACATAATACATTTATTATTGTAAAATACATATGCTACATAAGTTAAAATGAGTTTAAATATCGAATTATTAACGCTGACAAGGAATATTAAAAAGACTATTACATAAAAATAATTTTATGATTTCTGAATATATTTGTATCAGATACATACAATGCGTGCAATAGTTATAATTGTACTAAAGATACCAAGGTCATGTTAGACCAAAATATTTTTACTATAGAATGATATTTAATATTTTATTATTATTTTTTTTTTATTTTAATTTGTACATAGTTTTATTATTACTGTATTTTTTTGCTAGAACAATTCCAAAATCAAAATTTTCAACATTAAAGTTAATTTCTAGAGTATAATATAAGCAATTATGTAATAATAAATGTAGAAATTATAGGTATATTATATACAAATTTATTTATTATTATATACAATGTACCTACCTCATATATTTCACAGAGATGATCTTTCAAATTGCTATTAATGGCGAAATTAAAATTATAATATGCAGCATCATTTATCGTTCGAATTTGAATATGAACTCTATTTATACTTAAAACTCTAAGCCATAAACTACAAAAAAATGTACTAAACCAAAATCCTGTTATTATAAAAAAAATATAGATTAATCTTGTAATCGATCGTTTTGGTTGGTATAATGTTGGTACTCCAATTAATGATGAAAATGTGATTGCTAAGGTTGCATAAGATTCTAAATTCATTTTTTCTAGTCGTGAAAGAAAGTATATAATTGGCCAACCAAATACAAGTGGCAACCAAATAAGTATCCACATATCAATAGCTAAAATATCTAAATATAACCAAGTCACAGACTTGGGTTTCGCTTTTGCAACACACCAAGTGATGTCATCTTCAGTGTAAGAAATTGTTGTAGATAATAAATTATTATTCAGGAAAACATTATAAAATGGATCCATTAAACCGCCGACGATTATATCGTATTTTCTATTTATAACAAAATAATAATAATAATAACAATGATTTAATATTTCTAATTATAATAACGATAAAAATACCTATATAATAAAAATGAATTGAATAAATTTTTGTTATTGTAATAGGTATTTATAAAACTGAGATAATTTACCTCATCAATGAAGACTTATTGTTTATATCATTTAAGTTATAATTATTTATAGTAATATTGTGAATTTCAAATTGCAAACCAAATTGTAAATTTTGTGCTATTGTTTCGAGAATATTAATTTCAATTCCTTGATATTGTTCATATTCATTGGATGAATCATTCAAATAATATGCATATGGTGACCAATTTCCACCAACAATTTTCATTGAATTTAATTTATTTAGATTTCTTGAATTTATCTTCTGTAATTGTTCCGAATGATCGAATAATTTACTAATATTATTCATATCACTCATATTATTACATGATATTGTAGTATTTGAAATATATATATTATTTAAATCTGTTACATTTTGATATTGATACCATATCATAAGTTCATCTAAATTTGAATAATTGTCAGACAATACAGCAGACACAAGTATATTGTTATAAATATAATGATGATTAATTAAGTAATTTAAAGTTGATTTAATTGATAAATTAATTTCAGATGATATCGTTAGAGTTTTAATTAAGATAATTAAAATATTTGCCATTGGATTCCATGTTGTCATTGATTTCAATTTTAGAATAGTGAATTCAATTTCAGTATAATTATCAATTAATAAAACATAATTTTTCAATTGTTGATAATGATTTCTTCCGATTAAATTATTTTCCTCAAACTTCAAATTGTTTAATATAAATGAATATTTTAAATTAAATTCATCATTAAAAATTCTTAATATTTCAGTTTGTAAATCTGTTTCATTCGACGCCATAGTGATCATTATTTCAGATGAGCGTGCAATAGTATTAGATTGATAATATTTTTGAATTAAATTAACAAAACACATCGCATTATTATTTGTCGAATTATTCAAATTTAATTCGTTGAAATTAATCGCGAAAATTTCAATCATGTTTAGAAATATTAAAAATAACTTAAAATTAATTCGAGACATTTTGTATATACAACTACCACGAACAGTGAATTTATAACTTTTAATAATGTAGAACGATATTTATATTCACGGATTTCACTAATATTATAATATGGTTATGAACGTAGCACTAAAATAATAATAAGGAAATAACACTACTCAATAAATACATGTACTATAAATACAAATTTATTGTTATATATTATTCAGGAATATGTATTTTATTTCAATGGGAACCTATTATCTTATAATTTATGTTGATTGCATTGTATTTACTTTTTACATAATATTAATGTTTATAATTTACATAACAAACTTTATCATAATTATCGATAAATGATATTTAGATTTTAGGTTGTCATTTCCGCGTTCAAATAAAATTATCATTATTATCATTGGTAAGGGTGTTTTTTTTTTAATGATGGAAATTTCCATTTGAATAAAACACAAACAGTTTAACTCGAATCCATCGAATTTTTCAAGAAACAAAAACATGCGTATCAATTTTAAACTTAAATATTTTATTTTGTCAATTAATAATTAAAACTAAGTTATTTTTGAATAAATCGGGAACGTTACAAATTGAATGTATTGCATTTGCTTTAAATATTTAAAAGCATTTTTTACTTACTGTAATTTCAATAATAAAAAGATTTTTTTTTTGGTTTACTTCCCATGATGAGTCATATTCAGGAAATTGTTATAATAAAAGCATAGAATGCAAAGACATCAATTATATTAACAATAATAGCAACTGACCATTGATTTACTTTCCATATTCATCGATAAGTCTCTATTTTATCATCTACTACAACATCATCATTTTCATCAGTATGACGAATTTCTAGTAGCTTTTCTAACAAAACAAAATATCATTTTTTTAATGAACCCTTTTTTTAACACGGGCTTGGGAGTATTTAATTTTATAGTATTTGTTATATATTATTTTGTGTCTTTTAAATATGTTACATTTTAATTGCATTATTTTATTAACCATTTTAGTCTCGAAATTAAAAGTTAATGTCCATTAATGGTTTTAAATATATTTTCCATCAGTTATCATTCATATAATATATCAAATAGAATATTGTTTTAAATTTTATTTTTCTTTATTAATCATTCTTCTGTAATTTTCTAATTTATTGTAATATTGTGAAATTATTGGTAAAACAAATACAAATTTATTGCTGTTATAATTTTATATTTATTCTCAATGTAATTTGTTTTAAAATTCTCTTAATTATTATACTAAACTATTTCGAAAAAAAAAATAAAAATATATTTGATAGTTGATTTGATTTGTGATGCTCTCGAAATAAAAATTACTTTTCATGCAAAGACGCATCTTTCATATGGATTTAATGAAAATATAAAATTTTTATGAAAATTAAAAATAATTGAAGTGTCTCTTATTGAATGGTTGGTGTTCGGTTGATATTTCCTGTGACTGTATAGGCGAAAAGTGACTTGAACTATAGTGAAATAGAAATATAATAGTTTTTAAAATTTTATGCAAAATAATTATTCTAAAATAAACTTTAAAATTCTTAATTCTGAAAGTCCAAAAGAGCTCCGGTATACATATATAGTATATAGGATATAGTCAACTCTGTAATGTACATGTATTGAAATTTAATGATGGATAAATAATAATTGGTATATGTTTGGCATTTTGTAACTAATGATAATATACAATATACCTACTGTATATATAGACTGTGTATACAAAATATACATGCATATTAGTATTAGTGTGGTTGTATGACAATTGTAACTAGTATGTTATTTTTATAGAAGTATCCACAACTGGTTTGTATTAATTTATCTAATCAACACCAAATCTTAAAAAATTCTTTTTAAATGCTTATGTCCTGAATTCTACGAATATCAAATCAATTATTAGTTCATATAAATATTATCCTATTATGAATATACTAATTGAAACATCTTCTTTTTTTATATGATGTTAACTATATACATATTAAGGGAGAAGTGATAAAGTTTCTTATTCAGATAACGTTTCAACGAAATGTGATCAATGTGTGCATTATTAAACTACATTAATATCAAATTATAGTAAATATAATATTGGTTCTATCCCATAAAACAATTATAAATACAATTTTTCATATAATTCAATATTTTTTTAGTTAGTCCTTTCAATAAATATGAAAAATTTATTGAAATAAATTATTTCTGATATAATTATAACAACAAACAGTGACAAAATAAATAACAAAAAAAAAACAATTACTCAGACAAAATTTAGACTAGTTAAAATATCAGGTTTTACAATTTTTATTTTCTCTTTGTAAATTAATAAATTTTCATGTGAAACTATATTCTTTTGCGCAAAATTTCCAAAATTAGAATTAATTTTTAGTATATAATAAAAGAAATTATATGGAGAATATAGGGTATACTTAAAACTCTAGACCATAAATTACAAAAAAATGTACTAAACCAAAATCCAGTTAATATAAAAAAAATAATCGATCAATCTTGTAATCGATCATTTTGGTTGGTATAATATTGGTATTCCAATTAATGATGAAAATGTGCATAAGATTCTAAATTCATTTTTTTGACATGTGAAAGAAAGTATATTCATTGTGACATGTAATATAATATAATTAGATGATTTATTATTCTGGGGGAATCATTTATTGCATAACATCATTAAAACTAATAGAGAACCGAAAGGGTTAAGAGAACCCGATATTTTTTATTCACATACAATAGTTATTAACCGCACAAACCTAAATAGAAACAAAAAAACATTAGAATAAAATAAAAATTGCAAACCATTAAACAAATTTACATATTCACAGAATACAAAACAATTATAATTTAAAAACAATTGTATCGCAAGCAAATAAACTAAACATTGGAACATTTGAATCTCTAAAAAATTTACTTTCGATATATAAAACCTATCACAATGAAATTGCGTACACAAATTACCTTTTTATATTTGTACACAATTACACTTGTAAGGGGATTTTAACCGTGTTTCTTTAGTAGTACTTGCTAATGATTCATATAATCCCGGTTTATATAGTCCCAGTCATCTCTGTTTTCAAATAATGATACAAAATATAATCGTAGAATATAATTTGATATTATATATTATTTGGTTTTTTCTTTTTAGTATAATATAAAATATATGTTGGATTAAGAACACGTTCCATTATAACAATAAATCGATTTGGTTTTGCACTTCTACGAACTATTTCAAAGTAAACTCTCTCTGAAATAAGTATAACAGCTGAAATAATCCACATTCCACCTAAAAATACATATACACCCCAAAACCGATCCATTTGTAAAATTATTGGCTCAATATTCTTATAATGTCCTTTTCTTTGTTTCAATGTATCATCCAATGGATTTATTTCATTTTCACGTTCCCATTTATCAATAATACCGGTTTCAATAAATCGCCTAATTAAATTGTTAATATTTTGTAATAGCGGAAAATCTTTTCTAGTCAGCATAATAATCGGATAATTATAAAGTTTATTTTCAAAACAAAATAATTTTGAATTTGATATATTCAAATTATTCCAAGCATGTTTTCTTGATATTCCAACAGCTAATAAATCTGCATATTCTAATTGTATTAAACATTTATCAATATCATCACAATGCATAAGGTTATGCCATAGTAAATGATTGTTCTGAAATAAATACAAAAATATATTCATATGAATTTATAGATGAATATATAATACATTCAAAATGTTAACCCTCATCGCTCCATAACTTCAGATTCAAAGTCATGTAAATGATAGTAAATGTGCAAAAAATTATTTCCTGATATTGATAGAAAGAATTATTGAGTATATTAAATAAATTGAGTGTTCTTTAATATGTGTGATTTTGGGAATAAAATCTTTGGCTGGAACCTTCACCTTTCATTGTGGTGCTATCAATTCAAGAGCAATTGGTCTCAGGATGGTTTCCTTTTTGATGTTCGTTTATCTTTGCTTGGATATGAAATGTTTCAAATCACTAAAAGTGCATTTTAGTATTAGAAATGGTTTTTTGACTATTATCCTAAGAATTACTTATTAATTTGTTTATTTATTATTGACTTGCATGCTTCCCTTGTTCAGTCCCACCTTTATCCAAGCTTGTGGATTCCTCTACTAAGAGTTTCCTAATATGCAAAATACTATACCTCATATTGAAGAGTCAAGCCTTAAATCCAATGAAATGGTTATACAATATTATGTCAGTATGTATATAAACACTTTGTTATGTTAAACTTTGATCCAGGGTCAAATAATAAAAGGTAAGGGTTAAACACAAGCATTAACGAAGGTGCGTAAATTAGACTTACCTCATAAATGTCATTTAAATGTTGAAATACATTTTTACCGATAGCAAATGTATAATCATAACTGATTGCATATTCAAGTGTATCAACTTGTTCCCGAAAAGTAGGTTTGGTTAAGGCATGTAACCATAAACAACAAAAAATTGATGAAAACCAAAATCCTGTCAGTAGAAAAAACGAAAACAAAAATCTAGGTAATATTCTTTTCGGTTTATACACTGAATGACCTCCAGTTAATGTACCAAATGATACTATCATTGCCCAATAACAATCATGATTTAAATTATCCATTCGAATAAGAAAATAAATTGTAATCCATCCAATTATTAACGGTGCCCATATCAGAAACCACATATGTACAGTAAAGACTTCAACACTTAACCACATCAATGGTTTCGGTTTTGATATTGGTACGCACCAAGATATATCATCTTGACTGTAAGCAATTGTTGTAGTTAATAAATTATTATTCACGTAGTATAGAAAATAAGAATCTAATCCACCAATTACAAGGTCAGATTTTCTATATAAATAAAATGTTATCTAAAAACTATTATTGAAATTTTCATATTTTTAAAGGTTTCAAATAAATTTTAAATAACTTACCGTAACAATAGATCCGAATAGACATCAGAAATATTATCATTTCTATAATTATGTATGGTGTCATTTAGAAAATTATATTTTAAATCAATTTGTAATGTTTCTGCCATTGTTTCGAGAATACTTATTTCAATGCCATTTAATTGTTGCTTATTCATATTGAAAACATCACTTTTATAATAAACATATGGTGACCATATTCCACTAGATATATTTAATGGACAATTATTTAATAGTTTTGGAATTTTCGTCATATTAAAATAATTTTGTGAATCAATTTGATTATAAAAATTAATTTCTGTATTATAACATTCACAAATTATTGTTAAATCTGTGATATTATTTGCACAATTTCTATTTTGATATGGAAACCATGTGACAACATTAAATACATTTTTATTTTTGTCATAAGTTAAAACAGAAAAATTGAAAACATAATATTTATATAAATAATTTGCAACATATTTTGTTGACAAATTAATTTCATTTGATAAATTTACTGATGCATTTGTTAATATCACTAGGACATTTGCCTTTGCGTTCCAAGATCGCATAATTATCCATTTTTTCAAAACAATTTCTATATCCATGTGATTATCAATTAAAAGGATATAATTTTTTATATTGTAATAATTTTCCGATAAAACTTTTGTTACATTTGATTGTATTTCATTTATAATTAGTGAATATTTTGTATTCAATTGATTATTAAAAATATTTAATATATTGTTTTGTAAATCAATTTCTGTAGATAGAGTGCTAAATAATAATACCGATGAAGAACCGTCGTCCGTATGATGAAACGATAAATAAAATTTTTCGAAAAATACTTTAAAACACAATGTTGTTTCTGCAGCAACTGCCACTAAATTGTTAATTTTTTTAGTTTCTATCGTCGATGCGCTTATTACAGTTGTTAGTGTAATCAAAAAAGTGATGTGATACATTTTTGATTGTTAACTGAATTACAATAAAATAATAAATAAAATTCTTTTTATATATATCGTTAGTTAGAAAGTTAGAATTTGATATAGAGGTGTAAATGCATGTATTTATTAATTCACTTGGGATTATTATAAATTATAATAAATTTTTAATGTTTTATAAAGTATGTGTATACGCTGTGACATAAATCAAAGTTAAACATTAATTAATTAATAATTTATGTAAAGGAAATTACGCACTGCTGCACAAACATCACTATAAACGTATTTCATCATTTTAAAAGTTTTGGCAAACGTTTTTCTAATTTTAAAACCAATTTTAATATTAGCTCTTTGTTCGAATGTTAATTTTTTTACTGATGCCACTAATATGCTAATGGTTCTATAGCAATACCTTAGCTTGTAAACTGGAGTGTCATTTTTTCGCAACATCAAAGGGGTGTCCTTTTAATGACTAATATCACATGTAGATGCCACCTCTGGATTATGAGATTTTCTAAAAATTCGATTGTACATAAAATAAAATTTATTTATACTATAATGTACTTTCTGTACATCGAAATGTGAACTGGCATTTGAATTTAATAATTGAATATAATATGCAAATATTTGTTATAATTAATTAATTGAATAATAATTGTTTAGAATGATTATTTCATGACTTGCGAAACAGCAAACATTTAATTACACTCTGTCGGTTGATAATCATTATGCGATAGACCTGTTGTTTCCTAATAACATTAAAGCTTCATTCATGAACGTTTTTCATTATTATCTTACATTGTTTGGCCGAGTATTTTTCAGATACCCCCCCTATATATAATTTATATATCATTTTGTACAAATATACAAACTAATATTTACAAATTTATAAATAATATATAGTTCATTATTATTTATATGGTATAGTTATTATGTAATATTGTTAAATTTTTTTGAATCTATACACGAATATAAATAATTTTATAAAATTATATTATAAATATAACTATAATAACTACACGCAATATAGATTGTATGTGTATTTAATTCTATAGTTTTTGAAACCGTTTTATCGTGCGAAACATTTGAAATCCATTTGATTGCGTTTTTCCTTTATATGAAGAAATGCGAAGAAATCTTCTTCTTTCCAGAAAATTCATATGAATCCTATAATTTTCAACGTTCTCATTCTCATATGACTTCAACAAACAATCCCATTTTATTCGAAAATATTTAAAATTTGAACTTATTTTATCTTTGTTCAACGTTTTTTTTATGAGCATCAAAATTTTGTAGAGAAGTATGTGGCGCTTCAATAGTCAATAATGAATAGGATCTATATGGAATATGCTACTGTTATTAAATCAGAAATAAAAGTTGCATCATTAAATTAAAAATTTACTTTTTAATTACATTCCATTTGTCAATTAAAAAAAATATAATCATATAAGAAATAATCTAAGTAGAGTTTAAATTTTCGAATATAAAGACTGTTGTATACTGCATATACGTATACGTATTTGGATTTTTGTTAACACATCTAGGGTAACATTCAATATTTGCATCGAACATTTTGAGAGTAACAAGAAAATTCAACTAATCGCCAATGAATTTTAAAATGTATGCATAACGTTAGAATACCAAATATAGACATTCAATTCTGTATATATTACATAAATAATTTACAAATGAAAATAGATTGTACTTTTGAACTAATACCAACGACTACTATATCTAACGTTTTTCATTCACATATCTATCATTTTTTTTTTTTGTCGTTGTTATTCAAATACAACAAATAGCATAAAAATCTATTTTTCTATTCGAAAATCTATATACTAATGAGATTTATATTGTATACCATCAAACTATATACAAATATTTGATGCCAAAAATTAATTGCAATTTTCTTGAGCCATGCGATGGAAAACATTAAGTAAACATAAATTTTTTTTTTTTTTTACGTTTTCATACTTATTTATGTGGGTATATTATATTTTAAATATATGTGGGGTAAAAAAATATGCGACACAAATATAAATTAAATGACTATAACTCATGATATTTATATATACAGTTTATCTTTTTTTTTAAAAATAATATATTATATATACACATTCACATATAGTACTACTAATAGTTTACATATACACAATATATATTGTAGATATACATTTGTAAATAAATTAATTTTATAATATTTAAAGTCAGAAAATATTTTAGTTATTACGTGTATATTATATTAATAATGAATGTCGAGCATGTACGATCTTTTTTTGTATATATCTCTACAAGTGTACACTGACAATAAGTTAAGGAAAATAAACGATACAGAAAGTATATAGTATCTGTATATTATTGAAAAAAATTCATTCGTTGTATAGATATAGTCAGTCTGTTGATATACCTACCTATATACAATTTGTATTCCTTGGTATGAGAATTATGAATGTTAGGAATAGATGTTGAGTTGATATATAGCTTTTCTTTCATTTAATAAAAACAAAAAGAAAAAAAAAACACGTGTATATATATGTATTTTTATATATAATAAAGATATATAGTATATATATATATAAACAAATAAAAAATAATCTCGTCTCTAAAAATAAAGTGTTGTAAAACATAAACAATTTGCATTTTTTAATATATAAACGAAAAAATTTAAGTATATTTGTATATTATTTGAATGTGTAAAAAAATAACATAATTTTTTTTATATACAATATACAATATTATATGTGAACATGTAAATTATTACAATTGTGTATGTGGTAGTACAACATATTTAAAGGAAATTCATAATATATATATGTATACATAAAAATATACTTTATTTATAAACAAGAAAGGGTTCGGTAATCTTTTTAATGTATGTGCTAGCCGAATGAAATTAAGAACTGTGTAATAAGATTACAATATATCAAATAGAACTAAGTAAGAAGAAGTTTTAAGCTATGTTTAGCTTGGAAAATTGTATTCTTCGTACATTCACTATGTGTGATTGGTTGAATTTTCTGGATATACTCTCAAAAAGGGCTCCCGGAATTTTAAAGGTGAAAAAGAAACTGAAATAAAACACGAATAATATTAAAGCTAGAAGAAGTTTCCTTTTTTTACGGTTTTATATAACCAATTGTAAATGGAATTAATACAGCAAATAAAATGTTGCGATTTTAATTTCAAATTCAAATTCGGGTGGTATTTACAAATCACAGTTCAACCAATCACAGTTAATGTTCGAAGAACCAAATTTCAAATACATACATAGCTTTTCGTCTAATCGTAGTTAAGTTAATTTCAATATTGAATTCAATCAATTTTCATATACAAAATCTTAACTCCGAATTTTTATTGTAGATAAAATAATTTTTTGATTTCTTTTGTCTACATGTAAATTGCAAAATTTCAAATGATAATAAATTAAATTAGTTCACAAGCAAGGAATGTTATGTTTTATTATACAAACTAATTTTAGTCCTCTTGATGTAATTTATAAACCGCTGTCCGTTCCGTCTATATAAAACGAACATATGTAAATATAAAAGATTTTTCCAAATATAAATAGGCTATAAATATAAACTCGCAGTTGGTTTTTTGTTTTTATACACACACATATAAGTGCACGCACATATAAAGAGTACAATTCAAAATGCATGAATAGTTTCTGATCCATTTGAATATTAATAGAATCCAGACTTTTAAAACTATTTAATTTTTCTTTATATAATTTTTGAATCAATCGTTCGATATTTTTTAATATATATTCAATATAAATTAATTTTTTTGATTATTCTAAATGCTCTATTGATTTATATATGCATATATTCTTATGATTATATTTGTATGATCAGATTGTATATATAATTATGAACTCTGATTGTGCATTTAATTTTCTATGCGAAGAGTGATTTTAAATAGAATGAAGAAAATTTAATTTATTTTGGTGCCGCGTTAAAGAGCATAATGGTTGGCGACTAAAATACAATTTTGAAATACACAATTTGTACAATGAACCAAATATTGTCAAAACAATCAAAATCAATAGTTTAAGATTAATTAATTTCACTAATTTTTCTAAGGAACAATTATTCACATAATCCCATCATAAATTTTTGGACAAGACTTCATCAAAATTCAATGAGAATCTAGGTTTTTTTTATAGAAACTAAGAAAACTAATAAAAGTATCGATTTTACAGATTTTCCCTTAGGTACTATTTATATAATCCTATTACATTTCCTTTTTTTTTCTAAATTTTAACAAAATTGGATATAAGGAATGACCAAACTCAAATAGCATAGAAACTAGACACACATAGCATCGTCATAAAAATGGCTCAATATTGTCGGTAGGCGACTACTATACGACGTCGTCAAGAATTAAATTTGAACAAATTTTACGAATAGAAATATAATATAGTTATAATCGTGAGACAAATTTGCATCACGACTTCATTACCAAAACCTTCATAAATCCTCAGCATTTTAAGATCACAATACCAACACTCATTTATCATGTATTTGCTATATTGAACAAACAGACTTAACAATTTAACACCATAAAAAGACATATTTATCTTTATCTTATGTTCAATGCAATTATAGCTTTCTCTACTGTATTTGAATTTAGGAATCTAGGATAACATACACTTATTTTATATGTAAATTATCGTAGTTTCAAGTCAAATAGAGTATATAGTGATGTAGAATTGCATTGAACAATAAATTTTTGTATATCTCTATATATAATATTAAACCCAAAGGAAAATATAATCTAAAGATGACAAATCAAAAAATCTTGAAGATCATTATCTCGGTCGCACTTTCTTTATTTTTGAAAGACATACTGTCTGGTGCGGTGATGCGTTCAGCTAAGAACCCACACAATACAGTCGATTTGTGAGTATATAATCTCATTACTTGCATTCAATGAACCAGAAAGCAGTTACCGTATTAAAACGTGGTCTATAATTTTAACTGAACATTGATTTAAAAAAATCTGTGTTTGTTAATCGAGTTCCATGTGAATTTATCAATTGAAAAGAAATGTAAATATAAAAAAAAAAGTAAATTTTTTGAGAAGCGACATGACATTATCAATATCGACCAGGGCCTCAAATCACTGATCAAAAAAATATTCTTTATAAAGTCTCAGTAAATTCAAATATCACGTAAAAGGAAACGTTATTTATTATGCGACGATATATCAGGAAATTAATTTCGTTTTAATTCAGAATATAAATAATTGTCGAAAAATGGTCCAATAAGTATAAATATAATACGATATTTACTAGAACGTAAATACACAGAAAATTCCATTGACGAAACAGTATAAACGTTTTATTTTTCATAATTTTTTTGCTACAATACATTTATTCACATTATCGTTGACATTTACTGAAAATGCGAAATATAAAGAAAACTAGTAGAATAGTCAAATTAATTATTGCACTATTAATATATTTTCATACTTTTGATAATTATTGAAACGACCATTTATCACAAAACGACAGAATATGTACAGTTTAATTAAACTATAGTGCATGAATATGTGAATATATTATTTTAATACACTTCAATTATATTTTTAATCACAAATTATAAGTTAAATTTTGGTCAACATTGAATCTCGACGATGTGAAAAGTTGTTAATTGTATCCGTGGTATAGATAGATATTTATATATATATAAAACAAAATATTACTAAAAATATTTCACTTGTGACTATATATGGTCATGTGTATGTACACTCTGTAATCTGTACACACCTTAAATTTATATTTTATCTATAAATATCTCACTGAGACAAATTACATTTAATTAACAAACTAAATATATTTATCATAAGATTTTATTAGAATTATTACTATTTACAAAAAAAAAATATATATATATAAAATTTATAAAATTTTATTTATTTCGTTTGTGAAAACGTTTTTCAGTTGATAACAATAAATTTTTTTGGACATATAAGGTGAGGGTGATGACAAACCAAAATTACTTATCATACAAATATTTTATGTATTACATAAATGAAACTGAGGCTAATTAAATTAATGTAATAAATTTTATTATTTAATAACAATAATTACACAATAGGTTTTCACTCATATAAAACTGTATGAAAGAATTATAAATTAATTGCGAATAAATATAAATTATATATATTAGAAAAAAATGTATAATAATTTCTCTAAAATTTTTTATTATAATTAAATTATATATTTTTATTCTGTTTTCATAATTTATTTTTGCAATATTAAAAACAATAAATATTTTATAATTAGTTTTGAGGAATTAATTATCAAAATTTTTTTCTATTTTTTTTGTTTTTTTGTTTCTTTTTCACTATTTTACGACCAAAAAATAACAATTAACTATAGGAGTGCGTAGTGTCGTCGTGTAGACAAATATGATTGCTACTATACAGCAAATTTCCTTTAGAAATAATTCAGTAATAATTCAATTTTTCGTGAATATAATAATAAATATGTTCACTACTTATAAATATTATGTGTATGTATTTATTAAATATAATACATATATATAACATGCTGTTCGAAATGTATATACAATGAATTTGTTCCACGATTCATTACTTTATCTAGAGACACACGAACATCCACAACAATATTGAAGATCCGATCAACAGAATTACAAAAAAAAAAAAATTTATATATGTTAAACAGCAGATTTGATTACCACTCGTTTAATATGTTTTGGAACATTGCCAATCAGCTATATAGACGTTGAAAAATTTATATATATTCATAATTGTAAAGTAAAAAAGAAAATACGAATATTCTAATCATATGGAATGCTATTTTAGGAAATTGTACACATAAAAAACATGATTTTCAAAAGATAAAATAAATATATAATTAAAAACTCTATTTTATGCTATAGTAACTCTCCAATATACACATGCTATATATTTTATGTTATCTATTGTACGTGCACATTAAATATTTTTATTTTATAAAAAATAAAAAATAATACACTGACAATGCTAGTTTAGTCGTTTGGTATAACAGAGTAGAGAACTAAAATAATAATTGCTATCCTTATATTAATGTATGCACAGACAAAACAGATACAAACAAGCACTTACTTATAAGTATAAAATACTTAAATAATTTCAATTCATAAATTTACATATATTGAGCCGCATTTGTTTTGCGTTATAAATACAGAATTTAGAATTTAGATATTTACAGGTTACACAAATATATTCATTATAAATAATTGGAATTATTATAGAGATTTTCCTAAAAAAAAAAAATGGCCAAAATGATTTTAAATATTTTAAAAATGTTAATTGAACAATTCTTAGGGTTTTGTATATGTTGCACTTTTATGTACATGTAAATAGTTATACATGTACTATTTCTACTTCTAAAATTCTTTGGCACGAGATCACAGAAATTATATATGTTTTTTACTCAAATATAACATATATTATACGTATGATGATTTTGATGTCATATTTGTACTCGTGTGTATACACATGTACACGTGTGTAATTATAATTATAAATAATAATACATTGTGATACAATGATATAAATTATATGTATTTGTGTTTTTAAAAACTACATTGGAAAAATATTGTATCATATTTATGTTATTTTAAAATTTTAATTAATGCTTTAAAAATTAATGTTATCTTTCAATATACATATATTATTTGAATTTGAATTTGAAATTATTAATTTATTATATATGAATAAATTTAGGTTTTAATTTTCATAGATTAGATAAGATAGAAAAGTGTAAAGAATTACTAATAAATTATTAACATTTTATATAAAAACTAATAAATATAATAATGCCGCATCATAATTATATTGAGTTGAGTTTTTATAAAATTTGACTTTTTCAGAATTCACGTTAAAAAGATTATGTGTATTTTATATTGAATTTAACATTAAAGCCGAGATTAGATTAGATTGTATTACATTTACAAAGGTTTTTGTATTTCATTTCAATTAGATGTATTAACCAAATGCATATCAGTTATCTATAAATAAGTCCTCATAATTGTTATTTTTTAAAATGTTTATAACACCTCGTTAATGACATGTTACATACTTCAATAGTTTTGGATATAAAATGTTAAATAATATAACAAAAATATAGGTCAAAGCTCGCTATCAATGGAAGTCACAACTGATGAGTGTTTAATTTTTATTTTAAAATAAATCATATACCTTTTTTTAGAAAAAAAATAAATAAATGTTTACATTAACAATGACTAAAGTCGCATAAAGCATTGTAAACAAATGACTGTGCTTAAAGTTTGTTTTGAAAATATTATTATTTTTAACCATATAAATCATATCAGTTAAATTTACTATTTCATTACATTTACACGATAAATGGCAAATTGCCATATGCATGACAATTTAGTTGCCATATGCTGGCCTTATACATAATTATTATATGATTGCATATGCATGTATTTAGCATGACATGATATATATGTTACCATATAAAAAAGTCAATTTTCTTTAGTCATCGCGTAATCATTTACTATCCATATATACATATTTGGTAAATGTATTTAACAATTGATGCACATTATATTTTCATACATTATAGTATTGTATATTTACAAAAAAAAACAAAGTAAATAAAGAGCCAAAAAAAAGTGAGATATAAACAAAATAAATAAAATATGTATTAATTGTTATTAATGAAATGTGACAAAGGCGTGACTCGTGGCGTCGATGGCGAAAACTTTGAAATTAATTAGATTTGTTGATTCTGTGATTCTGTGTTATATGTTATGTCTTCATCAACAAAAAGCATCTATGTTATTTTCATTCCGGATTCACTATTAGAATCAATTTCGAAAATACAACCATATAATCGTCCTGCTATGTCACATGAAAACCCTATAAGAACATCCATTTACTTAAAATCTAAAGAACATTTTCTTGTAATTATGGTATCCATCTGTTTTATATATCCATATTATTGCGATATAGTAGATCTAAATTTGAACACTATTGAATATTTGCTTATTTTTTAAGATATCTGATATGTGATAACGAAATAATGAATAAATACTATTATTAGATAATTTTCGGTATATTTAAAAATTTAAAACAAAATCGAAGAATATTTCAGTATAAAATATTTACACAAAGCCTTCCGAATTAATTGATATCATATAATTTTCTATATAGGTTCTTGTAATCATGTTTTTGGGTATTTTTTATAACCCAAATCGCTATAACTGATGAAGAAAGCAAAATTGATAAAATCGATCTTCTTCTCGCAATCATTAAACATTTGATGAGCACAAAGTCGTCATACTGAAATGTAAAGACGAGGCTAAATACTAAATTTTTGGTATCTTTAAAAATTTTACATATTAATTTATATTATTTAATATTTCAATGTTAGAAAAAATTAATTTTATGTTTTCAAAAATATAGTTTAATTAAAAAGAAATAAGATTTTTTTAAAATTATTGTATAAAATAATATTGCTAAGAAATTTTTGAAAATGCAATTAGTCAAAACAATTTTGGTATTTTAATATTCCAGCAACTTTAATATTTGACAATATATCAACTTATGGCCTAAATGTTTTTGTTATCATCAACAACATCAAGTTTCTATCCAATATTCATATGGCATCAAGCATTCAATACACTTACAATTGATAAATTACTCCGTATGACAGAGTATATAATAAATCACTAATTTGTCTGCAATTTTTGAAATAATATGGATGTTTCCTTAAATTCCATTATTTTTATAAGACTATGTGTATACTCATGTACGCATTTATTGATGACCATAACAAACCCTATTTGTAAAAATTTTAAGAAGAAAAATAATGAACTCACACAATTAACTGATGTAATTGATCTGATGTAATTATTTTAATAAATCGATGAATTTTCTTGTAATTTTTTTCATCTTTTTAGTCAAATATTATAGTTTGCATTGGAAATTAATAAATATTCACAAAAAAATATACAAAAATATAATAAGATAATTTGATAAGATAATACAAACAAATATGCATATTTAACCTAACAATTATATGGACTTATTTTGACACATATATAAAAATAAATGGAATGCAGACAAATTTATAAATTGTTATGTACATACTGCTCCTATGTAGAGTAATGTATCTTTACCAACATGGTTGTTGTAATGAATGTTTGGTAGTAAATGCCATATATATGTTCCACTTTGAGAAAACAAAAATGGCTATTAAAATATAACGATTTAAAGCATGTTCAAAAATGTATACACATAAACCAACATAATACATATATATATATGCAATTTATTAAATAATTTAATTGACTATATCGGCAGTAAAATGCATCGACAAATAATATTGAGAAAGCTGAAAAATAAAAATACATAATGTTTATTATTTCATTAAAATCAATTCCATGAACATATGACTATATCCGGGAAAAAAAAAATTTTAATATAAAAAGTAATGTCTATTAAACACTCTGCCACTAATACTATATTAAAATTATGGAAAACATAAAATTACTACACAACATAAAAATTTTATTAGTGTATTAGTACAAAAAAATGAATTAGTATTAATGTTTTTGCAGGGTTGAGTAAAGAATTTTTCATTTATAATTACATTTAGTCCATATATTTATTATAGCAAAACAAATTATTTTAATATTAAATTTTGTAATTAATGAAATTATCAATTAAAAATGTAATAATACACATAATAAAATCAATAATTATAATATTATATTATTAGTACAAAAAAATTATAATAAAATAGCAAAATATTGTATATAAAATAAATAAATATATTGAATAAAATCACTATTTAATATATTTTTTATAACAAATACTAATATATATTTTGCTTCACTGTATTTGTTTGTATTTATAATTAGAATTTTCAATGGACCATTTTTTTTATTTTTTTTTTATATTGCTATACTTTTTTATATATATATTTTTTCTCTATATACATTTCCTATATTTATAATAATTAATAATAAAAAAAAAGAAAAAACTAAATATAAACACAAACAAATTTCCTTTTCTTTTCTTACTTTTCTTATTAATTGACAACAAAAATGCATTATTTTTCTATATTTACATTAAAGAAACACCAAAAATACAAAAACAAAAACGCATCTAAAACATACACAATAAGTACGATCATATATGGTATTGTAACGAACACATAATGTTTGACTTAACAACAAAACCGCTCGATCCATGTATGGGATGCCTTCCGTTGAATCTACATTTGTATTTTCTATTTCGGTCGTGTTAAAGCGTCGCGACGTTTTCATGTATGTGTGTGTAATAACCGCCGACGCAAAGAGTATAAATATTAGATCAACGATGTCCAGAAACCACTCGCAGTTCGACAAGCAAGGACTGAGAAGTGTCAGATCATTCTTTACTTTTGTGTTAACGGTTAGTGAAAATATTAATTGATAGAAAAGTTTATAAGTTTTTTTATTTAATGTGTTTTTTTTTAAATAATTTTGAAATCTTTATTTAATTTTTTTTTTTTTTAATTAATTTTTATTTGAATTAAATTGTGACAAAATTTTTTTTATTTTATGCATTTTAAATTGTGCATATTTAATTTTTTTTTTTTTTTTTTTTTTTGATTTTAAATTAATTTTATTATTATTTTTTTTTTGTTTTATCATATTATTGGTTTGATTTTGAAAAATGGTTAAAAAATGCAAAGAAAATGGAGTAGTGATTAATAAATTTAACGTCGCACACACACACAACTTTCAAATTGGTTAATTATTGTTAAAAAAAAAAAAATTAAAAAATATATGTAAATAGTGAAAATTGTAATTGAAAATAATTAATTCGAAATATTATTTCACATTTCAATTATATGGTTCTTTACACCACACGCAAACAAATATTTATAATTAAATTTAATTTAATTTTCACGTTGAATAAGTTTTTCATTTGGATAAAATATTCAATTATACAATTTTTTAAGTGTTGTGCGTAATAAATATATAATGTTTTCGATTAATAAATTATTATTATTATTATTAATTCGTATTTGAAAATTATACAAGTCAACAATTATTTTTGATTTTTAAAATCAATTTTTCAATACCTACCTAATTAACATTTAAATAAAATTTCAATATGTCAATAGCGAATTTTGCAAAGAACTTTTACAACATTATTCACGTTTCAGAGAATAATAAAGAGAATATTCAAAAATAAAAAAGGAAAATAGAAAAAATTACATACATTTTATAAAATTATAATCACTGCAAAAAATTAATAAAATAACTGGCGTATATATGTATACGATCTATTTTACGTTACGTTGTTATACGTTACGTTATTTATTTGAAAATTTTTAAGTGTAAAATTTTTATACATGAAAATTATTCCATTCTATTCTGAAAAACTATACATTTTTCAAAATCAATTATCATAATATTTATGTTTTGTAAAAACACATTAATATAAAAATATATAAATTCTAAAAAATTTTGGTTTTACGAAACCGCCACACATTTAATTAAAATCGAAAAATAGAAAAAAACGACTTAATTTCAATATTTCTGCATTACAGTAATAATATAAAACAGCCTTCAAAATGTGTGATGATGAAGTAGCCGCTTTAGTAGTAGACAATGGATCCGGTATGTGCAAAGCCGGTTTCGCTGGTGATGATGCACCACGTGCCGTATTTCCATCCATTGTCGGTCGCCCAAGACATCAAGGTGTCATGGTTGGTATGGGTCAAAAAGATTCATACGTAGGCGATGAAGCCCAAAGCAAAAGAGGTGGATATTATTTCTTATATATATGCAATATTATATGAAAATTCGTATATATATTTATATATACGAAATTTCATGAAAATATAAAATACTAATGGTTTTTTTTTTTCTAATTTTCGCCATTCATAGGTATCTTGACCCTTAAATATCCAATTGAACACGGTATCATCACCAATTGGGATGATATGGAAAAGATCTGGCATCACACATTCTACAATGAATTGCGTGTCGCACCAGAAGAACATCCAGTTCTTTTGACAGAAGCTCCACTTAACCCAAAAGCCAACAGAGAGAAGATGACACAAATTATGTTTGAAACATTCAATGCACCAGCCATGTATGTTGCCATCCAAGCTGTCCTTTCATTATACGCTTCAGGTCGTACCACCGGTATTGTATTAGATTCTGGTGATGGTGTATCACACACAGTACCAATCTATGAAGGTTATGCACTTCCACATGCCATCCTCCGTTTGGATTTGGCCGGTCGTGATTTAACCGATTACCTCATGAAAATCCTCACAGAACGTGGTTATTCATTCACCACCACAGCTGAACGGGAAATCGTACGTGACATCAAGGAAAAACTTTGCTATGTTGCTTTAGATTTTGAACAAGAAATGGCAACAGCCGCCGCATCCACATCACTCGAAAAATCCTATGAACTTCCTGATGGTCAAGTAATTACCATTGGTAATGAACGTTTCCGTTGCCCAGAATCACTTTTCCAACCCTCATTCTTGGGTATGGAATCATGTGGTATTCATGAAACCGTATACAATTCAATCATGAAGTGCGACGTTGATATCAGAAAAGACTTATACGCTAACATTGTAATGTCCGGCGGTACCACAATGTACCCAGGTATTGCTGATCGTATGCAAAAGGAAATCACCGCATTGGCTCCATCAACAATTAAAATTAAAATTATTGCACCACCAGAACGTAAATACTCCGTATGGATCGGAGGTTCTATTTTGGCCTCATTATCTACTTTCCAACAGATGTGGATCTCCAAACAAGAATACGACGAATCCGGCCCAGGAATTGTCCACCGCAAGTGCTTCTAAGTTATTTACTTCTAATTCTAATAATAATAATATAATAATAATAATAATAATAATAATTATAATAATAATATAATAATGATAAAATATTAAAAATCATAAAACATCATCAAAAAATAAAACATCTCTCTATATATAGAAACAAGAAAAACAAATAAGAAACGCTTTTTTTTCCTGTTTTTTTTTTTTTTTTGATTTGGAAATTATATAATAAAATATTTATTTTTTTACAAAATTCATTAACAATATATATCCCAAAGATACACACAACAATATCAAACAATCCGTATTGTATAACAAAATATTATATAATTTTCGAACAAAATTAAAAAGAAAAATAAAAATAAATTCTATAAAAAAAGTTGAAATTAAAAAAATATATATATATAATTAAATAAATAATTACAACAACAACAACAACAACAACAACAACAACATCAACAACAACGAAGAAAATTGTGCCTTTTCCATCAATGGGGCCGGCCGCGCGATGTAAATGCAACTTAAACAAAGGAACAACAATTGCTTTTAAGAAAACATCAATAATAAATAAATATTGTAATATATAATTAAGAAAAAATATGCTAATGTAAAAATGTTGTGCATCTCATCTCTGTTATTTTTATGTGATTGGTATTAAGTAAAAAAAAAAGAAATAATTAAAAAAACATATATTATCATAAAATAATTTATTTTTTTTTTATATATATCATTTATCATTTATCATTTATTATCATTTTTTATTTCATTGAGATTTTAAAATAATTGTAAATACCCTTGTGTGCCATATGTCATAAATATTTATTACCATATTTTCATATTTGTTATTCAAATAAAATTAATAATATAATAAAGCAAATTACTATTCTATAGTCAAAAAGCAAAAATTTTAATTCAAATATATTATTAATAACAATTTATTGACGCACATATTCATTGGTTCGACGTCGGGCGACGTCATCGAGTATATATATATATATGTTCATACAAATTATTTTCATATATATCCTTATAAGTTATCGTATGAATTCTTAATTCATTTCATTAAAAATATACAACATAATTAAATTTATATGCGGCAACCTTTCTTCTTCCATACATTTCTTCATATTCTCCTAACAAATTATATATATGTTTACACACACGCATACTGCATCGCATCACACCACACCACACACCGTTGGTCTTGGTAAAAATTCTGAATCTATTTTTAAAAATATGTTTTCATAATTTTTTTTTTGTAGTAATTTGATAATTATAGCATTTAGAATTAATAACCAGAAAAAATTTTTTGTATATGGATGTGTTGGTCTTTCATATGGATAGATAGACGTAAATATATATTAGTTATCATACATATCTCTATCTATATATACATAGTATATGGATACAGTATATAGTGGAAGAATATTCATATATAGTGTCCGGACAAATCTCTGAGTTTTGTGTATTTAAAAATGATGAAGCAACGAAAATAAAAAAGCGTATAATTTTTTTTTGATGGAGAAATAATTTCTTAACAACTGAAATTATTATAAATTGTAAAAATGTATGGCATATTGCCATCGAGTGTGAATTATGGCATCTCATAATAATTTTTAGAAAATATTCAATCTCAAAATAATTAAGATTATATATACAACACTTAATTAACTATATATATTTTTTATATATAAATTAATTAGTATATTTGGAAGATTCGTATTTTATATATATAATGAAATTAAATTACATAATTTTTCTACGAATTCTTTATTTACATATATATTATTTGTAATTTTCCAAAAATAAGTTTTAACCATAGGTATTATTTTTTGTTTTTCTATTTTTTTTCTTCGGTGTACACCACCGCAGTAGCACACCACACAAACATTTACACTCTCTCTTTTGATAATAAATTTAATTTTATATATTTTTTTCAGATGTATGTGTCTATAATTCGATATACTAGATACCATCATCATTCCCCGTTTAAGTTAATGAATACATTAAAAATACATATATATTATTATATAGTTGTAAGAAGATTTGATTATATTTCTTTCTGTTGTTGGATATTCTAAAAATATATATTTTTTCTATATTCTTTGAAGAAAAAAAAAAAAATACAGAAAAATACAAAAAAAAATTATAATAATAATTCCTCCTGCAATGTTATTCTATTCTTATTATAAAAAAAATTCAGTCTATGCCATATAGTTTTTAATATAATATACACATATATTTATAGTATGTTGTGTACCGCGTAATATATAGAACGAAACATATACCAAAAAATTAAGAAGACAAAAAAGCATATGAAGGAAAAACTTTTTCTATATATATTTTTAATTTTTTTTTTTTTTTTTTTGGGTCAATCTATATGTTAAAAATGAGATATTTTTATACTTTTTTCCACATAACATATGTGTGTTATTATATCGGTATATATGTATGTGAGATGAAGACGACGACTCCGACGACTACGATGCTGATGATGATGCTGATGACGACTAAGACGAAACGTGATGATCAAGAAGAAAAGTAAAAAGTTGAAAAAAAGTTGAAGAACTATATTTATAATTATAATAATTTTAGTGTTTGTATAGTTTTTGGAGGGCTTTGTTTTTGTATAAACTATATGCTATTTCTTCTCAACATTATATATATATATAAATATTAAATACTTTAATACAAATACAAATGAATCAGAAACGGAAATGTATTTTATTTTCATTGATATTAATAATAAGAAGAAATATCACGGTGTATCCACACACACTATATTTATATGAGAAGAAAAATTATAACACAAAATTCCATTCGATTATCTGTTTATAAATTTATAAAGTATATAAAGTTTACAGTACACACAGGAGATGTGTTACTTACTCATAGCATATATAGTAATTAACCTCTGATTTAATAATACACAAATACATATACATAAAATTCTAATATAGTGTATCAAAAAAAAAAAAAAAAAAAAATGGTAATTTAAAATATGTTTAATTTTCTTTCAGCTCTAAATATGGTAATGCCTTTCTTTATGAAAAATTTAAAAAAAAACAAACAAACGAATAGTTAAAAGACAAGGTGTACCGTAAAGCGGTTATTAAAAAGAAAAATGTGAGCAATAAGATTTGGTTTATTTTTCTTTTTCAAACAATCATTTGCTCCAAAAAGATTCTTTTCAGTTCTATGGCATTACATCCGATCATTATATTCACTAAAATGATTATATAACATCTACCAAAAAACCGTGGATTTCAAATTTGTAAAACTAATTCAGAAGCGTAATAATTTGCATCTACCATAATGTAATATGAAACAATTACAAATTAATTAAGTAGTTCTCCACTTATTCATTTAATTTTATTCTAAAAAAACTAGTTGTAACTTTTCTTTTCTCTGACACACCGTTTTCGATTTATTTCAATTTTTTTCGTAAATTTTTGAATCATTTCTTAATACAAAAAGTCGCATTATATTTCTTATGGATTCAAACAGATTATTGTATATGACTAACTTAATAAATAATTTCCAATGGCCAACAATCTCTATATGTAGATAACACAATCGTATATTATTTTGTCGCTTTATAGAAACAATTTGAACAATTTTCTAATCAATGTCTAATTGAAAGTGAAAATTAAAAATTCATATTATACGGTTTGTTTTATTTTACTAAATTATACTAAACTATATAGAAAAGAACATATGATGATTGAATTCGTTACAATTACAAATCCATTCTCTGCGAAACGTGCCCCACCCTAGTAACACTGTCCGTAGTTTGTCCACATAATTTCCGCATTATATAGTAGTCCGTAGTTTCAATCCGAGGAAACATCTATACATTTCTTACGGATGTTCGCTGAAATTTTATATGATCAGTGCAACCCTGTAAACAATTTCCTTGGATTATCCGTATATTTCCGATGATAATTTCTACGGATTCTCCTTATAAGTATTTCTCGTTGCCATTATTCCACAGAATATCCATAGAATTTATATTCATATTTTTTGTGAGCAGATTCACGAATTTTGACAAAAATGTATGTTGGCAGTAATACCCATGAATTGTCCGTATTTGCAGAATAAATTTTCTTATGACAATGATGCCAAATCGCAGTTTGATTCAGTTTTTTACCTATAGATCAGAAGTTCTATGAGCACGGAATGAAGATGCTGAACAATGGCAAAAATTCAACGATTGTGCATTTTTTTTGTAATAAACAACATTTCGCGGATAAAATCTATGAAAAGTCTTACAAAATTACTCGGAAATATATAGATTTGAGTTGTTGGTTGGTTCAAAAAATTATGAAAATAAATGAAAATGAGCGAAATATACAAAATTTTAACCACTGTCTTCGATAATTGATGAATTAAATTATAAATACAATACCGCGGATATATGTTGGACATATTACCCTGAAGATCCAAAGATTTCAATTCACCTAAATAAAATACTATTATATATTAAGTGGAAAATCTATGGACATTCTATGGACAAATTTCAATATATCTTTTCCATGGAAAATATGTGGATTTTTTCTATGCAAATTTTCCTCATTTTTCAAAGTACAGACAAATTGTTACTAGGGCAGTTCATAATAATCAAGTAACGGAAGAATAACTATATTCTTTGTTAATAACTGCTCAGATTTTTTTTGCGTATCAAAAATGATGGATTATAAAATAATATCCAAAAAAAAAAAACTTGAAGCAAGAAAATATTATCGCACTAATGTTTAAAAAAATATTTATGATATTAATATTTTATAATTAGAAAACTAAAACTAAAACTAATACTTAAATTTTTTTTTGTATGTGTATACACACATCATCTAGTTTTTACTTAATGGATTGTTCTTCGCGTATTGCAAACGACGCAGTATACAAATTTTCATGAAAATAAAATAACAACAAAATAAAAAATCTTGAAAATTTAATTTAACTAATTAATCATTTTTCATTAATTCTATTTAACTCATTGTCAGTGACAAATTTTGTACTCATTGTCAGTGTAATTTGTTAGGTTTGTATTGTACTATAGATATATAGAGCACCTGTAATTTATTATATTTTTAGTATATAATTATAATATAAGGTCGTCTGCTTTAATTATTATATTGTTTTCGATTTAGATATTTACATATTTAAATTTTATATTGAGAATATGGCCGAAGCTGTTATCGGATTAACCAAAAATTGTGAAAATGTAGAAATGCTTCTTATCTAATTACTATGTGATACAAACATAACTCAACTAAACTTTGTCACATTAAATAACAGTCTTGTACCTAAAATGTAAAGTAATAATTATTTTGTACACCTCTATTAACTTTCAACGATAGAAAAACATCATGTTTTAGCGATTGAAAGAATTTCAAAATAAATGTTTACTATTCATAAATAGGAAATTATAGGTGAAGTACCTACAGACAAAATATTACTGCTTAAAATCTGTCCGAAGACAATCAATTAATTGAACCATAATCTTAACGAAATTATATGAGATGATCAAAAGATTCAATA
Source organism: Bibio marci (assembly GCA_910594885.2). Classification (NCBI taxonomy): domain Eukaryota; kingdom Metazoa; phylum Arthropoda; class Insecta; order Diptera; family Bibionidae; genus Bibio; species Bibio marci. The sequence goes on from OU343114.1 coordinate 13,188,040, forward strand.
TTTAGGTATAATATTTGTGAAAGTATTAAAGTGTCATCATATTATTAGAATTTAAGTGAAATATTTATTGAGAAATAATTTTAATTAATAAACTATTTTTTTCATTTTAAATCAATATTTTTTAATATATTTAAATAAAATGTTAATAAAATATCATAAATAATTAAAATAATTTAAAATGAATGTATTATAAAATTAGAATATGAAAAAAAAAAGAGTTAGTAAAATTCTTGGACAGAAAAAATGTAGAAAGTAATTTTTTCTAAAACATACACATTGTCCAAAAATATATTACTTCGACATTAATTCACACACAACAATAAATAAACTCTCTCCCACTAACAATAAATATTTTATGTATGTTTTATATTATATAAAATAACATATATTTTATAAAGAAAAAAAAACCTAATAATATAAAATCCTTTCAATTTTCATGAACACAAGAATTTTATAAACGCAAATAAGAAATAAATATTATTAATAACATATTCAAATATATTAACTGGTATTTGTTTTTGAGTAATTATTCTGATGGTAAAATTTAATACAAATAATACGAATGGTAATTGATGTATAGAAAGATTTTTGAAAATCTATATCTGACAAAACTCCTTAAACAATATTAAGTCCGATTTTTGAAGCAGATAAACGTGTATTACTACACAAATTTAATTCCGATTTGAGGCAATGTTATATAGCGAATTTAACACATCTTCGAACGTTTCCAGTTTCATTGGATCGACTATATAAAATAAAAAAGTGATGTGTCAAGAAAAAGAGCAAAAAAAACTTGAGCAGTTTACAGATATTTTCGTTTGAAAATTTCATGTGAATTTCTTCAAAATATTTCGATACAATTTTCAATTATTTCTAAAAATAACACATTATTATTATTTTTATATTGTCTATAGAATAATATATTTATTGGATTTTTGTTTTATTTATTTTTTTTATAATTAATATAAATAATATATAAATTTGTAAATGATAAAAATTATGTATAAATTGCTGGAAAACTTATTAAATACAAAAATTATTCATATAACTTATTTAAATGGCAATATTTAATCGTACTTTTTTTTTTTTATTAAATTTCAATTTTTATTTTAATTTTAATTTTTATTTTATGTTATTTTATTTTTAATATATATTTTTCTCCCAACGCAAAACATATTCAATATTAATTTCATTTTTATATTTTATAAAAATTTACAAAATTAGAATTATAATAATTTATAATATTATAATGATGATGAAATGGTAATCAAAAGATGATAACGAAAAAATATGTAAATTATTATTAAATTTAATTAATTTAATTTAAAAACAAAAAAAAAAAAATAATAAAAAGTAAAAAAAGAATGCAAATACAAAAAAAAAACAAAATTAACTACAATAAAATAAGTGCGTTTTTCAATCAAATTAATCTAAAATTAAAAATTCAATTAACCCAAAACCCATAAAAGCATGGAAAAAATAATAAAACAATTATTCATTTTGAATTTTGAATGTGATGGTAATATTCATTGATCAATTAATGAAATTTGAGATCAATTTATTTCATCATTTATTTTTTTTTTTAAGAAATATGCAATTTAAATTAATTAAATTAAGTACATGATGATATGGATGATTGAAAAAATTATAGATAATTATAAATGATAAAGCGTCAATATATTATTGCAATAAAAATTATAATATTATATGTATTTATTTAGATTATAATTATGCACATTTTTGTTTAATTTTAATATATGGACGGATTTAGGAAAATAGTATGGACAAAAGGTATATAATGCAACCAAAATATTTGTATAGTTAAATTAATAAACATTACTTTTTATTTGTTTTGTTTATTTCAAACATAAAATCATATACATTTACTTTTGTATCGAAATTACTATTTGTATTTATAGTTTACTCGTGTACTTTGTAAAGTTCAAACAAAATTATATTTAAACGCATATAGCGAAAGGTAAACAGTTATTAAATAATTGTATTTTCTTTTCAATATAATTATACAATAAATCATCATGAAATGTTTTACACTTCAACAATACTTCCAAATTGTGAAATTTTCATTAAAAAATTGTTTGTAGTGAAAAATTTGACCGATCGTGGTGCAAATTTACCGGATATTATTTTCAAAAAATGAATGAAATCCATTTATGTTTAAAATATTATGTGTTTTATTAAAATTTTAAACGTTCTAATATGATTAAAAAAAAAACATCTGACATACATGATAGATAACGCATCGTAGACTCCGTGAATTTAATAAATTTTAAATGAAAATTATAAAAATATTTATAGTCTCACATAATGAATTTATTTTTTTATCGTAAATATCTATCGATATATGAAAATTATCAAAACATAGCAACAGAAATAACTTCCTCTGCTAATGATTAATTGAAACGATTATTGATTATAAAAAATATTATAATAAAATTTTGTATTTTAAAAACTTTTAAATAATAAAATTTCATATAAAAATCGTATAATGCATTTATTTGTGTACCACAAAGGACCACAACATAGGTCTTCATAAAAATTTATTATAGTTCAGTAACAAATTTATTTACATTTTTTTTCTATGCATTATTTGATATAGTTAACTATTAGTCTGAGACTGCGATGTGATCTTTCACAGAAAATTGTGAACATATGATAAACGTGAATTTTTCTTTTTTGCGAAAAAAGAGCTAATTTAAAAAAGAATTAAATTAAGGTATTGTGTTCAGATGCTTTTTAATGAGAAATATTAATACATTTTATGTACAATGCGTTATGTGTAACATATTTATCAATAATATTCTTTACATATTTTGATTGTATAGATAATATTTATACAAGAAATATTGCTATAACATTATAATTGACATCTAATAATTTTCCAAAAGTTTATGTATAATGATAGAAAAATGATATACTATGACTGCGGACTTCTATTGATTAGTGGGGAATAAATGATGCAATTACAATTATATTTATGTAAAAAAAAAAACCAAGAAAGTAAGAAAAAAAAATTATATGTTTGTGCAACTCCTATAATAACAATAATAATAATAATAATATATAATTTTTATAAAATAATTGAATATCCATAATTTTATAAATAATTATGAAAAAAATTAAAAAATATAATACTTGTGAATAAAAATTAAGCTGCAATTTAAATTTTTGTACATTTTTTTTTTGTTTTGTTTATAAATTTTATAAATAATTTCTAGCAATTTCTAAAATGTCTGTAATTGTATTTGATTTTAAATGTTAATTCATTTGTATTTATATTAAAATGTTTCAATAAAATTATTATCTATATTTTAGTTATCTATATTTTATATGTTTTTCATAAATATATAAATATATAAATATATATTTATAGGTATAAATAGACATTGCATTAAGGCACCATAAATTAATTACACATTTATATTTATTATTCCTTTAAAAAAAAAAAATTTTAAATAATTAATATGGAGATGTTAATGTTAACATGTAATAATAAATACATTTTTTTTTGTAATTATTTTAAATTCATGGAATAATAATTAATAAAAAAAATTATAGTAATATTAATTGAGCAAGGCTAACCAACCGCTTAGATTAGACAACGATTTATTTAAAAGTGTTATTAATTATATAGCATATGTAAATTTATTATATTTTTATCTATAATGTAATTTTTCTACTTTAGAAATCTATCCGATTATAATTTCGAATAACTAAAAAAATAAGTTAAGAAAATTTAGAAAAAAAATTTTCGAAAAATTATTTTTTTTTTTTATATAAAAATATTAACGATTTCTTTGAAAAATGATACCGATATTGTTTTATGTGAACACTCTAACACTGAAAGTACCGAAAGAAATTAATTTTAATATAACTTGGAAGACAATAATATATAAATTAATTTGATAATAAAATTAATACTTATATAGCACCCGTATAGCTACTAATTCATTCAATGACCTTAAAATTTATCTAATTCGCAAATATATAACTTTTTTGACACAATTGATTGAAATTTCTGAAAAAGTTTTATTATAATTAAATGTTTTATGAGAAATTTTGATGGCAGTGGTGTTCATACATATTGAATATAGTTATAGTACTTGTAATTATATTAATTTAATTATTATTATTGGTTAATTATCCACTTTGATTATTTTCATGAAGAAATATGAAAATTCCTCTCTTAGAAAACATTTGAAAAATCGTTTCATACGTTCACATGATATGACAGCCAATTTCTTATTAATTTGAAAATGTCTGCAAAATTATTAAATTGTCATCATCCCCATATTATAAATATAATTTGTATATCAAAAGATTCGCTTTATTTTTTTAATATATTGTGGTGCACCGAATCATATGACTATTCGGCTATCTTTTCGTCCTCCGATCGAGTCGCCTTTGAAGGTTGGTTACCGACACCCATCTAACATTGCAGTCAAGCTCTATAATTGTCTTTTGGGTGAATCGCTGAATTACGTCTAGCACCATAGTTTCAATTAATACTAGCTTTTTGATTTCCATAAACAAAAAAAAAAGGTAATTCATTTGAGTAATTTTCAGTATGAAATATTACTAATTCATGGTAAAAACTATGTGATTCTGTGGATAATATTATTAAATTTTGAAGCCATAAAATATGGAATTTATTATATGTTTTTTAATTCAATGTAAATTAACGAAAACACTTATATAATAAAAATGTTCAAGCTATGTGATATAGCCATGAAAAATGATCTTGTTACATCATATTCAAATGAAAGTAGTATATTTTCTCACGAGAATGTATTTTTGTTCAAAACTTCTAGATATGATTTAAGAATTTTGTCAGCAATTCGTACGGAATGATTTTATAGATTTACAACAGATTTTTTTCTATTGTAACTAAACTAAGAAGTCTCATTAAAAAAGTCACAGCAATTAAGTACATAAGTTAAGTACAATTATTAATTAAACAAATAAAAAAAAAAAAATTTAAACTTGAGAAATTTAAAAAGTAGCTTTTTCTATGAAATATTTACGTATTTTACAGATGTACGTATTTCTTAATTTTTTACTTATTTTATTTTAGTTTTATTTACTTTTATTTATTTTTTATTTTTTTATTATATTAGTTATTAAACTATTTTGTTAAAATTCTTAAAAGAATAAATTCTATTTTTATTTTTTCTCTCTCTCTCTTTTTTTTTTTTTTAGTTAATTTTATAAATATTTTTTTATTAATATTTATATTAATAATTGAATTTTAATTGCACATATTTTATTCGTGATATGAAAAATATATGATTAAAAAAAAAAATCAACATCTCCTTAACGCTGTCCGACATACGAATTGTTTTTTAAGATTTAATGAAACTTATAATTTTTTTAATATTTTATTTTAATTAAAATATACAATTTTTTAATTATTTATATATTTTTTGTCGTTTTCATTGAATATTAAAATTTATATATATATATGTTTTCCTTATAAAATATAATATTATTTATTATTATAAAAAAAAAAAAAAATGTTTTTTCTTTTTATTAATATTATAAATATATAATAATAATAATAATAATAATAATAATTATAATATTATTAGTAATAATAGGTAACAGCCTAAATATATAGAATAAATTTTGGTCACACGGAATCGAATTGAATGTGATTGTCACATTACGTAATATTGGAATGTTTTTCTGGTTTTTATTTATTTTAATATTTTAATTATTTAACTAAATTATTCTTATTATAAATAACTTTTAATGATGATTGCCATTACATAAAAACCATAATAAACACAGTACATTTAATGGAATTACTTGTAATATGATTTCTCATTTTTTATATTTTTCTTTTAAGATTTTTCACATTATTTTCTTAAACCAAAACAATAATAAATATATTATTATAATTGAGATTATGTTAAATATATAATAGATTTAACATATTTCTTTAAACAAAAAAAAAAACAAAAAAAAAAAAAGGGAAATGATATTTCATTTCTGTTATTTTGTGACATTCATCAATTTGTTACATTTTTGTTTAATTTCTTTATGCACTTCAAATAGCAGCAACAAAATCTCATCAATAATATATTCGAAAAATAATTATTAACAAAACAAAATAATATATAGTTATGTTAAAATTATAAATAATAACATAAATTACAATGTTTTTAGTAGAGCAGCAGAAAATTATATGTTTTCTGGTTTTTTTAATTTGTCTCCTTAACATTTACTGTTGTCATTCTGTTACACTTCTAATTTCTTATCTATTTTTTTTTTATACATACGAATTGTACTTAATTAATTAAAGTAATAAAATAATTAACTATATATATATATATATTTTTTTTTTTAATTAATTTAAATAAATTTTTGATTATTTATAATTGTGTTGTTATAACAGATTTTCGAATTATCGATGGCTCTTTGGATTTGGGCGTTGACACAACCTCTGATGAAACAAGCCATGGTGATACCATAGGTGATGAATTTTCCTATATTTTAAATTTGGTTTTTTTTTTGTTATATTTTATTTTCATAAAATTTACTTCAATGTTAGCATATTAAATATATAGAAAAATAAAAAAATATTTTGAAAATTTGTTAGGTAAATAAAAAAAGAACAATAGAATTAAAATGTTAAAAAAAAAATTGATTGATTTTTAAATTACAAATCTTGAAATTTGTTTATTAATAAATTATTTACGAATTTAAATCTATTGGCAATTAAAACTTTTCTACAAAATCAAACATAGAGTTGGTCGGGATAAAAAAAAAAACACATGAAACCAGGTATTAGAAAACGTATCATCTAGCACCACACCCCACCCAACGCCTGAGTTCAGCTTTATATTCGAATGCAGTTATATGCAGTAATTCATAGTCAAAACCTTATATTATAAAAATCGATTAAGCCATTGCAAAGATATATTAATGAACACGTGGACAAACGGCCACACGGATAAACCCAAAAAAATATATAAGAATGTGGCCCTTTAAATTTATCAAATTTATCATAGAGGATCAAAAAAAACATAAAAAAAATGGAAATGTTTGTATATGAAATGGCATTTGCGTTGACATTAACTAAGTTAATCTTTTAAAAATATATTAACTACCACATCCATCTTTTCATATAGAGACTGTTGCACATTTTGCACGATGAGATTAAAAAGACCCACAAAAAGTAAAATGGTTATGGGAAATATTCCAGTAGGTGTCATAATGAATAATTGCTATCAGTTAATACGTATTGATGTTGATGATAAAATCCGTTCTTTAAGTTGGATATGTTATGGTGACTACTTTCAGCGAGGCGAATGTTATATAATGTTTAAACTGGAAAAACGATAGCAGCAGATGTTATGTATCATTATTAGACAAATGTAATCAACATAAAAAGAACGACATTTATGAAAAAAAAATATTATGTTTCGTCAAGACAATACGCCAGTTCGCGCATACACATCAGTATTAGCCATGTCTTAAATAAACGAATTACACTACGACATTACTACAATGTAAGTGATTTTTCTAATACAAAGCATACTTTTTTTCTATCTGTGATTGGATTAGAATAGATATTCAAAATATTCGCATATTTCTTTGAAAAACATTAATATTTCTTTGATGTAGTGTATAATAATATTAATAAAAAAAAACTTAATATTGAATAATGATTATTATGATTGTTACATAAAATTTATACTAGAGAAAAAAAAGAAATAGTAAAGACAAACGAAAGCATGCACAATAGCAAAAACAAAAACACACAAACTTACCGCTCTATTTTTAACATCTAAAAATTTAATTTTATGATTTGATGAAACAGGAACATTGGTCCTTACATTTTGTAAAGTAGGTTTTATCATACTACTTTCTAGCTTACTATTTGAATCAACAACATCGGCATCTCTAAATGGATTATTAGTGATGGTAGTTGAACTAGTTGTTATGTTAGAAATGGAATTAGGAAATGTTGTGGTGCTATTGGTTGTTGGAGAACTGATATTTTTATTTGAATTGTTATTGTTAAATGAATTATGTAAATTATTGGAAATATATGTACTAGGAGAATGAATAGAATTATTATTGGATGAATTAATATTATTAATACCGGTCGTTGGTGTGGTGATCGTTTTAGTCGTAATACCAGTTGTATTGGTAATATTATCAATGTTCATATTGATTAAATGTATAATACTATCATTTTCATTTGAATTGGTTGTAGTTGGCGAACAAAATGGATTCGTTGTCGATGAAAATATTGGTGGCAATGATGAATTTGGTGACATATTTAGAAATGGATTATTATTATATTTTTCAGTCTCTAGTAGTTTTAAGTTATTTGTAGCACGTTCAATATTGTCAACTTTTGGAGATGATTTTAATTCGGTATTAAATATATTTAGTGATGGTACACTAATTTTTTCAACAATACCACCACGTTGTTCGGAAAAATGTGTTACGGTAACACTATCGGATAAACCATTATTAAGTAATGAACTCGGTTGCGATTCAGTTGGCGTTAAACTATGTAATTGTGTCGATAAATTATTATTTATACCGATTGGTGAGGATAGAAATTTAGATTTTTGTATATTAGGTGTTGCATTTGTTGTCGTTTGATTTTGATCTGATAATGGCGTTGATATACCAGTTAAATTTAATGTTAATTTATCACCACCCTAATAAAATATTAACCATTTTACAATAAATGTGAACGGAAAGGAATAATGCAAGGAAATGTGAAGGAATCAAAGGGAAACAAAAAATATACAAAAGCATGAGACAAAAACGGCATTACATATAAATTTGTTATAAATAAAATTAATATTATTTTCGAAAAATCAAGGAAATGCAAATATTCTTATGATGATTGCATAAATTCTATTCTATTTAATGTAAAAAAAAGCTTACCACAGATACAAAAGTGGCCGCATTTAATGAATCAGGTCCATCAGAATTTGTTTGTTGTGAAGACACAAACAATTGATTTGTTAACTTATTTGGATTACCAACACCAAATTCTTCTTCAGCACGTGCTAAGATAATTTACAAGTTTAAATTTAATGCGATATTGTTTTTTATAAAAATTAAAATATAAAATTAAAAATCCAACATTTAATACCTTTAAGTATGTTACATTTCATTTGTCCTGGTGGTAATGGCGCAGCACCAACATTTGTAAGTTTTGTTTGATTATTTGGTTTATCACTCGACGACAGTTTTTTCAATGTATCATTATTATTATCCATATCGCTTGTTTTATTAATGGTTACTCTATCAAATGATAAATATTATTATAATTTTCACCACAAATTATAAATTACAAATAATTTTTTACCTTATACTATTAGCATCATTAACAGATTCTTGTACATGCATTGATGACGATGGATCCTTTGCAATAGATTTTAATAAATTATCTAAATTTTCTTTATCAGAAGAACCACTTTTTACACTAAATAAAAAATATTAGATTTTTGATTTAATAGACATTTATAAAATAATAATAAAATGAAAATAGTAAAATTTAAAATTAAAGATAAACCTGAAATTTGAATTTATGGAAGCTTTTCCAAATGATCCATGGTGGATTTTATTAAATATAGTAGTATCATCTTTTTTAATATTTTGTTCTGTATCCAATCTATAGAATAAATAAAAAATTGTTGTATTAATGAAAAATTTAATCGAAGTAAAAACGATATAATCTCTCAATTACTTTGCATTAACACCAGCTTTTCCGAATGATCCAATTTTTGAATAGTTAACATCTTCATTTGATGAAATTGATTTATTTGAATTCCGATTAAATGCAATATTGGAAGAATTATCTGCATTGGTACCACCATTTGCATTACCAGTTTGTTCATTATTTATTTTGGTTGATCCAGTTGAAGCTGCTGTCATCGTCGAAGCAGAATTGGGCATATGATTTTGAATAATAGTTTGTATTGATGGTGATGATGTTACTGATGTAGATGTTTGTGTATCTTCTGGAGATTGTTCTGCACTGCCTGGTAATGATGCAGCTCTAATATATATATATATATAAACAATAAATTTAATTATAATAAATCAAATGCATAAATGTTTTTATAATCAAATGATTGTACTTTATTTCACGATCACGTAAAACATGCGATTGTCGCCTAGGATGTCTTTGTGATGGTCTACGCTCAAATTGTACAGTTCTTCGTGCACGACTTTGTTGTGTGGTTTGAAACTCGGTTTTACCAGAATAACGAAAACGAGATCCCATTCGAAAGAAATTTTGTCGTGCCGATGGCCCTTTAACTGGTGCACGTAAACGAAAAAATGTATGATGTTCAACAGCACATTTCCATAGATGTTTACATGCTTTTTCGTTATATAATCTAGATATATGTAATTAATTTAGTAATGAACACTGAAATTAGTATATGCAAATTACCTGAAAACAAATGTATGTTCTTGTTCGCGACCTTCATCATCATCTTCAACAACAACTAATGTTAATTTTTTCTTTTTAAAATCCAATTTACCAATTTTTGGCCAAAAGAAAAGCCCAATTTTATTGATACCTTCAAATACAAGTATTCCAGTTGGTGTCAAACCCAAATGATATTCACAGCCATCTTTTCCCTATGTAATTTTTATTTTTTATTATTATTCACATTTATTTATTAACATCATTTCAAAATTTCAAATATATTTCTTAGATGATGCGTATAAATTTCTGAACGATTTTGTTTTTATCTTGTTGGTCTCTTATGTTATATCTTCCCTACACACCAACGGTATATGAGTCACCCGTCTACGTGGTAACCAGAAGTTAGTATTGCTTAACTTTCATACATATAATGAAATTGACTAAAGTGGTAAGCAATGGTGGCTTTTTTTGCAAGATAATAAATACACAAACTAATGCATTGGTTGACACAATAATTTGGTATTTTGAAAAATTTGATAAAGAAAAACAAATAAGAAATATCAAGCGTAAAACTTTGTGAAATACAGACATGTAACTGTATAGCTTAAAATTTGATACTTTATGAAACTTTACTAATTATTAATATATCTTGAGTAGTTATAATTAACATAAATACTTACCAAAACAGTATGCATATCAACACCGTACATATCTAACCATTTTGCTTTATTTAAATAAGCTGTTTCAGCTTCAGCTGGTGTTAAACCAGAACATTTTTTATATTCGTCTATTATAGCAATTTCAATATCTTCAGTTTGATTAGGAACAAATCGAAATTCAGAAATTGTAGCTGCAGAATGCATTGTTTCATCATAATCTCCTAATTCAGCTGAAACACAGAAAATATAAAATTAATTGACTAAATATTTCAAGAAATATAATTTTACAAATGTAAAACATCTAAAATAAGTAGATTGTAATGAAAAAACTGTATGTACTACTTACATTGCACAGCTAATGCACATAATTCGGCAGCTTTTTGATCATTGCATTCTAATCTACCTTCAAAAACATCCAATTTTAATTGTAAAAAAAATTGGTAGCGTGTTAATTCTTCTCTCAGTGTGTTAGGTTCTGATGAGTAAAACTTAACCTTTAATCTTAATGTATACGGTGGTCCAACTGCATACATAAAATTATAAAACTCATTATTATTAAACATTGAAATTAATAATTAATTAATTAGTTAAATATAAAATTATAATTACTTTTAACTTGCTTCTTGATTGCTTTTGTTGGATCTAACCAATGTTTAACATGATTAGCATCTGTAAATTGTAATCCAAAATAGTCTTTCTCAATGAGGTCAAGTGAATAAAATACTTGTTCGTACAAATCATTTCCCATCGCTTTTTTCTATTGTTAGCGGAAATAAATATTAAAATATTTTAGGTTATCATGTAGTAAATGTTAATGAATTTACAATAATGATAAAATAAGTAATCTTCAAATTCATTGTATTATACAGTATATAGGAACGATCAATAAATTTGAAAGTTATTTTTAGAACTTGGAATGTAAATAATGAATAGTATAAAATCTAAAGTATTTTATCAACTTTATTATTTATAAATTTATACACTACATTCTTTTTATAAATTTTAATTACATTAAAATTTAAATTGATCATCTTCAATCAAATTATTAACTTCTTATAGTCCATTATCCATACGTTTTAGATAAAAGTTAATTTTTGATTGAGTAGTATTTTAGAACTTTAGGAGTGTATCTTCCACAATCCAAAGATTTTCCTTTAAGATTATAATTTTAATTGCACAATTAACCTAGACTGAACCAGTTGCTAGCTACGAACACATTAATATAATCAATGGATGCGTTTATGTTTACTATTTAAAGCTAAAACAAATTATCTGAACAAAGCTATTTAATAATGTCCGTAAAATTATTTTGATTGTATTTATTTATAGAATAATAAAACTATAAAAATAGAAATTTTTGTCGGATTTACTAATAAAATTTGAATTCAACATACCGATAAGTCCACTGCAAGATCTGTGCCATCCAATAAAATTACACGACATTGTATTATATTTTTGTTAACTGGAATTCTTTGTGATTTTATTTGTGTATTGTTTTCAGATGATGTATTTCTAGCTTTTCGGCGACTTAAAAATCGCAACATTTTACAATGTTTACCGTAAAATTTGTTATTGTAATATTTTATTTGATAATTTTATCTTTTTTATTTATCGGGTAACAGAATAAAAAAAAAAAAACAAAATACTTAAACTAAAAAAATTGCAAAAAAAAATGCAAAACACACGACACACACACATACAAAACAATACAAGAAAAATACTATTTATTCATTTGAATTTATTAAAGAAAAATACTAGTATGCAATTTTGTTTTTAGAACACTGAAAATACGGTTTTCATATATTTTAACTATTTTTTAAAAAATAAAAGTAGAAAATATGAAATTAAAAATAATTTCGATAAAAAATAATTATACAAAATATAAAAATAAAAAATAAGTAACAAATGTCACATCGACATCGTATTGCATTGCACTGCACCGTATCGCACTATCCAACCACATTCTTCACTATTTCTGTGAAATGAAATCACGTCAGTGTGTTGTCCAATGAAAATAATATTTTTGTTTTCAATTCAATTCGCTTTTTTGTGCTTCGGATTGGGACTAAACTATACTTTGCAACTATTCTTTTAATTGCTGATGGCGACAAACTTGCGGTTGTGGCATTTTGTCGAATTAAAATGAGGGTATGACTATCTATTCTAACAATATTCTAACACTTCTACTTTTTACATTACATGGAATTGTGATAAAACCATACAAATTATAAACATTGAATTTATTACTTAAATCTTCTTAAATTTTATTACACACAAATAACAGTTTTTAAATTTAATTTTACTGTAATCTGGAAATTTAAAGTAACTTAAAATAGTGAACCTAATATTATATTTATTTTTTCTTTTTTTTATTTTCTTCGGACGGCGGTGTACTGCCATCATTAAAAGGTTTTTGCCATCTCAATGATTTTTTTCGATAAATTGGCCATGGTGGTACGGTTACCTAAAACAAAATTAAATAGAATTCCATTAAATGTACAGTTCATTTGCACTTTATACCATATAAATTTATATTCTATAGCTATACGAAACGAATCAAACACATAGTTGTTTTTCATAAGATATCGTAAATAAACTTACCAGAGTAGCTAATACAAAACCGGCACTTAATATATATACAGTTTGCGAAAACTGTTGTATAATCGCACCCCATATAAGACCAACAATTGCAAATAATGTAATTATACCACGCGATACTTTTTCTGCTCGAGCTTGTCCATCAAAATCCTATTTGGTTGAATTAATAGAAAATGGAAATAAATGGAAACTTACAATATACGTAATTTTATTAAGTTATTAAAAAAATAGTAAATTTTTACCATATGAGTTTGAAAATTAAACATTTTAAAGCAAATTTAATTTATATTTATTATTTATTATCAGTTATCGTAAATCACACGTCAGCGAGAAACTTGCAGCCACAAACCACATACCACAATACAATCAGTCAGCTGTCAGTCCTCTCACCTCACAGTACAAACAATTATATGTTCACAACACAGCACACACAACATAACTGTCATCTGTCACATAGAAATTAAAATCAAATAGTTCCCTTCAGACAAAATTGTGTTTCATTACTTATGCATTGAAAACGAAACAAAAGCGATACGATTGTTTTATTTTTATTCAATATGATCCTGTTTGTCTGGTAAGCTATGGTAAAAACTTTTGTTTTGTTTTCGATTCGCTAAAAGCGTAATGGTTTTTGACACAGAGTCTTATGTCTCACGTTTACCAGCGACCATATTGGCACTGTGCATGCTGGTAAAGACAGAAAAGTAATTTGGTGACTGGTGTAGCTGTTAGTAGAAGGGTACAGTACAAGGTGTGATGTTTTTCGTAATGTCAATTATAAATTGTCAAGTCAATGTCATGTCTTTCCTTGTTATCGCTGCGATTCGATAATATCGCAATCGTAATATTATTTATTATAAATTAAAAAGAAATTCATTAAATTTTTAATTAAATTGTGGAATGCTTATAATTAGAAAATAAAATTAAAAATGAATTTAATAGATTCTAATCCGTATGCGAATGGATTACATTATGTTGGATTTAATCAAGACCATGGTAAATAAAAATTTTTTGTATTTTAAATAATTGCATTTTAATTTTATCATCAATGTTTTTTTTTTACCTACATACACATCAATAATCAATTCAATACCAAGCAAAGAAACGTTTTTTTTTGTTGTGTATAATGGCATAATTATTTGCTTCGTATTTGTATAGAAAGATTAAACATTTATCATTGCAAATACAAAATAAAACTTTTATTGATTCTGTTTATAGAAATATATTTACGTCGTCGTGTTGAAATTGGAAATTAAAAAAGATTAAGATTAATTAGTATGTAATAATGATTATTTTTTTAAAATTATTTATTAATTTCTTACTTATTGCATGGCATTAAAACTCCGGTGCAGTTTTAGCCTTCTCCAACTAGACTAATCTGCACCTAGTCTTCCAATCCTGAATTTTAAGGATCTTAATATCAGTGCTACATCTAGCCTATCATTTAAATATTTCGATTTGTCTTTGTTAGTGTTAATATTTTATTCCTTAAAAATATAAAATAAAATAATATAAATACCTGTTCTGTAACTGCTTCTGTACCTAATAACATTCAAAGTAAAGCTCTGACTAAAAGATCTTATTTCATTTCATAGAATGCTTTGCATGTGCAACTGACAATGGATTTCGTGTATATAATTGTGATCCGCTACGTTTAAAAGAAAAACATAGTTTTACTGAACGTAGTCCACCTTTGGGTTTGGGCTTTGTGGAAATGTTATTTAGATGTAATTATTTAGCATTAGTTGGAGGCGGAACAAATCCGTTATACCCACCAAATAAAGTTGTAATATGGGATGATTTAAAAAAAATACGCTCAATATTAATTGAATGTAATACACCAGTAAAAGGTGTACGATTGAGAAGAGATCGTATTGTCGTTATTTTAGGTATGTATTAAAATAATAGAAAAAAAAAATATATAAATATATATAAATAAAATATAAATATATTTTTAAATTACTGATATGGCAATCAATTTTATAATTTTGTTTTTTTGTTTAGAGGGTCTTATTAAAGTTTATACATTTACAACGCAACCAAGAGAATTACATGTATTTGAAACACATAAAAATTCTTTGGGTTTATGTGTATTATGTCCAAACAGTAATAAATCATTACTGGCATTTCCAGGTCGTCGAACAGGACAAGTAGAGGTAATATTAATTTTCATATTATTATTCGATTTTTTTTTTTAATATTGTAAAACACAACAGATTGTTGATTTAGCAAATACAGAGAGAACATTAAAAATATGTGCCCACGAAGCTACATTAAGTTGTATAGCATTAAATCTACAAGGTACACGTTTAGCTACTGCCAGTGAACGTGGTACATTAATAAGAATATTTGATACATCAACTGGTAATAAAGTAACAGAATTAAGAAGAGGAACAAATCAGGTAGCTATAGATCTATCAATTTATTTATATATTGAGATATTTATCGCGTTGGTTAACACCTAAATATGAAACTACTATAGCATCGTTCTGTCTTTCCTTACTAATATTAAAATAAATACTGAAAAATTTCCTTATGAAAATAGCGGGGATTGAATCATGATTAATAAACGCTATACCACTATAGTGTTTTTAAACAATTATATTAGTAGTTGTGAAATTCTTTACATCATGACATAATTTACATGTGTGCATTATAAATGGGATTATTAAGAAATAATAATTAAAATAAGATTTTTATAAAACATCAAACCTCTATATGGCCAACGCAGCTATGAGTATAAAGAAGAATCGATGACCTGTTTTTAGAAAATATCCATAATTCTAATATTCCATAGTGTAGAATTTGTATTCGTTTCATCTGATGATCGAAATCCAATTGTTTGTGTATTTTTTGTATCCGTATCATGGATTTAAAGTAAGAATTAAATAAAAATTCTTACGTACCTTCTTATTTTCGTTTCACTTTTATGTTGGAGATGTTGAAATTTTTTAAATAAGCTACTATTTTGTCCAAGAAACTGGTAATTCCGAAGATGAGCCAAACATCATATACCTTTTGAACTATATTTTTTAATCATCATCATAAATTTCTGTTAATCCTCTTTGTAGCATACAGAACCAATAAAACAGACCCATCTGGTTTTTTGTTGAGAGGTCTTCACTTCTATGCTAGTTTAGCTCTGGCCTTCGACCTCGGTGATTACATCGCTGCAACATGTACGCTAGTACGAATCACTTTAATCCTGCCATTTGAATTTTACTCCAAGGAATTTATTGTTATATCCACTTCTTGTCACAGTGTGTTCGTTCCATCACAATTTTCGACAAGTTGGATGTAATAACAGACGCGACCCTCTAATTTTATGTCTATAATAAAACAACTTTGAAGTAATCGTAATTTGGTATTAACAATTAAGTAATTAGACAATTAAATAGACGACCCTTAGATTTTATGCTGTTGGATATTAAATGAAATCCGAACGGCATTCATGAAACTCTTCAATTATAATGTCACTGTTGTTTAATAATAAGTTAAAGAAATTTAGTTGAGGCAGATGAATGTTCCCAGTTCGAAGGCTTCCATATAATTAAATAATATTCCAATTACATTTCAATTGCTCTAGCACAATTTGCCGGTTTCCTTGTAATAAGTTATAAAGATTATTGATGACACAATACCAACACTCGTACCGGATGCCCAAGGAAAATTTGTATAAATACTGAAATTTTCAGTATAACTCAGTTTACAATACCATACTAAATCTAAATAACCAATTATTACGTTCTTCAATTTCCGTTTTTAAGAGTATAAATTTTTAAAATTTTAGTCTTATTTATTAATATTTCATAATAAATATTATTAAATATTTTATAGGCTACAATTTATTGTATAAACTTTGATCGTGAATCAACGAAAATTGTTGTATCATCTGATCATGGTACAATTCATGTTTTTAATATCGAAGAAGAGCCGGCTTCATCAAAAAAATCATCAACTTTACCAATATTACCAAAATATTTTACAAGTCAATGGTCATTTTGTAAATTTACTGTACCACAAGGACCCGCATGTATTTGTGCATTTGGTGCTGATAGTAATTCAGTGATTGGTAAATGTTATTTAAAAATAGTAAAATATGTAACTAATAAATAATCATTTTTATTATTATTTATTTATTGCTATTTCACAGTTATTTGTAGCGATGGAAATTATTATAAATTTGTGTTTGATAAGAAGGGTGAATACAGTCGTGTTAGTGATTGCATCCAATTCTTAGAAATGACAGACGATCAAGCACCGTTTAAATTCTAAAAAACAAAAACAATATATTGATAACAGATAATAATAATAATAATTGTCATTATTATATATTTATATTTTTATTGATATCTCATAATTATATCATATCGTTTATGTAAAAATCTTAATGATAATAATTTGATTTATATTTATTATTATGGTTTATTTTATATTATTATATTTTCTTATTAAATATTAGTTCGTAAATCGTGGTTTTACACAACATTCATCATTTCGGCTGCCACATTTTAATAAACAGCAAAATATAGTGATATTGTTTTCTAAATATCAAAACCACGAACGATATAGTAATTTAAGTTATGATCATTAAATAGGTTTAGTGTTATTATTATTATATTAAAATATTGATTTATTGTATAATAAAGTATAAATGATATAGATAAGGAAAAGAGATTATATAGATCGATTTTAATTATGTTTGTGATGCAAAACGTATTCTTCACAATTTATTTCCGTAAATATATATGTAAATGCCATTAAATATAAAATTTGAAATTATATTTTTCTTTAAATTAATATATTTAATTATAATTATATTTTCGATTTTATAACATAAATAATTTTTTTTTAAATGCATATATATATTACAATACCTGAGTATTCAAAAAATTGTGAATGGTAAATTTAAATTGTTTTTATATTAATTTTTTTTTAAACATTATAAATTATTGTTTTTATTATAACAATATAAATAAATGTATTTTGAGACTGCCTATTTTCTGCTCTATAATATAAAAATTTTGGTAATTGACGAAAAAAATATGTTTTTAAATTTTAAGAATTATTAGAAAAAAATAAAAAATACTAATTCATTTATTATAAATGTTAATAATACAAAAAAAAATGATGTACTTGTATGAGCCTGGATTATAAATCTTATCACAAATATAAATTGTGTATTTGTATTTTAATGTTAATATATAAAGTTTTCATTAAAAATTTTAAAATTTCATTGAATGGTTTTTGTGAACAAACAATTTTTTTTTCTCTAATATATGGCACAATTTACAAATAAAAATTAAAATTATGTAAAAAAAAGAATTTATAAATATTAATTACATAAACTTGGATTCCATCCAGTACGATTTACGTTAAAACTTTGATGAAGTACTCTTCAGTTTTATTTTATATTGTAATTTCTTATTAAATACAATAGAACAATTTTATGTATTAAAAAACGACGCAATATATATTATTAATGATATAATATATATCTGTTAACCACAAGGATGCTTTCATGCTTAGATGTTAAGGTGATTTGTAGTATTGTGTGCATTTGCAGTCTCGCAAAAGACTATCCTGAATGTATTCTTACAACTGTGCAAATTGTTTCCAAGCAAAAGTCTGTCAATTTGATAAATTACTCCGCATAGCAGTATATAAAATTTACCAATTACTTTGCAATTATTTTTCGATAGGTGTTTCCTTAAATTAATTACTTTTATACGAGTCATTAGAGTCCAAAGATAAACAATTAAATAATAAATGATTAACAAAGCGTGGAGATTAATCAAAACTGTACATATTAAAATGTCCACACAAAAAAAATATATATATTTTTTTTTCCTTTTCAAATTTTAGAACATGAAAAGGTAAATTGAAAACTGAAGACTTAACGTATAAATTTACAAATATTCCAAAGTATTATAAATTAGTGGAATGGCCGTTTATGTGGTTTTAATTTATTTTCATCATAATAACTGTGTATTAAATTATATATGTGTTTAAAGAAAAATAGTAAATTATCATATTCACCATTATACGGTTTTTTAGAAAGTATTTCTGTTTCGGTCTCAATAATAGTTTCGTTATTATGACAAAAGCAATTACATTTATCTTGGTCAACTATTTTAGTGGTAATATTTTCTATACTTATTTGTTGATTTTCAAAACCGTTATACAATGGACAAAGTCCCCATGCATTAATATGCAGTTCAATTAAAAATTGATGTATTGCTTCAATGGTTGCTAAATACCAAAATGGTTTTCCTTTTTGATGCCGCCAAAATTGTGATAAACGATTTTGTAAAATAATAGTTTTTAACGAATTTAATCTTGCATCTTTGTAAATACCATTACTTTGATTCCATGTACTATCTATAAATATGGCACGTTTAATTGGTAATGTATTACAAATGTTTGGCATTTCATTTGAAGTTTGCGATTCATTTATGTTGTGATGTTCCACTTTTGCTATATTATTTATCTTTGGATTTTCATTGCAGTTAAATAATTGATTAACATTTATACTTGAGGGGCTGGGATATATTAATACAACATCTTTTTCCTTTGAATAATCCGGAATATTTGGATATATATAAATAGTAACATCATTTGGAGCTAAAATAGCAGCATGAGCTGATGTACATTTTCCATCAATTTCATATTTATGTTTTATTATATCAATTTTAATTGGAAGCTAAAATTAAAAATAGCATATTATTCAATGATGTGAAAGCATATTTGATAATCATTCATCACTTTCACTTACGTTAACATTCGGAAATTTTCCAATTAATTCAACAACCGGAATATAACAAGTATAACAAAAATATTTTCGTGACTCAAAACATTTTGTACAATTACTTCTGCCTTTTATATCTTTTAAAAATTCATTATTTGCAATTTTCATACCAACAAATGGATTTTTTCTTTGTAACACTATATTATCATTCATTGTATGTTTTTCAACTTTGGTATGTTTAGATTCGACTTTTGCTGGGATATAAAAAGAAAACGAACACTATCATAATACATGCATAATATCGATCGTGCTATAGTCTTTAAAATATTAAATTTAGTTCTGAATTTTTTTTACTTAGGAAATTTTTCTAATTTGTGCACCAAAAAAATAATAACAAACTATAACCTATAATTGGTATACAATTATCAAAATATAAACAATGAAAATAATACTGAACACCGACATCGCAAAACTATCAATTTTTTTTATATATAATAAAATTAAATTAACTAAATCTAAAGATAATATATTTCAATTAAAAAAAAACAATAATTTTGTTGATTTTCCAAAAAATTTCTTTTCTTTAATTGTCTTATTTTCTTTGCGCAGAAAACAGTAGAAAATTTTGAAAGAAAGTAAATATAATAACAAAAAACATAAATGGATTATGAAAACGCAAAATGATTTTTTTGTTAACACAGAAAATTAAACCCCATCTAGAGTGAAGAAGTGAAGACTAAAGGAACAGCTAAAAGATATTTGGAGAGATTTATCAAAAACATCAATCATATAATGGTTAAATTTAAATAGTCATTGTAGATTTCAGTTCAATTAGAAAAAATAAAATAAACTGAAAAAATATTGAAAACCTTGAATACTTTTGTCTTTGTCCTATGACCTATCGACATAACCTGTTGTAATTTCTAATTGTTGTTGAACTGCCCCTATTACCCCTATGGCGTATTTAAGAAGTTTGAACTTAGTATTTCAGACCGTTTTCAAGAATTTGTATGAGGAGATTATAATCTCCAGGCAGTAGTAGTCTTTTCTGAATTTCGTCCTGGTGTATTAAAGAAATTTATATTCAGTATTTCAGACAATTTTCAAGAATTTGTATGAGGAGAGCATAATTTCCAGGCAGTAATATTTTCTGGTTTATTTAAGCTGTTTACAAGTTGCATTTTTGACCATTAACTAGAGTTTGTATTCAGAGAGGGTAGTAATATAGGATCCTCGAATCTAAAATATGATATCATTATTGGAAATTCGTATCCTAACACGTTTATTCTTCTGACAGCACATTGAATATATTTCCAAACATATTAATGGTATATTTATGAACTTATAATTCCATTTTATACCATTTACTAAAATTAGTATGACTAGAGCATAATTTGCAGGTAGTAGTATATTTTCAGAATTTTCTTGCATATGTAAGAACATAGATTTCAGCAAATTTAAAAACATTCTTACCAAGAATTAAGTTATAAAATATAAATTATAGGAAATTGAAATATAATTAATATTTTATATATATTTTACAAAATGAACGAGCAACAGGTTTTGCATTTATTTATAAAAATAAATAAATAAATAAATAAATATTATAAGAAAAATTCAATAGTGATTTAAATTTAAAAAAAACAGTAATAATAAAAAAATAAACAGACCGACGAGTTAATTGCGTGGGAAGAAATGTTTAATTGGTTTTTGTTGTTATATTTATTTAATGTGTGATGCCGTTCATATATATAAATTTAAATAATTATCAACTATTAATGATACAACATACAAAATAAAATCTACTAACACAAACCTAAAATTTGTTTGTATAATACAAATGGAAATTTTTCACTGTTTCTTTTAATGTGAAATAATTTACGAACATATGTAAATTTGTGTATATGCTTGGTGAAAATAAATAAATTATGTAAAATTAACAATAATACTAAAAATACAATAGTATTGTTAATATGTTTTTATTGAAATAGCTGTGATAACACCTTTTATTCCAATGTTTAGATGAGTTAATAATATTTTAAATATATTTGTTTGTGTATCTTATATAGAAAATATAATTTTATAACAACAAGGAACTTATCTATATATTTAATTATATTAATGTTATAACGTACGACTGAACTATAGTGTATATATACGAAAATATATGATTTATAGCTTTTGTAAAATTGTATATATGTAATTAAATATCACTCAATAAACATTATTTCGATTTTAAAATTTTACTGACAGAAAATTTATTTATCTTAAAAATATATTTTTTGAAAATTATTTTATTTTTATTTACAGACAGAATATACACTGGTATATATATACAATTTCTATAATAACATGAATCTACAGTTGTACCAACACGATTTTATACGCTGAATTAACCAAAAGAAATATAATATTCCTAATGTATTTAATCCAGCTAATTTTTATGTATTCGTAGACTTATCTTAGTTGTAACATATAAATTATTAAATATGTATACAATCATATTTTAAATTCCAGCAAATTAGAATTTCCTTAAAAAGAAAATGAATACCTTTTGAGTCGAAAACAGAAATTTTAACAAATAATAATAATTTTTTAATTTCCATATATCGTTTAATTAAATAATTATAAACTTGTCCTCTCCATCACTTGTTCAAATGCAGCAAGCAAATAATATATGTGTGCAAGGCATATACGGTTTTAATTATTCATATTGAAATTTTATAAAGTCCAGCGACGTAAGAAATACATATATATTAATATAGTGACATTCATCATTATCTTCTAGTGCAAGGAAATTGCATTACATTCTTATACAAAAACGTTCATAATGCTTAAAAAAAAATTATAAGATTGCATTTAGATTATGCTCCATCTAAAAATGTTTGATGTCATAAATAAACTCCACTTGCTTGCTATAACTTGACTTGATGATGTAGTGAAGATATGACAATAATGGTAATTTGGTAATGGATATAAAATATCTCTAAAATTAGTCTCATTAAGACAGTGTTAAAAGAGCTGCTATATATAAAAATTATATTATCTACAATATTTAAATTATGAAGCTGAACGTATATTAATATTTAAATTTGAATTAATTACATACTTGAAATTTATTGATGAGATTATTCTACTATAACCTTACGATAATTTAAGTGTCTCTTTCATCATTTAAATGGAGCCGTTGCGCTTATGATATATGGTCCGTAACACTTGAGTGATTATTGGACAAAGTGGGTTATAAATTAAAAATTTATAATCAAATTAAATATTAAATTTGGTAAATGGATTGGAAACGTTTTAAAGACGAGTGCTGTTAGGTAAAAAGAACAATAACTTGTAAAGCAGAACGTGAACCAATTTGTTAATACTCTGCGATGAGAAACTATAGAAATTAATATACCTATTATGATATTGAGGCCAATAATTAACTAAAATATTTAATAATATGTGCAAAAAGTTTTTTAGACGACTGTAATCATGTGTGTGTGTGCGTGTGTATGTGTAAAATTGTGTTGTGATGACGAATTTTTTTTCAGTAGAAATTTTCGCATTTTTCGTGTTTTGCAATAAAAATTCACAAAATGTATGAAAAAATGAATAAAAGAAAATATTTATTAGATGTGAAATTTAAAAAATGTTGTGTCTTATGCTTGATTAACAACAACAGACATATAGATAAACATAACTATACATTATAAATATATTTATATTTATTATTATTATTATAATAACATATAGACATTTTATTATATTATTGTTTGTCGTCGTGTATAATACAGAAAATGCGATTAATACGAATGCAAAAAATACCCGGCAAATCTTTTTATAGTTTTATAATTAACAATAACATTTGTATACATTTTTTGAAATACAAAATACAAATAGAAAATTATTATAATATTGGCGAAAAGGGCTTTTCTTTTACAATTGTACGAGAACTATTTAGTGTGTACGTGAATTTTGTATTGAGTGTACAGATCGCAGTTATAAATTGTGTATGATAAATTAATTAATGAATTTTGTTGTATAAAATATAGAAAATTGTGTATTTAAGTAAAATAATAAAATGTGATTCAAGAAGATTTTTTTTATTATTATTTTATTTTATGATTATTTTTTTATTTTTTTTTTTTGTGAAACTACAATAAAATTAAATATAAATAATTTATTATTAAATTAGTACAGATTATATTTATTTGGATATTAAAGATATAAATTGTGAAATTTCCTAAAAATGAAAGTGGAAAATTATTAAAAATAAAATCTTTTATGTTAAATAATATTAAAAAGAAAGAAAAACTTAATTTCATTAGTTAAATTTATACTATATTCGAGTGAGCGTACTTTTAGTATAAGAAAAACATACAAAAATATAATGAATTATTTTACTTGCCAAAAAACCTTCAGACTAAAATGTGCATCGTGTATTTTGCGTTTTAGCCAAAATGTATATAGTTAATCGTTGCAAAGCATGCATATGCATATACAATTACAAATATTATATGTTGTGACATCATCATTTCATTGTATTTTATTAACATATAATAAATATAAAATACACTTTGTACCATTATTCCAGACAAATAATACGTTATTAACATAAGATTTGATAGACGCACAAAACACTATCACGTATTTACCATTTTAGCGAAAACAAAAGCTCTTCATTGTTTATCTCAATTAAAAAACAATAAGTGGATATTATTTTATATTATATGAAATAGGATGTGAATACAGTTAAATTAATGACGGAGACGGGTCAAAACAAGCTAAAGTTTCTCATAAAAACATAATTGAAATGATATCGATATTAAAATAATTGCCTATAATAAAACACAACGAATTTCAAATTATGTGAACTTTAACTTTAAAAGTGGTTTGTATTTCTTAGTTAGGCAAGGCGTTAATAACTACATATTATTAATATTATTATTATATTAATTATTCGTTTATACTACCTACAGCAAAGGCAACTATAGGTTATATAATGCATTGTGAGTTTTGATCTTCGCGAAGGTCTAGAAATAGTGTACCTATAATATACAGAATAGAAATAGTTTTTTTTTTATCTAAAATTGTCAATTTCCTATACCACAGTGCACTGAGATGCATCGTTGTTTTCAGGGCAACGTATAAATGGAATTGTGCATAAATTAAATATTCTGATTGTAATTGAAACATATACGATTTACATGTATTCGCACAGAGACAGTTTTGCATTTATCACGGATATTTATAGTCTTAACCACAATATATATAATATTTGCGTTGTTAATAAATTCAAGAATAAAATGCAAATATGTATTATAATTTATGAAAATATAGAATAACAAACAAATAAACAATATAAATTATATATTTTTTCAAATTTTTATGTTCAAACACAACTAATATTTATTTGAAACCTCCTTTATAAAATAGAAAAATATATTGCTCTTTGTATTTCAAAAATTTTCAATATGCGATTATAATAATAATAATTTGTTTGATTTTAGAAAAAGAATGCACGTTCTTTTTTAATTTCAATGGGAATAGGAAGTTTATATTTATATAATATATATACTAAGTTAAAAATAAAAACGATCAATATATTATTTTACAACAACAAAAATAGTATCAAAAGATATGGTTTTTATAATTTGAAAAAATCTTTATGTTTCAGTGTATAACTCACATCACATTGATTATTATAATCAATATAAAGTATTTGCAATAGAAAGAATATTGATGGCGAAAATAAAATAAATTAATTGAATAGTAAAACGAAATTGAGTGCGCGCTGTTTTCTGTAAAATATTTTTTATTATTATTTATATCGACGCATATATATATGTTTTGTTCAGAGCAACGGATTTAACATTAATCTACAATGCATAAGGTAGAATTCAAACTAACTGGTGGGACAGTTAACTATGTACATAGTTTCTTATATTTTTAGTGTAAAATCTTGATAATTTTAAGTAAAAAATGTTATTTTTTTTGCTAAAATACCGATACACAAATTACATATTCCAAAAAAATCTGGTCAGCTTACTAATTAGAACAGCTGTTAAACGATTTTATTCAATATTAAAATATTTATATAATATTCTAACTTTACCTAATTTATGTAATATATTTTAAAAGGTATATAATCACTAATTAATTGTGATAAAGCATATAGTATAGAATATAAAATTATAAATATTTAGGTGTATACCGTATGAAGTATGAAGAAATATTCAAATTTCCATTTAATATAAAAATTGTTGTTTTCAATCAGATTAAGTGCGTTTCATTTTTAGTTATTAGTGTTTGTAATATTAATTATAATATAAAAGGAAAAATAAGATTAAAAACTAATAATATTAGTAAAAGAAAGAATAAAAATTGGTAAACATCTATTAAGAAATTACAATAGGTATATAGACACTAATTAATGAAATTGCAGAGATTGCGATTAGGATTAAATTAAGAAAATTTCCTTTTATAAATTAATTACACCAATTTTTCGCGGGCATATCGTTTTAATTATAATAGAACGAGCGTTTCACTTTGCACATAATAATCATTGAAGCTATCTATTAGTAATATTAATGATTTGTGTTTTATCATATATGGTATACTATATTAAAAATGACTAATTTAATGTTAATCAAGTAAAAAATTATATTTAAAGCATTATAAAAATATCGTTGTGTGTTTATAAAATACTATAGTGTTTTCTCATTCAAAAACAAAAACGCATAATATAATATAGGTTAAGAAAATATAGTCTTACTAATTTACCAAAATATAACAAATATAATAAATATTTTCTACGATAATATAATAATTTGTCTACTAATAAATTTATTGATTTTTAATTTTTTAGTTTAGTTTTTTTATTTATTTTTTTTTTTTTTTATATTATAAATTCAAATAAAATAATAATTTTCGAAAAATATTATAAAAACAAAATATTCAGAAGATGGATACATGGGGAATGTTATCAAATGCAACCAATGTCATTTCAAGAGAAGACATAGGAAGTGTTCGACGAAAAAATGCAATGGTAAGTCTTTTAATTTTATAATTTAGTTAAATATACATAGTATAAGTTTTTTTTATATTTCATCAATTTTAAACTGATAAAATATAATAGCCCTAATATACCCGTATATAATTTAAAACACGCCAAAAGTTATAACTGAAAACTAACCAAAACTATCTATATACATTTTTTGGATTACTACAAGAAAAAAATACAAAGTAATAGTTATAAATAAATCCTATAAAGATAAAGTATTAATAAACAAAACTGATGTTTTCCCTTGCTTTGTACACATGAAGTACATTCACACATATATGTATTAATAGCAATATATATGATATATATTAAAGCATAACAATTAACATATAATAACATAATAACATGACAATAGAATAACATGTAATATCGAAAAAACGACATATTTTCAGAAAATTCATAGTTAATTAATAATAAATTACAATCAAATCTTTATTAATTGATAAATATTATATTTAAGTATAAGTGTGTGATAGGAAAATCATAAATTAAATTAAATTATTGCAATCAATCATATAATCTACATGTATATAGATTGAGTAGAGTATATAAATTATGTATGCGTTCGTGCGTGATCACATTGTATAAATGCATGTATATTGTGATCGCAAATTACAATCAATGGGAAAAAAAAATTGAATGAAGTAACGTGCGTCTGCTGAGCGATCATTTGATTCCGTATATTCGAGGAAAATATATGTTCTAAAAATAAATGTAACGAAGTTATTTTGGAATTCAACGATTTTTTTCTCTCTCATCTACTTTAATTTTTTTTTGTTTTTTTTTGAGTAATATACACTGTCTTTTTTTTTTTCAGTTTATTTAATAAATTTACATAAGAAAGGTGAAAAGAAAAAAAAAAGTATAAATAAATAAATAATTAAATGTATTATTTTTCATAAAATTAAATTTCATTTTCAAAAAAAAAAAATATACAATAATTAAACAAAACAATTTATATTAAATATAATATTTATAAATTAAAATATAATAACTATGGAAACTGACATCTGGGGTCAGCTTGCTTTAGAGGCATCTCAAGTTTATTTAACAGATGGTGTAAAACGAAGCCCCTTTGCTGATACGGTATTTAATATATAAATATATATATTGTGTATAAAAGAAAAATCATAGAAAAGATATTCATTTTCAACACAACACACTCACGCACACCTTAGTTTTTTTTTTTTCTTTTCTTTAGTTACATAGATGTTTCATTATATTTTTTTTTTTATTCTTCAAATAATATTTTCTTTTACAGACAATTGAAAAACTTCCCGATAAAGTATTATTAAATATATTTTCATATTTATCACATTTGGAAATATGTCGTATGGCACGTATATGTCGACGTTGGCGTCAAGTTGCTTATGACACAAGGTTATGGCGTAATGTTTCATTGCGTCCAGAAGTATCTGGTTTACATGTTGGTTCATTAGAATCATTATTAGCATTAATTTCTGTTCGCTTTGGACCATCATTACGTTATATTGAATTACCAATTGAACTAATTACACATACTGTATTACATGAATTAGCTGCAAAATGTCCAAATTTAACATATATGTTATTGGATTTTTCAACTGGTACTCTATATATTTTATTATTTGTATATTTTTTGAATTAAATTTGAATATGAGATATGGAAAATAATTTAAAAATTATAATTTTTATTTTTTTATAAATATGCTGCAGCTATGCAATTGCATGACTTTAGTGAAATGCAATCATTTCCGGCAAAATTACGTTATATGTGCATTTGCCTGTCCGAAGTTATATTTATGGAAGGTTTTATGAGAAAAATTTATAATTTCATAAATGGATTAGAGGTAAACGATATATTTTTTTACTTATTATTGTTTATACATATAATTTAAATAAAACGTATTGATATTGTTGACATTATAATAATCTTTAAAAGAATATATGTGTACATTATATAGCATAAAAATGTATAAAATTATCTTTTGATCGGACAAATAAAACTCATTATGGGAAGTAATCAAAAATGTCTATATCTTTCGGTAACTGTAGACCAATTGGTAAATTGCAGAATAATTTACCAATTTGACTATAATGATATATTGTATAATAATAGTAATAGTAATAATAAACAATGCTCCACTTGGAATAACATGACTTGATGATGATGTTATGGATGAATATACATCATATAGTGTTATGTATATACAGAGGATATTGTATATATCTGAAAAATGTTCAATGCCATATTTTTAAATATATTCGTTTTTTTATTCCGTAAACAAATGGTAAATCAGTTGAACAGTATCAGTAATTATACAAATACATTGATATCGTAGTACATAATCCATAATATTTATTTCCCATAGAAATCATTTTATTGACACTCGGAATTAGTTACTTAAAAATTTAATTGAATTTCAATTTATTGTTAAAGTATAAGTTATATATATGTACAAAAAAAAAATTGATATAACACAAGGGAGCAATATATTTTATGACATATATTACTAATTTAAAATTCTACAGTAATATTATAATAATATATCCCATATAATATAGGTTTTACATTTAATTGGAACCTATGAAAAAGTAGAAGAAGAAGAAGAAGAAATTTATGAAGTTATTAATGTTCATAAATTAAAATCGGCTACACCAAATTTACGTGTAATAAATTTATATGGTATAAATTTTATTGACGATTCGCATATTGATGCGTTCAGTTCAAATTGTATTCAGGTAAAATAATTTATATTATTTGAATAAAATAAAAAAAACTAAATTGTACAATTTTTTTCTAAAATCAGCTTGAATGTTTAGCTGTGAATTATTGTAATAAAGTAACTGGTTCAACATTAAAAATGCTTATACAAAGATCAAAACGTTTAACATGTTTATTAATGAACGGAACTAGTAAGTAAATTATGGTAAATTTGTAATTTCTATTATATAAAATTTTTTAGAAAAATCTCCTGTAAAAATATTTGTGCATTTTTTGAATAATAATCATTACACACGCATATACAGGTCTTAAATCAGAATATATGATGCAAGTTGAATGGGATAAATGTTCATTATTAGAACTTAATATTACAGCAACAGATTTATCAACAGAAAGTCTTATTGATTTGTTAACAAGAATACCAACACTCAGGCAAACATTATTTATATTTAACTAAACATTTTATAACACACATATAAATTTAAATTTAAATTTACTACAAATACAGATTTTTATCAGCTGGTCAAAATAATGGATTTAATGATACTGTATTAAAAGCATGGATGGAAATGGGAAATCCAAGAAGTTTGATTGCATTAGATTTAGATTCATCTGATAATTTAAATGATGAGGCATTACATAAATTTTTATCACGTCATGGTGGACAATTACATGCTTGTGTTTTATCGGGAATGCCACACATAACGGATCAATTATGGATGAGTGTTTTACCAATTTTAACAAATGCAAAGTAATTTATTATATTTTTGTAATATTTACAACAAAAATTTTGCTATAATTATATATAAATAAAATTTCACGTGCAATCTAAGTAAATGTTAAATGAAAGTGATGCAGTGGTTAGATCATTCAATCCAGTGATGATGATTCGTTCAATTTCAGTACTTACATAAGAAAATCTTTACAATATATATATTTCTCATGTCAACTATCAGCGATATCATCATATATTCTGATTTTTTTTTATACATTAACTTACACGTATATTTGAAATACGGACGATTTATTTATAATTGCAGAGATAATTAAAAAAAAACTTAAGAGATATTAATAATGAATTGCAATATAATAGTTTTTCCTAACATACATCACTCATTAGCTCAGTGGTATAGCGTACATGTAAATTGTGAAATATACCGGGTTCAATTTTATGGGAAATTGTTCGCTTGATACTGAAATTTTTCAGCTGGGTGACCATTTGTTCGTTTATGGAATAAGAAAAAAAATAAAGGATACTTTGAAAATATGGTGTTGGACTCTATTCAAAGATTAACAATGTCTGCACACACACGCATCACTTTTAGGCTGATCACCCACATATAAATTATGGAATTAAGAAAATATCTATTTTTCGTTAATTGCAGTACAATTGAACTGTTATATACTCCCATGCGGAGTAATTTACGAACTTGGCTGTAATGAATGTTTGGTAGATGCTATAGGCTCCACTTGGAATAACATTACTTGTTATTATATATATAATGTGATAATTTATATTTTATAAAAATCAAATTATATAAATTTATTTTAGAATTATTGTAATGGGAACAAATGAAAAATTAGGTGTAAATATTCATGTTGATCAATTAATGGACGCAATTGCATCAAATTGTACGAATTTAGAACGTCTTGAATTAAGGTTTGCCATCGATTTGTTATTTTTATTATTATTATTCAACATTTTGAAAATTCAGTTAACAATTTAATTTTTTTCTTTATTAGATGGGATCCGGAAAATTTACGTTTTTCTGATAAAAGTCAAAAAGCTATTGATTTACTTCGCGTTAAATGCTTAAAATTACGTTGCATGGTTTTAAGGTAACATATTATTTAAAGAAATTATATTAATAATAAACAGTGCAAACAATTTATAATTAATAAAATTTTATGTATTTTATTATCTTTAGTGATGGACGTTATTATGAAACAGTTAAAGCAAATTTTGAACGTGCTGATCGTTTAACAGTTGTACGAACAACAACATGTTGTCGTGTATCAGCATATCATTTACTTAAAAATTATAATGATCTTGTTTTTAATTAATTTGTAAAATAATCTTTAATATTTTTATTTGTTTTGTTTTTATTTATTTATTTTTTAATTTTGAAAATTTAACCATTTATTTATGTGTATAAAAAAAAATATGCTGTAATTGAAACTGTTCGTAATAATTAATGTTTCATTTCTGTTCTCTATTTTTTTTTTTAAACTTAATTATTGTTTTGTTTTTCATTAAATAGTTTTAAATATTTTTAAGATAAAAATTATAATAATTTTTTCATAAGAATGATTATCATTTAAAATTTACCTCTTGTTTTTTTATTATGTATAAATAAAGGTAAGTGCTTTTATTATAAATATATGTATTGTTGCTGTTCTTGTTGATAAGTTAATAATATATTAGAATATGTATAGAGAAAATGTTCTTAGATGATACACACAAGCAACATTTATAAAAATGTAAATTTCACTAACCAATAATTGCTTTTAAATTTAACAACGATAATTGCATAAGTCAATATTATTGTTGTGATCATACTTAAAATGTGTATATAAATATAAAAAAAAATAGCATCCTGATTTGTATATAATTTATCACACACAGAATTAAATTTAATGAATATAATGTCTCATTTATGTAATATACGTCTAAGGCTAAGTGTGATGCAATAAGCGTGTATTCCATTTTTTCACAAAACATTGACGTCTAAAAATTACTAATTTAATTTTTTTTGTATGTGTTACTACTACACGAGTATATGGTGACCAAAAAACGAGATTTCAGATTACGAATTAATGTTATTAGAACAGTTTTCGCTTCATTTTATTTGCCACAATGAACTCAAATTATTTTATGTTTAATTTTTAAACAAATTGTGAATTTTATTTCTATATATTATATATTGTAATATAAAACCGGTGTAATGAAGATAACTTTTTAAAACTAACAATTTAAAACTAATAGGCATTATGTATTAAATTTAAGCGCGTATCATCTAAGACCCGTAATTTTCTCTTTTAGAAAAAAAAATTGAAATAAAGTTATTTTCTAAATAAAAAAGTAATTTTTTTAATTTTTTAAATTATAAATTAATTGAATTCAATATTAAATTTAAAAAACTACTATTTATATTTTTATTTTAAAAAATTTCGTATTCGAGTAATTAAATTTAATTATTTGGTAAAATTATTAAGCTAAATATTAATTTAAATTCATAATTTATTGTTTTTTCTTTTTTTCTTTTTTATTTAGTTTGTTATTTTATTCATAATTATATTTATACCGTCAAATTGGGTGTAGGAAGGGTAGAGGTGGAGGGGTTTGTTGAGATGAAAACTATAACAATTAATGCATTTTGGTTGTCAGTTGTGTATTTCATGTATTTCAAAGTTACACATATATTACACGTATATATATAAATTTGTGAAAATTGATAAAACCTAAATACTTTTATTACATATTTTTATCACGATTTTTCCATGCACGAATTTAGATAATTAACTCCAACATTTATAATAGTTTCAAAAGTAAGTTTTGACAGAACATTAATAAAACTACACTTTTAAGCACCTTTTATACATATTGACTAAATTAATTAAATTAAACATAAAAATAAACTAATTTATAATTATAATAATTAAAAATATTACTTGAGAAAATTACAATTATATATGTGCAAAGTGTACAACAAAAAAATCAAAGTTATGTTTGTGTGTGTGTGTGTTTAGACTCGCCCGCGTTGACGGTATTTTATAATATTACATAAATATTAATAAACATATTAAAATAAAATTTATAAATTATTAATTTCATTTAGAATTAAAAATCACCATTAACTTTTTTATGTTATAAATTAAAACACACAAAAAAAATTATATACTTTTATAAATTTTATATTGAGTTATCCAATCGGAGGCTTTCCTGTCGGTCATTCGGACAAATTTTCATATCATTTTTGCATAATACGCTTTAAACTATTATCTACACTAGACATAATACTACATTGCGCAATTAGATTAAAAATATTTATCATGTTTGCCATACATACAGAAGAAACTTTACTAAAATAAAACTGAAATGCATAGAAAGGCGTAATTTTGTAAACTGTTGTGGTAGATATGAAATATGGTCTCAAATAATACCTCAAATAATTAATGATGTTACCATTAACATTTAGCGCAATTATGAAAAAATATAAAATCTGATCACTTCATCACTCCTCCAAAATTCGAATAAAACGAAATGAATACGTTATTATTCAAATTAATTTTTGTATTGCAAGCGACAGTAGTATTGCTTATCAATCAATATTCAAGGAGGTGAAGATACATGAAAACTTCATCAAAAATACTGGCTCTATCTAACTATATTTATTCATGACTGTGAAGAATTCAATTGTAAATTAAAACACAAAAAAATATCATCACGAATTTGCTCACAATTCAAATCATACACCTCTTAAATTGGATCACTCTCTGTAAATATTATATTGAAGTATATTTTCACTATAATTTAATATTTATTTATATTTTTGTATAATGTCTAATTTGTTGTTTTTGTTGTCTTTGCGTGTATTGTAAATATATAATTTCACTCAAGACAAAACCATCACCCCAAGTTTTGTTTCTATAATAATATATAATATATATTTTTATAATTTTAATTAAATATTTTAGAAAAATATTTCGTTCATTTTTATATTTTTATTTAAATCTGGAAAAAATATCACTGGAATTTTATTTGTTAGTTTTTTTTATTTTTTTAATTTTTTTAAAATTTTTATCATTTTTTTATAAAATATTTGTATTTTTTGTAAGTACATTAGTTCGTATTTATTTTAAAAACGAATTTCATATACTCGGTTCAGCAATATTCGATATCAATTATTTAAAATGATGAATAATAATATTAAATTATTTTCTAGTTTTTATATATATTTTTTTATTATTCATTAAAAATTAATTGATCTTGAATATTTGGCGTTTGATCTAAATTTTAGGAAAAAAGAAGAGAATTAAATAAATTATATTATTTAATGTTTTTTTTTTTCATGCTGACAAATATGTGTCCGTAGCTGAATTCTAAGATTCATTATTCATATAAAGTGTATTCTAGCAATGTAGTGAACAAAAATTTATAATTTCTAAATACATTGGAGTGCAAGTAATTGCTAATTATGTTCGCGATTGATTGTCAATAATGTAGAATTTTATACAAACAAAATTTGTTAAACTATAATACATATGCAATGTCGTACGGTAATCAAACATAGATTTCGTTTACCTTTCGTACAAATAGAAGTCTAGTGAAAAGATGTGTGGAATCGTGTTCATATATCCCATAATTTCCATATTATAAATTGATAACACAAAATCCCATTTTCACTTGCATTTAAATTATTTAACTTTTTCTCTGTTTATTGATGTTAGTAAACGTGAGTAACCACTGTTCTACATTTAATATATATAATTAGACAAACAACAAATTTATTAAATGTCAATCTATTATTTTAATAGCAATTGCCATAGAATGAATTAATTTTACATTTATTTTCACTTTCACTGGCACTCAGAAACAGCATACACATCATGAACACTACTATAAAAACTGCAAACATCAACATTCACATTGTGAATCTCAGAATTCAACTATTGCTGGACATGATATTTAATTTTCAATGCCGATAGCCGAAAAATTAAAAAAAAAACAATTTGTGGTGAATTTATCACACAAAAATTAGTGTATCAAATATTATCGCAAAATTTCTGAAAGTTAATTCATCCAACAAACATATAATTTATGTGTCGAAAAAATTCATTTCAAAGTTATTGAAAAAAATAATTAATTAATTATACATACATTTTATAAATTTTCTAAATTTTCTAAATTCTCAGGATTTTCTATTTGTTCACTATTATTAGTCGGTGGATTTGGGTCCTGTATCATTATAATTTCATGACATAATGGACATCTATCTTGTACGTATAACCATTTACGCAAACATACACCATGAAAGAAATGTTTACAACGTGTCATTCTAGCAGTTGTCATATCCTAAAAATTGAAAAAATATTTTTATTAAGTAAATAATAAATATTTATGCATGGGAATTCAAAAGAACGCCTAGATTTTTTTTTCTTAACCAGTTAACTGTTTCGATCTCTTTGGAACATGCGTATCAAAATTGTGTCTTGCAAATTATCAATACTTATTACTCATGGCCAATATACTGTTTCGACCTCTTTGAAAAATACGAATATAAATTGGCTGGTTAAATTCAAACTAAACGAATTTTATTCATACTTTATATTTCATATGAAAGTTTGATCTATGGCAATTATATATGCAATACAATATCGTTTAAATGTTTGCCAGCATCGATACGGAAACCGTATCTTTGATTGACAAATTACTTTATTAATATTACAAGTGCCAACGCAGTAGAATTTTAAGGGAAGAAATTCGACTTTCATTTTACAATACTCTATTTGAATTTAAAATTCATCAATAACCCAAAATAATTAACTGCCCAAGATGTATTTATAAAGTTCAAATAAAATTGGATTACACATACGACGTAACTTTTATTTATTAATCTCACTTTACTCTAGAAACCATAAATTATTTTTGTTTTGATTAAAGTTTCCATTTTGTAATTTTATGAAGTTATTAATGCTTACAAGAATATGATCTTGCTAGCATTGATAAACATATAGTATTTGTTAATTTTTATATCTTGATATTCTTCACAAATCCAACATGAATAAGGACAATTCTTTTTGAGTAATTCTAATTTAAAAAAATAAAATAAAATTGGACATATATCGAAACACTTACCGAAGAAGAAAAGTTTCTGATAATTTAATATTCAGATTCAGAGCTTTTCAGGATTATCGCACCAATATTTAGCAGTCACAACATTGAGTGGCGTTCATGCTATTCGATTATGAAGTACCGAATTAAATTAACCAAAATTTACGTGAGACATTTGTCAGTAATTATAATAATATTGAAACTTTTCAGATGAGTTTATGGAATAAAAAAAAAAACGAATATCTTCGAAAATATGGTGTATTGGACAAACATAGATAATACATTATAATTCCTCATTCACTTAACCTAATTTAGCATGGGATATCCTTTTTTACTGATTCAATTTTCTAAATTTAGGTAATTTAATATTTCTATACCAAATGTAAATTTAGTAAATAGTTGCGTGTATTTACGCGGAACTTTATTTTGAAGTTTTTAACTTTCACATTTAATAGCAGTTACCATGCAAAATTGTTCTAGAAATTGTTGATGAATTGCATTAGGACCGCTTCTTATAATCGCACAATGCATATAAATTTGATCACAATTTTTTTTTTTTTTTGTAAACTGTGACATAATTTTCTTATACAATAAATTTCTAATTTAAATCTACATACAAAATTTAATAAAATTGTTTAAGAAATATGTTCATTAAAAGAAAAATTAAAATAAATTCGGGAGGTGACAAGTGACCACACTTATAAAACATATTCTTGTATTTAATAATATTTTTATAAAAAAAAAAACATACTTGATAACAAATTGAACAAACATCATCAAATGCACGTAATTGTTCAAGTGTTGCTTCTGGTAATGATATTATTTTATGTACAGCTGTTCTCCTTTTCATAAATACATCCCAGCCAGCACGTGCTTCACACCATATATTAAAATATGCATGAATACACATCATTAAGGCACGAATTGCACCCCCTATTTGAATTTATAATTTATTTTAATATTTTTTCATTATAATAACGGCACAATAAAGATATTAATGTATAAATTTGTATATGAAAATTATTCACAAAAATTGTGATTATAATGTTAATGGATGAAATTAAAAATTTAGTTGTTACATTGTCGCAACGTCTTTACCGGCAACTTTGATTTTTTAATATTTTTAACGAGTGTAAGAGGAAGACATATTATTTTATCGATCTTGTAGTTAAGTTAAATATAAATATTAATTAACAAACATATATTTAAGATAAAAGTATAACTATTACTATTGATAATGAATGAAATTATTATGGAAATTTATCTTACAGAAAACTAATCGTAGGTATTATTATACATCACAAGTAAATAAAAATTATTTTCTTATAAAAATATAATTCAAAATAAACTTACCCGATTCAAAAATTAATATCCAAGCACCATTAAAAAATAAAAATATACCAAAAAAAAATTCTACAGAATTTCCAAAAGCTCTAATATAATAAACATAATCATCTAATTTTTCCCAAAATACTTGACGGCGTGCATCCAATAAGAATAAAGTATATGTAGATAAACTAACTAGAACCTGTACATACAATAAATGTGAAAATTACATTATATTTATATAAATTTATTAAGTTACATAATTAAAGTCTAAAAATTGTACTTACCTTAACTATAACTTCAACTGAAAAAGCAGTTACTGCTAATAACCATGTTGATGGTGCATGAGTTGTCCATAAAATGTATAATAAACAACTTGGTGTGAACACAAGAAACGCACATACGATTAACGCACGTGCATGTCTTTTTCTATACAGATTATTCAAAATCAAATGTTTGAACATTAAATCACAATCCATAAACTAAATTTAAAAAAAATATACCATACCTAGAAGGATTTCTTGCTGCACTCAATGACATCAAAACTGGTGTTACTATATTATGTAAAAAATGTAATATAGCTGTTAGTAAAAGACAAAAGTTTCTACACAAGCGGATGAAACGTTTTTCCGGATTTAAAGTTGTTAAGCCAGTTTGAAGTGCTAATATATAAAATAATATTGCTGAAACTGTACCGATAGAGCGATCTTCATCATATTCATCTGATAATAGAAACATTTGAAATAATTTTCCAACATAATGACACATTAAGGAAACAATACTAGTCATTCCTAAAACAGCTGTTAATGTTTCACATCCACTAACCAATAAATTTTGTATTCCAACTAAAATTGGCAATTTTTCATCAGTAAATGCCAACATTACAATTGTTTGTTCCAACAATCTAATAAATATAAAATTCATTTTAAATAAATACTACATTTATTAAGCTAATAAATAAATAAATAAATAAATTATTTAGGTACTTTAAGATTTAAAATACCTTATACTCCAAAATGCTCTCAGAACACAAGGAACATTTAAGCGTTGCCATTCATTTTCAACTAACGCTGATAGACCAAAATTTGCTGCAAAACTTCTAGCATATTGATAACCATTATATAAAGTTTTAACAATATCAAATGATGAACTCCATAATGCAATTTTTGATAATGCTAATGGCAATATGGCAGCAAATGCCGGGGAATGTTTATGTATTTCATCGGGTAATGGCAGCATGGCCAATAATAAAGGCATTAGAAAACTAAATGGTAATGCCTTTTGGATAAATTTGTAACGTGGTCCCAACTGTATGTAACCATATAATGCACCCATTATCCATTGAGCTATTAAATGTGGTAATACCGCAAATGCTACACCTCCTGTATCTAATAAACGGTTCATATTTATTGATAGAACATCTTCAAGTATACTTGGACTATCAGCAATTAATTTCATAGCTGACACATTACTCCAATACGATAAAAATATTAAACCTACTGATATAATATACATATAAATTATAACTAGATGTCTTGTCCATAATATAAATATACAACCAGCGCAAAGGCATCCTGAAATTAAAAAAAAATTTATATTATTATTTATCGGGAACACAAGACGTATTGTTGGAGGGACATATTTGATCCGTTAACTTATGCTATAGATATGAAAAACAACCTTGTGCATATTTATCGTTTACAGTTACAGTTTACAGTTTGTGGAGTTATAATCTCCACCATATGCATAATGTTCGTAGACTACGAGCGTGCTTTTGTCAGTTTAAGCATGAATTTTCTTTGGATATTATATTATAGGCTCCCGGTTAACTTAATAAACATGATTACGGAATTTTATAGGGAATGCATTTATAGTGTATTGCGTTGCGGTAAACTTGGTACACCATTCCGCGTTAATACTGAAGTAAAATAAGGTTTTATCCTTTCATCAATATTATGCATTACCGTTATCGACTTTGCCGATGATATATGCTTGCTGACATATACGAAGGGTGACATGTAAAATAAAATACATTTGGCGGCCAGGGTTGGTACTGATCTGTTTAAAATCGATGATACCATAATTGTGGGGAAAGATGTGAAGACTTTGGTCCAAAATAGAATCAGATGACGCAGTTTTATTGATGTACTATGCATCCCCGTGGAGTAACAGGAATAAATTATGGCCATGATTATGATATATAGTATATACCGTAGGGTCAGCCGGATCACACCATAAAGAGCACAAGATATAATTTCTTGAATTTTTAATCAATGAAAGTTATTTATTGTATGATAATTCACGAATATTGTTCAGTCTACAACTTTGCAACGATCAACTCTGGTGTCACATGTACAGTAGAGTCACATATAACATATGGAATAATTTTTGTATACATACTATAATTGTTAAATTTCACGATTTTAGTCATATAATTTTTTCTATGTAATGTACAATTACGGAAATAATTGATAAATATTA
Organism: Bibio marci; assembly: GCA_910594885.2. Lineage (NCBI taxonomy): Eukaryota > Metazoa > Arthropoda > Insecta > Diptera > Bibionidae > Bibio > Bibio marci. The sequence goes on from OU343114.1 coordinate 13,228,874, forward strand.
AATAAACACAATTCATATTTATATTTTCTATGTACATTATATATATAAGATTTTTTCAAAATATTTGGCAACACGAATTTTATTTTTTAAGAGACTCAACAAAATTATATTTTTCAATATTATGCAAATACATACATAAATATTTTGAAATAAAATTAATATTTTTTGTGATATTTGAATGTATTTGAAGGACATGACTTAATTTTAACATAAATAGTATGATAATAACATTATATATATATAATAAAACATTCATTTATTTAAATATAATCAATTGTTTGTATTTATACTTTGATAATTATATATGTAATTATATACTTATGTTTTAGATTTATGTAATGACAAATCAAATATTTTTTTCAGAATATTTAAAAATATTTAAATGATACAAATTGTGGTTAAGTTTTTCTATAATAGATATACAGACAACAATAATAACAAACAAAACCAGTGATAAAAATTAATGGCAATCTATATATATTTACATCATGTTGAGTAAAATTAATTCAAAATTGAAAATTACATACTGTAACTGAAATTGATTATTTAGTAAACATTATCTATCGTCAATTTTAGAATTTTATCAATAACAAATAATTGTGGTTAATGAATATCTTCTTAAAACAAATATTTATATTTATTTTATTTAAATTAAAAGTATAAATTTGTATTGTTATGGTATTTTATATTAAGCATTAATAGGCATGCCAGAAAGTTTTGTTAAATACTGCAGATTGTCTAAGGTCAGTGAAGCTGGCCGTAAGAACAGAACATATGTACAAATTGTTGAGGCAGTATAACTGGCAAAAGTGCAAAACTTTTCTTTTGATATTAAGACAATTTCTGAAGTAAAAGTAAAATTTTCGATAAATTCAATGCACTATACATTCTGCAGTTGTATATCTTCTTAGTACAATCTATATAATATTTACATTATTTTTACTATACAGTTGAATAAGAGAAATACTTCAATTACAATTGATTAATTTTATGTCCGTTGTCTTTTCAAATTATTTGGCTGCAACAATAGTATTATCTGGCCTTAATTATACATATTATAATGTTAAACAATAGATATTTACGTAATGACAATACAAAATCTTTTTCTTTTTTTTTCAGATTTAAAAATATATACATTAATTTTGTAACTACTAATTGTGGTTATGTTTTCATTTAGACATAATGATAATAATAATAATAATAATAATAATAGCTAATTTACCTAGTACACAAATAACAAATTTTAATGTTGTTATTGACAATATGTGTTGGATATCACTAGAATTATATAACAAATTTAAATCAGAATCAGTATCATTATTTGTTCCATTAATTGCAGCATTTTCAATATCCATTGAAAATGAATTTGGTAGACCCATTCCAATTTTTAGAATTTCATCAATAACAAATAATGGTGGTACACGCATTATAACATCAACCAAACCTAAAACTTTAGTTCTAACAGACATTATTATTAATAATTTATTAAACTAACACTATGAATTTAAACAAAGTAATTATAATTTTTTTATTTTTTCATTTTTTATATCATTATGGACAATTTCTTGTTCTTATTTTAACTAACCATAAATTGGTCAACACACAATTACACAAAAATAAAAAATAAGAGAAAAAAATTAGAAGAAATTTACGTGTTTTTTATTGGTTTGGTTTATTTTATTAATAAATAATCATAAATAATACAATTTTTACACATTTTTTTTTGACAAAAATAGAGCTTACATCGGAAAAAATATTTGTCAAAATTTTATTTGACATTGGAGACATTTTATTGGTTGTTATATTCGATATTTAGTATATTGTGAATGTCGACTTAAATGTTCGGATATAATGTATTTATTTAATTTTATAAACCAAAAGTGGTTGGATTCTAAATTACCAAATTCCAGAAATAGAAATAGAAATAGAAATTTAAAAAAAAAAATAAAAACAATAATTAAAACAAAAATAATTACCATTAAATTATTATCATTATCGTCTGTCATTCTGAGAATTCTAAAAATTAACACTTTAAACATGAAAAAGAGTATACATAAACTGATTTTAATGAAATCTTGTTTATATGTTCAAAGTATGGTTATTTCTCATAAAAATTAATTAAAGCGCATTATATGGTTAGTAATAACATGCATGCGGATGTACTTTTCCCAAATATCTACAAAATTCCAGTAAAATCACTGGGCTTAAAATATACTGTTGTGATATTGGGTATATCTATGCAGCAGAAGTTAATAGATTGTATATTTTCTATCAATAGGACCGAAACAAATAATTAGACAAATAATCAAATGATTGAATATTACAGTATTAAAATTAACAATTTAAAATTGTATGAATTATTATAAGATAATTTTAAATATCATAAATTCACAAATAATGTTCCAGCCAACGCCGGTTTACCCTATACGCACAATAAAAACTAAATCTTCTACTATATTATATTATTATAATAAATAAAAATATACTTTGGTATGTTATTATTTACTCTCAAGTCGAACAACAGCTAAAAGCTCACGCTATAAAACCGCCTTCGTATAATAGCATTATAAATAATCATAAATAACACTAATTGACGTGTAGCAGGTATCTTTACTTGTCCATATATACGTAAATATGTATTAAACAAATATACACCATTAAATAGAGTCAATTAGTTTTTAGTTTACTTTTATTTTATACTAACATATAATATATGTATTCATTTTTTCACTGGAAAATCTAAATGTGGTCTTTATTATGTTTTTATAATAAATTTATCGATATGGACAGCGGCGGTATGCGCTCACATTTGTTTTTGTATTTTTTGCTTATATGTAATTGATATAATTTTTTTAATTAATTATTATAACTTTTCACTTTTTACTCTATATACCATATTATATAATATAATAATACCCCCAGTACACAAACACATATACTTATTATCACATATTTATGTATAGATATGTTATCGAATATTTCTTCCAACAACCTCTGGCCCAAAATAAACCGGAATGGCTATGTAAACCATAGAACACGTAGAAAAAATTGTCAATTTCATAACATTACATTCAGTAGAAACGAAAATACAACACATAAAGTTACAGCTGTTTTTTTTGCGTCGGTCGAAAAATGAATATCAAAAAACATGGAACCAACATTAAATTTTGTTTTAAAATTGGTAAACATGCCACTAAAAATTATGTATGGTGATAATTGTGTGTTAAAAGAACAAGTTTTTAAATGGCTTAAATAATTCACAGAAGGCAAAGAAGCTATGTGAGATGATTAACATCCAGTTCGACCATCTGAAGCAATTTACTATAGAAAACATTGTAAAAGCGTCTGATTTCGTGAAAATTTCTAAGAAATCTTCAGCGAGATTCATCGAAATGGAGTTTGGAATACCGAAAATAATAATTCATCGAATTTTAACTGAAACAATTGGTCTGAGATAGGCGAATTCAAAGTTTGTTCCACATATAAATTAAATGATGATCAAAAATTGCACCGCCTTGAACTAATAATCAAATTGTTTTTCTTCATCATTCACCATATTCACTTAATTTAACTCCCTGCAACTAATTTCTTTTCCCTCTACACTTCATTTGGCTATGAAAGGAAACCGTTTTGCATCAGTTGAAGGCATTCAAAAGGCGACGACCACCGTCAGACATAAAGAAGTGATTAGATTCACTTGTTGAAAGTTCAAATCAATGTACATATTTCAGTTGATGGAGATTATTTTGAATAAATAAAATGGTTTTTGTGAAAATTTAATATTTATTGTATTTTTTTAATCCATTCCGGTATATTATATTAATATCTTGACATTGATAATCTTTGGGTAGCGTCAAACATTGTAATTAACTTTTTATATTAGTAACAAACACGTGCAGGCATATATGAAATATTAAAAAATTTGTAGAAAATCAAGAATATATTATCGTATGTCTTATTTTTCAATTCAATAAATAATCATTTTAAAAATTAGTCGTATATATTTTATTATTTTTAAATTATTTAATTTTAAACATCTGCGCTTCAACAATATTATCAGAACAGATTAAAGGAGCGTGTATTATTTTTAGATTTTTAACTTATATAATTTAGGTAATAATTATAATAATATAAATAATAATAATATATTGAACTTTGTATTAAAATTATTGAAAAACCATTTTTTAATAATATTTCATTACACTTTTTTTTTTATTATTTTCATTATAATATACAAAATACAAGTTTTGTTATAAATTATAAGCTAAGAAAAAAGTAGTTTGAAAAAAATATATTATGTACAAATAATTCATAGGTGGTGACAATCTATTATAAAATCATAATTCCGTAAAAATTAAAATATATTTTTAATGTGATTTATTATACAATAAAAAAATATAATAAAATATTTTATCCTTTTATTATAATATTATATAGGATAAAATAGTTTATATCTCAAATAATAAATAATAAGAAACATATTGAACTTGTATGTATTTTACCGCCTATAATCTCATATATATATATCAATATATCGACCAAAGTTAAAGGGATCCCATATGCGTGAATAAGCATCGGCTATATACATAATACGAGTACATAATTTCAAATTCTGAAGACATCATTCTTTTTAGTTACGCGCCATTCACACATATTATTATTATAAGTTATTTCAAGTATAGTAATATTGCTTAAGTATGCCCTTTTTGTTGAATTTGTATATCAAAATAATGTATAATTTTTATATATTTTGCTTTCAGTGCAAGGAAAAAAAAAATAATAAAAAAAACTTCTTCTTTTCAACAATTGCATTCATATTTGTGAACAAAATAAAAATATGATAAATGAGAACATAAATAACTAAACTACATTATTATTATATATTTATATTTATACGAGTATTATTACATTTCGACATCATTAAATTTACTCATATTGAAATCTTTCGTGTACATAATGAAATTATGGAACAGAATTTTTGGTGAATTGATATGATTATTATTATTATATTATTATTATTATTATTATTATTATTATTATTATTATTGAATTATTATAATGTAACCATGACTTATCAGTTTATAATATTAATATTGTATATTTCATTATATACAAATATTATATTCAGATCGCCACTTTTGAAAGGAATACCAAACAAATGTATACGCACGATTTTTATAGTTTTCAATAACATATTTTATTGAAAACAACTAATTTAGATTTTAATTTTTTCTCCAAATACGTTTTTTTATTATACATATATGTTAAGAAAATTATATTTTAAGTCATTCCCAATGGTTTTGAAAACATAAAATTATGAATGAAAATTTCACACTTAAAATTACATGAATGAAATAATATTTTATCGATTTAAAATATTGTATTTATATTTTTTTTGTAAAATTGCAGAATCATGGCGTAAATAAAAAAAAAATTACAATTGAAGAAACTGTTTAAATCTATAGTTTGACATACAAAAAAATATTGAATAAATGATATAATAATAAAAGGCAAAGGCAATATGCGTGTATTGCGAATTTCAATAAAATTTTTATCATGATTTATGTTTATACTTAACACCTGGCTGGGTGAATGATATATAACAAAAAATTATAGTTACACAAAAAACTATCATCATAAGATGATTTATATAATAAATATTTATATTTAAAAAGAATATAATAAGAAATTAATTTTGTTTGAATAATTTAATTATATTGATATTATAGAGCCATACAATAAATTTTTATATAATTGTCTTCAGAACACATAATAGCACTATCGACTAAAGGATTTAAATTAATTTGTTCTTTCTAGGTAAATAATATTTTACAAATCCAAGAAAAGTAATGGTGATAGTCACCCCACCCCACGATTTCACTCCAGCTTCAGAAGCTAATTTTTCACACTTAAAGTTATTATATAATATAATAAATACATTTTCAACAAAAGTTACAATTCGATGCAAGAATAACAATCTATTTTGTATCATTGAAATAATATTTCACACATCACTATTGTTCAGGTTTCTTAATTTTACACTTCGATACATTGTCTTCGATTTTTTTCTATGGAATTCTACATTCTTTGTTATACTGATACTAAAAATCAACGCTTTCGAATTGTTAAAAACCATAATTCGGAAGTGTTTTCATTGGAGCAAGTTCACTATAAAGTATAGGGTTCAATTATTAAATTTATTATTCTAATCAAAGTGATTTTAAATGATAATATATTTTAACAGATGCTTGATCCTATATATGGCTACCATATTTTACACATTCTGCAATAATGTCATTATCAGTAACCCGATTTTTGTTATTCACAAGAATTGAAACCCAATAATTTGTATTACTTTTTATAACTAGAATTATTAGGTCAACAATATTGTAATGAATATTACTACGTTTGTTTGGATATTACTCTGTGATATAACAGCATATTTATTTATTGTATTGTTATTGTATTTATATTAATGTCCAGATTATATTAAGACATAAAATAAACAAGAAGTGTATTATTTTCCTGATCTTTTCCAAATGTCGGAAGGTCTACAAAATATCCAAAAAAATAATTGTGCACCAATTTTTCCGTTTCAATATTATTCAGATATTAAAGTAGACTACATTATTTGTATTTTAGGGTGTTCGCATCGGAATAACATCAAATGGAAAATCAATCATATTTTCTAAAGACGAATAACGATTTTTCTACAAAATGTTTGCAATTGATTTTATTTTAAAAATGTTATTTAATAATTATAAAACTCTTTAAAATATGGCCCATAATCCAAAAAAAACATTATCCATAAAAGTCAACTTTTCAGAAAATTTAGTAGGAGAAAACACCAACATCTCGCCCTCTTCTCCTTCCTTCACAAAATTATGTTTCTTTCATTTCATTTATTTTCATATACAATACATGAAAAGATGCACCATATTATTTTTTTGTATAGGTATTTTTATATATAAATAATTCAAAAAAACATCACAGCGAATAAATAATGATAATTAAGCTGAAAAATAATGCAAAATAATGTAAAAATGCAGGAATCGATTCCATTGCTTCATGATCGTATACCACTACCTGACGTTATATTCGAGTCACTCATATGTTGTATATAAATATTTGTTTATGTCCTTAACAAAATTTGTAAGTTTCAGTAAATTTCAATTAATTTATCATCAGTCGCAGATATCTGTTAACCGCAGAATAATGTTAACATTAATATTTTTCAAACAAACGATGTAGCGTAATGATAGGTGTATTTGAAGCAATAGTTTTCCAAATTAAATTCTTAAAAAAAATTGTGATGACAAATCAATAAATAAATAAATGCAGTATAAAATAGGTGTATATTATTATAATTATAGGTTAATATATGGGTATAAATTATTTTAACTGTAAAAAAAAATAATCAATAACTTACTATATATCGTGTTATTATAATTATTATAAGTCTATTAATGCAATCGAATGTAAAACAAATTCTTGGGAAAATTCTCCAATTATTTATTTTTATAGAAGTGGAAAATTATTATAAAAGTATTTAAAATATTTTTCTCAAATATAGAATAAACATCAATAAATAGTTATTTTAAAATATTTATTATATGTTAGTTTATATGTTTTTTATATTGTCTACACCTATAATAAGAAATATATATATAAATATGGTATTGTTTTATTTATATACATACAATATACGGTCTTATATGTGATAATAGTGGATAATATCAATATAATATAGCATATACTACAATACATATCATACATATCACATATATATATATATATATATATAATTTAATATTAAATATAAAATGTGTATATATTTTTATATAAATCATATATATTATACTATAAAGAATTATAGATGTATTCATTAAATATCATCAATAGTTAATATTTACTTTATATATAGTTTATTTAACAGAAAAAAAAAGAAGTTATATCGAAAAAAAAAGGAAATTAAAAAAAAATATATATATTTTGTACCTTGTTATATAAAAATAAAACCGCTCTTTCAAGTCAATCGATGGGAGACTGATATGTTTTACGCCATTAATTAGTCATTATATTATTTGTAATAGACGGGTGCCTTGTATTTACTAGATTCTTAGTAAATTGCTATTACTATATATGTTTCGTATATATGTTATATATATATATAGATAAGTATTACAAGTAATATTTATTACGTATATATTTATTTTTACATACTATACACTGTATTTTATAGTGATCTCTTGGGATAAAACACTGCATATAAAAATTGTACACACTATATTCTTCTATAAATATATATACTATATATATATAATACAATTGAGGATCATGATCGTGACTAATATACAGAAAGGTAATATATAAGAAAAATAAAATCATTTTTATAATTTTAATATTGTATAAATAACGTAACTATATTATATAAAATATACAGTTTTTAAATTTTATTCCAGTATTTTATATATAGAATTATGTATTTCTTGTATGTACACATTATATACAATATACTCACGTACACCACAGCACTGATTACAAAATAACAGAAAAATTATTGATTTATTTATAATATAAATATAATAATATTAACAATGATAATAAAATATTCTAATAATATATAATATTAAAATTAATACAATACGAATATACATATTAAGATTATTATAAATACGCGAGTATACCAAATACATTGATTTGGAATAGTAAACGTTTACATAGTATTTAAATAAAATTTTTATTACCACAAAAACCCCCATATGAAATAAGTCCCAATAAAGTAACTCCCAGAACATCTCAATAATGGGACAATTTTTTGAAAAAAGTGTCAATGTAGAAATTAAATGTGTCCCAGATCAAATACAACATAAAAAAATGAATACATTTTGAATTGTGAAAGTTATTTTTTTAAATGTTCGCAATATATGAAAATAAAATAACTACCAATATTTATGTTATTAATTGAAGTACTCAAAGATGTTGAACTACATCCAATATAGTACCATGCATTATTAATAGAGTACATTTTGTAATTGTATATTCAGTGAAGGAACTTGAAATATATTTATTTATTTTTTCCGTTTCATAACATTTTTTTGAAGAAAACTATTATAATAAAAAAATCATTATGATATTCTTGAATTAATTTTATCTGTTGTCCAGGAGCAGACATAGTTCGAAGACCAGCAAAACATCACCTCCACCTACACCTTAAATTTAATTCCATGGATACCCTATATCCTATATATAACATATAAGAAAATAATGATATATAATTTATTCGAAATTCCATACATTTAAAAGTTTGTATTATACTCGTATGTGAAGAAATATTGCTTTAATTTCTGATTTCAATATTCGGAAATACTGCAGAAATTTATCCAGATAATGTTGGGATACCATTAACCATTTTGTTTGGTAATAGCCTGGAAAATTATCTGAATAATCTTCGTCTTTCTAAGATTATTATGCATACCCATATCCATAGAATAGATATAGATATAGGGTATATAAATCAAAGAATTATTATTAGGAAGGTTAGGTTAGGTTGCGTTAATCAAATTTAGAATAAGAAGAAAAGCTATTGGTATTTCGATACTAGTTAAAGGTTGTAATTCCAAACTTAATTATGGATAGAATCTCATTGAACATGTCATTGCAGTTGCACATCAGTTGTAGATATGGTGATTTTGTGATACAATAAGCAGGTTCATCTTTGCCTTCTGATTTACTGCTAGTGTTATTTTTTTGAGAAACAAAAAGTTACTAATTGAATTATTAAAAGAATGAAATTAACAGCCTGATATCTAAATATTTTATACATATTTAATAGATATACTATGTATTTAAATTAACATGTCCGATAAATTATATCACAAATATTATTATTCAGACATTATTTGTAACTATATGCACAAGCCATAGAAATATATTTAATTAAATTTATAAAATTCTATATTAAAATGTAGGTAGCAGATAATTAAAGGTATTTGAAAAGTGGTATACGATAAAGATATAGTAGTTATTTATTTGTGTATATGTTTATTTACAATTAGACATATGTATATAGTTATGGTATTATCTATAGATATGCAAATGCAAAATTATATTTGTTTAACAATCCATAAATATATTAATATTCATAATTATTTATTTTATAAATATAATTAATATTAAAAAGCAAAAAAATAAACTTAACACTTCGTTCGTGTAAAACTAATTATAATACATACCTATATTTTTACAATAATATTAATATTTATTATAATAAAATTAAATAATAAAAACACTTTGTCGTTTCGTTTTCAATTATATATTTCATAGTTATGCTTGTGGCGGTTATATTAATATATATAATAATACATACCATATTTAATTTTTAATTCACATTAATGCAGAATAACAAAGGGTTATAAATTATATTTCAATTGTTTTGGCTGTACAACTATATATGTTATAATTACAACCTATACATAATTCGCACTTATATTTTTATGGTTATTTTTTTATGTTTACATGCAACATACGACATACAACATACAACATGAATAATTATTTACATAAATATTTATAAAAAAATAAAACAAATTAAATGTATTTTTATTTATTTTATAAATTACCATTACTAATATTTATAAAAAATACGCGCATTATACATTTTCTTTTTAATTTAATACATCACAAACATATTCGACACACTTGTTTTCGAACCGAAAATAAAATATACGTATATGTAATGCCTGACATTATACATAGTAAGTTCAAGGGTTCAATAATTTCAAGGCTGCTCACGTTAATTGTAATATTTAATTATTTCTTTGTTGCATAGCGTTATAATTTATTGCATTCGATATTGGAAAATTTGAAGTACAATGTAATGGGTTTAACATTCTCTTATACTCACTTTTATATATAATATATAGCAAGTATATATAGACCAACATCTTTATTTTGGAATTTAAATTAATTTACCATTAACTTACTGATACCCATGATGTTTGTTTGATAATTAGTTTTCTCAGAATTAATGTTTTGGTGACTGAATGACCATTTGGTGACTTGACACATTTAGAGTTAGCGTAAAGAAAAATTAATAATTAATATTTTTTAAATTACAAATAATGGATGTTCGTAATTTCGTCATAACTTCTATTTGAAATATATTTAGAATATATGGAAGCGAAATGAACTTAAGAATTATAGTTAGATGAACAAAAGCTTAATACAGCGGCGTGCAAATATAATAAAGATATGCAGAAAATCTTAAGTTTATGTTGTATAAACATCTGCTGGTACTTTATTAACATTGCAAACACTTTGTTATCGGAATTTTATTTTAAATCGTCAAGTAATCTAAAATAAAATCATTATCCATAAAAGTACATTTTTCAGAAAATATTCCGTATGTAAACATTGACACATAAAAAGTATAAAGTAAATAGAAACAAAGCCGACAATAAATATATCTATTATCTGTAAAATTTCACCATAAATTATTCCCGATAATATTATAGCAGAACATAGTTTTGTTTTGAGCTGAGCAGGAGCAGTTAATGTGTAAAATTGTTACACATTATTTTAATCAAAGTTTATATTTCGGTCGTAACGGTGAATGTTCCGTGATGTCAATTACTCTTCCTCCTGGCTCTATTAGCGTTTAGAGTTGCCAAAGTAGTTTCAGTTTTCATTGCCAATTACAATACGCCACAGAAAACTCTTTCTTTTTGGCTTGACTATAGCAAAGTCAACGCGATGTTGTACCGGTTCACAACACCATTTTCCATTAATTTTTGTGGTAACTATTTCTCTTTTTTTTTGGATCTATCACAAGCCATGTAAACGTTTTTGAAACATCTGCTTCGGTAACTTCTTCCAAACACTTTCAGCGATTTAGTTGAATTTTCGTTCAATAATGATTTCAATTTGTTCATATTGAACTTTCGGCTGTAAAAAATATTCGATGGCATGTCATTGACAGCAACAAATTAATCTTCTAAACCAATATTTCCATGTTGTATGCAATAGAGCTTGATGACCATAACATATCTTCTGACGCACAGCTAAACGATGAATTGAGCTTATATTACTACACTTTTTCTACCAACAGAAAACACTTTAGCGCACTCCTATTTTTTCAGGATAAAAAAAAATGACAACTAAGCAAACTAAGTTCAGATCCTTATATAGGATGGCAGTATCTAAATCATTATATCAAAATAGAGTAACATTGTATAAAGTATCACTTTACACGTACACATAAGTGATACTATCATTTCCGTGCTATAAATAAACGCGTGTTATTGAACTACTTCAAAAAATGTATTTATATATATAAAAAAAAAAAAAAAAAAACCAAAATATAAATGAGCTCAAAAATAAAAAATAAATTATAAAATTTAACTTTATCATGACATTTATTTTAGCTAATTAATAGTATTGTTAACTAAATTTATAATTAATTGTGTGTATTGTATTGTGAACATATTTAAAATACTTGAATTTTAATTAATTTAAACAAAGTGTAATTAAATATATATAGTTATAAAATGAGAATATATGGCGTTTTATATCACAGGTATATATAATAATAATTAATAAAATAGTATACCAATATATTATAATTTTATTTAATATTTCGTAATATTTTGAATTAGTTGTCAGATTATTTTACTGCTTTTGAATAAAAACTATACACAAAATATAAATATTTACATATGCAGACCATATGATCACATATTGAAAAATTTAAGTAAAAGTAAGTAAGTTGCAAACAGGCAAAGAAAATTTTTTTCAGTGCTCACACACACACACACACAATGAATATGATATAGTCACCATATGAAAGTTTTACTGTAATAATTAATAATAGATAAAAAGAAAATATATAAATAATGTTAAATGTTAAATGAAGGAAAAATATATTAATTAACATACAACTTTTTATTTTTTTTGAAATACATATACGAGTATTTAAGTTATTACACTGTTAATATAATTACGAAAAATATAATATGTGATCTTTTAGTTCAAATAAATTAATAATTAAATTAACGAAATTCAAAATAAAAAAAATATTATTTTTATATTATTTTAAACTTGTCCAAAAATTATTATACCTTTTAATTTGTACATTATATGATTATATTGTATTTAGTTTACACAGTATACATTTTTTTATAAATAATATATTGTTTAATATTTCATAAACATTTTCTGAAATAAAAAATTATCAAAGAAAAAGTCATTATTTATTATATGGTTTTTATGTGTCGCTTGGTAATAAACCACTTAATTTTCCTGATTTTTTTTCTTCTTTTTTTAACATATAAAACATTAAGAATTTACATCTTTATAGAATTTCTACATTCTCTCTGTATATAATACATAAAAAAAAAAATATAATAACATGAAAATAAATAAATAAACAAAAAAAGAAAAAAATATGAGTGCTCCTCAAAAGAATAATGAAACACAAATGATGTTTTTACATTTAAATAAATATCTATGTGTATTTATATTTGTATTTTAATATATATATTTATATATTTACGTAATGTGTACGCATATGGAAAAGGCGTAAGAATTTCTTTTTTGTTCAAATGATTTATTATCCAATTAATAATGAAGATAACATAGTGATTAGAAGAATGGAATAATGCTGATGGCAAATGATTTTATGTATTTTATTTGTATATGCGTATGGTATAAGAAAAGTGTAATACTCCACAATATTTACTTAAAAGCTCTGTCCATACATACAACTATATAAATAATAATATTGATATATGGTGATCATAATAAATTTTCAAAATAAAAATTATATAATTTTTATTGTTTGCTATAAAAATTATATTAATAGTAAGTAAATCTTTGGAAAATGATTAAATTGTGTTTTATTATAATATTTCATATGAGCATATAGATAAATATCATGTAATGTAATATATGAAGAATGTTATAAATTTTTGCGAAAAATTCTTGAACAGACATTTGAAAATTAATTTTTCTATATATTAAATGCTGCATTTGAAATAATTTGTTGAAATTGAAATCGAATATAATTATTAATATAATTTATTTTAATGAAAACAAATTTATTGTTTTTCTCATGAATAAATTTCCAATTTATCGCCTATTATCAGCCATTTAATCGCAACAATGACTATTCTCTACTAATCATAAAGATATTGGAACCTTGTATTTCATTTTTGGCACTTGAGCAGGAATATTGAGAACTTCTTTAAGTATATTAAGTCGTGCTGAACTAGGCCATCCAGACTCTTTACTTGGATATGACCAAATTTATAATGTTATTGTAACTGTCCATGCTTTCATTATAACTTTATCCAAAATCCAAAATACAAGTTTTTGAGTGATATCCAATTTATTTTTATTATTAGTATTTTACTTGAGGTTGAATAAATCCGTTCTAGAAATAACATAAATGCTTTCTTTTAAATCCGTTCCGAATATTTTCTAAAAACTGAGACTATTATTGTAAGTATATAACTTAATTGCTTGATGCTTTCATTTCGGCAGTCATTAGTGAAAATTTAAATATGGTAAATTGATGAAACTACATTGTACAAAATATTCAAATTTCAGTATAGTTAAAATGTTAGTTGCGAATTCAAATTATGTATACTGACTTTAAATAATTTTTCAGTATTGTTATTGTTTATATTGAATTAATATAGATGATACATCCATAAGAATAATTGAAGTAATAAAATCACATCAAGTTAAATTTGCAGACCAATTATTATACAGATAAGTTTTTCTTCAAATTCTATAATCGAGTTGCGAGTAATATTCATTTTCTAAGAACTTCGTGAAAATTGTTCATATAATTCTCTTCACCAATATATGGAATTTGATCAAAATTATATTAAAAATAACAAAATATTACGATGTTTCTGGAAGTTATTGAGAATACATTTCTATAATATAATAATATAGAAATTGAAAGCTGTTTAGAAATTTATGTAAATTATGGTTACACAGAATTCATTTCAAACAACAATTTTTCAGATAAGAAAAATACAAGAATATATATGAAACTATAAATTCTATACGTCGGCATCTCGTCGTAAATTAATGCTGCCGCCATATAATTCATATTAAAAGAATTTAGCATTGAATTATAACTAAACCTATGTCCATTAGTTGTATGAATACGAAATAATGTATACCATTGCTAATTGTTATATGTATTGATAAAAGAATATTGATTAATTTATAACACATACAAATAATATATATTGTAGATAGATAGTAAATATCTATAATAACCATTAAAATTAAATTGTGCATTTAATAAATTGAAAATTTACAATTCAATAAAATATAATTTTTGTCACATTTAATATATGAAAATTAACAAAACCATTAAAATAATGGGGGAGATGCATAATATAGAATTTTCAATTGTATATATAACAAAAATGAGTTTATTATATAATAGTTGAATAAATTTTGTAAATCAAATGCTGAACAACGCATTTGAATTGAATTTCATTGAACTTTATGTAAACGTATACGAACGCGTGTGTTTGTGTGTATAATCAAAATATAATTATTTTTAATTTTAGTTCATTATATAGCAAATTATATGCTTAATTATCATTAAAATACTGTATACATACATATATTTATATAGCTCATATGAATTACAAAATAGTTAAATAATTAACTTTTGTCTACGAAATATATATATATATATATATTTAATATATATATATATATATAGGGTAAGATGGTGCAAAATGATACACAGTATGTACATTTTTTGAAAATTATATAAAGGAATTATTTACAAGTAGTTCTACACTAATTTCTTATTAATTGTGAAGATAAAATATTTATTAGGTGATGGGTTAAACTATAGTTTTTTGAAATTACAATTATTTTTGTAAAGTATTTTATATAATATAATTAATTTATGGTATCCAATGTACACGATTTACCATTTTACTAGTATCTGGTAGAGCGATGTCAATGTTCAACGCCATAATAAAGATATCAATTAAAGGCGTTTATAGACACAAAGTGAATATATAAAGAATTTTAAATGTTGGACAGGTATCAGTATACGACTGTGAGTTATAATATTATTTGCTTACCCTACACACAGGTATATTGTTTATCATACGGTATAATGTTTGAATTACAATTGATTGAATATTAAATAAATAAATATGGTCAATGACCAAATCACTCAATTTATTTCTTATTTGTATAATTTTCAGTTACAATTAAATTTAATTGTCCCCATATACAAAACATATATATTGTATATATTTATAGATTACAATATCGATCGACATATAAATAATACATGGAGAGTATCATTATTATAATACAGAAAATAAATTACTGTCGTTTACGGTAATAAAATTAAAAATATAATTAAAATATATAACTATATTGTGTATATCGTCATATCTAACAATTATATATGCACATACATATATTTATATAGCATATTTAAATAAAATAAAAATATATGGTATATTGATTTTTGTACTACCGTACTACATATTTTATAATTTGGTTTAAATTATTTTTTTTCAATACAGAATTGTTTATTTTATTATACACATTATACAGATCAAAGAATCTATTTTGTTATAAATATTACTTCTGAATATAAGTAATAATTTTTTACGTGCGTGTGAATATAGAATATATAATACAAAAGAAGAACAACCTTTATATTATTATGAACCACACAAATTGTTATTATAGTAATTTTTCTTTTGAAATTTATATAATATACACTTAAAATGAACTGAAATGATAATAAATAAACCAAAAAAAAAAAAAAAAGGAAAATATACCCACGCAATCCCTTACTATAAAGTGTTAACAAAAAATAGGACAAATATTTTTTTTTATTATTTTCATATTATTGACAATATTGATTCATGTTATTTTGTTAATGTTATTGGTGAGTGAGATAAAGTGTTGATTTAAGGAAAAATAAATAAATTAATTTACATGTTTATTGGTCAAATAATTTGAATTCTGTATGCAAAGAGTTATCGCTATTATAATTGTGCGTACACTCTTTCCATCACTAAATCCATTTTTATCTACAGTATATTATAAAGTTTACAGTACTCAGGTTACGGCTTGGTGGAAACCATGAATCATTTTTTACAATGGATCTTTGGAAAGTCACTCCGCCATAACTCATACAATTTTAATTACACAAAAATTTATGTATAAAAATTAAAATTCATTTTTTCACGTGTGATTATTAAAATTAAAATAATTGTATAGAAGCGCTCATATATACATTATACATCCCGCTATATGAAGTTAAAATAAATCGATGTCCGTAAATTTTTCTACATCTATTGACAAACCCGTTTGTCTAAAATTTAGTTAATGTAAAACCCCAGACAAAGTTCCTTGGCATTTTTCTTTTATATTTTATTCACAATTATTACATATATTATATATACGAGATGATATATAAAGTAATACATATAAATAATACACATCTTTTCAAACATTGATGACCATTTCTTTTTCATTCACATTGAATTCACTAAAAATTTATTTATTTATTTTTTTGAATACAATAAAAAAATATATCTATAAATAAATACAATCTCTTGAAATTAAAAAAAAACTTTCATTGAAAAGATCAATAAATACAGTAAACTCAATTTTATACAAATATATTGATTATGTATTCGTGTATAATAAAAGGATGCTCGGTTAAGGTAAATAAAAATAAAGTAATTTTTTTTATATAAATATAGTAGAGTATAATAAAAGGATGGTCGTTTTAGGTAAATAAAAATAAAGTAATTTTTTTTATATAAATATAGTAGAGTATAGAGGTCAATTTATAGTTATTTTATATGATTTATGTTATTTAATACAATTGAACGATTTTAGAGAAATAATAATGTATGTCACATATATTAATTTGATTTAGTGTTACCTATTTTCTATAAGTTAACGTACAAAAATAATATCATATTTAAAATAAGCTGTTTCAAACTAATATTATAATCAATAAATATATAATATATATATAGTTGAGTGACTATATTAAAGAATTATAATATAAATATTACAACATTTTTTAAATTTAGGGAAGATTCTTCTCTATACAGACTTCCTACAGAACCTGTAAATATACATATATCAAAATGAATAACATTATTATAATATCGTCTTAAAAGATATAGTAAAAAAAAACCCAGTGGCGGCTGCTTAGAAACAATTAACATTTAATCAAAAGTATGACTGGACGACAGATATAAAATTAATTAATAAGCTTTTAAAAAATGAGATCTTAAATCTAACTTTTCTTTGGAAAATATGCAACAGTAGTATGCAACAGTACTTTCGAATTATATTGACCACAGATGCAACAGTACCAGTTAAATTTATATAGGTAATGATGAAATTATTAAATTATTTTTTCCATTTATAGTAAATATTATATTTTAAAAATATGTATGTTTTTGTCATTCACGAGTTGTGAATAATTTCACCATATTACATCAATAAACTATTTAAAATTATTATCATTTCCAGAGAAAAATGAGTTGGTATAAATATCTCCGATATCGATGTATAAGTATACAAAAACCAATTTGTAGTTACTTTGAAAGTTATTTTAAAGTTTTCTTCAATGAAACATTGAAAATTATTTAAATTTTCAGATTTTTTTTTGTGCAAATTAGTAACTCCATTAATTTAATTTGGTGCCATATTCAAAAAAATTGTTGATGTTACATAAAAATAGAGTATATGACCTCACCAAATTTTCAGAGTTGGTTAATTTTGAGTTTGTGCCTTTATTAATAATATATTATACATATCTTATGATATTGTAAAATAATTTTCATTAGTCACCACTGCTACAAACATAAAAAACACATTTTTTTTTTATTGATTTAGTCTCACGACGTCACAACATTTTTAAGAACTTATTGTTTAGCGCGCAATTTGGTACTGTTTAATATGCTTTTATTAAGATTTATTTCAATAGAACAAAGAGATTATGGAAATTAAGGAAAATCACACCTGTTTCAATTTCACTGATATATACCGCATAACATACTATACTAAATTGATTTTACACAATATTATTATAACACATCTTAAGCACATTTAGATTTTAGCATAACAATGCAATATGAAATCTATACATTTAATTACAATTTTTCATTTTCTATAATATTATTAAAATGTAATTTTGTTTTGTTTTAATTATTTATTGTAAATTTAAGTATGCTAATAATAATAGGTATTTCAAATTAAAAATATTAACATATATGCCCGGCCTATGGATAATAAAAGGATATACATTTATAATTTATAATAAATCAATGAAAATAAACAGGAAATATATAGAGTATTATAATAAAAAAGAAATAAATATTTATGACAATTTTCTTTGTATAAATATTATAGTTTTTAATATATATACGTTTAACATAAAATTAATTAAGATAGGAAGTCAATATATATGTATATATATAATGTCATGATAATTATAATATTAATGAGCACATACAAAATAAATGCATATTATATTAAAAAATTTTATTATTTTAAAATGCAATAATATTATGTGACTATATTACGTACATTATTACAATGTATGCATATACTCGTATAATTACAGATATGCAATATATACAACCATATATTATGAATAAAGTATACCCTATCCTCTATCTATTGTATTATATATATTATTTATTTAATTTTTAAAATTCAAATTAAAAACGTGATAACTAAATCGATTTATTATTCAAATTTACGCTATTGTATTGTATTTATTTTTTTCTTTAAACCTTTGATCCTTTACTGTAAATCGGTATAAACATTTTATTAGTTACAGTTTTGACTTTCACCAAACCAATATAAAATAGTTTAAACAAATAATGAGGCAATTATTTAATGAATACCTAATTTAAACTATTGTTCGTTTTTGTTGTTGCTGTTGTGTTGATTTTTGATTATTTGAAAAATAAATTTGGAATTTGTTTTAATTTTCGGTAATAAATTTAATCACAGTGAATTTAAATATTTTAATTAATTTTTGTAGAAAATTTGTTATACCGCATATGGTTGTTCATATTTACACTCAGAGATTTTATATATAAATTAAATAAAGAAATATATTACCATATATACAGAAGATCATCGTTTCATGTTTCATCGTTTACACACAATGCTATGAAGTCATTCAAACAATGGAAACACTCGTTAATTTTAAGGATTTTAATCAATTAAATCGAATTATCTATATTATTATATTATTTATCTAGCTATTGTCAGGATCATAATTGTCCAATATATGTAGATCTTAAAAGCAATTGATCAGTTAGATGAAATGTTTTACTAAATGCATAAACAATATTTCGTAATAGATTAATATTTGATTAAAAATTGAGCTAAATGTCGGTAAATAGATTATAGAACGTATCAATTGTGCTATAATATTGAATATATATAACATAAATCATTAAATTTTCTGAAAAATTCTTTACATTGAGAATCAGCCATATAGTCACATAAGGTTTTGCACCAGCCAGGATATAGTCGACGCATTATCTGCCAACAAATCGGCTATATTTAGACAATAAAAATTGTTTACATTTCTAATGCTTGAAGAGTTTTTATGAAAGATTGGAAATTGATTATAATTTACACGTTTGTATACAAAAATGGAAATCCGGCGTTATAACTATAGCCCGAAATTGAAAAAATCTGCTCTGTATCAGTGATATTTAATAATAATAAAGATTTATATGGTATTTAACGGGTAATGCGTACGATCATTAAGTAAATGGTGTATTTAAAATTAAACTATATTCACATTTATATCCATCCATCAATTATAACTCTTCAGGACTCTGATATTATTATTTTATCCATAGAAATTTAAAATTGTTGTTGATTTTAGATTTCATATACAAAGGTAAATATTGTTTATCGCACAATTTAATATGTCATTTCAGACTCTCAACGTTTATCATGGATACATATATCAAATGTGTATGACATTAGAAGATAGAAATTTATTAAAATATTATATAATTAAATTTTACTTTGACAAAAATATTACAATTGATATATAATTGACAGTTATTATATTAACAAAATACATATAAAATAGATAGAGATATGTATTATTATATTAATATATTAGACATTTATATTATTACTATATATAATATATATATTAGAGTATATATATATAAATATGTATGAAGTGTTTAAATTAGTTTTAGTCTTTTTATTTTAGCTTTTCCACTTTTCTGTCAACAAATGAGTTCCAGGTATAAATATGATATAATGTGTTATTGAATATATCAAAACAAATATTAAGCATATGTTCTTTTTTCTGATGAGAACAATCGAAATGTTGTAGATACATTCATTGAATTGTTTCCAATATATACAAGGTGTACTTTTAATTTGCATAAACTACAAACTGTTTAAAATAATTATTTTTAATTCATTATAATATGACAAATAATCGCGGAACGTTTAGCAGATATCTGGTTAAAAATTGTAACTATTTTAACAAATAAAATTATGGTATTTGGAGTTAAAGCAAGTGGCATGCCATTCATAAACAATTTGGTATGAGTTAAATACTTTTACCACCAATAAACTTGCTGATTAATTGTATCCAAAAATTTGCACAATACTACGTAAATCACATCATTCGTCTATATACCGATAAATCAAGAACACTTGAGGAATTCGAGGTCAACATAATTCATGTCAATAAATGTTGTAAAGACCGAATTGTTGCGGGCAAAGTGGTTTCAATTTCACTATGAAACAATTGGCAGTGGGTCAAACACTTTTATTTTAATATATCTTTTCACATCAGAATCATCATTTTTCAATTTGTTAAAACCGAAACTTATAATGCCTGTAGGATCAATGTATACGTCTATAAAAGTTTGCGATTGAATCGTTTGACTAAAACAACTTAATTAAAGCAAATTAATTGTTAAAATTTTAAAATATGTATATTAGTGCCGGGCTCACAACTTATACAAATAGCGAATATTTGACATTTTAAATATATTTGTGTTTGTTTGTTTACACACATAATTTCAAAAATAATAATTTACTATTATAAATTTTGACTTGATGATGTTTTAGTATTATACATATACAAAAATACCAACAAAACTTTTTTGATATCATAAAACAATTTAACTTTAACTAACTATTATACTAAAGTTTATATAATAAATGTTATATATGTTTTATATTTTGATATATAGCATTATATAATATTATATATTGAATTATATATATACAAAACAATATATGTTATATAAAATAAATTTCATAATATGTTATATATTAAATGATGTAAACGTTTTGTTCTTTCATATCTATACATATATTGTAGTATAAATACAATATATTTGCGATGCGAGAATATATGCAAGTATAAAAGGATAAATTTATAATTTTAAATTGTCACACACCGTAACACTCACTATATTGCTACTTATTTTATAACATAATTTTATATTATTCTATTTAATATTTCAATTCATTTACCGCATACAGCATATCACATTTATTATATTTCCTACCTTTTTGTGAATGTTACAACATATATAAATACTATATATTTGTTTACGATACCATATACTGAATACTCGTATATATGTATAAGAATGGATGCGAGAGTTTCGTACATATGTATATTCAAATTTATTAGTCACATTATATGAATTTTCAAAATTTTACCCCTTATCTGTCATTTTATATAATAATAATTCCCACATATACACAGTATTGTGCAAAACAATAACAATAACTAACTTCAATAAAATCAATATGTGATTTGTTTTTTATTATAATGGAGCACATCGACAAGTTACGATGAAATTAATTTATTAATATTATTTTGGTATGGAATATTGTGTCACTTTGTATAGCGATCTGATGCAATAAGTTTGTTTCACTTCATTGTAAACGCTTTTATCTAAGCCATTGTTTCAAAATGATAAAAACAATTCTTGTGGTGCGGTTTAAATCAGTTAAATATGAAGTTCATTCCATCACTTGAATATTGAATAAATCATTCTT
Organism: Bibio marci; assembly: GCA_910594885.2. Taxonomy (NCBI): domain Eukaryota; kingdom Metazoa; phylum Arthropoda; class Insecta; order Diptera; family Bibionidae; genus Bibio; species Bibio marci. Next base: position 13,251,980 of record OU343114.1, read on the forward strand.
TTACTTCGAATTGTATATACTGTTACCGTAATGTCTCTATATTTCTAAATGTCTATATACAATCTAATATCTATTGTATTTCGTAATTATAAGAAATTCCTTGTGTAGAAAAACCTGTCCTTATACTATTATGACTACATATATCCTTCAGATTATATATAATTTATCAGCTGCAGACAATGTCTTTCATTTCTCACATATTTATTCTAAATCACCAAATTAAATTTCAGAAAAACAACAATACATAAAATTTAATGATCACATCAACTTTTTGACTGGTCTATAACGTCTTAAGTTATTTTCCATATGTCTTGTACTACATACAATTTTAATTCATTAACTAATTCATTTGACGATATATGCTGAATGAAAATCTAGAATATTATATTACATTTTGATTAAATTTTAAATTGATTGCCTTAGTTTTGCACAATACTGTAAATATGTAATGAAATAAAACTTTATTTCTGTTGAAATTTTGCCTTTTTTTTTTTATTAACAGTAGGTTCATGACAACGGTATTGTGATAAAATAATAAGTTTATCTCATATTTATGTAGCGGCATATAGTTCAACAATTTAGACTTTATTATGGAGTAAACAAGGATTCTTATTTCTTATTTTAATATAAAGCTTTTTATGACTTACAGTGAAGCGCAGAACTAATTCAAAAAAAGTTTTCAACAATGAAGAGTAATTTAAATTTACTTAGCATTCGCCAGAATTTGATGACTTCGAATATTGGCATAAGCTTCGGCTGCTTCTTTATACACTCGACTTCCCCTACAAATTTCTCCATTTTAAACAAGCATTGAATAAATGCCAATGATGTATAGATATTATTACCGTATACCATATTGAAATTTTGGACATCCATCAGAATTTCCAAATATAGTCCATATACCTTTCTATTTGGCTATCTTTTATTATACGCACCACTCGTACAATGTCGCATTTTTCGTTTGATGACTTGGTGAAATTTTGTATGACATATTATATTCATAATTTTATTTATTATTATCGACCAGATTTCTTACGAAATACGTGCTAGCCCGTTTCGGGAAGCTTCCATATACATATTTATCATTTTTAAAAGGTGGAATTACTCAAAATGTAAATTTATTTACTTTAGATTTGTGAAGAATTTAATATTAAGGCATCGCGTTAAAAATAGTCTGAAATATTAATAGTTTAGAAAATATATTTCCATTTGATGCCAATAAAATTTTATATATAAATAAATTATCCGAAAAATTGTTCACTTTTGGGAATTGATTAAATTTTGTAATTCTGTGAATACTATTGCACGTAATTGAAAATGAAGATAACTAATAATAAGAGGCGGTTTTCCGTAAAATTTAGTGGGTGTTTAATCTAATTTCATTTAAAAATTTTTCTTATTTTTACACTTGTCTATATCAGATGATATTCTGCGATTATATATTAAATTTCATATATTTTTTCAAGCGAATTATATATATAAAATATAATTTGCCATTATATTGTAATGTATTATTATCTAAAAATAATTATTTTAAAGTTTTAGCTATAGAATAGAAATATTTAGTATATAGAGTCACTTGTGTATAATAAAGAATTGTGAAATCGATGTCAAACTTATTTTGCTGCAATGGAGATGTTTATTTCTTCAGATGGGCCAAACCGCCCGAGTACACCCTTGAATTCACGACTCAACACTGGAATGGATGTCTGTGCATTGCAGTACTATAATATGAAATAATTTTTTTAGTACGGGTGAACTTCTAACAGACGCAGTAACTGACACCTATCACTGTTTTCGAAAAAAGCAACCAATGTAATTCACTCTATTTTTGTAAGACTAATTAAATTATTTATGTTTTTATTCTTAATCCATTCCGGTTACATTTCAGACAGAGGGTGTATATAATATCAATAAATATTAATACTATACATATATAAATATATAGCAATATATAACTGATAACTCTATACTAGTATGACCTAGTTATTTTACTGTTTTTTCTTATAATCCTCTCCAATTCCATATTTAATTAGATATATAATATATATATATACAGCAAGTTATAAAATATGTACACATTAAATATTTTAACTTTTCATATATGTACTTGTTTGTATGCATGTAATACTATATGCAATAATAAATTATATATTAATTATAATGTATTTTAAAAATTTAATAAATTATCATATTAACAAATATATATATATAAAACTTAAACTAATTAATTGTTTTTATAATTTTCCATATATTATATATTTATTTATATATATATAAAATATAAAAATAAATTTTGTAGAATTACGTGATGTATATTTATTACAATACTCAGTTGCTACATGTATACAGAAATGTACAAACTTCATATATGTACATAAAAACAAACAGCTTGTTAAAATTCCACAATTTTATAAATTTAAACAGCCATTTTGATGAAACGTTGGCCCAATTAAATAAATGACAAATTACGGTAAAAATTCATTGTAAAAAAATTGATTCGAATTGTAACAATAAAAACATTTAAGAAAACACATAAGCAATATGAAGAGGAAAAAAATAAAAACAATATATACCTACTAATGGTTATAAGAAACCAAAAAACTAACCAACATTTCATATATAAACATATAGTTATTTATATTTTATATAAAACATTGTACATATATTATATATATATATATTATAAATTATATATATATTTAATATATGTGTACTTTATAATATATACGAAATAAAATAATGTATAGCCTTTTATGAAAGCGATAAAACAGGATTTTATATTTATGTATGTGTGTGTGTGTGTACGTATGTTTATATATACCTTTTGTTTTGTTAAAAATGGAATTCTAAATTAGTAAGTTTTTGTTGACCATAATTATGCCATTGAATTAAAATTTTTCAATTGAGTTTTTATTTATAATTATTTCTTTCATTTGTTGTATATTTTGCACATTATATCAGTCAAAAGTCACCTGGATATTTGTTGGTATTACATATATATATATATATTTATATTTTTATACAATAAGTTTTGAACACGGATATACTGCAATTTAAGTATTATAATGAGTTGAGTAAATAAATATACAAAAACATAACAGTGAAAAGAATATTATATATTATATATATATATATATTAAAACGGATATGTTATATATTTAATATTATATGTACACACATAATATTTTACGAATAAATTAATAATTATACAGTTTTTATTTTATTTAATTAAATTCACAACATATAATTTAAATTATGTATATATATAAATACCCATCGCCGCAATTTAGAATTGAATAATCCTTATTTTTTTAAAATACAATTTATTTATACATAAATGTATCTATTAAAACTTTTACTTATAAACACATAATATTATAATAATAAATGGCATTTTAATAATAATAAATACAATAAATAATATGTATAACTTGTTTTCGTTTCTACCATCCATCCCCTTGCTTGCTTGCTATTTCCTTTGCACATAAAATTTATAATAAATATATATTCAAAAGAAAATTTACATTCAAATTAAATCAGAACATATTTTTGTATGCATAATTTTTTAATTTATATTATTTAATAATAAAATATTTATCGCACAATATTGATGGATGAATAATTTAGTATTTAATTTAGTATATATTTACGCAGTATATACCATAATTGAAATGCTATTTTCTGTATATATGTAGTAGTAATATTTTTGACACATAATAAGTTATAATTTAAATAGTGTGATAAATAGGTTTGTTTAATTTAAGAATTTATGCGTTTTGTTAAGGGAGTGGTACATTTTTTGTCAAATAAATATTTATTTTTCCTGCGATCTTTTATTAAAAATTGTTATACGAAATCAAATCAAAAAAACGGTTTTAATTATTCATGGGTCTCGTGTACTTTCAAATCCATATTGTATTACTGCATACGCGGGGCATTATATATGCATTGAGTATATGCATGTTTGGTTTGGTTGATTTTTTACTTATTTGATAAGGCTATACGCTGGAATCGATTCAAAAAAGATTTTTTACATATGAGGAATCTTCCTTAGACATTAAGATTGCCTATATAGTTAAAATAATATAGACTTGAACTATTGAATTTATGCCCGCCAAAACTTGAAAGACAAAGGTTTATCTTTCATATGCGTAATTTATTGAAATTTAATATTAATTGTCCAAGTATATTAAATATTGTAGATTAAAATTTAAATTAAATAGTATTGGCTGCCGCGATCAATGCAATTTTTTCATCAAATTTGTTATCTTAGTAATTATGGACATTACAGTTGCTAAGATGTTTTGCTTATGATTTTATATAATTCCTGTAATGGTTTTTTGTTAAATAAAAATGTAAATAATGTCACAATGCATGACACATGTTATTACACTTTTTCGGTGTTACAATGTTTACACTGAACCAATTTTTTTGATTTTGTTAGATAATATCGATATTACATAGAACTGTTAGTACTATGAGTTATACAGACTTTGTTTGATTTATGTCCATGAGGTTAATCCATAAAGTAGTGTATATTCTCTAAATTACCATTTATGTTCATTTTGAATATTTCTCATTGCTTGGAATACAAGAGTTTAACAACAGTTAATAAACCACCCATCAATGCTTCTGCAAATCGCAGTCGTGTTAGTGTGTCCTTTTCACCTAATACTTTAAATTATTTTAGTAGCTTTCTATACGTTCTTTCTTATACTGATATCAAAATTATTGAAACCATATAATAATGGCAAATCACTTAAATAAGCCACTATAATATAGCAATTTATTATTCTGTAACACACATCATGCGATAATATATATTTATTGTATATATATATATATATCAGCATATGCTTGGTCGAATTGATAGAGTTGTTGCAGATTATGTATGTATAATAATGTCATTATTAGCATCCAATATTTTCATAGTCTTTAGTCTTCACTATGTTCTTTATATCTATTATATACATATTGTGATTATTAATTATTATATTATAGAGTTTTAAAAATTGATGAAACATCACTTTAAAAATTCTAAAACATATTAATATTCGTATAATGGAAATATTTATGATATAATTTTAGTATACAGATATACAAAACACATTCGGATGTGTTTGTTTTGTAATAAATTTTAATTAGTTAAATGATTTAGAAATTAATGATGCAAAATATAATTTCCATTCAATTAATGCCTTTGTCAAAGAAATAAAATATGGATATATTAGTTAAAGACACGTATAAGTAAATTATAAATATATAAAAAATAAGAAATAGACGAAAAAAAAAAAACGAAATCCTAGTCTATATGGTGGTCTTACATTAATGATGAACCCCAAAAATTAAATAGAGAAAAAAAACTCAAATAAATAAAATGAAAATAAAACATATATTCCCACTTGTTTTCTGGTTGTTAATTTACTGTCTCAAAATATATTTAAACATCTCACAAATATGTTAATAGGAAAAGAATTCAAATGTATAACATACTATCAGTTTATAAATATACGCATTTTTTTTTCGTATCCTACATTTTTATATAGTTCTGATATTTGTTATAGAATTCAAAAAGTACATATGGACATATTTATATCTAGATTATGATCACTGCGTGTTCGATTCTTTTCTGTTTTAGTTTAGTTTTATTTTTAATAATCTCTTCCTCTTATGCTATCGAATAGTTAAAAATTATTTATTTACTTATTTTTTTTTTCTTCAAATTTAAATAAATTATTCCTCATCTACTGTATTTCGTTTTGTTTAACAAGCTGTGATTTAGATGATATGTCAAGATATTGATCGTTGGTTTATAGGTCTTTCAAAATGGTTATTAATTTTATAGAATTTGTTATTAATTAGAAGGTGCTCAGATATGTCTTCATAAATATTTTTTGTGTAAAGTAAATAAAAACATAATAATCTAAATCGTAAAATAAAAGAAAATAAAATATTAGAAAGAATAAATTATAATTTAGTATAAACTCTGGTAGCAAAGTAATATTAAATTTTTATTAATTTTGTTCCTTCAAATATTTTTTTATTTTCAAATTATCGAATTTTTAAATTATTACAAGGTTTGTTTTTTGTTATTTATAATATTTTAATATTATCAATTAAAATAAATAAACATTATTATTATTTTTGTATATTTTTATAAAATTCATCCAATTATAATATAATAACTCATTAAAAAGTAACAAATGTTGTGACATTCCATTACCATAACATCAATTGCTGTAATTTTTACAAGTAGTTCCATACTTTATTTACGCCGTATAAGAGTGTAGTTGTCCATTTAAATTCATGTAATGTAATTAAATTATTAGTACAAAATATGTAATTTTGCGTTTATATAATTGGGTGTTGTGAATAGCTACCGATGCGAATGATGCACTACTACTCTCCCTTCGAATATGTGTATTAAATCATTCGCATAGGTCGGTGTTCACATCGACACATTGATAGAATTATGGATGTGGCGAAGTAAAAAATTCGTGCAATGTGCGAATAAAATATAAAGTAAACATAATCTAGACACCTGTTTTAACCAGTTTATTTTAATTACACTCAGATTATCGTTAACTTGGACGAAATTTAATATGCGTTTTAAAATTGAAACATTGTATTATTCATCTCCATAGCCGTGATGTTAAATACGCAATTTGTCATCGATTTGATGAAGAACAGAATGAGGCTTTCTCTTAAGAACATTGAATTTAAAATTAAAAAATTATAAAAAAACATTTTCTTATCAAAAAATAAATATTCTCATTTAATAAATTTAATCTATGATGTAGTGTCCATCGGAAATTTCTCGGTCAAAAGAATTAGCGTATTTCTGTAATTGGTCATATTAAAATATAACTTAGTATTAATATATTATTATTAAACTAATTCTATGTATAGTCTTATGGTATGATGCACATAAACTGGTGGAAAAAGCATATTAAATTTCGTCATACCACTAACACCACCAAATAAATAATTATTATATATCGTTAATTATGTCTATATGAACAAAAGTATACTATTGAACAAATTTTTAATATCCAAGGACACAATAACCACACTATACAACAAACAAACATTAGACTTTTATGTAATGGAAATAATTAAATTATACAAATTAAATAGTGATATTACAATATATTGCATATAAATGTAATAATAAACGATATTTAAATGGGTTAAGTATTTTATATTGAATTTGTCAATATAGATAGAGATATACAAATAATTGCTATTTTATCTTTATAAATAGAATTACATATATTGTATATAAACTCGTATAGATATTTTATTTTGTGCAAAATCGCTTTTCAAATAATACCTTATATATTATGTTTTTAACTTACCAATATTTACTTACTAACGTGCGTGCAAAAGTTTTATAATGATTATATTAGATGAAACAAAAAGAACTAAAACTATACTTATATTATATAAAGTGAATGGCACATAGCATTAAGTGTTCTTCGTATGTAAAAAATAACAGCTTATATATATTTTTGTATATTTATTTAAGTTGGCAATGCATAATAAAAAAAATTACTATTCAGTTTACACCATATTTATCCTATCGCTCATTATTGGCCAACTACTCATATAGATATATATAAATATATATAAAATGAAATAAAAAGGAAACATTTGTTTTTAGATAATTACAGGTCAATTGATAAATTCCCATGTGAATTATATTAATTTATCAATTTGAGTGTAATGCATGTCTGGTAGATGTCAAATGGTCCACTATAGGAGTAACATGACACAAATGATGATGATGATGATATTTGTCTTTTAGTCGTCTTGCCAACTATATTTTATAAAAAAATGGAGTTATTCACTTACTACTTTTAAGATTAATAATCCTTTTTGAATTAAACTTCAATAAAAACGATCATTCTTACATAAAAAAAGATTTTTAAAAAAATATATATACACACGAAAACGATCACTTTTTATCCTTATGATTTTCTGATTTTAAAAAGCATATATCGAACTTCAATCTAATTTTTTGTATATGTAGACGTAAAATGTCATCTTATTACAAAAAATTTTTGGTGAATACCTTCCATTATGTTTCCAACATATATCACCAGACTGCAAAGTACATATTTTATTACATATAAAGGTATAAAATACATTTAAAGCATTGTAATTAAATACGCAGTTTAAGAACGTATATAGTAATTATATTTCATAATTTTTACAGTGATCATGTTTTTATGTTATATACCTATTTATTTATATAATAAAATAGAACATTTATAATGGAATAGACATATTGACGACATTTAATATGTATATAATGCACAATGTGCAAATATATAATTGTACGTATATAAAATAAGCTATATAATTTAAGTATGCTGCATGGCAAATACGAGTACAATACATGCAAATAGAGTATAGGTATACATTATACTTATTCACTTACAATATGATCGTATATAAATGATAAAATAATTCAATATATACTTATAATATTATCATATATATATATTTGTATATACATTATGTATTGTATATAAATGCAAAAGATATACTTAAATTATAACTTAAATGATCTTTATCTGAATCAGGGATTTCGGAAACAACTAAATGGCGTAAAATAAAATCAAATAAGAACATAATACAATAAAAAGATGAGGATAAACAAATATAATTGAAACAGTAGTTTCACCTTGAAAATAGTATTCTTTATATCAATATTATATACAAACAAATATATTGGAAATTTTTTAAAATTATATATTAAATTATTACTCACAGGTTTTCCAAATGTTACACTTGTAGTAAAATGACTTGATGATGGCGATAATAATATTAACAATCATAAAAATAGTATATTGCACATTATCTATCCATATTTTTCACTTAATTCATTTTTAATATGACATCACTGCTAATAGTTACAGATGACTTGTTATTTAATAAACTTCAACCTTGTGACTGAAAAAAAAAATTTGTTTGTTATAATTAAAAATTTGTCATATTAAATATAATGAAAAAATTATTTAAATAATATTAATTCTTTAATACATGTTCTAATAATATTTATAAAATAAGCTATCACATAAATTATTCAACCACCTGAAATCCCATGCAAAATGTTCAAAAACAGTTTAACTACCAAATTTAATGCTTCTACTAACTCATCTGTGTGTTTAAAGTGAATCCGCATCGGTCATTGTCTACAGTTCATCATATATTCAAATGTTTGGGGCTAACCAGGCCCTTTTTTCGTTTTTTGCCATCCAAACCAAAATTTTTTTTAAAACATCAAACAAATATTGACAAGTGAAAATTTTAACCATATAATTTTTACAAGCAAATAATGACCTCCAGACAACCACATCAAATACTGGAAATTTGTTAATTTAACCATATCTCCCAATTTTCAATTGTCTGACTGATATTTTCCAGAAACTTTATAGTAACCCATAGTAACACTGTTTATACACGTACAAATTGTGATCAAAATTAATTTAGAAATTTCAAAATTTTCAAGCAAATTATTAGAAATTTTATTTAACAGAAATAATATTAAATCATCAGTAAATTAATCGACAAGGGCTTATATATATTAGTATTACAAGTCACCAATTGGTCTGCAATTATCAAAAGATTAATTCCAATAGTTTTATTTAAGTGAATAGTCCATATAATGCGGTATGCAAATAAAGTTAAATTTTGAGTAGCGTCTATAGCGGTTTTGTATCAGAATTTATTGTCATTTTATAATTGAATTTATTTATTGTTTTGAAGCATTTGTATGTGGTGACTATTTTATATTAATATATTTCAAAAGAAAATTTGACGAGCAAATCTTATGTTTTTTACTGGGGGATTTAATCATGCACTCTAGTGCATGCACTTCTAACCATAAAGCTATATGCAGCATTTTTTTACTTTTATATGTACGTCATTTTATATTATTGCTGTAATACAGCATAGTATACATATTAGTGTGTCATTTGATATACACATAAATGTGAACACAAACAACATGAATATGAAATATCATCAATAATAAGTTATATATGTTTATGTATACATAGTGCGATATAGTGTGTTCTTTACACCATATTTCAAAAGATATCGGTTCTTTTATCCCATAAACGAACAAATGGTATAACTTAGCTCTAAAATATCAGTATTGCATATATAAATAATTACAATTATTTCAATGGTATATATTATCAATGAGCTATATAGTTTTTATAATTAAAATTCATAATTTGTAATTAAAACATAAATGAAAAGATTTACAAATATTTTCGTATATCGCTACATATAGAATATATATACCTGATTTCCATATATGTATATATAGTATAACAATAATAAAACCGAACTCCCGAAAAATCATCAGGTTTAATGTGTTGGTATTCGAAGCCAATTAGACATGTATGGTATTGGAATGTCCGAATGTTTTGAATGTCCTCATGTTTTACAGCCAATTAATTTTACTAAACGTAAATAAATATACTATTATATATGTGTATGTTGTTTTCGTTTCATACACAAAAATTATATGATACAAAATCTATAGTATATATAGTTTTTAAATAAATATATATATCAATATGTGTAATATAAAATAAAATAAAATACAATAATAAAATAAGAATAAAAGACCAGGTAAATAACGACGTCTATAATATACAAGTAACGCGCCATCGAATAAAATTCTTTTGTTGTTTGACCTACCATTCCACCATTCTGTTTGCAACTCTTGTAAAACTTGGTATTATACTTTTATATTATTATTATTGAATATACCAGAGCAATACCATTATATATTATAGATAGCAATATATAATTTTAATGGAAGATTATTACATACAATTTAGTATAATTTAGTATATGTGTTGCATGAAGAGTACAGAGCTCTCTTGACATTTTGTCCTTTTTAATTTGTACATACGCAAAATTAACATATTCACGTATTTGAACAAAAAATATAAATGTGCATAATCAGTAAATTCGACATTTACATATTAAGTAATCTTGTTTCACTATATGTTTTCTTTTAATTTATTTTTTATTTGTTTCATGTTTCATGTTTTTTTTTTTCTTAAGTCAATTTTATACTATATTTTGAAACGAATAATTAATTCGTACATTCATACATTATTATAATTATTAATTAATTATCAATAAATTCATGATTTACTTGTAAATTTTGCATATACATATGTATTTTACGTATATTTTGCTTGTACAATATATTATAATGTATAACTTGATCATACAAATACTCGGCTTCGTGTATAGAAATGGTAGTCATAGCACATTATACATTTTATACCATTAAGGCATCAAAAATATTAAATATACATATATAAATATATATATATATATTGTACAAAAGACTATTAAACTTTTTTATTAAATGTATAATCAATCAATATTGTTGATTGATAAAGATGTGTAAAGTTTATTTCGATCATTAATTATTTTGACATTGGAATCTTTAAATAAAATCATTTATTAAAAATTATACATAATATACTCTTGAAAAATATCTATATAAATAAATTTGACATTAGCAAAATATATGAATATATTAATTGTATATATACCTATATATTTGTTTGTTTATATATATGTATCCATAATAAATTTATTTAAAAAACGCATGTATCTCTCTGCATAGTTAAAAAAAAAAAAATGAATGAAAAAAGAAAAATTTAAATTTAAAATTAATATGAAGAGAATTAATTATAAATACATTAATAATAATAATAATAGTGTGTATGTATGTACCAAACCAATATTCAGACAGAATATTATAAGATTGAAAAATATTTAAATAAGATTAATTTAAAACACTTTATTTATAATTTACAATAATAAATTTAAACAATATGCAGAGTATAGTAAATAAAAAGTAGAAAAATTGAATTAAATTAATTATAATATGTTTGATGATTAATAAAATTTCAACTGTTTTTATTATTTTATTGTATTTAAATAACAGAATTTATAAAATAATTATTTTTAATTTATATTAATTTATTGCAACGCAAATTTGGTTTGGCCATTTTGAAAATTTCATGTAAGTGAAACAAAACAAACCAATTTTCCAAATATAGTCATCATTAACAAAATAAAAATACCGTACATATTATACGTCAGAAGATATAACATTTAACCATCTTACGTAGAACAACAGACGTATTTAACATAAGAAGAAGTTAGGTTCATTTGTAGTGATCCAGTAATATAATAATTGTATAAGAGGGTTGTGGATGCTACATTTCATCTTTCAAGTAATTTACGGAATCCATATCTGCAAGAGTTTGGTTTGTTGGTGGTGATACAATTATTCAGTCAAAATTTTGATACTTTCGAAAGAAGTGTGTTACAGAAATCGGCTGACTGTATCAATCGAAATAAATGATAATCTGAAAGAGCAATGCTTGCGGGTGGAGTAACACTTCACTGCGTTCTGCTATTATAAGAAGTCAGAGCAACATGTAGTCTGACATTGTCATAGTGTAAAATTAATTTGTTTAATTTGTACCAATCTGGTCGTTCATCCCCTATAGCTCACTTCAAGCTCATTAGTTGTAGTCGATATATAGACATCGCCAGTAATAGTTCCATACAGTTTAAGCTTCCAATTCCGTGTCTTCAAATTTATGTTGTGGTTTTCCATGCTCTTTGTTATCTGTGTTAAAATTTAAATTTTTAAAACGTCGTCGATTCTTTACAAGTTCTAATCGATGGAACGTGTTCACCGTAAATTTCTATAAAAAAACGATACGTTTCTGTGGCACTTTTTTTTGCAAAATAAAATAATGTAATAAAACTGCCTGCAAATGATGTTTTTTTGAAATAAAATTCAATGTTTTCAATAAGATAAAAATAATAATGTGTATACATTTCAATGACAAATGTCATGTAATAAAAATTGAAGTTTAGCCCCAAATATGTCATAATTAACAAATACAAGCAGCAGAATTAACGATATATTGTATATTAAAAAAAGGACAGATTCATATTTGTATATCTAATAATGTTAATTAATTATTATGGGTGAATGAAAAACTATCATGGAAGACAATGTGAGTTTACCGAAAAACCATTTCTGATAGTTAGTAAAGGAAAAACTTAAAAAAGGAAGAAAAATCGGTGAGTGAAATTTTGATTGAAAGGTATCGTATTATTTATTACTGAGCGTTGAAAAATAAATTTATTTTGGTAATGCTAAACGATATCACAATTTAACTGATACAACTCAACCATAAATATCAGCTCCAAAAACGTAATTAGTTATACCATAAAACGAAAGCTTTACTGTGTGTAAACTTGAAGGTGGGATGAAATCGGATCATACTATATCACTGTTAATCGCTACGACTAACAACTATGAATTGATTTAAACCGTGTTTTGTTAGCAAAAAGGTATCTTTTACCACAACCCGTCGGACATTCACTATATATAGCTACAACAGATTATCATTTGTTTAGATAGAAGGCGTACATGAACTTTATGAACAGTGCTACAACAATTATATAATAACCTCAAAAATCTATTTATAATCTTAAAGTGTATTTCAAAAAGAATAAATATACTTTATGGTATATGGCAATTGGAATCAATAAAAACTAAATTGCAGTTTATAAATGTGCTCAATAATTGACTCAAATTATATAATTAAAAATGGCCTTATGACTCATATACAAATAATGGAATTTCGGAAAGGATAATTAAGTAAGAGATGTTATGGATAATTAATTACAAACAAAAAATATCATTTTGAATAATTAAAAAATTTCAATATAATAAATGTAAAACTATATTGTGTAAAAAACGTAGATATATATGGTATATATTATTATCATACTACAATATATTCTCGTATATAGTGATGTCTGAACAATGACACATTCCATTTCAAAATATGAATCAAATAACATTTATATGTATATAATTCAAAATTTCATTTTAATTAATTAATAAATTGTATCCATTTATTTTATTTAAACAATTCTCCTAATTCTTACCTGTCAAACGATGACAATCGTCGATATTTAAAATAAAAGAATTTTGTTGAGAATTTATTGTCCCAATTAGTTGCGATAAATTCGAATAATATATACAAAACATATATAGGTACATAACATTATTTCGGAAGAAGAGACAATTCTATACACACACTCAATCTATATGTATTTGATAGTGTTTATAAATATATTTCTATATGTATATTATTATGTTTTGTAGGTGAACATTTACGTTTGGCGCGGTAACTTAATATATTAGGTATATTTTTATTTCTATTACTGCAATAACCAATTTCTTATTATAATATATTTACCTTCTTTTCTTTTCTTGTTCTTGTTCTTCTTCTTTTTCATCTTCATCTTCTTGTTCTTATAAATGTGTTTGTATTACAAAAAAACCATAAAATAATAATAAATGAATATAAAAATGAAATGGAAATCGCTATTCGAAAATTGTGATAATTTTTAAATATTTTATAATAATTTATCCATTATTATTTTAAATAAATTGTAATAATCAAATAATGAATCCATATAATATTTTAAGTTCAACTTTTTATTCCAATATCCAAAAAACCAACAAACAAAAAATCATATATATATATAACATATAATATTATATGGATATTATCGCAACCAAATTATGGACTTGATTGTTGACCAGCTACCACCAAAAAAAAATTTAAATTTAAAATTACAAATATAACCACCTTGTTATAAAATATAACCAGTAGCTGATGCTGATAGTCACATTCATCGAAATCTTTTTATTTTATTTTATATATATTTTATTATGTGTACACCATTTATTAAACACATTGTATATATAAATGTGTATCTGCATAAAAATAATATAGTATAAAATAAATAAAATACACACCGTCTGGACATTTAAAATAAGAACTTAATCTCAAATACATCACTATATATAATGTGTGTATGTATATATAAATAAATTTTATATAAGCTTATAATAAGAAACGGAAATAAAATATTCTTTATATACCTATATTGTGGTAAATTTATATATGAACATTATTTATTAAGAAATTCGATGTATAAGAAAGAATTGAAAATACAATTATTTTAAAGACAGACGAGAACACAGATTTCTTGTAATTTTTATTTGTACGATGAAAATATTGTAATTGGAAAAAGTGGAAAAAGACAAAAAAAAAACAAAAAAAAGGAATTGACTAAAATGAAAATAAATGATAATCGTTTAATTTTTTCATTTCATTTTAATATCTATATATAATATATAGTATTCTATCTAATTTGATTTAACTTAAAAATAAATTTTCGTTATATGTATTTGGAAAACGAAAGAAAAAAATAGAAAAAACGGAATTTCGATCGTAAATATTAAATAACATTATTCTGTTTTATTGGTAATTATGTATATAATTAAGTTGTTAATTTTAATTATATTTATATATAATTGGATATATGTATTTATATTTAGTGAAAGTTACTTTCTATACATTTTAAACATTTATTCATTTCAAATCCTTAAGTAAACGTTTTTTTTTTTTTTTCACATTGTTCGCACATACAAAAATTCAAATAAAATTAATAAACTGGGCACCGAAAGTAAATACAAACACAATTTAAAAAGCAATATTTGCACCAAATTTTGTTGCTAACAATATAAGATATTTTTAATAACATGAAACCTGGAACTGCCTTAATGCTGACTTTTTTTTTTAGTTTTTTTTTTTTTGTATTAAACACTTTATGCGGTAACTGATGCACCATTTTAATCTTGTGTGAAAAATATGAAATGTTTACCGTATGTCAGGTTTTTTGTAATAAGTATACACTATATATTTATTGTATAGTAGTACGTAGTTTCAATGCGAGGAAATATCTATGGATTTCTTACGGATGTCCGCTGGAATTTTAGACGATGAGTGTGCAACTTTGTCTAAGGATTTTTATAAAAAAATGTCCTTGGATTATCCGTATATTTCCGATGATAATTTCTACGGATTCTTCTTAGAATTATTTCTCGTTGCTATATTATTGAATTTATATACATATTTTTTGTGAGCAGATTAACCGATTTTGACAAAAATATTTTTGCATCGTCTATGTATTTTGGCAAATAATACCCGTGAATTGTTCGCATTAGCAGAATAAATTTTCTTATGATGATGATATCAAATCGCGGTTTGATTCAGTTTTTTTACCGATAGACCAGAAGTTCTATGAGCACAGAATGAAGTTGCTGAAGGAATGGCAAAAATTCATCGATTATGCATTTGTAACAAACAAGAAACAAAAACAGCGCGGATAAAATCGATGAATAGTTTAACAAAATTCCAAGGAAATATTTAGATTTGAGTAGCTGGTTGTCTTAAAAATTATGAAAATAAATTAAAAAGAGTGAAGATTATACTAGATATAATAAGCGAAATATACAAAATTTGAACCACCGTCTTGGATAATTGGTAAAATAAATTGTGAATATACAATACTCGGCGGATATTTGTTGGACATATTACCCAGACAATCCAAAGATTTCAATTGACCTAAATAAAATACTATTATATTAAGTGGAAAATCTATGGACATGGTTTGAACAAATTCCTATATATCTTTTCCATGGAAAATATGTGGATTTTTTTCCACGGAAATTTTCCTCATTTTTCAAAGTACGGACAAATTGTTACTAAAGGGAAAAGAGTATTTACGTCAAATTATAATCTGGGAAGAAATAAGATATAATTATAAACTTTTTTTATTTAATTTTCATGAATTGACAATATGATTTGGTTGCTTACATTTTCTGTATATATAACACGAAATTATAGTGAAATATAATACGCTGTAAATGGTCTAATTTTCTTTCAATTTTTGTCATCTTGAACATTTCTTATATTAATAACATATTGTATATACTTTAGGTGTATTTTCCCATTGTATATTAAATGGATATTTAAATATACTATAAATACATATAAATGTATTATAATACATATCGATTTTAAATGAAATTATCTGGTATATGCATCAAATTTATAATGTGCATGGCGTGAATTAAAAGTTGTTCGTTGACATTAAAAATTATACTCAATAAATTAAAGGTAAATATATAGGCGCATATATATATATAAATTGAAAACCAATAAAATTATCTGATTAACAATATAACTGGTTAATTATGTTTATAATCATTATCATCGATTTCATTTATAAATTCAATTCCGTGTATTTTATGTATTTTATATTTTAATAGTATATATATTAAATAAATTTTATAGTAAATTATGTTTAAATAAATCCTTATCTATTGTATATAAATACGAGTATATATGGTATATATAAAAAAAAAACATTTATCAAATTTATTCAAATTTATATATGAATTTGTACAATGACTATATTAACCATAAATAAATATTGTATTTATATGAATATATTATAATATAATATATAGATTACAATTCATATTAATATCAATATATATATATATATATATATAAAACATATATAGATTATACCCTTTTATTAAATAATATAATGTGTATATGAATATTTAAATTATTATATAATAATTGCATTATATACACTAACTATTTCTGTTAAATATATACATATATGATTATATTACATGCAATGTATAATATTTACATAATTAATATGGTCAATAAAATATTAAATGCAGAAAATTATCAATATCAATGAATATGAATTGAATGGATTTATTTACCATATAATCAAACAGCTATATATAAACAATTATATTTATTTATACATTCAATTCAAATAGAGAATATATATATTTATATATAAATATATTTATAATACTCCCAATCAAATTAAAATTAAACATTTAATTATTTTCACATTTGTATAATAAATGCAATTATTGGAATATTTATTATATCTATAAAAAAAATATCTATATATACACAATATATTCTATATATTGTACATTTATAAGTTTATGTATTATAACAGCTAACTCTATCAGTAAATGGTATAATATATAACTATATAGTTATAGTTAGTTACTTATTTATTTATTTATATTCATATGAATGGTATGTAAGTGTATATCTTATTATATCCTAAAAGAAGGATGTCAATGGCTTTAATGTTTATATAATATGATGATAATTGAATATAGAAATAAAATAATATATATTGTAGTGTATAAGTAAGGTAGTAATATAAATATAATATATAAATAAAATAAAAATAAATACAATAAATATAAAATCAAGTTACGATATTTTAAAAGAATCAGTAATCGGCGCACGTTCAGAACATGTTTTTGAAATGGCTAACGATCCAATTATATATACTGACCACGTTGAAAGTTTATCAATAATATATATATAATTGTATATGTTGATGCTATATTATATATATATGTATTGAATATTAAAAAAAATTACAATAATCTTTTTCGTATTAGGTAATAATTACAAATTTATTGAATATATTTATTGCATATATATATATAAATATATATATTTACAATATATGATGATAATATACATTTTATGTTTATATTTATATAGATTAACTATAAATATTACTATTTATTTTATATATAGTGTGTGTGTATGTATAAAATTAAGATATTTATCAAAATGAAAATTTAAATAATGTATATTTAATTTTGTCATGCTATAGATGCGTTAAATTTTGTATACGTAAATGAATATATACATATTTTTTAAGAACAGAAAAATTATTGGAAAATGTATAGTTCTTTTCACAAATACACTGATGATATTTAATATTTTATTTATCAATATTTATCTATCTATATCTAATATACATATATATGTATTCACATACGGTATTATTATTAGAATTGTAATTGTTATAAAGATACACGTTGATACATTGTGACTATGAATTTATCTAAAATGTAATATAAATATATATTATATATTCTTTATATAAATTACATATGAGAATCTTTTATGTAACACATTCATATAACTATGTTATATATATATATATATATATATATTGTATATATAACTCTTATTTATAAACATATTTCCTCGTGTACACCTCTATATTTACTACTATTTTCTACATTATATCAATCATTAATAAATGAATAATATTATATATTATATACAGTAAAATGTTTAATTTATAACTGCATACAAATATAATGAATAATAATACCTGTATAAATTTTCTTTTATTGTATATATTATACTGAACATATATATTGTTGTATTTTATATATATATATATTAATATATTGTATAAGTACAAGAGTATATCGATAACATAATCGAGAAAAATAATTTCTAATTACTAGTTTATTTATTACATTCAATGAATAAATTGTAGATATAGATAGATATTGTATATATGTATTATAATAATAATAGTTTTAATATGAACATAAACAGGTTTCGTTTACATTCATTTATTTATATATTTAACTAACTATATACAGGGTGTCCCAATTTTCGAAATACTAGGTTCTCTGGGTCATTTTGAGTCGAAAATATTCGACTTCGGTACGAAGTTACACACAAATAACCAAATTTTCAATCAGACCGTGTTTTGCACTCTACTGGGATCAATATCTCAATAACTAATTAACCGATTTAAAATTTTTGATACACTATATTAGCATTAGCATACCGAGATCTTTAATTTGACGTTAAGATAAGGCAATTCGGGCATGTGGTTATCCAGATACTTACAGGAATATTGACAATTAGCTTAACGCCATTTTTCTTTTTGAAAGTTTGTTCGAGCATAAGTCGAAAAATCATGATGAAAAATTTTTTTCGGTATAAGTTTAAAAACTTGCCACATTCATAAGCTCTCATTTAAGGTATAACATTACGATAGGTCTCAACTGGTTCCAAAGATATTCACAAATAACTACAACGATGTAAGCATAAAATTGATTTTCGCTATGGAAAAATTTTATCTTTTTTTTGCTTTACCCAGTACCAACAATATGGACGTGACAAATAACTGATTCCACACACTCCTATGCATTCACACAAACCTTCACACACACACACACAAAGGCCCAAACACGTAATCCCACAAGAGCACAAGCACGCATTTTACCACAGTTGTACACAAACAAAGCCTAAAGTAGTTGCTGAAAATGTGCTTCTTCAGCTTCGTACCGAAGTCGAATCGACCAAAATACCAAATATTTTCGACGCAAAATAACCCAGAGAACCTAGTGTTTTCGTATTGCTGTCGCAAATTGGGACACCCTGTATATATGTAAGAGGATAATACACATTACTTACAAAATATAATAAGTGTGTATTATTATTATATGTACGTATAATATACAATATATAAAATTCTAATTTAAAATATTATATTGTGAGAGAATAATGATGGCATTCAAATAAGTGATATTTCATTTCAACGACATAAATCGTTGAAAATAATTGGTAATCATAATTTGTGCTTCAATTATATATGACAGGTTAGAGCATCCGTAAATATATAAATTGTTGGTAAACCATAATGCATATAAAATCAAGACATTTTAATTTTAAATTATAATTTTCTATATTACATTTTTTTTGATGCTATTATATGGCATCAAAAATATATACAATTTCGTGAAATAAAATTATGTAAATTATTTAAAAAATGAATATAAAAATTTACATATGACAAACTTATTAATTTTTTAAAAATTTTAATTAAATGTTATACAATTCAAAATTCATTTTATGCACTATATACCAAAAAAGATATATCATACATAAAGTTAATATTATTGAATGTGATCAGTGGTAGTATCTCGCGACACGATCTCAAACAATATTTCAGAAAGTTATCTCGTATTTTAAATATCCGATAGTTGATAATGAACAATTTTAATGTTAAAAACTGAAATAATTCTATTGAAAATGAAATTTTTACAAATTATTTGATGTACAATGGTATTTTGTTATAAATAAATATATGGTATGTTTATATGTAGACAATTCATCTGTCATCTATTTTAGCTAATATGACCAGATCGTCATACAGAAGTCATATATGTATTATAAATAAATTCATATTGCTCTTTCTTTCGTTTCTACATAAGTTATATAATTATTAAATATGTTTCTTAATATATAGTCTGTAATAAACCATTGAAGTAAAATCATTCGCAAATAAAATTTTAAAATAATTCAAGAAATGCAATTTTACCATATATTGTACAAGTGGTGTGCCGTATTTTTTCAATGTGAATATTTTACAAATAAGAATTTGGTTTGAAAATTAATCTCAAATAGTTTAAAAATCGACGTAAACTTCGTTGTGTTTATTATTTAATATTTCTGAATGTTTATAAAAAGCGGGTAAACTAATTTTTGTTTATGGAATAGTCCAAAATTTTAAATCGTGTATAATATGATTAATATATTAATGTGTATACAACAAAATATAAAATACATTAGAATAGAATTATTGTAAAAATGGATATATGACACTATTCGACGGGTTAGCAAATAAAAGCTCATATAAAATACTTATATATTACTTTTAATAATTGACATATACAAGAACTACAAATACTTACGAATTTAAACACAAAAATTAAAAGATCAAATACCTCTCATATCAAAAAAAGGCAAATGTTATTGATAAAATTAATAGCCTAGGTATGATGTTAACCCTGGTTAAGCTTATAATCGCAGTCGTATGTTGGTTCCACTAAGCACTTAGAAAAACGAATAATATGATACATATGAACAAATGAACAATTTAGAAAAATATATGATGTATCAAATTTAAAAAATAGCTTTACTATAATATTGTTAATTTAATAATTGTTGTTATTTTCATTAATTATTAATCAATATCTTTTGACCATAAATCCAATAAGAATTCAATTAAATATAATTACTTAACTATGATCGAAAAAAAATTTGTTTGTTTTTTAAATGTAAAATAATAATATATTTATTTTAAATATAAAAATAGACGAAATAACAATTGCAAATAATATAAATAATATTTTTCAATTTAATGCATATAGGAGGTGGTTATGTTCAAAAAGAGGTGAACAATTACATTAGAAAATAAAATAAATTTACCATATACCATACACTTACATATCAATAATTGGAATAAAAATATAACTATATTTATTAAACGCGCAAAACAATAGAAAATAAGCGTATTTGCAAAGAAGCAAATATTCAAATTGGGAGTCATCATTAAACTAAATAATTTATTTTATTCTTTTTATACATTGAAAACAATAGTACAATTGAGAACTTATTATACATTAAAAATAATAATGATAATATAATATATATTTACAATCTTTACATAATGTTATGTTTGTACATATACATTTGCATTGCAGAGTATATACATAAAAATAAATATAAATATAGTTAATATTTTTACTTATATTTTCGGTATTATATTATTTTAATTTGAATATATGTTATACAAGTATATTATTTGTATATAAAGGCAGATGATGGTAGAGTTTCCATAAAGGTATACGTGGCCTTATATATCATATTATAAGTATATGCACACCGAATTTATTGTATATTTTTATATGCATATTATTATTTATACATTATGATTATTATTTATTACTTTTATCACTTATTTAGAATCTTTCAATTAAAAATAAAAGAAATATGAAAATGAAAACTAAATAATGGTTAAGTTTATGTATAAGTATTATTATTTACAAATCCATATAATATTACATTGCCTATTTTAAAATTACATGATTGTAATCAAAATTATTATAATGATATAAGTATTAAACTATTATTATACAGTGAGTTATACATAGTATTATACGTTGCATGTATACATATTATAACAATTGATTTTATTTCTGATTTCGCATCTGATACATACGATCATGTCGTCATGAACATCAGTTTGGTTTTCTGGGTAATGTTGAAACATAATAATACATATTATAAAATATTGGCTTCCCATTACCG
Source organism: Bibio marci (assembly GCA_910594885.2). NCBI lineage: Eukaryota > Metazoa > Arthropoda > Insecta > Diptera > Bibionidae > Bibio > Bibio marci. Next base: position 13,274,947 of record OU343114.1, read on the forward strand.
TACCGATATAAAATCTCAAGTAAATAAAAATATATATAAATATATAAATAAATGAAATTTATATGCGTGCGTAAATAAAACAATTATAATTCTAGTATATTTTTCCATAATAATATTCTATATAACAATCATCGTTTAGATATTTACAGTGAACTCTCCACCGCATGTAATAAACTCTTTTTGGCACAAATATTTATTACAAATTATATACACAGTGTCAGTATGCATTAGAAAAATCAATAATTCTGATTTTTATGTGAACCTAACTATAATCAAATGCGAGTATAAAAGTTAGAATAATCTATTTGCTATAGTATGTGAGTATTTCAAAATTATTAATATAAATAAAATACATTTCCTTGGCATATTTTGTAATTTTAAATTATATATTTCTTCAAGTAATGCTAATGCCAATAATCAATTTTATTAAAATTCATGGAATTCGATTTAAATAAAAAGTTTAAGATGATCGTTCGTCATTTAACTTTAACGTTTGATCGGATTAGTAGAATTTAAATTTAGAAGAAATAGAATAGACAGTTCCTAACAAATTTTTTCCAAATGTAGACACTATACTACTGTTGATCAAATTGCCAAATTTACTAGATAGTTTGGAAGAAATATTGAACATTTACTGGGTAATTTTCTGTTCAAATTAAATGAAATTCTGTGCAGTACATAAAGTGATTATACAAATAGTTCATAATACGTTCCACGGTAGTAGGAATATGCCGGTTCTGGGTCAATGAGATGCGAGGTGCAATGTTTGAAAAAGTCAAAGGTAAAGATCACCAGGGTCCAGGCCAAGGTGCAAGGATTCACGATTTCGCTAGTGTAATAAAAAAAAAACGCTCGCTTTTCAATATTATCGAGTGAGTAAAAGTATTTTTCAATCACCAAACAAACAAAAATATGTATTAAATGACTCATAGTATTTATAATAGAAAAAAATATGTGTATTTTATAATAGTTAAGTACATACTATACTATTACTGACAGAGTTTGTTACAAGACGAGTTGATTACATTAACTTTCTTACAGTCGGCATTCTTCTGGAAAAGTGATACATTGTCGCAAAGTTCCATTTAAGTGTTCCTCAACTGCTAGCAGTCATTATTATTGATAGAATTCATATTGAATACAGACTTTATTTCAGACAGAATCTACTGTATTATATTTCCAATATATATAGAAAAATAAATACAAACTATATATTTATGAACATATATTTATTAATTCACATCTAAATATAACAAATATTATATGATTTAAAAATCTATACACGTTTCCAATAATGTTTTGTTATAGCATAAGTTTAGCTTTAAAAATAAGTAATTTCATATATGTATATACACCAAAACTAGAATGTTGTATTGTTAATAATCTCATGGTATATAAATTATATTGACCAGTACCACATATATTTCATATCATATAAATATGATCTATTCATTACTCTATACATAGTCAATCAATATAACAATAACAAAAAAAACTGATATTAATATCAGTTATTGATAACCGTACAGTATTAATTTTATAAATTAATAGAAAATAAAATGTTATAACATATTGAAATAATAAATACAATATTTTTTTATAAGTTAAATAAAAATATATAACCATAATAATAAAACCATATATAATTAATATTCCTATAATAATATATTTTTGATATGAAATTGCGATTAGAAATATACAAAATTAATATAGTCATATATAGTTATTTATATGCGAGTAGTTAATCAGTTTACAAAAATCAATTGTATTTGTAATAAAAAATTATACATTTATAGAGCTCACTCATATTTGAGGATACGTTATCTTAATTATTAATAACTTTTAAACATAAAAATGAGTATTTAAAAGTATAAACGATACCTATTCATAAAAACTTACCAGTACAGCATGATCAACTACTATAGAAACTCCAATCTACGCAGAGTAATAGAGGAAAAGACACGACTTGTAAAAAATGCTTAATTTCCCAATTAAAAAAAAATGGATAAATAGTTCTGGAGGAATCCATTTGAGATATTCAGATTCCATGGGATCACCCAGCAATAGTGGCGTTATTATGGCTCCCTACTTCCACCATAACTTAGAACATATTACTTATTGCTTAAGTTGTAAATTTCTAGAAAATCGAGATGGTTCTAGAAGAATACCATTGTGAATATTTAGATATCATGAGAGCACCCATAAAATAACTAAAAACAGAAATGCTAATAACCAATCAACAAAATATAAAATAATATTATTACAATTATAAGAATTTTTATATTTATTTATATAACAAATAATTATAAATTTTATAAATATATGGAAATTAAAGAATTTAATAACACAATTTTATAAATTTATTAAATACAATTAAGTGAATAAAATAATGTTATCGTCATCGTCATTGACCGTATATTTATTAGCATATAAATACATATTTTGAATGTACGGCAAATCATTAATCAATATTTATTGTATTTATATTTAATCGAAAGCAAAAATTAAAATTAATTACTAACTGCGTCTAATTATTATTATTAATTTTTGCTTAGAATTTTACTTGATATTTTGTAATTATAATTTATTTATTTTATTATTTTAACCTAAATACAAATACAAAAAACTGATAAAAATTTATTATTATAATAATTATAATTATGCACATGCAAGAGGTTGGAACACAAAAGAGTAATTGGTGTTTATTTTATGAAACTAAATCGAAATTTTTTCATATTATAAAATAACTTTATACATATTGTAATGTATTGTCTAACCTCATTATTTCTGACTCGTAAAAGTTCTGTTTCTTAACGGGGCTAAAAACTGAACCAAGTGCGTTTTGACATCATCATCGAATTATTGAAATTCTTATCATTCAAGAAGTTGTGCAAAAAGAATGAAATAAATGGTATGTCAGGTTAGGTCTCAGGATTGTATATTTTTTTTTTTTTTATTTATTAAAGTATCATTATATCTATCATTTATCTTACATAATAGTTTCTTACTGTATACTGTAAGAACCAAATATATTAAGTAAATATTTTTGGAATGTATAAATTATTTATTTGGTTTAGTATATGAAATGTTGGTAATGGGTCCAGTGATCAAATTACCCTTAATTAATCCTAATCATTAATAATTATTATCTTATTTATTGAAAACCTGTTATTAACTCCGATGGTATATGTTTTTTAAATCTTCGTGCTTGTTCGTTGGTATTTAAAAGTTTCATCACAAGTCGGTTTGGATGTTCATCCAGTCTTTTATAATAAGATGTACTTTTAGTTGTAATTGAGTCTTTAACCGAACAAATGTTGAGGTCGTTTCTTAAAAGATCGTTGCTCACATACCATGGTGCATTAACCATACCTCGGAGCACCTTTGATTGGAATCTTTCTATTATATTTATATTTAATTTACATATGGCTCCCCATAGTTCAATACCATAAGTCCACACTGGTCTTATGATTGCTTTATATACAATTATTTTGCATTCTAGTTATAACTGGGACGATCTCCCCAGTAACCAATACAGTTTGTTGAACTTTCTACATACATAACCTTGTATTTTGCTGAGTTAGCATGTGGTAAAGTATTATTATTTATTTTTACCCCTGGACAGCTACACAAGGTAAATATCACGTGAACTGATTTTTCTACATTGTCTTTTATTCTCCATATTCGGAGCCAATTTTGAATTTCAGTCAAGTTTTCTTGAAGTATTCTTGAAGCTATCATTGGATTTTTGTGCGCTGTCATGATTACTGTGTTATCTGCAAAAGTTGCCGTGATGGTATGTTTCGTAGCTGGAAGATCCGCCGTGTAAATGAGATATAAAAGTGGGGCCAAAACAATTCCTTGCGGAACCCCAGCCTTTATTGGAAACGTTGTTATGTATTCCTCAAGATGATTAACAATAAATTTACGGTTTTCCAAATATGATTTTAATATTTGGAAGTAGTGATGAGGTAGTCATTTTTTCAATTTATACAGGAGGCCATCATGACATACCCAGTCAAATGCTTGCGAGATGTCGAGAAAAGCCGCTGAACAATAACATTTCGTTTCAAAAGCATTGATTATTTGATTTACCACTCTATGTATTTGTTCTGTAATTGCGTGATGTTGATCGAAGCTAAATTGGTGATTTGGTATTACGTTATTATGCAACATTATTATTTTTAAGCTTTTAGCAAATAGTTTTTCAAAAACTTTTGAAATAGCTGGTAATAGGCTAATTGGCCTGTAGGATTTTGCATTGTCGTGTTTCTGGCCAGTCCAGGAGAATAATTTGAGCGGTATTGGAAAGCTATTTGTGTTTAGGATGGCGTTAAAAATATATGTTAAATATTTCATAGCAGTGGGTGTAAGTTTTTTTAACATTTTTCCGGTGATTTTATCAATCCCTGGTGACTTTTTTGTGTTTATTTCTTTCTTAATAAATGTTTCTACTTTTACAATTTAAAATTTTTTTATCGGAAAGTTCAGTTGTATTGGAGTTTCAAGGAAATCTATAATTTCCGATCTTTGTGTAGGATGAGGTATGAACGTATTTTGTAGATGTGAAGCAAATAAAAAAAAATTGTATATGATGAGGATGAATAGCATGGCAACGCATCCAAACAAATCTCTTTTAATGTTTTGTCTATAGTAACCAAAGTTGTATATGATCTGGTGGAACCATTTGTTGCGCCTTGCACTTCCTTGATATGTCCATGACCATATATTTTAGGCGTTCATGCACTTTGTCCAAATTCTTCCCTTTTTTTAATAAATATTACATATAATTACATAATATTTTCTAATGCATATACATACCTTGGATTGATCATGTATATAATACCGCATACATTTAATATAAGAATTTCCTGACCGATTTGTCAAAAAGTGACTCTTATAAATATATTATGTATTATTAACAAAAACAAACGTAACTAAAACAGTGAAATCCATCTCTGTTGATTGGCATTAAAACATTTTGTTAAAGATTTTGATGCCAATTAGAGAAAACTTTTTATACTAATGAGCTACTACCGTACGCGCCACATCTTTCTCTATATCACATCTTTAATTTAATTGGTTTCAAAGAGATTTTTTTTTTTTTTCGGTTGTATATTTTCTATGTTTTTTAGTCTTTGAAATTTATTATCAATTCATCTTTTTGTTGTTGTTTTTAATATTGTTGTTGTTGTTATTGTTGTTGTTGTTGTTTTGTTATTATTCTGTTGCGTTGTTTTTTTGTTGTGTGTGTTGTTGATGTTTTGTTACTGATGAAGATACTGAATTTTATTAGCTTAAATAAATCTTTGTTTTTTATTTGAGCGTATAGGTATATAAAAATAATATTTTTGTGCTACCGAAATGATTATTATTATTATTTTTTTTATATATATTTATTATTTGGTCAGTTGTTATTTTTGTGTTTTTATATTTTGTTGTTGACATATTAAAAAATTGGATAAAATTGGAATCTTTTATAAAATCTATATAAGAAATATGTTTGTTTGGTGTTTTTTTTTTTTTTTTTTTTTTTAGTAAATTAAAAATATGATAATTTTATAAAAGTATAATTTTTAGGTAAATTTATTTCAATCAAAATAATTTGTTTTATTTAAATTAGATTCAAAAATTCTTATGTGTTTTAAATGTATAAGAGAAAATTTTAAATAGATGTTTTGATAGTCGTATAGGTATGAGATAATGAAAACGGTTTTATATTAATTGCATTGTATAATATTATAAATATATGAGGTTATTTTAGTAAATATTGTATAATGTATATAAGATTAATTTTTATTGATATTTTAAGACAATAAATTTCCCAAAATTCCTTGTTCAAAAGTCATATCTACGCATGTATAATATAAAAAAAAAAAAAAAGATCCAAAAAATCGACCAATTATATTATCAACAGTTTATAAATTTTTGTACATATTAATAAGTTTTTTTTTTAACAAAACCAGTATTTCAAAATAATAATAATCAATTTAATTTATTTTATATTTAAAGGATACCACCAATTAAATAAATAAATGTTCAAACAATTCCAACAACTTTATTAGTATACATATTTATATGAATAAAGTAGTTATGTATAGCAGCAGCAGCAGCAGCGCAACAGAGATCTATGATTATCTACCTACACACATTTTTTGTATAATATTTCAGTTAAAATTCTATGCTATATCTAGAATTATATAACTACAATATATATAAGATTATGCATAACTCAATATATAGGTATGCATATCGTTAGTCCGAAAAATAACCGGAATGGTTTGAGAAAAAAGTCAATAAATAATTTATTTATTCCAAATATTATTGCTCAATTGAAATAAATCGATTTACACGATTAACAACTGTGTATCAAATGAGTTTGTTTTTATGGCCCTGATTGCAATTTTATTTAGTATATAGCTGTTTTTAATTGTGCAAAGTTTTCAAATGATTCTTTCATCATCAAATGAAATTTAAGGAATACTCACATATGGAAGAACACGGCGAATACGACTTAACAGACACTTAAATACAATGTGCAAGGTAATACAAAGCATTCAGTGTTATACCACTTGGAAAAAATTCTTTGTGGATATATAGTAGCTTTGGAAACGTGAATGAGCTAATTTTTGGCTTCATATCAAAAGAGATTTTTTGTGGATTTAATTTATCTGGTGTCCAACATTATTTAACACTTTGACGCCTAATTTTATATTTCTTCAATAGGTAAAATAAATTTTAAGAAATTATCGTCATAAATATATAGCGTTTGTAATGATTTCTATGGAATCCGTACAATTAATTTTTTAGTAATTTAATTGATGTGAAACAACGTGTGAATTCACCTTTCGCGTACACAAATTTTTTCAGTTAAACTACCATGAATTGTTGTTTTTGGCCTACCAAGATCACTGAATAGACTTCTTCCTTCACGAAAAAACTCACTTTTTGGATGCTGTCCTCGATAATCGGTGTTGATGGTAGACATGGAACGTTCGCCATCATCCAAACCTTATATGCCGTCACTAAATCGTTGTTGCCACAGATCCCCACATACATATTAGAGTGTCATTCCGGTTATTTTTCGGACAAAAGTTGTATACATATGTCATGTACGTAATATACATTTTTATAATATTTATATGTATTTTGTTTTATTAGTTTTTGGCTGGTGCTTGTCATGTATTTTTTAAATTCAAATGTATGTAGAACAACTAATTATGTTAATTTATATTTTTTTTTTAAACACACATTTATACAATTAAACTATTTTATTGGGTTTGGTCAACGTTTAATATATTTCATGGAATAGCGAAACCAAATTATATATATTGTTTATACGAAAATATATATTTAAAATTTAAATGCAATAATTTTAATACAAGATATATATACACACACACACACACACACACGCCATATAAAATCTAAATTAATTTTAAATTAATGTCAATAAATTCGTTTAATTAATTACTATACTATACTTTTAATATTTATATAATGATTTTAAATATTTATTTATTAGATTAATAATTTATTAGTCTTCTTATAGTATAAATATATATGTGAAGTAATTAATTGATATGCGAATTTAAATTTATTTTCGATATATGAAGGAATAAATAAAAACTATTAATGATTAAGTTGTTGTTTATTAAATTAATAGAAATTATGTTTTTTATTTTTAATTAATTATTTATGTGTGTGTTTTATTTTTTTTCTTTATTTTTCAAATTTATATAGTTTATAATGTGTAAGCGACATTCGTTTTTTTTATATATTTATTTTTATATTATATTTATTGCCATTTTTGTGTATACATAAAATATTTGTATTTTATACATAAATCTAATGATTTATAAACACTATAATAAAAATTACTATACAATTTTTTATAACATTTTATATATAGTTTTATATATTTATATATATATATTTAGTACACCTATTATAAATAGACATTAATTAATGTAATATAAAAATATTTTTCTTTTATTTTTTGATCTATTATAAATACATTTCACCTAAGTTATTTTAAATCTAACCATAATTAATTCAAAAATTAATTATACAATAAATATATATGGCAACATAAAATATATAATGGTTTATGTGCATGGATGGAGCCAAACAAATTCATATTATATTAATATAGTACACTGCAAAAAAAAATTTATACATTGTTATTTATAGAATAAATGTGTGTGTGTGTGTGTGTGTGGTCATGGACAATATCGCCCAGCATCTACAAAGTCATATATATATATAAGCATAATCGGTGAGAAAATTTTATATCTTAATTTAATTTTATATTTTAAGATTTCATCGGAATTAAATCATCGATAGATTAATATACGTATAGGCAAATTCTAATATGCATATTATAAAATAATATATATTTATTTGTAGAATTTAAGTTTAAGATATAAATATTTGTGTGTATAAAAAAATAAAATATTCGCTAACACATAATTTTTTAACATAATATTCATTTTTTCCATATAATATACAAGTAATTAATTTTTTGTGTGTACAAATGCGGGATACATTATAAATGTATATTATTAGTGTAGTATACTGTAAATAGACTACAACATTACACATTCAGTCACCTTATATATATAAAACAACATTATATTTTAGAGTTAAACAAAAACAAAACAAAAAAAACTTGCATTTTACCTTAAATAAAAGGCATTAAGCAATTACAAATTAAGTTAATTGCAAACAGTTTACTCGTTAATGAGAAATATTTTAATTTAAAAGAGATCGTGACATAATTGTTTATCACATTCAAGTTAAATGTACAAAATAATGAGTTTCTGTTTTAATACTTGTTAACGAACAAATGAATAAATTAATTACATATATTATTTTATATCGATTATATTGTAGTTATATAGTTTTTATTTGGTTCGTTTCGCTTTTTTTTTATTTTTTCCCCCTGTTGGTATTTATTTTTATATATATTTAACAATACGCGAGTATATCGATCTTGATTTCTTTTTATTTATACTGTATATATAGTTAGTATTTATATATACACTATAATATACTATATATAGTGCATATATAGTAAGTTATACAAACTAAATATATACTTATAAAGTTTGTATTTTTCTTTTATTATTAAATTCTTTTATTATTTTTCAAAGTACATATAAATACAAGAAATGCAGAATACATACCATTATACAATCACATTAAATATATAGAGTAGGTGTTTTCTCAGAAACTTGTTAAATAAAACTATTTTTACATATACATAATATTGTTAATTTAATTATTTTTTAGGATTACAAAATTGAGTATCGTTAAATGATGACACATGTTTTTTTTCTATTCCATACCATTCTTATTGAATTATATTTGGAAATAATGAATAACTATATATTTTATATATATATATGTATGTTATACTATAGATTATATATATATATTTTCTCATTGACTACGTTACAACTAAAACTATAAACACTTATTGTTGCTTTAATACATAATTTATTATATCATCAAAAAATTAAGTTACTTCAAGTATGGTATCTGTACATAATGCTACAGTAAAGTTGGTAAATCAGTTCACATCTGATTATATAATAATTCGACAATAGGTCTTCAGTTATTGTATATAGATTAATTCAAGTATTACTATATAAGTAATTAGTCCATAGGGGTGTGTGTGATTAGTGAATACCAACGATCCCGTAACCTTATTTCATATATAACACTCAAGCTAAGTTATTGACTTATTAAAATTTCTAAATTTCAAAGAAATTAAACTAATCAATTCTAATACTATCACTATATTTGTAATTTTGGAATGACAAAACAAATGTTGTACTAATAGAAAACATAAATCATTAGAGAATCTCATAAAATTATAAAATTCAAAATTAGTAAAGAAATCGAACTAAATTGTCATAGAATAATTGTAATTCTCCTATCTCAATGGAATATTTCAAGAAAATTTTTCCATAGAGGAGTTGTGAATGGGCCATTAATTGTAATAGCCTCACACAAACATAAAAACTTTATGAAAAATATGGCAAAATATTCAAAATTCACAAATTTAGGTCGACAAAGGTTGAGTTTAAAATCATATGCATACGTTAACTGCGGTCAAGCAAACTGTTTAGCTCATTTCAAATTTATTTTAATTATTATATGTTAATTGTAAATCATAATATATTTATTTATTACATAAGGCGTATTGATATTAAAATTTTTATCCAATTTTATAAATGTAAAAATTAACAATTTCACACTCAAAATGTGCATGAAAACTTTTCATTCAATATTTCAATCAAAAAATACAATGAAAAAGTTTATTTATAGATATAAGTAAAAATCAGTCACTTATACAGCAAAAGTGGAGCTCATATGGACACATATACTCATTCATTATACATAGTAAGTAAGTAAGTTGGTAAATTACTCCTCATGGGAACCGTGTAATCCATTGTCATCAATTGATCTGAAATTATCGAAAGATAGATATTTACTTAAATCCATTAGTTTTATATTGAATTATCAACCAATAATCTAGTTTTCTTCTTTCAAAGCAGAATCGAATAGCAGTTTTTTCGTATTCCTATATATATAGTAGAAATATGTATGATGTTTCGAATCTTCTGTCTAATGCAAACGTTTCGAAACAATTGATCTGTAATAAAATTTAATATTTCAGCTGCGTAAGTTCTTTTCTTTGTAATTCACATTAAAATCAGCACTTTTAAAGCATGTTTAAGCATTGATTTTCGGAACAAACTTCGATAACAACATAACAATATCCAGATGAATTTTTATCGAAAAACTTAATGTAATTGAAATTGTAACTTTTTTGTATAGTACCTGTTGATTTATATTTATTACAATACATTTGATTATATCCTTTTCGGTAAAACTATTAAGATTATCATGGTTATGCGTATGTCTATAGAGTGTGTTACTATATGAACGTTTATAAACAATCTTGTATAGGAATAGTAATATGAACATGCTAAAGTTTTGTGAAAAACAATTTAACACATCAACAGTGTGTCAATCGAACGAATTCAACGATTGGTGGTGAAGCAGAGCTTTCAACAGTTAAATTTTATATTGCGATATAGTGTACAGTTTTAGACATTGCAATCGGAAACATTTTACCATAGTTTAAAACGTGAAGATATACAAACAATTTTTAATCAAACACATATTATTTCAAAGTAATTATGTGGTGCAACCGTGAACCAAGAAATTATTGTAAATAATTAAACATGAAATTATGTTGTCATATGTAACGGAGAAACGAATATTAATTTCTATTTTATAGTAAAGTTATAGCTTAAATTTTTGTAAATTTGTATTTTAAAATTACAAAACAGTTTAATTTTATTTTTTTTGTGTTTTATGGTTAACACAAGATATTTCAATAGAATTTACGTTAACGCAAAGAAATTTAAAAAACTCTTATAAATATTTACATACGCATATTTTACCAGAACGAATTTAATCAAACCAATTAACCAGTTGTAAATTTTTAAAAATAATATTTTAAATGCCGGTAATTTAAATCAATTTAAATGAATAAAATTATTTTGAAATATATTGTATGATGTTATAAAAGAATATTAATAACAGGTTACGTGTAAATGTATATAATCTGTTTTTGATTAAAAAAATAAATAAGTTTTTTATTTATTTTATAACATTCATATTCTGAATAATTAAGTGGAAGAAGAAAAAAGAATTGAATTTTTGTTTTATTTTGAAAATAAATGTACCAGTCTTATTAATTAAGTTATTTATGATAATGTTATGGGCTGAAGACAAAACTAAATACATTTATAATATTTATTTATATTATTATTAAAAACCTAATACGTATATATATATATATAAATATTATATAGAAAACATATGTATTATAAATACAATATTTTAAGGTGTAATAAAGAAATCAAAAATTTTTGAATACACCATTCTCCACCACATTCAAACTTATTATAAATATTTATATAATAATATTATTATTATTATAATTATTTTTTTTTTTTTGTTCTTCTGGCAGTTAGTTAAAATTAATTTGGTGATTTCATGTCCACTATAATCATTAAATTTAATCTTTATTTTTTCAGTTGTCTTATTGATTTTCTTATCTTGTATTATAACATATACGCAATATATAAAAAAAATTTTATTAGTTAGTTTTGTTCCTTTATTATATATTATTATACATTAAGTATTTGGTATTTACTTTTTTATTTATATTTTCTTATTTTCGTATATATACTTATTTAAAACAAGAGAAGTTAACTAAATATTGTATACCAAGAGGAAAAAATAAAAACCAAAAAATATAAAAAAAAAAAACTTGTTTCTGAAATTAGCAAAGCTGTTTTGACCTGTCAGCTACTGTTTTGGCTAATTAATAACTACACAAAGTAAATATTGTGTTGGGTTATTGCACGTTATTGGTATTATATTTATTTATATATATATATATATTGTAGTATTTATTACCGCAGTTGTTTATAATAATATGTGTGTGAAATTGCCTACACAAAATTAAAACCGCTCCCACATTTTCACGTATTTATAGCGATTATATACAAATATATTTTTCTTAAGTTACATATTGTATTTTATTATGTTTTATGTTATATACAATATAAATATAAATATTATAGTTGATAATGATCATTTTATTAATTGATTATTGCGTATTTTCAATATAAATATTTGCATATATATCTATTTGTGAACATATTGAAAGGAAAAAAAAAAAATTTAATACAATAACAATAATAATAATAAGTAAATGTACATTTATTTAAATATTATTATACATTTATGTTTGCTTTATCGAATAAAAAGCTTATAAATTATGCTACGGTACAAAATAAACATAAAACATAAAAAACTATTGTATTATGTGCGTTGAGTAAAAATGAAAACATCTATCTATTTTATATTATTTATCAAATCGTAGTAATAGTATTTAAAAAAAAAACCAATTATTACTTGTAAATAATTACACATCATAAAATTGTAAAAAATAATTGTCTTCTGTGAGGTATAAGAAGAATAATACTATAATAAAAATATCATATATGCAAAAATGGTTTTTGTAAATAATTATAAATGTGATAAAAATTTATGTATTTACATATGTATGTATTTGTTTTGTAATATAAAATATACGTTAAGTATAGTTTCATTTAGGTAGCTTCTTAGATTACCAAGAAAATAATTATTACAGACGAATCTCCGCATAAAATAAAATCTTAATGAAAATTTTCATGTCATTGAAGAAATAATAAACTTAAATAATTTATAAAGAATGAAGTAATTCGGAACATTTTTGAAGTGAGACACGTGTATTTATAACGAAACTATGCAAATGTGTATGTGTTTATTTACAAATGAATTCATTTTTTTATCACACCATATTTCATACCATGAAATAAAGAACCCAACAGACGAAATAATATACTGTTTTCAATTATTATAATTTTATTGAGATGACAGGTTTCTGTGACAAAAATATGTGGCACGGTTTGGCAAGTTTTTGAAAGTTTCAATCAGAAAGAAAAAATTGTCTTTTGATGAACACAATAAATTAGAAATAAAATAAATTGAATTGAATAACAAAATTAATGTTTGTGTGGCTACAAAGATTTTAAATAAAAAATACTTATCAAGTTGCAGTATTTTTTTGTTTTAACACAATGTGTGCATGTAACATAATAAAGGTTACACATACACCAAAATTTTTCATTTTATCTTATTATAATATTTTATTGTACAAATTGTTTTATAATTTTATGTAATTTATTTTATATAGACATTCAACTGTATTCATTTATTTAAAAATTAAAAGTCTATAGTCTATACTATTTCCTATATAGTTATAGATTATGATATCATTAACTTTTAATTGTTATTTTTATACGGTAATTTAGAATTAATGTGTATATTCCATAGTCATAATATAGCAAAAGATTTATGTTATTTTTATTGTTTTTTGTACATAATATATAATAGCAAAACTATTAGAATACAGAATACAGATAATTCGTTATAGGTAAACTATTTAAGTATGGTATATAAATAATTATGTATTAAGATAATGTATATACTATCACGCATCGGTATTACACAATATAATATTAATATTTATATAATTTTTTTAGTAACTTGGATATGGAAGATATTTTGAAATGCATGTTTATTGTGACCCGTTGTAGTATTATAGAATCAATGTACTGTACAAATGAATGAAAACTTTGCAGGTACAACAACGTAAAATTATACTCGGAGACAGATCACGCTAGTTTAATGGAAAATGGGGAAACGTACAGCCCAGAATATACTGGTTCAGTAACACTCTTTATAGGACCGTAAAGTTTCTGTGGAATAGGAAAATGCACTGTGGAAAAGGTTCAGACTAAGACTGAATGGGCTAAGATATTACATCTCAGTTTAAAACGATCAAAACATAGAATCAAAAATTTGCATAAATATTAAAATAAATTGGCTTACGAATCAGAAAGGAATAGTTACAGGTGACTCCAGACAAAGGAAACATCTAAAAACAACATCGCTCTAGAGACGCGAATAATAAAATGTGGATTTTGTAAATCTGTAAAAGAAGACATAACCTGGAATCTTAAAATTAAATATAAGACAACCATTTTATTTAACTTTTGTCGAATAAAATCAAAGCGATTTTCATTCAAATTTAATTTGCAAATTTTGATTTTGAAATTAATTTATAGAAACCAATTTTGAACAAAATTTGTTTGAATAGATTTTTTGTCGGATCTTTTTAGCAAATAAAAAACGATTAATTTTATATATGCATATAGTTCCACCTACGAATCCGAGATTAAAATTTCACCTAGCAGCTATAGATCATGGCAACTATACGAATTTGACAATATTCTGAAATAAATTGGGCGGCGGCGAAGTTTAGGTGAAACGTAACTGCTAACCTACCAGATAATGAATATTTAATTTCCGAAATGGCATAAATGTCGTTTTTCTTATATTAATATTTTATCAGTTATTAGGTTGGTTGAGATTACGCACTATTTTAGTAAAGAAACAAGCGGCATATACTTAACATTTGGCAGAAGTATTTGGACATCAGAGTATTTGATATATAGAATATTTCAACTGCATTCTTAAAGTATTTTGTATTTGTAATATACAATTTCGAATGTATTTCGTATTTGTCCTCTGATATCAAAAGTATTAGGTTCATTATTTCGCATCTTTAAGAATTTATGGCATATTTATGGATAATTCTTCTCGCAGAAACGTAAATTTGTAATTTAAATACACACATCTTTCATTTTTATATCAAATTAATTTCATTTTTGCAGTGTAAATTGGAAAAATAATTTTTGAAATGAAATTGAATTTGAACACTTGAATGGGTGTTTTTAGTTTCTTTGTTATAACATATACTCTTTCCTATATACTATACATAGTTTGTAAACTATTTTCGTATAATTATGAAAAGAATTAATTTAATATTACTGCAAAATAGCAAAATATTTGTGTTATTTGTGTATAGAGAAAAAAAAAAAAAACGAAACTGCAAAAAAAATACAATAATAAATTATTATAATTACATTTAAATTGCATGCATGCATGAAACATATTTATTTTTTTTCATTAAATTAAAAACAAGCCACTAATAAAACTTCCACGAACTTGTTGTATGCCATTATTCTTCTATATATATATACATATTATTATACACGTCATCATGTGTATACTCTATACGGTCATCGTATTAACATTGCATATCATGTACATAAGTATAAAAAGTATATATAATATAAATATTCAATTTCTTATCAACTAATAATCAACTTATTTTCGAAAAATATTTCATTTGTTTATAAATTATTCATATAAATAATTTTTATTTAACCCTAATTAGAACAATATTCAATCAATAAATCTTTTTTTACATACCTATCTCATATTTATTTATTTTTTTTTATATTTTTTCCCGTCACCCTAATTCCTGGAAATCATTTAGTTATTTTTTATTTTATAAGAGGTGAGTATTTTATGTATCCATATGAATACATACATAAATAAATGCATTATATTATATTATTATACATATTGATATTGATTGTTTTCTTTTATTTTGATTTCAGATTCGTGGTAAATAATAGATCCCTTTTTATAAATTAATATACACCGATATATCCAAATGTACATAAATTTATATAAGTTAAAACGTATGCTTAAACTTACAATGTTGTATATATATAAACATATTTTAACATATAATCTATACTATATTGTATAGAAATATAAACATAATATATGTATGTAAGTACATATGCATATATATACAAATACATATGCATAAGAATATGTTGAATATATTGTTTTTAATTAAACATATCATCATATGTTAAGTATATAGTATATAATATATATAAATTACCATATATATATATATTGTATATTTATATGTTTGTGAATTCAGTAGCTAAAATTTTCATTTTCAATGCACACACAGGTATTATATGTACAATAAAATGTTATATAAAATAAATACAAAAGCTCGTTTTTACTTTTACAGTCAATACAAAAACTAAGAATGTTTTTCAATTTAATATAATACCAAAATATAATTATTTCACGGTTTTATAAGAGATATTTAATATGCGATATATAAAATTAAACATAAGCAGTGGTTAAGATGGTCAATATAATGTGAGAGAATTTAATGTGCGATATTGTCTTTCGCAAATATTTTATTTTATATTTTTAAAATCAATTTTAATAAAATAAATTCCCATTGAATAAACATTTTACTGTTGAACATTTGTAATGAACATATACACATATTGTTACTTATATTATTGTATGGTATATAAAGTGTTTCGATGAAAGATTACGTTGAAATTGGTGAATTAATGATTGAAAAATAAAAAAAAAAAAAAAATAAAAAAGGTGAAGTAATTCTGTATGGTTCTTTTGTAGGCTTACGTGTTTACATCGTGAATTTGTTGAGTAATTGAAGTTTTAATGTTTTGTTTTATTTTTTTATATGCACAACACAAATATCTTTTTCTTGACTTTTCCTTTTTTTTTTCCATGATATTTTTTTTATGTATTCCTGTTACTCTAATATGTATAATGGTACATACGATTATAGCGTACACAGTTAATCAAAATCTATTGATAAATTCTATATACTTATATTTTTTAACCCGAAGTCATCCTCTCGTAATAGTGCTCGTCGCGGGTATTTATCCAACATTGCAGTCAAACTGCTAAAATTCTCCGTACATGTGAGTATATATAACAATTTGACAATTCGTTTGCAATTATGTTTTGATAAATGTGTTTTTTTATGTATGACTTAATAGAACATGCAACTTCCAGATTGAATAATTTTACTTGATACGATAACTAACTTTAATTTTTTTATAATAAATATTTCAGTAAACTATAACATTATCAAAAAATAAAAAAAAAATAGAATATTACATTAGAATCATAATGCTGTCAAAATAGGTCGCATTATTGCAACTTACAGTTAAATAATGTCAAAGTACATAAAATAAAATAGTAATCTATCGCTTGAGAAAATATAAAAATTTAATATAATGATTATGGTCTACATTCTCGATACGATCGCAAGCAAACAAGCAAGCTAATTGAGCTGAATATGGGTATTTCGCATTCTGGATAGTTTTACAAAAAAGTATATATTTTTCCGATTACAATTTTGCCATCAATAAGCCAAATTGATTTGAGGATGTTCAAAATTTCAAAAAATTAAAAATTCAAATTATTTGAAAGTGGTAAAAATAATATAAAATATTTATAACCCGCATAATTAATAAAGAATATAAAATAAATAATTAGATATATATTTATTAAAAAAAGAATGGAGGAATTAATGTTCATTCGATATCGGCCGAATAACATGCCCATACAATTCAGTACAATAATATGATGGATTTGCGACAGTTATTGATAATGTGATACAATTCCGCTAATTTTTCTTTCAAAATTTTCATATTTTACACTTGTCTATCAGAATATTATCTAATAATTATATTAAATTCTTAAATTTTCTCACGACAATCAGGTAGCATATCAAAATAGGTCGAATTACTTCTGCGTATTTTATGTAAAATTGACACTTAAATTACCAAGTAAAATTATCTATCTATCTGACTTTGATTTACTTACAATTATTTAACACAATTCGTGATCGTTATTTTTGTTTGAAATTACATAAAAAGGAGAGTTAAAATAACCTATGTTTTTCCATCAAATAGTCAAACTAAATTATGTCAAGTTAATGTTGCAAATCATTTATTTATTCGACCTGAATATGAAGTTATGAAACATGTTTTGTTTGTCGCCTATCGGTAAGATATATTACATAAGAACATTTTCTCTTTAAAATTTCTTCTATATTAATTATATCAATATAAAATAGTCAATGTAGTAATGAATAATTAAAAATTATAAAATATGGTAATACTAAATAAATTTATGCCATACAGATATGTGTTCATACTGAAGTCGCGATAATATAATATAATATTAGATAGTGAAAAATTTACATGGAAATACAATAACAAGTTAATTTACCGTGTATAGAAAATATATTATTTTTTTTTATGCATATAGTAATCGACTACGATAACAAAATACATTCTTGGATAATTTAAAAAATTGAATTTTACAATGTATAATAAACTATTTAACAAAATAGACTCATATGGACTGCACACTGCACTTACATAATATGTGTATACATACATAAATAAATACATGCAATATAGACATGCTTGCACACAATGCACATCGATAAAATGTAAAATATTGTACAATGTTTATAAAAATCAATATTATATATACTATAAGTGCCAACAGGTCAATTGTATAATTTTATCGTGTTTAAATAATTATTAATGTGTATATAATTACATTTTATTATTTTTGTGCCGTTATTCAATATTTTAATTATATGTTTTTAATTTCACGTTCACGTATATTTTTATATTATACCAAATATTTTCCATAGTTTGAATATATCATATCTAATGCACATATCGTGTGAATTTGCTACTTCACGAACTATATAATTCGTTGATGTGAACGAACAGCAATCTATATACTCTAAATCCTTTGTTCTAATAAGTATTGAATATCACTCGGGTCGCCCGAAGTTGTTCACATCGATATGTTGTTCGAATTATATGGATGTCGCAAAGTTAAATGTGATTGTGATCTCATTGCGTCACACTATATTACACTGTGCGAACCCGAACAAAATATGAATTTTCATGTGAATCTAAAAGATAATTGTTTAATTTCTAAATAAATGTTTATTCAAAAAATAAGTATAAATCAATTAGCTTCTAAACAAAACAATTTCGATGAAACATAGTATGTGCGAGCTAAGTAAATGGAATGATACAATTTCATTCAAAACTTAAAAATTTATTTTTAGAGGAGTTCCACTGTTAAGATGGCAGTGCTGGATGATCATCTGGCCTCTTGCGATGAAATTTTATAAGTGAATACAAAAAGAAAATATTCGCAGCAGGTTTCCAAAAACTTTCTTCATGATTTGTTCTTTATAGACAGCTCCGTTGGCCAGATTTTAGAACTGGATACTCCTATGAAAAATAGTGATGCTCAAAGTGAAGCTCAATCTAGTTTTACAGTCGATATTACAAAAATTTTGTATGCGAACTTAGAATGGGTTTATTATACAGGTATTTCTCAATAAGTTTCTCCAAAATTAATATCCAGATTAATTTTATATACCATTATAAAGAAATACACATTTCATTTCTTTGAAATCAGAGATACAACAATGAGCATAAGGAAAAAAACATTGAAGTAAGATTGTTTAAAAAACAACTTACAATTCACAAAAAAATACTTTGCAATTATGAAATAAAGGAATATATCATTTTTAATTTATGTAAGTATATTTATGTAAAATGTTGTTACACACCTATTCCAAACTTAAACTATTTTCTTTTTCCGAATAGTTACATTTATATTGTTAGAGAAGTTTCATTTTTAAGTTTGAGTCTATACCATAGCATTAACAAATTTTTTTGTATTTTAATTATTTTCGAAATTTTTCCACCAGATTAGCGAGTGGACGAATTATAGTAGTAATACGATTTGCATTAAGAAAATTCGATGTCAATTAAAATACAAAAAAAAGTCCGTGAATTAATTAACGTTGGCATCAACAAATGGAAATTCCATTGAAGGAGCTAAATAAATTATAATATGGTAAATAAAATGAATATATTATCTTTTATTTCACTAATTCCAGACTATTTTTGATCAGAATAGTATAGAAAATATTATATCACATAAAAATATATAATTATTATTATATATTTTTTCTCGTTTTTAAATGAAAAATATTATACTTATCATATGTATTTATTTGTATTTGTATTTATATATATATATATATTTATTTAAGTTATTATTATTTGAATTTCAAATATTTTCCACTTTGATCAAGCATAATAAATCTGACTGTCAAACATATTTTTCATAATTGCTATAAGTTAACTCTTATATGTTGCTACCTGAAAATTATATAATATAATACATATACCATATAACATATTATATGTATGTAACTAAATAATGTATATATACCCTATATTGTACGTATATATATGCAACTAATGTAAAGCAACTGATTGATACATACATATCAAACAACGACATACGATCGACGTCTCTCAATTCGATGTATTGACAACAAATGTAAATACAAAAAAAATAAAAACTATAGGTATATAGTTATCGTACACATATATCCAGAAAATATAATAACGAATAAATAAAGTATAAACAAATAAAATTCTAAAGAGTTATACAACAATAATAAAATGAGAATTTATATAGGGAAAAAAAAGTCTTATTGAATATAATAATTGGATTAATAATTGGAGAAAAATCAAATAAAAAACGATAACATCGCTGTCACATATCAGAGTTGGATTAATTGGAAGGTTAAATATATATTGCGATGATGAAGCAGATGAAAAATAAAAAAAAAAACAAAAAATCAAAAAAAAAAAATTAAATATAAAAAATGAATAAAATAAAATAAATAAAAAATGGAAATAAGAAAATACAAGTGACGTTTTAGAAGTTAAAATAATAATATTATAATAATGTATTTTGAAATTTGAAATTGAAATTTATTTATATTTTATTATTATTATCGTTATCAAAATTTTAAATCAGTGAAAATTGAATAAACTTGTTAGGTGCAACAATATTTATTGTTCGACATAATAAATATAAGAATTTCACAAATACACACACACATATCCAATGTACTCATCGTATATTATATATTTATGGCACTATCGCACATATAAATAATTAAAAAATAATAAATAAATCCGCTGAAGTTATTCTGAATAATATAATTTTCTATTTTACTATTACCGGGTTAAACAAATTACATTAAAATATGCGACATCAGCTGTTGAAATACTATAAAATTTGAAAAAAATACATATTTACGAGCAATTATATTTTCATATCCATTTGGATATTTTTCAATTCTTTTCACCGTCAAATTGGATAAATTAATACATGCTTAAATTTCATCATCATTCAGATTCGTCAAAATATGCACTAAATTTAGTTTTATCGATTAATTCAGAAAATCTCTTTCCAGCAATACGTTTTACATATTTCGAAAGAGAAAAAAGTCACAGGTAGTCAAATTTAAATATAGTGTAAAAAGTTTGTATTATAATTGCATTTTAATTTAGCTACTGCGACTTTCCAATAACAAATTGATAAAACAAATTGGATCACTATCATTTATCCATTGTATTTATGTCTGCGTTCTTATGTTTCCGTGGTGTACATAATAATAAATTAATATTTCGTATTCGTCGTTTGAGTTCACAACGTTGTCTTACAAACAAATTGGAAAAAATTACACATATTTTATTGAATCATTTCAAAAAATTAAAAAATAGGCTATGGAAAATTTGGAAAAATGAAATTTTGTGCTGCCAAAGTGCCAAGGCTAAACAACATTTTATGAATAGACGCATATATATGTTAACCACATTTAAAAGTTATATTATATTGGGTGCTTACATTGAAAATTAACTTTTTTTTTTTTACAAATATCGTATGTTTTTCTTTCTGACTAAGCAATACTGAGATTATTGTCAACCACTGCATATACATACATTAGGCACTTTCTCCATTAAATTACGGATTGTTCTGGTCGATAAAGTCAGCGCTTTCTGAGTAGCAATTCAATTCAAAAGTATTGTCTTTCTTCGCGTTAGATACGTTACAACAGAAAAGAAAGAAAAACCTGTAATTTTTAATGTAAACACTCTGTGTATACAATGCTAATAAAGATCAATAATTTTAATAAAATTTATAATAATATACAAACATAATCCATATATATATAAGGTCTCGTTCATACATAAAGTAGTAGTATGGCATGACGAAAATTAATTTGCTTATATAATAATATAATATTAAAAGAATAAAAATAAATAAATAAACACATTCATTTCATATTATATATTATTATTATTTAAATAAAACACAAGAATTTAATTGTATTTTGTTATAGTCTCTAGACCGTAATTTACGGCTTGTTTGTAAGATCATAAAATTTAATTGACTTTTATTTATTTTTTTTTTGTTTAAAATATATAAACTGATATAAAAAAAATACGCGAATTTTGTTGTTATTATATATTAGTTATATAGTTGTTTAGTTAATTTTGCCGTGTATTTTAAAGTTATTATCCTAATTTTAATTTATTTATTTAAATTAATAAAAAATTCAAATTTATTTACTTATTTTTCGTTTGATATTTTTTAATAGCTTCTTCTTTTATTTTATTCATCTTTAAATTTGAAAATCCAACAAAACGTCAAGTTCGCAGCCGAAACTGGAAGACTGGATTTGAAATTTTAAATTAATTGTATTGGAGAAATTTTCTTGATATTGCGGAATAAATATCCAAAGATCTTTTGAAATTATGTTCAAGTGCTAAAAAATATTATATTAATATAGTATATAAAAGCGGAGACAATAAATAATCAATAAGCAAAAGCATTCAACTTTTTCCAATTTTATAACAGTTTTGTATATAGCGCCAGTGTAAGTAATTTAGTTGAGAAGTGGAGATTTATTTTCTTATATTTTAATAATTGCACATGGATTATGTTCTGCTGGATTATTTTGTTAAATTAAGTAAAAAGCAAAAATATAACATTGGGCACTTATCGGTCTTCACTCAAGCACACACACACACACAACACTATGTGGGCGCGATTCACCTAACTATATGAATAATTAAACTAATCACATTCATATCGAAATATAATTGAAGATTCGTTAAATATCGACTATATGTAATAGTTAATTTAATTTTTTTTTTCAATAACCAACACAATACTTTATTACTTTCAAAAATTCAAAACAATAAAATAACACACAATACTGTCCTCATATCGTAAATCGTATATATATATATAATACATTTACTAATTAGTTATGTTATGCAAATTTATTCAAAAATGAAGCATATTAAAAATTAATTAAAAAAGAATAATAATTATTATAAAATATGTATATTTATACATATTCATGTGTGTATATGTATGTACATATATTATTTATATATACAGTGAAAGCCAAACGAAGAACCGCTACCCACTTAAATTATAAGCTCTTGTATTGAATGGTTTTTGTAGTCCGAATGATTTCCAATTAACAAATCATTCTTTAGTATTCAAATTGCCCATATTAAACCGTTGTTATTTGAATAAAAGTTAATTTTTAATTTTAGCAAAAAAGTGGAAAATATATCTGCATTAGCAAATGGTGATTGAATTGTAAATGTAGCAAAAAAAATATGCTGCACCAAAAGCCACAATTTAAAATACAATAAGGAATAAAGAACGTTTGTTATAAATTCAGAAAATTAAAATGAATTTATGTCAGAATAAATTCAACAAATCACATCATTATAACATTGGGCACTACATCAACTAGAAAAGATTGTATCACTATGTTT
Source organism: Bibio marci (assembly GCA_910594885.2). NCBI lineage: Eukaryota > Metazoa > Arthropoda > Insecta > Diptera > Bibionidae > Bibio > Bibio marci. The sequence goes on from OU343114.1 coordinate 13,299,051, forward strand.
ATACACCAATCTCAATGACATTCCGTTAAATGGAACTTTAATTAATAATAAATCAAAAGAATTAATTGACTAATTTAAATTAGAGAAATTTAAAGCAACTGATGAATAGTTTGCTATAGATTTATGAAAAGAAATAATTTGTTAAGACAGAAAAGAGGTGGCCTGATTTTATTACAAAATAATTGTAGTATATGATTATAATTATTCTTCATACATGCAGCCCTGTTTTTATAAGAAAAATGTGAAATATTAAATGAAAATAAAAAATGCAATAAAATGTGGAAAAAGTACGAAATAATTCCATTTTTTCACCAATCGGTTGTAATGCAAAAACGCTGCATAGTTAATAAGGAAATAGAGAGGAACTTTAGTTTATGAAATTTTTTAGTATAGTAAATAGTATCCATGTAGGATTTAATGTATATTTGTCTAAGCGGCTTTCACTGTATATAGAAATAATAATATCTTATTATAGTTTCAAAAGTATCCAACTGTGAACAGAGACAAATAAATTACATTTTAAATACCACCGATGAATGTTATTTATTTTTTCAAACAATATTTTATTTATAATTTTCAATTAATAAAACATATAAAGACAATAAGAATTTATTTTTAAGATTCTTTTTGAAGGTTTGTATATTGTGCTGTATCCATATAGTAATTTATTTATATATACAACAAATACATTTGTATTTTCTAAAATACATAATTAGAAAATTAAGAAATTGATAGTATAATTAATTAAAATATATAATTTTTTTTTTTATATAAATTATCTCAATTAACTATAGAATTTTTAATAATATTATTATATCATATTTTTTATATTTATAGTATTATAGTATTTTATAGATAGAAATAATAGCTAGTACACTATATATATATGTGTATATGTAAATACATAAGCATATGATTATGTAAATAATATAATATATAAGTATATATGAATATTAAAAAGTAATCGTATAATATATCATGTTTGTCAGCAATTTACGTTTATTATACTCATTAAGCATTTTAATTATATATAATCACGAAATGTGCAAAGCCATACACACAAATATACATATATTTTATAATATTTATTTAATTGTAGTAAGTATAAATTACATATACATTTAAATTAAATTATAAAAAACTTTGCAAATAATAAAATTTATAAATAAATTAAATATAATATATGTATTTTTAATACAATATATAAAAGGTATATCTATATTATAATAACTATTCTATAAAATTAAAGATTTATCTTTCTTTCTGCATAATAAATATATTATTATAATTTTACATTATAATATGCAAACATACACACACACACACACACACACACACACACACACACGTAACATAATAAGTACGTACATATTATTCTATTTTAATAATTGTATAGCAATAATCATTTCAATTTATCAATATTTTTAAATCTTATAAGACATTTGAAATGGTTGGTTAACATTTATATGTGTACACAATTATATAGACATTGCATGCATAACATTATAATTATAATTAATTCATTAATTGAATATATAATTTATTTGAAATCGATTTTATTAATTATGTGTGCAAAGTAATATACGATTTATTATTTATTTACATTATAATGCATTATATTAATATATATAGCCAAATGACAATTATCTGCCCTATTCTACTAATTTATTTATTGTTCTATAACATGTATTCATTCCACTGTCCATATAGTATATTTTTTATTTGTTAATACAATACAATATACAAAGAAAATACATTTTATATTATGTTTTCATTGTTAACTATATAGTGTTGCATATATATGGAGGAGGTACTGAACATGTCTGTAGACATTAGTTCCGGTTCCGGAGATTTAGCGGCAGTGTTGGTAATGTTTTTTTTTTTAAATAGATTATGTACAATATCTGGTAATTTTGAATTTTGGTATCATATACTAAACAAAAAATGTGTCGATTATTCTTTTCAAAAATTGATAAATAGACAACAAAACAATGGCATTAGTTTGACTAAAACGAAAAGTGTTATATGATTTAGTATACAACATTTCATTCAACATTTATCATTATTACTATTAGAATATAAATATTCAAAAAAAATAAATTGAACAAGGTACTTTACGATTGTTTTCCATTTAAGCGCTACTGATTGTGAATGTAATAATAGATGTTTGTGGAACTCTCTCAAATAGAGTTCACTGCCAACTATCCATATGTTCCGGTCTATATGTTGAACAAATTTGGACTTATTATTCATAAAAAAATTGCTGATGGATGAACGAATAAAATGTTTACCTTTCGATAATTACAGGATAATTGGTAAAATTCAATCAAAATATACGGCGACTGATTTGTCAATTTTATGTAGTAAAAATTTTGGCATATATATGCTTAACCCTTTTAGTGAATTTCTGCCGAATTTGGCACATTCACTTTTTCAGTTACGGTACATTCTTGCTTGCATATTTTGACTTTGGTCGTCATATCACGTGTTTATTGAACATAAATACATAGAAATAATATTTAGAAAAATTTTTATTGTTACTATAATTTAAAAATCAAATCCAAAGTAGGAAACGTAATAAAAATTAAGACTGAAAGGGTTAAGACTTAGAGTAACAATACAATAAAAATAATATTCTTAAGTAAACTTGTAAACATTTCAAATACATATATATTATGTTATAACCTATATAACCATTATATATAACTTACAAATTAACACTTCTGCCCAGGCGAGTTTTACACTTCATCAGTCAATAGCATAGTCTTATATGTGCAAGTCTGAACTGGTTCGTACATTATATCTAGAACGAGACGTGATAGAAACATGAACCCAACAGTGACTGAAAGGTTGAACCCTCTAGTCAATATTCTGATATAGAATAGTTCTATATTTGGGATATTTAGGAAGTTCAGTGATTTTTAAGTGGTACCATTGTTAGTTTTACACATTATTGGTATTGACTGGATATAATAAATATATATGATAAAGTCGAAGCTGGGGTACCCTTTAAAACAATTAAGAAAATATTTTTTTTAAAAATATGTTTATTTCCTGTTTTTAGGCAGCTACTGAAAAATTCAAGTCGATTGATAATCGTTTTCATAGTGGTTTGTAAATTTGAAAAGCGAAAACTTGTAGGCACGCATATATATCAAACTGTAATACAATATTTATATAATATACATTATCATACATCATTATGAAAATACGCTTTTTAAACTCATATATATACGGTATGGATTCATATATATCAATATATATAATTTAATTAATATTAAAAAAATTCTCCAAATCATGGATTATATTAATTAAATACAATCAATTTATGCATATTCTTATTGATATCTTTTTCATAAATATATACATTATATGAAATACGCAAAAGGCCAATATAATTAATTCTCATCGAAATATTCAAGTAAATATAATTGTATATTTTATATACTGCGTGACCGCACACATTATTCAATTCTTCTCATCTATCTATATATATATATAATAATAATAATAAAGATCAAGGTGTTGATAAAAATTTTAATCGCCATATATAACCATAAAACAAATAATATAAACAGCAATATATACTTAAATCTATTTACAATATATATATATATCCCATATACAAATAGAACTATATAATGTTATAATAGAGTTTGCTGCAAAAGTACAAATCATTCTATTATTTATATACACCATTATTATATTCAATATATTCATCAATATTATAAATTATCTCTTTTATTCATCCACCTAATAATATAAATAAATATATAGGAAAGCTATGACGCTATATTATAGCATAGGTACTTATATGTTTAATATATAATTCTTATATTAACTATACGTTAACTCTTCTCCTATGCATTCTGAATTTCATATAATACAAATATTGTGTGGTATAATATAAGTATAATATTAATACCTGCACTATATTATAATACAATATATAACAATATACATATAACTCTATATATATATATATATTTATACGAGTATAATATTATATTATATTAATATAACAAACAATTCAATTGTTTTCATCCCAATAATTGCGATTTGTACATGATAGGTCTTTTTTCATCATATCTTCACTAAATATCTTTTTCAACAAATAAATATAGACTCTTATTACCAGTATTGATATTCAATATTGTATAAATATGTATGTATATATGGTATATTATATATATATATATATATATAGGTATAGGTATATCGAGATGGTTTGTTATAGAATAGATCTTTCATCTTTTCTATATTGACATATTTTCTATTATCTTGCTAATTGGTATAAACCTTGATCATTTATTTATTTATGTATTATTATTATTATTATTATTATATATATTGTGTACGTATACTCGTATATATGTATATAATATATATATCTATAATAAATAGATATATGTATATTATATATATTAATATTAATATAAAGAAGATTCATTGTATACATTATATAAATGCAATAAAGTCTGGTTTTTCTACATTTATCAAATAATTTTATAAATATTTATAATTGCATTTATAATAATTTAACATATATAAATATTTGTATGTATATATTGTATTGTACAATATATACACGGCGTACGTGAATGTGATACCATGTGAAACTTAATTTTTTTAACCCTTTATTATATATAATAGATTTAGAGATGATATTAAAAGAGATATACACAAATCTAACTATATATTATATATTCAGTTTGACTAAAACATATATTGTACTATAGCATTTATAAAAAAGCCTGTATACAACCAGTAGTTATTTTGATCCCGCAGACCCCACTTTATATATCTATTATCTGCATTCTTGTGCCTCACGACAGAGATAAATTTAACTATTATTATAAATGTGTAATCACTATTTTTTAATTATTGCATTCGTTTACAAAATGTCAAATTACCATCTGCAAATATTATTATAATAAATTAGTCATCTCGTATATTCAATACGTGGAGTTGGACATATATTGTCTGTCTGTGTATAGTGGTAACTAAATATATGTTACCATGCATATGGTGTCAATTTGTATATTGATTCTAAAATTCAAAAGGTAGAGTAAAGCAACAGTAATTTTTTCGTAAACTAAAAAGTACTTTTATTATGGGTAGATTAAACAAACAAACGTATGCAATGATGGTTCGAGCTATATAGGAAAGAGAGACACGAATATTAATAAGGTCGTTTAAATGCCATTAAGGTTAATAATGACAGACTAAATGCTTTATTGGAATCAGAATCACAAGCAACAATACGAGAACTTGCATCATCGAAAAATGGACCGCTTCAAACAAATAAAGGAAAATTAATAAAAAAAATATCGTTTTCTTGATTTTATTTTAACGTGAGACAAAAAGTATTGTTTAGGTATACACATCACGTATGACACAAGAAATGGCTAAACAAAAAGGAGTCTCTCAGTATTTCTCGAAATAAAAATTTGAACTAAAATACATTTATATGGTACTTATATTGTGATATTTTTCAATAAACATTTTTGAATTCACCACTATTCCGCGACGGCTGGTCAATCGTTTAGTTGAAATCACGATAATGCTCAACCACATCATCATGCAAAAGTTATTCTGTACGCATCAAATGTTGTTTAGCTCACACATCCATACAATTGTAAATAGTTTTGTAGCTACTAATATGCATGTCATGCTTTTATAAACACTTCATAGAAATTTTAATGCCATCGTAATCAATATTTACTTGTAATTGTAATTAATTGCCAAAAATGCAACGATACTAATATTGTGCTTATTTCCAATTGTAATAAATTTTCATACATATAGCAAAAACTTACCATATGGTGATGACATTTTAACAGTGATATGTAATACGATGATATCTGCTTTCAAGACATGCTTAATTTTCGTAAATAATATATATTAACTTGTATAAAAATGATGTCCAATATGAATATTATTTCCACGCTGCGATGAAATATATAGTATTTGAGATGACTGTTCTCTATTAAATATCGGTATATTATAGTTGAACTTTTGCAAATAATTCAAAATAATCGGAATATCAACAAAATTGTATATAAATTAACCAATTTTTACCAGGAATTTAGCATGTGTATATATTTCATATATACTCGTATATGTCATAAACAAAATTTCATTATAATAGTTGAATAAATATTCAAATTATTCAGTTATTTAAAACAGGGCACGAAATCTTTGATAGGTATTATTATAATCGGTTCTTCAAAAGCGGCCATAATAAATGTAAAAACTAAATTTTTTTTTAAAAACTGGGCCATAAAGAAAACTGTTCAGGATATTAGTTATCCAGAATTTCAATAGAAATTGAAAATAAAATATGTAGTGATATATATCAATTTTTACCGAATTACTATAGTAAAGTATATGTATTTAAGAGTTAAGCTTTAAGCTCATTTTAAAAGAAATGTAACAACTGTAATTAAATTTACTTAAATAAATTTAACTATTGAAATTGAATAATTAAGATATTATTCCACTTATCCTGTGGATGCCACACACCAAGGACTTCCTTCCTAACGTTCACCACACTCTCATCCGTCAACGCAAGTCCAATTCATTTCTTTTGCCTCTACTTGATTTTATTATTAATTTATATTTGTTTACACATTTGTCTTCACATAAACAATAATTATAATTTCTTAACGTACAATAATCTTATATTATATTGTATTATAAAGAAATCATTGCATATACATTTCTTGAATACGTACGTACGTACGTGCGTATAAATATTTTTGTTGTAATCAATTAAATTAAACTAATATGATAAATAGTGTGTATATAAATATAATAGGTATTAACTTAAAATATAAATATCAGTATATCAGATCAGTATTATATATTAAATAAGTCTCAGCTAGTCGAGTATATATCAATATATGTGTGTGTGTGTGTATTATTATATGTATATAGTAAAAGTAATAATATATTTATTAAGAAAACATCTCTCATTCCTCCACAACCAATTTCATTTTGTATAATATAAACAGAATTAAATTTCTAAATATATTGTATACATCAACATTGAAATACATCTCTTTCATGCCTAATAGTATATTTATATAACAACCGTCACATAATGCCAATTATAGCTATTATAATTCCATTTATATTTTATGTATATAATACAATATATATATATATATAAAATTACTTGCGTCTCTGTTTTATTTCTACGTGGTAAATGCATATAAATATATAAAATAAATGAATAAATAAATACATTGATGCCAATTATCCGAATTTGTTTCTTTTATATCCACATACCATTTATATAAATATATATATATAGTATTTTACATAGCTTTGTAATTGCTATATTAAACTTTACCATTAATCTCCCCACCAGAGAGACAGAGAGCAGCGAGAGGCATTAGTAGAGATCAGTGAAAACAAGTTTTTATTATTCCTTATTTATCTTTTCGTGTTCTTTATTATTTCTGCATGTTTTTGCCACAACATTTTAGATTTTTATTTTAAAAATTTTCATTATATATTTTCGATTTTATATATAACTCTAATATATTGTTTATATGCATTTTCATATATAAATACAAAATACATGTATATAATATACTCGGTTGTTTACATATACATTATATATATATATATATAAGTTAACTGGGGAGCAGTGACGCCTACAAAAAGGTGGGGCACAATTTATTAATTTCCATACTTAAATTCATGTTTATTATTTTTTTTTTATTTATTTTATTTGATGAGAAATTTATGTTCTGTCCGTATTTTTTTTTTCCATTTGTATATGTAATTTTTTATTATGGATAAGTATTTAGTTTATTTGCTTTCCAAATGAACGACTACATATATATTTTTATAAAATATAATATGTATAATAGAGGTACATGTTATGTTATTTAATAAATCAATGGTACTTCAACGTACGCGTGTATTCACGATTTAATGTAATATTTCATTTTATGCGTACATAAAAATGTATTAAGAATAATGTAACTTGTTGCTATAATCTCAAATTTTATATGAAAAATAGTAAAAAACTAAAAATTAATTTATAAATTATAATACTAATAATAATAATAATAATAATAATAATATATAATTTAATTAATATATATATTATTATTATTATTATTATTATTATATTGTATAGTATTAACAATATTAGTTATAATAGTAATTTTATTAAAATTAAGACGTTAAGAATTTATGTAGTGCATTTACTGAATTCGTAAATATGACTATACATTCATATATATATATATTTGCATAAATGACTGCAATACACAATACTCGTACATTTTTATATAGAATATAACATATATTTATACTTCTTTTACTGCATTTCCAATTTCCATAGTTGCACATTGTTTGTGAATAATTAATGTGTGTTTATTTTATTATTTATATATACAATATAATGTGTGGTGTTGTGTACATGTGATACTCAGAGGCGTTGGTTTTTTCACATTAGAAAATGTGGGAAATATACGCAAAAGATTTATGAATTTCTGTTTTATAAAAGTGTATTTTAAGTAGGTTGTTTCTTTTTTGTGTAGCAAACCTGAGTATGTTGTTAGCGAATTGTTATTATTGAATTTTATGAATTGTTTTATAAAGTACGAATAATTAATTTTTTTTTACAAAAGGCTTTGTTGTTCATATGATATTATTATGAAACCGAAATAGAAAATTTATAATTTTTATTTGAGTTACAAATGAAAAAAAAAAAACGATTTAATTATATACTGCATAAATATTACAGAATGTATATATAAAATACATTTGTTACAAATAAAAAAATTAAAATATTTTGATTTGAAAAAACTGATAATAAAGAATTATATATATATGATAGTAAATGTGTATATAGGTAATTTTTGTAATGGAATTTTTTACGGATGATCAACTGACATCTGAACAATTTCAATGGTATATGAAAATCATATTGTTATTTTTTTGAATTACGATAATAATTATATAATGCGATTTATATAACATAAAATTTGATTACACTCTATAATATCATATCATCGTTGATCATATTTAAAAATTTGATTTAGTACATTGATTTTATTATAAATATATGTACATCTAAGAAAATGGAAGGAAAAATATCGGCAGAAAATCTAATTAGTTTTATTTTAATAATAATTTTAATTTAATTTTAAAGTTTTTATTAAGAAAATATTAAATTTTAATCAAATTTACAACTGAAGAAATATTGATGTACAGTTATTTCTGTTTCACAAGTTAATAAAAAAACATCTGCCTTTACAGCAGATTTTTTTTTTCAGTAATCGATAGAAATTCTGCTGCTGCATCAATATCGGTTTATAGCTTACTTGATAATAATATAGTTTAATTTACGTAAAAGCACATAACTTTTTTTTTCTAATAAACCCGAAGTTATCAATAATTAAACAGATAGTTCATGTAATTTTTTGTAAGCTGGAAATTAGTATAATATATTTTTCACAGTTTTGTATGTATCAGCGGGAAAAATAATTTATCTCTATTCTTTATTACTATATAATTATTAAAATAAGATATTAATAAGTTTCGCCATTTCAAACATTTGTTAGATGTAATATTCATAAATATATTTTATATTAAATAATTCACAACCTATCACTTTATAGCAGTCCTATTTTCTTCTAATATTGAGAACGTTTTCCAAAATATTATAATTAAACATATTTTAAGCATCTTATTAATTGCATTGTATTTGGCATATGATTATTTTAAATTAATCGTTAGTAATATGGAATATCAATCATCATAAATCAGAAGTTCTTAGTACAAATATATATTTTTCATATAATATTATAGACAATTTCCTTTTGTAATTTATTTTCTTACATTAACTCTGTAAATTGCATGATTAAATACATTTATAAAAATTATACACATAATGTAAATACATACACACACACACACACACACAGATAGATTTGGTACATAAACATATTAACACATACACAAATAAATATAAAAGATAAAAATGTGAATTGAAACAAATCGATTTATTTCATAAGAGCTTAATTTTTTCACATCAGTTGATATCACAAATTTTTTTATATTACACGTCTATAATGATTATAATAAAATAATGATAATACATAATTTATATATATATATACAATCCACGTATACGTATATACATATCTATATATAAAGACAATATTAATAGCGCACCCCCTTATAAATAAGAGCAAAGTAGAACACATTCACGGGTTCTGATTGTAATAATACACATTAAATGGCAGTGAGATAAGAATATATAGCTTTATTTGTATATATAGTTGTATTACCGGGTATGGGGTTGTATAATCACGATAAAAAAAAATTTTATATATAATATAGATATTAATATAATCATATCCATAATAAAAAATAAATGAACTATGATTAGAAATTATTTCGTATATATGATAAAAATAATATATACATTACAAATGATAAAGTAATTTATATATATTATATAAGATATTAAGTCATATAGTCCAAGTATATATTGTACAATATATATATATTTAAATGATAGATTAATTAAGATGAACAGAGGTGAAAAGGAAAAACTGTATAATATATGGATGTGTATAGTTATTTTTCTATTTTTGAATTAATTTAAATTAATTGCTGTAAGAAATAATATTAAATATTTCAATTTGATTTGGTAACGATGGTAAAGTTTGCGCCAAGCGATAATTATGTACATAAAATTTAAATTTTATATAAAGTACAAATTTTTATCCTTTTTATTTTTATTTATCCAACAATTGTGCAATTTGTGTGAAAATTGTAAATTGTCATTAACACTTTTTATGGAGATTATTTACGTGAAATTCATCAAAAAATATTTTCCGGTGTACATAACTTAAGATTTTCATATAAAATATATATATATATATATTTTTAAAACTCATTTATTTAACGCACCGTTATTATTTTGACCGTAACTGTATAAACAAACTTATAAAACATAAATAAATAAAAACGATCAGAAATCATTTCTCACTTTTGTTAATTTCCTGATGAAATATACGCAACAATGGATTCACTATACGTATACCGATACATTTATATAACAATCATAATAATTTTTATATTTATCTATTTGTGATTTATGCAAGTACACATATATTTACATTCATATTCCATTTATACATAAATTCCATTGTATTGTATAAGTTAGTTAAATTGGTTAAATTTAATTAAAATTATTATTATATTGTACATATGTACACATTTGTGATTTACAATTACAAATGTATCCAGGTATCAATCTATACGGATAATTTAATTTTCCAATCAGTATATTATTTTTAAAATATAAAATTATTAAATATGTTATTTGTTTATATTAATATTTATAGAAATCATATATTGATATGCACGTCTATCTATAGTCCACAGACTAATAAAATATAATATTATAATAATTATAACTAAATATATTCGCACACTTTTCAATTCGAAATTTGATCATTATATATTTGAAATTATTATCCGAATTGTGTAGAATTAATTTTTTTAATAAAACAGAAAATTTTATGTAAACTGAATTATTTATCAAAAAACAAATGTTGATTTAATTGGTTTGTGCAATACTAATATATAGATAGGAATATAATGACATTAAGGAAGAAGTAAAACAAAAATACGACAACAGATTGTCTGAAAACTGAGATAACTTATTACTCATTGTGGAAAACCACACGTAAAATTAAACGACCACAGAACTAATAAACAAAAATATAAGAACCATATTTGCCGTATAGGCAAAAAGTAATATAGAAAAATTGTAGTAATATATATTGTATAATTGTCTCAATTGGTTGTTGGGGTGAACATACTTGGAACACAAAATCCATGTTTAAAGCCATCTGAACAAATTGAATTTTGAAAAGAAACAATCTAAAAGTAATTAAATCAGCAGATATCAACATTGAATGTAACAATTACTTAAAATATATTTGGAGTGCATATAGTGGGGGTATATTTCTTATGCCGATTCTCATCTTTTAAGACAATTATCTGATATGAGAAAAAGAATATCGATGTTTTAACGAATCAATTCTGAAGATGCACAAGAAAACATATTTATAACGTTTCCAAATTAATGTAATTCCGGCATATAATATTAAGAAATGTGTTTCAATTAGATATTCAACTCAAAATAATAACTTTTGTTTGTTTTGCAATGTGACTAGTACGAAACGAAAATTTATTTATTATATTAATATTATATTTATTTATTAATATTATATTATATTTGTATATACGAACCAATTGAAATATTATATTAACCAATACATATTAATATCAGTTAAAATAAACATATTATTATTATTATTATATTATTGATATGTTTATATTAATATATATAAGATAAATTCTAGTATATAAGTAATAATAATAATAATAATCTTCTTTTGTATTTGTATGTATTTATTAAAATTAAATAAATATATACCTATATAATAAAAGAAAGACAAGAAATATGCAATTCACAAATATAATTGTTATAAATTTCTATTCTATATATACAGGGTGTCCCAATTTTCGACGGCAATACGAAAACCCTAGGTTCTCTGGGTCATTTTGCGTCGAAAATATCATATGACATTTTGGCCGATTCGACTTCGGTACGAAGTTACACGCAAATAACCAAATTTTCAATCAGACCGTGTTTTGCACTCTACTGGCATAAATATCTCAATAACTAATATAACCGAGTTCTTTAATTTGACGTTAAGATAAGGCAATTCGGACATGTGGTTATCCAGATACTTACAGGAATGTTGACAATTTAACGAACGCCATTTTTCTTCTTGAAAGTTTGTTCAAGCATAAGTCGAAAAATCATGATGAAAAATTTTTTTCGGTATAAGTTTAAAAACTTGCTACATTTATAAGCTTTCATTTAACGTATAACATTACGATAGGTCTCAACTGGTTCCAAAGAAATACACAAATAACTACAACGATGCAGGCATAAAATTGATTTTCGCTATGGAAAAATTTCATCTTTTTTTGGCTTTATCCAGAACCAACAATACGGACGTGACAGATAATTGATTCCATACACTCCTATGCATTCACACAAACTTTCACACACACAAACGATCTCACACACAAAGGCCTACACACATAAACCCACAAAAGCACATGCACGCATATCACCACAGTTTTAAGCAAACAAAGCCTAAAATAATTGCTGAAAATGTGCTCCTTCAGCTCGAATACATAGACAACAATGTTTTTCAATAGACCGAACCAATCGAAGTGTTTGCTGTTACTTGTGGACCCGTAGTGTGCAAAACATGGTCTGATTGAAAATTTGGTTATTTGCGTGTAACTTGGTACCGAAGTCGAATCGGCCAAAATGTTATATGATATTTTCGACGCAAAATGTCCCAGAGAATCTAGTGTTTTCGTATTGCCGTCGATAATTGGGACACCCTGTAGACTAATATTATACGACGATTATAATATACATTTGAGTGGTGGTATAGTAAATATACTTTATCAGTATAAAAAAATCGTGCACATATTTCACGAATATTGAATGTAAAAATATATACAATAATGTTATGAGATTATTTGTTAAAAACGACAATAATATACTCTGAACACCAACAATAGTCACCACCATCACATATCATATTATATATATTGTAGTGTAGAATATAAAAAATATTAATAAAATATAAAATTTCTTTGTTGTTACAAGACGTTAAAAATGAAATAACAACGAGAAATTATTATAAAATATAAAATATTTTAATTTATTACACACGTAAAAATAAAATTCTATTTATAATGTGAATTTTTTTTTATTCGCTTAGTAAAAAAAAACTAAAATTTGTATTATATACCAACACAAATACAATGTTATACCACAACAACTAATACGCTAAAACATTAAGCAAAACTATAATTGCAATTATAATAATATATTTAATTATTTATATTATATTGTTGCTTGCACATAAACGTATATTCAATAAATATGAAACAAAAAATAAACAACTAAATCCATGAATTATTTTATTAGTAAAAATCATGTTAAAATTAATTATTCTTATTATTATTATTATTATTATTATTTTTATTATTGTTATTTTATAAATAATTACATCAACAATTGAATCGTTATTCGTTTAAAATGGAATATAGTTACAAATAACAAATCACGATTATTTTAATGAATTATGGATTTTTATTCTATATATGTGATTGTTATTTACTAATAACATAGTAATACAATATATGTATTATATTTTAATTATATTATGTATTTATGTTCTTATGTTATTGTCTGAAAATGTTTTTTTCGCAATATTTTAATAAAGAAATTTTCAACATTTATATTGACTATACCTACAACTGTGCATAACAATACAAAAAAAAAATATTAAATACAAAACATATACCATAAATGAAAGAATTATTTATAAAGATATAGAAAATTAAAATAGTTGATTTGATTTAAATAAATAAATAAATATAATAAATAATTAATTATTACTTTCAGTTTCTTTTTATACTCATGTGTATGTGTATACCGTAAATGAATGTAAATGTAAAGAAATAAATATAATAATCAATCAAATTCATTATTTAATAAAAATTTAAAAACAAATTTTTCTTCATATTTCTTATAATATACAATCATAAATTAATTAATTATATTCATTCATACGTATTATTCTGCATTTCTGTGTATTATAACGTTAATAAAAAAATAAATATATTTTAAATCAATAATAATAAAAACCTTTATGATGTAAATTTAACACCCGCTTTCAAAACTATATTAATAATCATTTAAGATTTATTATATAAACGAAGTTTATATTTATAAAAAAAAAGAAAAAAAAAAAAATTAAACGACTTAAGACCATAATCTTTATTATGACTTTATTATTTATGAGTAAAAATTCATTATGTATATAAAAATGTTAATGATCATGGATTTTAAAATTTAATGGAATTTATATAATTTAAAATTATTAAGAATTGTAAAATATAAAATTTATTTTGAATTTCTTCTAGAGAGAGAGAGTCATCAATCTCAAAAACGTCATTTATTAAAATAGGTTTTTGAATTTTTGAAAATAAAAAAATACATTATAATGTATGTTTGCGAAAGTAATGGATATCGCATCCACCTATACGTATTATTTGGTAAGTTTTTCAGTATACAGGATTAACAACATAATCACCATTTATCGAAATTTCACATAGGTGAACCTTTAGGCACTGAAACAATTACGTTTATTTTTATAATATAAACAAAAATATTTTGTAATAAATTTTAAGTAGTATATTTCTTATATAAAATTTTAACGTATACGATCTGCCCGCATATATACAATTATTCATTTACCAAAATTTCTCATCTCATATTTCGACACATATTTTTGGAAAATATTGCACAATTTTATACATATTTACACACAAACACATGTATTGTAAATAAATAAAATACATTGTGGATGTCAGTCAAATTTCGAATTTAATTAAATTAGAGGACAGTCTCTCTACAGGCAGTTGACAATAAAGTCTCGATAGTCGCATTATTTTAATCGATAAAAATTTGATGAATTTAATTTGTTAATATTTGTGTGTCCTCTTACATTATCTTTAATATCTGGCTTTGAAATTATTTCGATTTATAAAATACAAATCAACGGATAAAATGTCGCATATATTATATATTATTAATAAAAATAAAATGTATATCTAAGATCCATTCATAAACTGCAATAAAAATCAGAAATAGAATGACGAAATGGTTATGTATTCAATTTCAGCTTTCTTTTTATGAAAATTTTAAGTTTCTTACGAATATCATTATCTGAGTTTATAGCCTATAGATTGTTTATTATTTAAATGGTAGTTTGAAATGAACAACGAATATATATACTGCCTTCACCCCAGAACAAATTTGTGAACTTGACTTTTTGTTAGGCTCTACATTCATCACTATAATAAAAAACATTTTTAAATCTTAAAATTATTAAATTTTCTAATAAAAATGAATCGCTAAAGCATTCAGTGTTTTCAACATTTAGTACAATAAATTTATCAATTCATAAATAACGAATGTGTCACAGTGTTCGCTATTTATATAACAACGAATTGTATTAAATTTTACGTTTTAAGTTGGCGAATGGACAGATTTTTAAATAAAACATTTCATAATTTATATATGCCTTGTTGTAGTGTTAAATGTTCCATGATAATAATTTGTCAAAGTATAAACTGGCAAGAATTGTAAAAAGGAAAAATTACATTTATATGATTTGAGAAGCGATAGTTATCATTATTATTGATAACTTAGTCTTAAAAAACACCCTATACTTATGAGAAATTAAAATACATAATATAATACCTATGATAAAAATGGAACAAATAATTATAATATTGAAATTCTTAAATATCATAAAATATTTATCTGTATGTGTGTTGTATCTATCTATAATAAATGGAATAATCCAAAGAAAAAGGTTATACGCACATCACTTCTGTTTTGATTTTTATTTAATAAATACAAATTAATCCTATAGTTTATGAGTGTTGATAGTCATAATCATTATAATATACTCCGTAGTCGTGTATTAAAAACATTTTTGTTACTAAATTGTGGTTTTACATTTACTATATATATTATAATAACAAAATATTAATACTTAATAAATTTCTTAAACATATATCTGTAGTTTAAAACTAAAGGCTGCTTTAAACTTTTTATATTTGAATTCAAAAACAAAAATAGATTTCATATAAAAAAATTAAAACATTTTTAACAAAAAAACGTTGCAATATGAATTAAAAATTTATAATAATTAGTTAGATACGTTGTGAGAAATAATCTATATTTCTTTTACTTTTATACAGAGAAGATGACATATAATATAGATTTTATTTGCTATATAGTCTATAAATAAATACAAATGTTCAACCCGAAGAATCGCACGAAGCACTCTTAAAGTATAATCTTTAATAGTATTTCTTTAATACATATATATATGATATAAAAACTTTTAATAAAATCACATTTAATTATAATTTAGTATAGAGTCTTTTTAAATTATATGTATATATACACACATATATAACAATAGTATTAAATTTAATCCTATATTATTTATGATTATTATGTGCTAATATTTACTTTAATATAATATATAATGATATATATAAAATATTTGTAATCTTATATATTGTAATAAAAAGTTCAAAAAGCGAAAGAAGATGATGGTATTATATATGCCATCGTATTATATATAATATTAATTAATAATCATATTCATTAAAATTTGTCTAAAAAACGGATTTATTTGAATTTATTACTAATAATTTATATAATTATATTTGTAAAATTGTTATATATTTTGTTACATCGAATATTGTGTAAGTAACATTAACTGAAAAAATATACATACTACGATTTGTTTATATAATATAGGACCGCACACATTTTATTATATGTATTTGTGATTCAAAATGACTGTTGGAAAGTTGCTGTTGAAGGTGAAAGTATATACTACACGAAAGTCGAAGTAAACGGAAAAACCACATTTAATTTAGCTTCCAATTTACAAACTACTGTATGTTGATTCACTCGATCCTTTCAACCTGGACCTGTGACGTAATTTTACAACATCAGCTGTTTGCATAAGTAATTCACATAAAATTTTGAAAATGTGTTCTCTAATAAACAGTAACCGTTTATTAGCGAATTTACCATACCCCATTCGGTTTTGTCTTGTACACTCCTGCACAGAAACAGAAGCAATGTTTCTTCCAACATTGCTAATTTTGGAGTAGCGTCCAACACAATATTTTCAAAGATATACAAGTTTTTATTTATTTCATAAACGAACAAATGGTAATTTCATTATTAAATTAAGCACCGAAAAATTTGAAATTTCGGCAATTGAAACCGATATTTCAATTTCACAATTGTATAGCATGAACGCTGTGCTACACCCACTGCGCCACTTACAATGAGTGTATATTTAATATAATACAAATTCATATTGTGATTAATTAATTTTCTTATTTTATTTTATTTTAAATTAAATAATTCCAATAAATCAACATTGAATATATATAAAATATACAGTCAACTATGTCTGTATTGAACTCTGTATTCGGTAACTATTTGTATTAAACGATTGTTTCTGTCCGTTGGAAATTCCATGCAAAAGACGCTGTATGTATTAAACTTTGTTTGTAATAAACCATATAGAATCCTATGCTATATCTGTCTGTAATAGACTGTGATATAAGCACCGTAGAAATATTGACATTTCTTAAATCATTTCAATAAAATTTGTAAAGTATAGCTTTACTACTGACTTTTTTACTTCAAAATTCACTTCCACTGCACACCAATTGCATATCTGACTCATCTGCTGGTTTATTTTTATGAAATTTCCAGAATTTCTCCATAATTGATAATTTTAAAATTTCAATATTAGAATATCATCTATATGTAGAAGATTCGGAATTTCAAATTGAATTGATTGTATTAATAAGATATAGTTGAAATACCTTAAAACAGATGCATTATCCATTCTCAAACATGCCGGTCTGTATGTGTCATAAACTCTGTAGGTATTAAACAAATTTTTCTGTCCCGTGAAACTTTATTACAGACAAGTCGACTGTATTATAATAACGATTATGATATAACACATACTTACAGTCAAATACACGTAAACAGTATACATACACTTCACTTTTTACATAACATATTCATTTCAATTAATTATTTGTTTAAATTAATATATATTGTTCATTTTGACATTATTAATGATTTGTACATTTTTTTATTATTTATGTTGAATATTTGCAATGCATATACAAAAGTTTCTTTTTTATTGTTAATAAAAAAAAATTGAAAAAAAAAAATAAAAAAACAATATTTATTAGTAAATGTTGACAGAAAGTTTTTACAATTCAATTTTCAACTAATGAAAATTTTGTAATCAAATAAACTTGTACCTACTTGTATTTAATGATTTCTCTATATTATAATTATTATATTAAATTTGTCAGTTAATTTAAATATATTTATAAATGAACGTTTATGCAATCAATTTTTTAATATGATGAAGTCTTTCATTTTTTATGATAATTCGTTTTTAATTAAAATGGTAAGAAAATTTTTAAGTTTATCGTATATTACACATAAGTGTAATTATGTACTTGACTCTAACATATAATTTGTTATTTATATTCCATATACTTATATATATATTTATATATAGAAGAAAGATACCGAATATTTAATGATACATAGAAATTATAGCCATAAACAAAATTATTATTTATTAAATTATATACCCATAAGGTATTTTATGTTAAATGTATTAATGATTTTATTATATATAATCAACATAAATGTAGTTATAAAAGAATAAAAAAATTCTTAAATGAGCAATCAATGCCAATTTTATCATTAATACTAATCAGCAACACTTTTCGCCTTTAATTTGAAATGAATTGTTCGTTCAAATTACGTACCAACACCAACCAACAACCATCGTTAATATGTATTATATTGTGAAAATTTATAATAATATTAATTTAATCAAATCTTTAAAATGATCACGATAATTTATAACTCGTCGTCGCTGAATGTAATCTCGTCTCAAATAATAATAACAATAATAATATAAATAAAAATAAAAATAAAAATAATAATAAAAATAATAATAATAATAATAATAATAATAATAATAATAAATAATAATAATAAATAATATATAATAATAATAAAAAATTATAATAATTTATAAATAATAGTATATAATAACAATTTATACTAAATTTATAGTTTCGGGATCGTTTACGACTGCGTTATTTATAAAAACCAATTGGAATATATAGTCAGTTAAGAAATATGTTATAGTGATGCGATGATGATGGTGTTTATTATTAATATGTACAATACATGAATATGAGTTTATATGGAAAAGATGAAAAATAGCTAATACCAAGCCATTAAGGTATATTTAAATATTTATATATGAAATATAAATAAATATATATTATATATGAACGATCAAAATTGATGGTTTTATAAGCGTTGAATACTTAAATTAAATATATAATAAAATAAAGTTGTTTTATTGTTTATAGAAAGATTTTGATAAATTATTTCCACAGTTTTATATCTATATTTATAATTTTAATATTATATAGAACCTCTATTCGAAAAATAGCCGTAATGAATTTCTTATATATGGATCTATATGGTAACGACTTTAACAAACTGGCAAAGTTTCATAACAGTTCATTCAGCGTATGACAAAATACAATGCGTTAAAATATAATAGTTTTGCGTGTCGGTCAAGCAATAATATGTATAAAGAAAAAAGAACAATCATTAAATTTAGTTTTAAAATTGGTAAAAATGCTACAAAAACCTTTGAAATGATTAAAAACGCTTGTGATATTTGTTGATCCAGAATACAGGTTTTTGATAAACATCGACCATTCAAAAACAATAGAGCAAACGTGGAAGATGATCAACATCTAAGCCAACCATCAACAACGATAACTGTATAGAAAACATCCAAAATAGGTATACTAAAAGTGAATTCAAAAACTTTTAAACATCAATTTCCTGATGAACAACAATTGCACCGAATTGATCATAAATACTAGATACATTATTACAAAAATACGCAAGTGACGATAATATAAATATTGCGGTGATGAAACATGGTGTTTTCAATACGAACCGCAGAAATTAAGTGTCAAATTGTATAGAATGAATGAAATCAACATTCACAAAGCCATTTGTTTTTTTTTATAATTCATACAGATATTTTACAGACAGACGGCATCAGCATCATACTAGACAATATTAAAAAATATTGATCTGATAATAATTTGTTGTTTTTATAATTTTCATAATGTCTTCATATATATCTGCTATATTGTCTTATGCATAATAAGTTTCATTTGGAAATTATTCAAATAATATGATGTAAACAATAAATTAGAAGAAGCAAAGATGTTCCAAATTAACACTAATTTACAAAATAACAAGAATTTGTGATTTCAAATTTTTGCGTGTATATAAACATAAAATTAATGTTCACATTTTATAAGAATTTTTGACAAATGATATGCTACGTGCTTTTACATAATAATTATTTGACAAACAACACACAGAAAAAGTTAGCACTGTTATTAGATAGAAATGTATTTGCGAGTACATCAACTTGCAGGGAGATATACAATTAAAAATCTGATGCAAAATCAACATAAGAAAATTGTAATAAAATTGACAAACACTTCATTCAATTGTAGAACAGTCTTCATTTAAAATCTTCCATATACCTTATGGTCTTCAGATTCGACAGAAAATCATTTAATTTGTAAATAAACTGTTCTAACTTTTGTTGAGCATCAATTTTTAAGACACTTGTTATAAAATACTATAAATAAAATACTTATAATTCCATTTCAAGTCTATACTATTATTTGGATAACAATAGCAACTTCAATTTTGTTCACGAAATACAAATTTTGTATTACAATAATAATTCAATTTATTTATAAAATAACACACACTATTATTAATTGGTCTGATAATGAATTTTTCTTGTAATGGCCTGTGAAAGGAAACTATAGATTATGGACAAAAATCATTATTCAGAAAAGTCAATTTTCCAGAAAATTTAATTTGCAACACACCCAAATTGTTTTCCATACAATATTTACAAAAACCTTAACTTTCTAGAATATCTAATCAGTTGAATGACAGTGACTCGAATTCTTATGTGACGCCACTCTTATGAGCACTGATTTATTATACAACACGAGATCATTAATCATAATTTATTAATAAATTATATTATGGTTAAGCACAATCTGTGTCACATGTGATTTGAACCTTTATCATATGCGCACTATCACTATGCATACAATATTTTAATTATTATTATTATTACATCTATCTATTCAATTATATATATTGTAGAATATGTCTGTATCAAATACTCATGTTTTATGTTGATATTATAAATATTTATTTACTCATATATACTTATATACTTACAAACATATTTAATAGAATAGACAGAACTATAGCACATATATACATTATGCATATTATTTACATATATATACTATTCAAATATACAACGAAAAAAGCTATAAAATTCCTGTTAAGCTATTTTTCTCCGTATATATACATACAATACATATATAGATATTAAATAACAATAAAAAACTTTAACATCTCCATTAACGCGGCTTGCATTTATTTATTTATATGTGCATCATATGCATATTTACTTATGGTCTGCATATTAGAGTATATATATATATATATTGAAGTATAGACACACATTTATGTTAATGTTTTAAGTATATGGAACAAAAATGCATATAAAAAAGAAGATAATTTAAAGCAAATCTGATGTTATGCAAAACGCGCAATTTGCTACTAAAAATTTTTTTAACACTTTTTCCTATAAGCTATTTACATTTATGTGCATTGCATATATATATATAAATATACATTACTAATGATTACCATATGCGATTATGGATATATAATACTATACTTATATGTATAAAAATATAATTAATATACAAATACATTTAAATGTATTTGCAGTCTCTGCGTATACCAATACTATCAATGGTGTGTAGTTTTAATTTATATTAAGAGAATATATAAAGATGTGTAATTTCATTCTATATGTTTCAGAAGTTAAAGTTTTTATTATTTTTGTATTTTTTCTGTTCTGGTTCTGCGAACAAATTACACAAAAAAAAAAGGCAAAAGTAATTATTTTATGTTGGCTATAAAATCTAAATACGGTTATCATTAATAGGTTAATTTTAAAAATTGTTTACCATTTCTTACGACTCTATATATATATTTATATAGAATAAGTATGTATTTGAATATAATCGTATATTATTAAATTATATTAAATTATATAGTTATACATTTATATTGCTTTTTAATATCAAAATAATAATAATTATAATAAAAAGTCTTAATCCCAATTAACATTTATATATGATAAAAGTAATTAACCCATTGCAATCATGTATTTAATTTAATATTTAATCTTAAAAATATAAAAAATAATAATTTTTTTTTTTTTATGTTTTCTTAAGTATTTTTAACTGTTTGTGTTTTAAATTTAGTTCTTATATTTTTATATGTATACAAAAAATTGTACTTAATACACATTGAATTGATAACAAATTATTTATTTATTTATAATAGATAAATCTATATTTGTTATAATGTTACTCGTATTACATTTGTATTGAATATTTTTTAAACATAAATATATAGTATTTTGGATGGTTATCAGTATTGAATTGACCCATAAGATGATGTATTTTTATATATGTTTTCATTTGTTTGTATGAATAAATTGTATTATTTTTTTTTGTAACATTTATTGTATTTATAATATTTATTGAAATTATATTTAAACGTTAAAATCTGACACAATTCGAAGATATGAATTTATTTATGAGGTCATATGTATATTATTATTATAATGTTTTTGTTTTTACTACATCCATATATATGTATATAATTTGTGTGTTATTCAAATTGATTTCGAATTGAAATATATGTCATATTAGGTTATTTAAAATATACATTTAAAAAATTCCTACATATAAAAATAATTTAATTATGTTGTTATTATATATATGAACACACTTTTGTTCATATATGTACGAACGATTATACAAAATATAGTTATCTTTCTAGTTACACAGAGTGGTAGCCCAAAAAATTATGAGTGCGTTATTTTAGGCAAACTATTAAAGTTAAAAAATGACTTTGATTTGATGAATTTCATGTCTTCGTAATTAGATGTACAGGCAATTTACAATATTGATAAACTATGGTAAAAACATTTTTTCTATGGAGAAATTCGTTTTTCATTATACTTTTTCTAGTTATGACTTTGTTAAAGTGCACAATATATATAAAATAATGTCATTCACTATAATTTTGTACATCAATAATTTTTCTATACAGACACTTCACTCGTATACACTAGTCTCTTAAACTGTCAAATTATTGTTAAATAAAAAAAATTTCAAAATAAAGTACTAATTTTATTTTCAAACGTTTTTCAATTACTTTATGATTTGACAGACAATTTATTGTGTACGCACAAAATCAGTGATGAATACCATTATTTAATATATATAACAGAATGAAAACAGGAATTTCGTGATAGTAAAAGTTTTAGCCATTTTTTATCTATTGGGCAATATCTATACAAAAGTTATAAATTGTCATAGATATTTTATGCGTGAAATCAATTAATAAATACCTTTCGTCCATCCTCATCTTTATTATACGTAATTACTATTTTAAAAGTTATTCTAAATAATTATTGAAACATACTCTTATTATTTTGCCCACCACTACATACCCTGCATAGTATATACAATTGTATACATTATAAATAATATTTATTGCTTAAGATATAGTTTTTAAAATGTATACACAAATTTATTTTAAAGAATTATTTTGTAGATAATATTATTAATACGCATATATTTTATGATATATTTTAGTTTTAATAATTTTTATACTAAAGTATTTTTAAAGTGTTAAATAAAATAGTAATATATCAAAATTTATGAATATCTATTTTTAAATGCGGTAATATGTCATTAAATAGTACCATATTTATTTTGAAAGTATAATTTATTTAATATTAATTAATTGCAATATTTTTAACAATAAATGTATGTATTATTTATAAGTAATAGATTGAATATAAGATGAAAATGTATAGAGATCAAGATAAATTTGATATTCATGTATATTCTAAATGTATCGCAGTTGGAAATTTATATAAACACAAACAACAATTTGCCCATACAAATATTATCTTGACTAAAATTCTATGTAAACACTTTATTACACTACTAAATCTTGGTCTTATAGTAGCTGCTTTAAAATGTATCGCATCCATAAAAGAAAGTATTAGAAAAAAATTTATATTTGAGATATTTTGAACTAAACGTTTGACACAAAAAAAAATTCACTTAATTAGTGATTTTACAAAGATTCTATGAGATTATCCCAATAACACATTTTATATTATAAACACACCTTTTTTAAAAATGCTATAATTTTTTTAAGATAATTTTCCGGAAAATTTTTCATTAACCTTTTGCCTAATATTTTATAATTTATTGACTGTATTTATATAAGAAGTGAATTTAAGAACAATCAATTGTTATACATGTAATCTTCCCCCCACTGATTGGAAATCGGAACAATTATACTCATCTAATTTTAATCGAATTTTGTATGTAGATTGTTAATAATAATGGGATTATATGAAATGAATTGAGTTTCAGAAAACAATGTCAATCAGAATTTTCAGGAACAGACACATTTTATATTATAAACACACCTTTTTTAAAAATGCTATAATTTTTTTAAGATAATTTTCCGGAAAAATTTTCATTAACCTTTTGCCTAATATTTTATAATTTATTGACTGTATTTATATAAGAAGTGAATTTAAGAACAATCAATTGTTATACATGTAATCTTCCCCCCACTGATTGGAAATCGGAACAATTATACTCATCTAATTTTAATCGAATTTTGTATGTAGATTGTTAATAATAATGGGATTATATGAAATGAATTGAGTTTCAGAAAACAATGTCAATCAGAATTTTCAGGAACAGACACATTTTATATTATAAACACACCTTTTTTAAAAATGCTATAATTTTTTTAAGATAATTTTCCGGAAAAATTTTCATTAACCTTTTGGCTAATATTTTATAATTTATTGACTGTATTTATATAAGAAGTGAATTTAAGAACAATCAATTGTTATACATGTAATCTTCCCCCCACTGATTGGAAATCTGAACAATTATACTCATCTAATTTTAATCGAATTTTGTTTGTAGATTGTTAATAATGGGATTATATGAAATGAATTGCGTTTAATAAACAATGTTAATCAGAGTTTTTATAGGAACCGATATAGAAAATTTAAATAATTTTACAATTTATCATATTAAATGTTTATCAAAATGGGTACCTTTAAAAAAATTTCATATGTATTTATATAATCAAATAATCAAATTTTACATAAATTGAATTATAGAAATGAAATGATTAAATTGTACAGGTTTCGAGTATCTGTTTCTGAAACCTTATATTTATAATAGACCAATTTACTAACCGACATATAAAAATTACTATTATATATTTTTCGAGGACAGTTTTTTAATGGACAACTCTTTAATAGGTGAATTTGTGCTTGAGGCCAGTGTACGTTTTAACCATATTTTTACTGTATATGCTCGTAAAGTCGTAACTCTCTGTACATACCATAATAAATACTTGTATATATTTATATGTTATATTATAGTTTGCATATGCAAGATAAAACATAATAAAGACAACCAAAAATATAAATAAAAATTCAAAATAAAACAAAAACCAAAACATATAAATATTAAACCAATTAAATTTTTAAAATGACTCAATCAGTCAATGCATAATTAAAATTTTTTATTAGTTTCATTCAAAATTTAACAAATTTCCTTAAGGGCTTTTCGATGAACACCAATTAATTTTAGTTTTAAAATAAAAATATACAATAAATGTTTATATTTATTTTTTTCTTACATTATTGGTTAGTTATTATAAAATACATTAAAATTTAAATCGATTGAATTGCTTGAAATTCCATTTTTGTTGTGCTCCACAAAATTTTTATTTGTATATGTGTAAAATTTCTCATTTAAACTATTTCGTATAAATATAAATTTATTTTTATTTTATTATATTATTGCGAAAATGTTCAATATATAAGTATATATGTATGTGGATGAAGAAGCTATGTATTGTATTGGCTTTACAAATATGAATTCGTTCCTTTTTTTAGGAAAAATAAAAGATTGTACAATTGTTTATATACAATAATATAGAAATTTATTCAGACCATATATTCAATTTAAAACTGCAACTTTCACCCATCTTGCAAGAAATTTACGCATTCGCTCTCTGTGGAAGTTTGGGTTGTATGACGGCGATCGAATTATTCTGCCAAATTTTGATAATTTCGTAAGAATATAATGTGTTCCAATAGAAAGAACTACATCGATCGTAACAAATAGTAATCGGAAAGAGCAAAGTCTAGTGAATACAGCGGGTAGTGTAACACTGTGAAAAATTTATTTGTTGTGTCCATTATATGTTGGCAGTCATAGCCAGTAATATAGTTACAGCCGGTTTCAGCTTATAATTCTGCATATTAAAATTATGTTGGTGTGGTTTTTTTTTATACTATTAGTTCTCTGTGTCAAAATCTCTATAGTTTTTAAGGGTATAAAAACTACTCATTTCCATTTGATTGATCACTCGAAATTTCTACAAACAAGCGAAACGTTTTTCCGGCATTTTTCTTGATAATAAAATAATAAAATAAAACTTTTCGCAAAAGACTGTACTAAAAATGCAACCTTACCGTCACACCTATATATCAAATACATGTACCATAAGATTTAACAAATACAGGTAGCAGGATTATTGTCATCTATTAGTAAAAGGACCCATTCATATTTGTATACCCATCATATATCAACTCGTATATATAGAAAATATATGTATAGTTAAAGTTACGATTTTACAATATATATTTTGTATATATAAATTAAATGAAATTTTTATGAACCTTGTTATAGCTTATTTTTTGATCATAAAATTAAATAAAATAAAAAATAAAAAATATAAAAATAAAAAATAAAAAATAAATAAAAATAAAACTAAAAATTATAAAATAATAATAATACTCGTAATAATAATAAAAAATAAAATAACAAATTCGCGTCATGTATATACACTTTCAAAGAAAACATTTAATATCTTTATTATGGTTGAAGGAAATTCAAAGATCACTGCTTTATATATGTTATTTATATAGCTACAACTATATATATGTGTAATGTGTACGTAAAATTGTATACAAATTATGTGTAAAGTCAATAAAATTTATAAATTTAGTTTTAAATAATTTAGTGGTAGTAGCATATATATATATGTATAGTTAAAGTTATAGTATATATATGTATACCATATTGTAAAAACACTTATTATGGCATGAACAAATTTTTATTTATTTAATGAATATTTAGTAAATATATACAATTTTTTTTTTACAGTGTTATATTTCTATAAAAAAATTAGTGTACATAGCGAATAATGCTGCAGTTAGTAAAATTGCTATATAGATATTATTTAGATTCATAGATATTCTACCTAGAAATTTACAATTGAATTCAGATACAGAGCTTATTGAATATTAAAATTTAACATTTATTTTCTAAATTATATACACAAATCAAACATATAATAAGTGATAGTTTTATTATTTATTATTAGGAACCTATAATTATCAATTATTTTTTAGTGGAATATGTGAAAAATGATTTTCAATGACTTGTATCACTGCTGTTATATATATTGCTAATATATAAAAATGCGTTATAATTTCATTTCTATAATTCAAATAATATATGGAAAAAAAAAACCCCATTACATATATTTTAATATATGAAATTATATATATAAATCTCAAATAGATATTAAATAATGGTATAAAAAGGGAGTTCCTTCTATACGTTCGTATAAATCCATCCAATACGAAAAAAAAATTAAAAATCAAATTAAAGTCACTCACTGAAACATTTATTTTTAATGCACGTACAATTTTATACATTATATATTTATATTTATATTTTGAAAAAAAAAGAACAAAAATAAAATGGCAGCTTTTAAATCAACTAATGACTGTTATAAAAGTTGAATTTGTTATACTCACAAGCAAACAATATTATTATGTGGAAGGTATATCATAATAAATCACATTGAAATTTAATTCATCGGCAAGTATGTTTTACCCTATTAATATTTAACTATAATAGATTATAAATTTTTATATAATGCATTTATATAATTTATATACAATATATAAATAAATATATACGAGTATTAAAATAAATAAGTAAAAATTATAATAACAAGGGATGAAGTTGATAATAAATAATGTTTAATATAATAATAATAATACATAATAATAATAATAATAATAATAATAATATTAATATAATGTATTTTTGGTCAACGATGCATGAAACTTAATTTTATATTAATATGGTATATATGAATTAAATGAATGGATTTATATTCCTTTCTATTCATTTCAATTGAAAATATACTCTTTTGTATAATCATCGTTTAACACTTATAAATACGTATTTTTCTATACTCACGTACTATAATAAATAAATTTATGAGACCTTCTTCATATTATATACCGTTACACAGTGTGTGTGTGTGTGTGTGTGTGTATCTATATATAATTATATTATATATTAACTAAATAAATTAATAAATGACATCATTCGAACCAGATGGAGGTTATTATGATGTATATATTTAATTGTTATAAATAATAAATTGTTAAATAAATTTACAGACAAATTTTTTTAATCTTTTATACAAAAAAAAAACGATTAAATCTTTACATAATTGAAATGATAAATTTTATTTTATAAAATAAAAGGTGAATTAAAAAAAAAAAAAAATAAGAAAAATTTTTCAAAATCAACAATTACAAATTGATCTATTAATAATATAAAGGTATAAAAATAAAATTTTAGCTATAACATTTTTAATATTGAAATTTAATAATTTCTATATAGTCTACTCAACTACTGTATGATTTTTTAATATACCATATTGGTTTTTTTCTTTTACTTTCATTTTGGCGTCATGAGAGTGAATTTTACACAAAGACAAAAATATTCTAAAAACTATAAGTAAAATTATTTGGCGTTTAGCATATATAAAAGTTGATATACGGTCATCAATTTATACCGTATATATACGATGTCTTATTACCAATTTTATAACATGAATTGTTCGGAAACTTCGTACCAAAAACCTATATAAGTTCTTATATAAAAAGGCATCGATCTCATCTAATTGCGGATATGAATCATAATAGAATTGAACTCAATTTATTGAAATCAACAATACTAAAATTGAATGGACCATATATTTTATTTCTTTACTGTTAACAATTTTGAATGAACAACATTTTTATTTTAACGTACATCTGTAAATTTATTAACGTCATGTAAAGATTTTTCGTTTTTTTTTTCAAAAATTATTTTCAAATTATTAACCGAAACATGACGTTCATGCATCCGCATTTTTTTCCACTATAAATATATAAATTTATCTTACAATTTTTATTATTTATAGTTCAGATGAAACGCACATATAGATTTTTATAAAATTGATTTAAATGTTGGCTGTGTGAATTAATACAATAAATGTATCACTCGGAAGAATAAATATACAAATAGTAAAATGTTACATGATTAGGAAATATGAACTTTTTTAATTAATCTACTAATCAATTTAATATTATAAACTAAATAGAAAAATTAAATCACAAAATCAAAATTTTTTATCCGCTTCATATTATAATGTAAATAATAAATAATAAAAAATAGTCTAATTAACCAAATTTTTCAACGAAAATTGCCAACAAAAAATAGGTGGCATTTTATATTGTATTTTGTAATTAATTTAAACCTATTGCTACGTGCAATTTGTGTAGTAGTATTACTAGTTACGACATTTATCAGAAAAAATTAATTTCCATACACATACACACAGAATAAAAACATTTAAAATCAATTAATAGGATACGACTGAATCTTAATTATTTGCAATTTGCTTAAGTGAACAACTTTTTAATACCGTATACAAAACAAACAAACTTATTGCTATTGATTTCAAATCGCTTTCTTTGCAAAATAAATTTTTAAACTTATACTATTTTAATATAGTATTATTAAAGAGAACACGAATTGTGGCAGAGACAATCGCTTATGAGAATTACACACATGGTATAAATAAAGAAATTTAATTCTATTTGTAGTTTTATAAGTATAGCGGCGTAACACTTTTAATTGAACGTGAAGAGCCAAAATTACTCTGGTCGCAAGTAATTTGTTTTCAACGAAAGTATAAAATATTTTGGTTGCAAAATATAGAAAAGCAACCAATTTCTTCTTGTTTACATAATCGTTGCCTTTATATTATATTACTATGTCTGTGATAGCTAAAATACAATACATAGGTATATGATGAACATTAATACCACTTCACTGTTTTTCTAATTATAACTGATTTCAATGCCACTGAAAATTCATATATGAAATGACAATGCTGTATATAAAATATGTTGATAGAAATTTATAAAGTATATCACCGAATTTTTTTTAATTTTCATTAACATCAAATAGAAAATTAACTATATTTTCTAAACTGTAGTTTCTTCGCTGAAAATAAGAAATTTATTTAAATTGGAAAATGAGAATAAAAATATTGGAAAACAATTAATTTATTAGGCACGAAATTCAAAAGAATTAAAATTTCGGCAAGAATATATATTGATTAGGCTTTTGATAAAATTATATTTATTTGTCTGACTCCGCCAAAACGGTGTACCTTGATGTCACAATAATTTTACTTACTTAATTACTCCATGGCATTATAACCCTGGTGCGGTTTTAGCCTTCTCCAAAACGCTTCTCCAACCTAACCTATCCGCAGTCAATGTCTTCCAATCGCGAATTTTAAGGATCTTTATATCACAGTTTACTGCATCTAGCCATCTCGCCTTAGGTCTTCCGGCTCTTCTTCTTTCTACCTTCTGGTATACCATTCAGCAGTTTTTTCGGCACACACTTCTCTTCCATGCGTAATACGTGTCCAAACCATCTTAACCTATTGATTTTGATTGTTTTTACAATATTTTGTTCATGATTCAAGATTATGTTTCAGAGATGCTTAAATATTAAATTGCCTTCATCAATTTCCGACATTTATATTAACCGATTTATGACAATTCTGGGACACTGTCTATATAGTATATACCAGAATATTTTATTATTTTACAGATACACTGTATCTTATATTCCAGAGAAAATTCACATATATCTGTTACGAATTTTCATATTTCAAATACAAAATACAATATTATACTTCTGTTCTATTAAATTAAACCATAAAATATAAGAATATCTCTCATATACGAATACATATTTTTTTAATTATAATATGTATTAAAATAGTATATTCAATTCAAGTTATAAATAAATGTGTATATTATATACAAATAATTATCTATCGGAAATGGAAATAATTAAGTCCATGAAAAATTCATTATATCTAATTTTATTACTATATTTCGAAACATTAAAAAATTAAATAAGAATTAATTTACTAAATTATTATAAATGACTTTTAGGTTAATTTTTGTGTCTTATTATGGTGTTAATTTGAAAATAGAAAAAAAAAATAAAAATAAAAAAACATGTATTTTCATGTAAAATAAATGTTATTTTATTTCCTTAAATTAACATCATATTTTATTAAATAAGTTCCTTTGAAACGATTTGGTCTTTCTTCGCCTATAATCCACGCACATGTATAAAATCATAATATATTGGTAAATAAACGAATGAATATTTTTATACAATTTATTTGGTTATGTAATATTTATATATAGACATAAAAAATATATAGAAAAATATATTGTATATATAATCATAAATAAAAGAAGTGTTAGGATAAGGATAATTTTTATGAACCGCAAAAATGAAAAATTGGTTTTATATTTCAGAACCAAAGACGATGGAGAAAAAAAAAATCATATATTCATTCATAAATTTTAATTTATTTGGTTTTAGATTTCCAAAATTTTATAAATAATTTTATTTAATGAATGGGCGGCAGCAGTAAAAGATTTATGATTGAAAAATTGAAACATTTTGATAAATGTGGCGGTAAAATTCATATATACATACGTTGTATGAAGATGTACTTTTAATTTTTTTTCTAACATACTACACGTATAACGAAGTGAAAAAAAAAATGTATTTTATTTTATTTTATTTTTTTTTTTAGCAAAAGAAAATACAACAAAAATATATGAAAATATATTATATATTAATAATAATATTATTAAAGAAATATTGAATTTTTATATAATCCATTAAACACAATATTTATATATTTTTATATATAGAAATGTATATATTCCAAATAAAATTAGCTGCGTACATCAATAAAATAAATAAAATATATTATTATTATATTATGGTCGAATATGTTTCATTCATCTCTTTGCATGTTATATGAACACTACACACAACAACTCGTATAATATATTGATTCGCTTTCACATCATTTAATAATAATAATAGTACATACACTAAACATACTCATATATAATATATAACAATATATTACTATATAAATAGTAAAATATTGTCATGAATTCCAAATATACCATATATAAATTACAATATTATATACTATTTTCTAATACCCTTATTCTAACTCTATTAATGCTCTATTAATGTCACTATATATATATAAAGTTCATTCAGATTTTATACACAATATATATAGTATATCAAATAATAAATATATATATATATATATAGAGTAGGTTAACCATAAAATAATTAAGATAGATTGATATTTATAGAAATTCAAAAGCATAAAGAAAAAAAAAGCGCTTGTTATTTGACTTCAAACATTAAATGTGTCAGTCAATGTGTAAATAGTTTGAGAAAGTAATAATAATAATAATAATAATAACAAAGTATAAAAGTAACAATATAACATTTGATTTTTTTTCAAAAGTTTTTTTGTATATTCGCTCAAATAAAATGATACCATACAATAATTATCAATTGAAATGAAATAAAATAAAAAAATATCCTTTCAAATTTGATAATGGGAAATTTATTATTTATTAAGTGTAAAATATTATTAGAGAAGAAAGTTATAACACCTTTTAATTTTACGTTTAAATTCGATCGACCAACGAATTTTATTATACCAGGTGTATCGGTATCAAATGAGCAATTATTTTTTTGTGAAAATAAAACACTAATTTTAAATGGGAAATTAAAAAACATTTTTTTCAAAATATTGGCCATTGCTTTCTACACATTTTGACCATCTTTCCAGCAATTTGTGGATACCACGTCAATATAGAATTGTTCGCCTTTTGAAGCAAACCAATCAGACAGCCAATTGTCGACGTCTTCGTAGGAATCGAAGTGCTGCTCAACCAATGCGTGTCCCATCGATGAAATAAATGGTAATCGGAAGGAGCCAAGTCTGGTGAATACGGTGACTCGGATAGCAGCACCCAGTCAAGTGCTTTGATTGTATCTTGAACCGGTTTTGCTTTGTTGCCCATTCTGGTCGTTTTTCGATCAAAGCATGGTTCAAATTAATCATTTGTTGTCGGTAGCGATCAGCATTAATAGTTTCACTAGGTTTTAGCAGCTAGTGGTACACCACACCTTTTTTGGTCCCATCAGACACACAGCATTATCTTTTTGACGAAACGATTTGGTTTTGCAGTCGATGTTGATGGTTGTGCTGGATAAACCCATGATTTTTTCCGTTTATTTTATTTTTAAAATAAATCCATTTTTCATTGCCAGTAACAATTCGATGCAAAACTGATTTTCTTTCGTGTCTGGCAAAGAAAATTTCACAAGTGTTTTTTCGGTTTTCCATCTATTTTTCATTCAATTCATATGGCACCCATTTTCCACACTTTTGGATCTTTCCCATAGTTTTAAACGGTCAGAAATTGGTTGGTTGTGTAAAATTAAACATTTCTGCCATATTAAGTGTGTGTGTTTTAAAAAAATAATTAAGAATTTGTTAAAAATAAAAATGTTATGTTTTTTGTCAAACACTAGCACCTATAGTATGGTACGTATTATGCGGTGTCCTCTCGTATACTAAATACATGTGTTGCACAGATTTTTGTATATTATTATAATAAATACAAATATTATAATAATAATATTGCTTGATTGATTTATTGTTCATTTAAGATGATATCTATTCATTTAAAATCATTCACCTGCATGTGATAATGATTTATTTCTAAATTTTAATGAATTAAATGAAATTGTATATAGGTGCGTATAATGTATATATTTTCAACTTAACAATCACCATTATTGAGCATAAAAAATTTTTTAAAAATCAGTGAGTTATTACATTCATAATTATTTATTAGATACTATTATTGTAATATTATTTTTATTATTATTGATATTATAAAAATAAATAAATAATTTTTCTAATACGATATGTGTTTTGACGATGATCAAGTATATACAAACATATATGTAAATATTACTGTATATATAGTATATCTGTAGAATATAACAAACGTATGCCTATATGTATGGTATATTTGAAGAATAACGCACAACCTTATATTATATGAGTCTTTTTGATATTGCCGAACTGTGTACAATTAGTGTTATATTGATCAAAATAACTTAAGAAAATATTCAACAATTTTTTGTGCAATCAATGAAATATTTTCAGATGTATATGTTGTATATGTAAAAGTTGATAAATGGTTTATTGTTATTGTAAAATTTCGGATGCCTATTATTATTAAATATTATAATATATTGAATATTTTTGATTGCTTTTTAGCTCCTTACATAAATTCATTTATTAATATTTGTTATTGTAAAATATTTTTAATAAAGAAATACACACAAATAGAAAATCAAATTATATACATAAAAATAACATAATGAATTTAAATACGCTGTTTCTTTAATTGGTATAATATCGTATTAATTTTTTTTTAAGTCATATATTGCTCCAAGTGGAGCTTTATGTCATCTAATAAACCAAGTTGGTAAATTACTCCGCATCGGAGTATATAAGAATTTACCAATTGTACTGTAATTAAATTAACGAAAGATAGATTGAGTAGCGTCCAACACCATATTTTCAAAGACATCCGTTTTTCTTTTCATTCCATAAACGAACAAATGGCCACCTAGCCGAAAAATTTCTATGCAAAATAGCGGGGACTGAATATAGCTGATATTTCATGATTATTAATATATATTTTATATCGTATTTATGCACAAACACAAAAACATACATATATAGTGTAGCATATACATTTCATATGTATTCTCGTATATATTATATATATATGCATTATTGTATAAAATGCGATATAAATAAATAATACTTAAATGTTATTAACTACTTAATTTTATTTGAAAATAAATATATTGTAATAAGAATCCTACACACAACACACAAGTACTATTCATATTTATATAAAAAAAAGTAATTTTGGAATTATTATAAATTTTTGCTATATAATAACATTCATTAATTTTCTACAATTCAATAATTACTTGACTTAGGAATGTGTTCATATATCTGATCAAATAAATAAGCTTTTTAAATGAAAGTTTTTTCGTTCAATTTGCAAGAAAAGCAAAATGTAAACAGTGACCGGTGATGAAATATTGTAAGGTGATAAGTGACAGTCACTGCCACCTTTTATAAATGTTGCATCGGCTATGACGATATCATCGGTGACTATCACTAAAAAATGACGATTTTCAGGTGATAGATTTTTTGTGCATAAGGTTATATTTTTTTGGGAAAAAAGAAATTCTTTTTCTTGAAATTATTATTTGTCGTGAATCGGTGTGCTACGCAAAATATTAAAATAAATTAAAGAAAAATGTTTAATTTTCATATTATATTCAAGAATACATTTCGTAATATTTTTTGTTAACTTTTGACGAAGAAAAAATTTATTTTATCAAATATTTGTACATGCGTTTTTAAGTATGACTTAGCAATATATTTTATAAAATTTCTTAATGCAATAACCAATAGATATATTCTATAGTTGTGTTAAAAGAAAAATAATGATATAATATTTGCTACATTCACGACCGAAAATTCAATTTAAATATTTTAAATTGTTTACAAATTATTTTAATTCGTGAAGAAACTTGTAATGGTTTTATTTGTAAAAATAAAATTTTTTATTGAAAATTACGATCAAATCCTAAACCATTGTGTTCCTTAGTCCTTGAATGTAAACAAAAAGTATTACGAAATGTATTCTTGAATATGAATATGAAAACTAAATATTTTTCTTTAATTTATTTTAATATTTTGCGTAGCACACCGATTCACAACAAATAACAATGAAAGAATTTCTGTTTTTTCCCAAAAAAATTTAACTTTATGCACAAAACGACAGCAAAAAAGCTATCACCTGAAAATCGTCACTTTTTGGTGATAGTCACCGATGATATCGCTATAGCCGATGCAACATTTATAAAAGGTGACAGTGACTGTCACTTATCACCTTACATGATTTCACCCTGAACTAAACATTTATATTTTTTTTAACGCTAAAATTTTATTATCTTGATTTTTATTATATTTCTATGATTTATTTGTAGATTTTATTTTTTTAGGAGTAATGTAAAGAAAGAACATGTCAAAATATATTTCTATCTCACCACCGAAACGAATGACATTGTATATTACATTAGGTGAACACTTTACATGATTCCAAAAAATTAGAATCTCAATAATATGAAATCATGAAATGATATTTATGTATATTTTTTATAAAAACATTGATATTTTATGATATATTTTATTTCGTCCTTCCTTTTTTGTGTAAAAATATTTACTCAAACACAATAGAAAATTTATGTTCAGAAAAAAATAATATATTATAGAACGAATATTACTATAAATGGTAATTTTCTTATAAATATTGTAATGAAATTTTTTATTTTTATTTAACTTGAATACATTTTAAAAATTTTATGATATGATAATGATTCATGATGATGATGAATAATGATAAATGATAATGATATAAATGATGATGATATAAATTATGATGATGAATACTGATAATGGTGATCATTGGCTTTCTTTTATTATTTTTTTTTCTTTTTAAACATATTATATTTATTTTGATTTGATTTTATTTAAAAAAAAAACCATTAATTTTAATGTAGAGTGTTTCATGTGTGGCTCACTCTGACCACTAAAAATCGGATGCTGACTATTCCGTTTTAGAACTTTTTTTAATTTCAATCAAACACGCATCCGTTTGCATTTAAACAAATTTTATTAAAAAACCGATCAAATCAAACCGTCAAACTGAAAATTTTCTTACGATAATTAGTAAGTGATGGAAAATATAATAAAATTAATATAATTGGTATATGAAATGCAAAGAACTGATATTATTCAATTTTGTAGCAACATATTTAATACTTATGAATATTTATAAGTAAAAAATGTTAATGTATTGTTGCACATTTGTACGCACGCTTACAGACACATCGGGTTTGTGAATTATATTAAAAAATGAAGACATGAATAGGTTTGTAGATCAATATTTAAATTTTCTACAACGTGGTTTATAAGTTCGATTTAAATTTTATCATATCATATACAGTAATTTTTGAATTCTAATATCTCGCACACTTCAAAACATATAAACTCTGAAATTGTTCTTATGGGCTTTCCAGCGAAGATATTACTCTGTTCACCATTTGTGAAATAATTACTATGCAATTACACAAAATATGCCAATAATATAGAATTACCGAACGTATTAAAAAAAAACGTATACGAAAAATATATTACAGCTAAAAATTTGAATTTTGTTTATTTTGTGTATTTTTAATTATTAACATAAATACATATTATATACTTTTTTAGCCAAATCTACCTCAATTTATAAAATATTTGTGTATGGTATAAACACATACTTACACGATTTTGGACTATTTTTAAAATATTTTTGGTGACATATAGGTTCACACCGAAATTTGATTAAAAAAAGTAAACCCTAGAAAAGTTTAATTAATAATCAAACCAGTCTATATAGATTAAATGTTAAACCTAAGAAGTTTAAAAATATTATAGCCGAACCGAAAATTTCGTTTTTACTAATAATATTATTATACTTAAAAATAATACGAATAGTTTACAAAATTGTACAAATATGAATTCGGTTTGAAAATGAATCTGGAATGGTTTAAAAATCGACGTAAACTTCATTGTGTTTATTATTTAATATTTCTTAGTTTATAAATAGCGTGTAAACTAATTTTGGTTTTTGAATTAGTCCCAAATATTCAACCGTGTACAAATAATGAAAACAAAATACAAATATTTCATATTAAGTAATTAATTAAAAATATTAAAATAAATACAAAATAATTCATTCATTGATTTTACATTTTCGATAATTAAACTATAAATAATACACGTATTTAAAATTCAAATAATTAAACTTAATTTATTTTTTTCGTAATATCTATTATAAAATAGAATTGTAAATTTTACAATATTATAGTAATTTTTTAATATGTATATTTATAATTTAAAAATGTTTTCAATGAATCCAATATTTTTATAAATTTTGTATACAAAAACAATATTTTTATCTACATAGTGTTTAACCCTTGACATTGTTTGAAAATTAATAATTGAAATTGTATATATAGAAATTTTGTCTTCCATTGAAATAATTATTTATAATATAAAAAGATAATAATATATAGTCATCATTATTAATATTATTTGAAAAAAGTTTCACTATACTGACTGCGATAACATTAATATTTTTAAATACTTATATATATATATATATATATATATGTGGTATAATATGCATATATGTGTAGATAGATGTGCGTATATTTAATTTAATGAATACATTGTAGATATACATATAATGACTAATGAGTGATACGAATATATTTTATTTTATTACCCTCAAATTCGCATAATTTCTTATATTAGCCGTGAAATTAAAAAAATTAATTTTTGATAATAAAATAAATTTTTTTATCATGCCAAATTATAGTTGGCGCCAAGGATGCTACATACGAGTATATATACAATAAGCAGTAAAATATTTTTTGTCTATTAAAGGAGGATCGAAATTGGTTCAGCATCATTTGTGTTAAGCTATTTTAAATGTGCATTGTATTTTTATATATATACATCGTATAGAGTTGTATATAAAAGTATATAAATATAAAAATTATAAGGATCTATTTTTTTGCTATGTATTTTTCTTATATGCATATATACATTATATATATTATGTATTTGATGAATACAAAACATGAAATTTATTTATAATAAAATTTTACGAAGCGGCATTTCTAAATGAATTTTATAAAAATAAAAATATAATGTTATAACATGCGTATAAATGAAAAGCTGATGATTTATTTGTGGTCCAGAAACATATGTTATTGCAAAATTTATAATGATCAAATTAAACAAGTGTCTTTTTTCATATCGTATATGGTATATATGTATCTTTGAAATGAAAATAAATATAAAAATTATTATATTTTTAAAAACAAAACAACCCCATAAAATATATAATCAATATATGAAAATGTATACAACAACACGTTTATTATAGAATATATATATATTACGATACGAAGATAATATAAACATAAGGTCAACGGAGCAACGAGTGTGCATGCATATATTTAAAGTCATTAGTAAAAGATACAGTTTCAAAATTATACACAAATAGAAGGAAGCATATGATGGGATAGAGACAAAAAAGAAAAAAATTTGAATATGCAGGATATAGGAGTAAACGATTTGTCAAAATAGGGTCAAAATTATACATTCTTATATATATAATAATCTATTCTATAATATACACAATTATATGATTTAATATACTATATATGGTGAATGCGGTATGATATATTTTATT
Source organism: Bibio marci (assembly GCA_910594885.2). Lineage (NCBI taxonomy): Eukaryota > Metazoa > Arthropoda > Insecta > Diptera > Bibionidae > Bibio > Bibio marci. The sequence goes on from OU343114.1 coordinate 13,339,811, forward strand.
TGAATAAGTGAAAGGCTTTCCCAATTCTTACGAAAAATTTCTTTACTTTTTATATGTTATAAATGCGGAAATATGATAATTAAATGAGAATTTCGAAAATTAACAATATATTCAATATTCTATATATAAAATAATATACTGATCGCATGAAATATGACACAAAAAATATGTTCTAATAATAAATTTACCGAAAAGAATGTTTCATATTTCTGATAAATTGATTCATTTAATACTATAATATTATAAAATTATGCATTCTTTCTAAATTTATGTACATATACCTATATATAGGAAGTTTATATATAATTTAATACATTCGTGTTATTTGAAAAGGAAAATGATTTATTTTATTTTAAAAATTACGTATTAATTATGAATGAAAATTCCAACTATATATATAATTTTTTGTTTTAACTTTCATTTCCTATATTAAATATATATAGTCGATATTTCAAATTTATTGTTATTTATATATGTAAATCATATTGTTCATATATAAATAATTTAGGTTGCAACTATTATGGCGTGTATACTGATAGACATAATGGGTCGAAATATTATAAGTGTCAATAAATCAATGTATAAGCTTTCGAGTCGTTAAACAAAGCGAGGCATCGATTCTATAGGTCTCAAAGTGAATGCAGACAAAACATAGTATATGGTGATAACTATAATGCATTATGAGTTCGAGGTCAAACTGTTCAAATATTGAAGATTATAATTTTGAAATTGAAAATGGTTTCGTAAATTTTCAATCATTGGAAAATGTGAAAAAATTATATTGAAGAGGATATTCGCTGTATGAATGTAACAATTGGAAACAACAACTAAATAACAATTCAAATCAAAAACATTACAACGAGATCTTAAATGTAAAATAGTATAACATAAAAACTGTTGAATGCTAATGTAGAAGGGTAAACGAAGAGCCGAAATGTCTATGGCTACATTGTTATATACAATAAACTTTGATATTAATATCATTAAATTTCGAGATTGAAAGACCGATAAGGGTAGCATCGTGTTGGAGAAGGATAAAACTACACCCGGTTTTTTAATGTTATATGCTGTAACTAATTATATAACTATGCAGGTTTACTTTCCAGTCGACAAATGTAGTATTATTGTATATTATATACAAATGTAACTTTTATTAATAATTACAATTGCAATGTGTCTATGTATTATCATTTTCATTCGATTTAGTTTTATAATATGTGTATGTGGAGAGCAAAGCGTTAACTCGATTAATAACATATATTACAATATAATTTATTGAATTCTATATATATTAAAATAACAGAAATAAATAAATGTATATTATCAGAAAAAAATAAATAAATAAAAATAAGCAATTACTTTAAAAATTATTTATTTTCAATAAAATTATGTTATCGCAGCTGTAATTATAATTCTTTATAATATTATAATTGCGTGTATATAATATAAAATCATTCTCTTATCAAATTATATATATATATATATTTATTATTAAATGCACAGAGTAATAAATTTAGAGGACATGTTTTATAAACAATATAATTAGTGCTGCTATATAATTAAATTATTTATTGAAAAAAATTATAATAATAATATTTGTAATGATAATTTATTTAACTCTCTTACACACATAAGCATTAAAATAATGTAGACAATTTTTAATTTAATATGTTTGACGATTGCATTACTTTTGCAGCTAAACAAGAAATAAATCAAACTAAAAATAAAGGCAATCTAATAAAAATAAACCATATATATATATTACTTGATAATACATAAATATCACCAAATTTAGCCTATTTGTTAAAAATAAAATTGATAAAAAAATTAAAGATAATTATATATACACAGTGCTTGCAAGTGAAACACAAAATAACAATTGTTCATTCCATTGATAATATATTACATGGTTACTTTAAGAGTTTTTGACATAATACATAACAATTATTCCATTATATAAAGAATTGCAAAACACCAATTGTTTGGAGGATGCTTGAACTTAGTTTTATTAATGAAGAAGAACTAACTTTCGGTACGTGTAGAGTGCGGGACAATTATCGCTATATATACACTATAACAAAATGTTTTATAAATAGTGAAAAAAAGTGGCACACCCTATTGCGATGTTTATATTAAATTGATCACTGTTCACGAATGTGTTAAATAAAAGCGTAAATATAATATTTAATAAATGTAAAATGTAATTATTTAAAGAAAACAAAAACAAAGTTGAAATATTGATAAATATGTATTTATGAAATTTGTAAATTTGATTTGAATTTATTAATTAGTTTTAATTTGATTTTTATATTTTATTTCAAAGTATTATAAAAATAAGCGATAACATTAAATTATAAAATCTAAAATAAATAATATTGGTATTATTAAGATTTTTTGTTGTTGTATGTATTATGTTGTTTATAAAATACATATTTACATTCGTTTCTTAAGGAAATATTGTCTGATTATAATTTGTTGTAATACAATTTTTTTAGATTTGTAATTGGCTTCGCCGTATATTATTAACTAGTTAAGATTAACACATGTTCATTATATTGATTATAGCTTGTTGTTTTAAAAGGACTTATTAAAGAGCATTTATTACCATTTAAAAGGATTTCTCATTTTTATTGCAGCAACAAAAGTATATTACGATTTGTGTGTGTGTGTATGTAATATATAATATATATATAAATTAAAAATTCATTAAATAAACATCATTAATATATTAATATGTTAACATTCTCTATTGTATGCATATCAAATACGTAATATGATATATAGCCTTTTCACTAAATATAAGTTTAGTAATTTTAACCAGAAAATGAATTTTTAATTTACACATCACAATAACTTCTGCATGTGTGGTCTTCTTATACAATACAACATCGGCGGCTTAGAATCACTTAATTGTTTCATAGTGTTAATTGATATTGTAAATAAATGGTATTATATACAATATTATAATATCGCTATATATTCTCGTACCTATATTAATATATGATGTATTAAAATACGTTATATTTGTAATTATAAATAACGTACATGATATGAAAATTCAAATGTTTATACTCGTACAAAAATATTATTATTTGTTTATTTAAAATATTCCCAATAGCCAAAATTTCTCATTTCGGGTTAATAAAATATACATTTTTTTTTTCTTATTATTAATTAAGAATTAAGAATAAACTTAAAGTGTAACTTAAAAATCAATCTGAATAATATACGATTTGATAAAATGACACTTGTACTGTACCCTATTTAATAAACATAATATTACTTAAAATGAAGTTTATCCAAATATGGATTCAACTATTATTAAAAAGTCGCAATATATAATAATATTATAAATGCGTTATATACACGCATTAGAATTGCACTAGAAATTGATCTAATTATAAATTTTATAAATGTTATAAACTCAAAGTCAGCGCTGATGGAAAACATTACGAGACATAGATTTATTAAATTTACTATAAAATTGAATTTAACAAATACAGTTTTTTGCATTGCAAATGTCTTGCACTTATATATGAATGATTAAACTAGAATGAAGTAAATTACCGGCTATAAATAACATTAGACATTTTTCGTAATTTATATTATGAAATTGTTCGATTATTGAAGAAACATTTTTTTTTTTATTTATTTAAAAATAAAATAAAATATAAATAAATAAAGATTAACAATATCTGCAAACATCATTATGATGATTACTATATGAACAATTATAGAAAAATAATTAAATTAAGGAAACGTTTTTCTCTTTTGAAAATTGCAAACAAATTAGTGAATTGTTATATATTCCTATGCAAATATATCAATGTAATTATAATGAATGATTGACAGATGACATATGCTTCCACTGGAACAATGACAAGGTGATCTACTAATGACGATTTAAAAATTGAAACTATATTTGTGTATATTGGATTATATAGTTTCGAAGAAGCCCAATAAAAACTTCATTGATATTATCAGATATTATGAGTAAAATTTGTAAAGATTACATACGAATAATTATTAATAGATGTAATGTAACATTCTAAATGTATTCGTATATTTTTGCATTTGCATTTAAATGACCAAATTTAATGATTTTAAAATTAAAAACTGTACAATTTAAGTCCCTTGGTAATCTGCACTATTGTCGTTATTTCTTTTTTATTTTGTATTTAATAATAATAACACCTTTTTTTTTTATTAATCTCACACCTTTTTAAAATAATTTATTGGAAATAAAGAATAAAATTTAATCAAATAACTCCTTAAAATTTAAATTTTGATTACGCGGATATATAAATCATTATTTATTATATGCTCGTTTAGAAGCAACTTGTTTTTATATGTTATAAACTTATAAATCAACTAATAAATATTATATATTTTAGGTATTTATAACCGAACAGTTACAGTTAAGCTATGTAATATTTATTTTATATTTATTAATTTTTTTCTTCAAATAATCATGGATTGGATATTATATGGCGTATTATATAGATATAAATAAATTCATATTTTTTATTTATTTTCATTATATTATTAATAATTTTTTTAAATTTGGTTCCTTTTCAGAATACGTTCGTTCGTTTTTTTTTTCATACATATTACATTCATTCATTCATTCATATGTTGATTTATTTTATAATTGTCTTTCTTATAATTTATCACATTTAATTCCAATTAGAATATATTGTCCAATTTGTACTTTTCTACATAATTTATGGTTATTCATGTTTTTATTAATTTACTTTATATACATATTTTATTATAATAAAGGATATATAAAATTTGTGTAGGTTTTATATAAATCCAATATATGATATTCAGTTCAGCGTGTTGTATTCAAATGTATACAAGCAGTGATATTCAGTAGGTTCTTTTGTAATACAATTAGTGTGTTTTTACATTTATAATATGCGCAGGTGTCATTTTAAGCGAATAAGTATAATATAATATAATTTCTTATTAAGTGTATAATGTGTAATATTATGTTATAAAGATACTTTATTCATACACAATATATATATATATATATAATACACACACACATACACATACATATATTTTATAATTTGATTTTCAATAAAAAGTGGAAAAACAAATAAATTCATATATATTAAATTTAAACATGTGACATAGATTATAATATTTATTATATTGTTGTGTTATAGAAAATTAACCACTATTTATATTAAAACTGCATTTAGACTTATCTCGAAATTATAATACCATAAATCATATTATGATATACAATACATGTATGTATTTTTAATCGGAGAATACGTTTTTGCAAAGATGAATTATTATTAATAAGTTTTATGGTTTGTTTTTTTTATTTAAATCAAATGACACAATACAATAATAATGGGTTTATTTTTAAATAGCTAACACACTATGGTAAATTTAGGTGGACAATTGAAGGGAAAGAGAGAAAATAGTTAATACAACAATAATTTTTGATAAATTAACTTCTGTAACAACTTCACAATGGAACAGGACTATTTATATTGGTTTGGGTATATATACTTTTTCATTAATGCATTTATTTTAACCTATATATGATCTTTTGCCATCATCTGCAGAATTCCATGCTCATAAAATAAAGATACATTAAATATTCTGAAAATAAGGCGATAAACATAATAAAATAAAAATAAAAAAAAACAAATGGTGCTTTGATTGTATCCTGAACCACTTTTGCTTTATGTGCAGGTGCATTGTCATGGAGCAAAATTACCTTGCCGTGTCTTCCGGCCCATTCTGGTCGTTTTTCAATCAATGTATGGTTCAAATTGATCATTTGTTGTCGGTAGCGATCAGCATTAATAGTTTCACCGGCTTTTAGGAACTCGTGGTACACCACAACATTCTGAGTCCACCAGACACACAGCATTGTCTTCTTGCCGAAACGATTTGGTCTTGTTGTCTCGATGTTGATGGTTGTCCTGGATTAACCCATGATTTTTCCCGTTTATTTTATTCTTAAAATAAATCCATTTTTCATTGCCAGTAACAATTCGATGCAAAACTGATTTTATTTCGTGTTTGGCAAGCAAAATTTCACAAGTGTTTTTTCGGTTTTCCATCTGTATTTCATTCCATTCATATGGCACCCATTTTCCACACTTTTGGATCTTTCCCATAGCTTTAAACGGTCAGAAACTGTTTGTTGTGCAACATTTAACATTTTCCCATTTGCTTTTGATTCAAAGTGTCAATTTCTTCCAATATTGCTTGCAATTCGGCGTCTTCAAACTTTTTTGGCAATCTTCCACGTGCATTATTTATCACATCAAAATCATTATCTCTGAACCGTTGAAACCGTCTTTTGCATATTGTTTTTGATAGGGCCTGATCACCATATGTCTCGATATGCATTCGATGCGATTCTGCAGCACTTTTCTTCAAATGAAACAAAAATTTACAACAAATGTTCTCTATCGAGACATTTGTATCTTGACGCTTACTTCATACCGGTACACCTGATAATTTGTGACAACTATCAAATGTTTATAATATTTGTATTTTCGTAAATTAGTTAAAATCACATATATCTAAATGTCGAACGGGTCGTCTGATTTGAATAAATATAAAGACGATTAAGTTCTGGCAAATTCTATACAATTTATTTTCCAATTTTATTAAAGTTAATCAAAATCTTCCAAATAATTAGGTGATACCTTTTGAAATATAACTATATATATTCGGATTTCAATATTGAAAATTTCATATTAATAAGTTTGCAATAATATATGCATATGGATATGGAACACATACATTATTTAGATACAACAGAAATAATTGAAGATAATTAAAATAAGAAAATTTGCATTAAAAAATTAGAGTTAATTATATAGAATTAATACTATACGAGTATACTAATAACTTTTATACATATATAAAATATTATATACACGAACGGGTATAAATCCGATTAAATTAATTTATAAGTTATACAAAAAATATTACGTAAATTAAATATAAATTTTCCAGTTTTTTTTTAGTAAACCTAATATTTGCATTTATTTATTCGGTTTTTAATTTTAATAACAAACAATAAAGTTTATTTTATTATTAGCATATTTATTATTAATATAATTTTAATTTTATAATTTTTTATTCATTAATAATTCATTGCAATCGTATTTACAACAAAGTACATGTGTGTATTTATAACAATTTATAACGTTAACTTATTAAAAATATAATTGAAACGAAAAGTTAGAAAATCTCACATTTGTTTTTGTTCTGTAAACTCTCTACTTATATATGTTTTATCGTATAAATAAATAATATCCACACATTTATAAAATATATTAGATTTGCTAATCCTTTCGTTTGATGTAAAACAAATTTACAATAACAAATAGTAGAATACAAATATTACAATTTATAATAATGTAACAACACAAAAACATCATAATAAACAGATAAAAATGACAAGAAATTTAATTTTTATATTTACCAATTTGTATTGTTTAAAATCATTTAAAAGTGCTAATTGCCTATTCAAATATATGTATATTATACTCTGACGGTTATAGTGCTCTCTGATGATGAATTATTGTATTTATCGTGTACACATACAAGTGAATTAATATATTGTTTAAAATTTAAATATATATATGTATCTTAAATATGTACATTGTATACATTATATATCTACAACGTTTAATGCAAAAACTATTGTAAATATCATATAATAATGTTCATATTGCGTGCATCACGTTATAATACCAATAGGTCTATACGTATCTGATATTTGCTAAAACCATATATATGTGTGTGTGTGTGTGTGTATAGTGTATAAAATAAGTGTATATCATTCATCATATTTATATCATACTCGTACAAATAATATATACATTTACCTATAATGTATTATTATATGCATATTAAAATTATTTATAATTTTTACAATTTATATAATGATATATTGTTTAAATACTAAAGTGCTTAATAGCACCTTAATGCCTACTTGAAATTTTATTATGAGTATGTATCTTATTTACTTAAAAGAATTCCAATATATTAATATATTCGCAAATACTATATATTTGGTGGTTATTCTAACCGCAGAGTATCCGAAATATGCATATCAATTATAAAGGTTTTTAAATAGTAATTGTATAATTGAAAAGCATTCACTATTTTAAACAGCTTTCTTTTTCTGTAATCCATATCTTAGACTAGTGCATAATGGTATATGTGTTTGGCCAGCGTGTGTACATATTTCATATACTATTTTTACAACTGTGGCACTTAATTATGTGTAAAAGTTTTTAATGCGTCGACTAGGAGAAGCGCTCTGTTTAATCCGATATTTTGTTACAAAATCAATATTTGAATTTAGAACCTTCAGAGGGCAATTCTGTAAATGTGATAAACGGTGATGATTAATTCTTAGAAGATAAATACCCCAATACTGTAAATATGAATATTGAAAAAATATGTTAATATATTTTCATAATGATTAATTTTTAATCACAAATTTTTTTTCAACACAAAGTATATTTATAATTGCATATTATGTAATTTGAAAATTAGAAAATTATATAAGAATATATTGTAAATATAAAAATGTATAGATGAATTGGCATTACAAGTGTTGATACATAATACGTTTGCGTGCAATATGTTTAAAATGTATACATTACAGTTGCTACAAAAAAGAACTTGACAAATCTTTTATTTTTACGATCATTTTAATTTATTTTTCATTAATCAGTTACAAATGTGTGTAACTTTACATTTTTTGGTAATCATATTGTGATTACTGAATTGAGGTTTTTCAAATCTAATAATAATAATATTTTTCTAGCCAATATAGAAAAGAGATTATGTACCATTTACATGAAATTTAACCAAGAAAATTTTATGTAATGTCTATAAAAAGTGGGGACAGAATTTACTTCAGCCCATATAAACATTATATCAATATTGATAAAAACTTATATGGTATGTTGAGAAGTGTGTGTATTTGTATACCCTTAAGATAAGGTGTTACTAATGTATATAATTGAAATTGCTAGCTAATATTTTGTGAAATTTAAAATCCTATATTTAAGTAAAGTTTCTTGACATCTGGTGTGTCCACATAGAAATTATATATTATTGGAAAATAATGTTTTCTTAAAAGTCGATTTTTTGCGGAAAATTTAGTAAGTGGACATTTCAATTTAGTTTCATAATGTAGTCTACTTTTAACTTGTCTACCAGAAAAATATAGTGATATTGCAAATAGAAAACATTTTTTCACGCTTCGCCACTGATTATAATATTAAATCAATAATCAATCAATAAATCAATACACTCAATAAAAAAATATATTAAAACTATTAATAAGCAAAATAATATCAACTTCCATAATTTCATTACAGGATAACTCAGCAGAGGCAAATAACATATATTTTGTATTATTGTTAAATAAAATAAATATTGATTAAATATATCATTTCTACAAAACAAAATTATAAAAGAAATATGTTTTAAATGTCATCATATTAATATAATAAGAAATATTTCAGACATTGTACAACATTAACACTAAATACCCTAGAAAATGTCCTGCAAGCATTCTACAATATATTATATTTTTTTAAATGTCACACGGTTGAAAATTTTGAACTATTTTTTAAACTATTTTTGGTTATATATAGGTCCACACAGAAATGTATAAAATGTAATACCTAGAAAATTTTAATTAATAATCAAACAATTTATAGATTAAATTTTAAACCTAAGAAGTTTAAAAATATTGTTGCCGAACCGAAAAGTTCGATTTTTTAAAAAATTCGACGTAAACTTCGATGTGTTTATTATTTTATATTCTTTAGTGAAAAAAGCTTGTAAACTAATTTTGGTTTATGGATTAGTCCAAAATTTTCAACCGTGCTACAGTGTTTGTATGTATATAAATGTTAAGTATAGTATATGTATATATAGAATTATTATATACTAATACATATGGGATAATAAACCAATAAGTCCATAATAGGAAAAAATAAATAAATAAATAAATAATTGACAATACAATAATTATAATAGGTATTTAACAAAACTATACGGGAAATCGAATTCCATAAATTCAAAATTATTTGGGATTTCGCTCCAAATTACTAATGAAATTTAACATTCTTGAATATTCAGTAAAATACCAATATTTAAAAAATACCGTTGAGTTAGTTATATAAATATTAAATTCATATTTGGGTTATAAAAATTTAAAATTTTTTTTTTTTTTATTATAAAAAAGTGAAACGTCAAACTCCATATAAAAAAAAAGTTCATCAATTATATAAATGTTTTTAAATTTAGTAATATTTTAATATATAACTTAAATTATTTGTACAATATGTAATCCCAATGGTTCTATGTTCTCCGCTTTATCGTATATTGATACACCGAATTATTTAAAGAGAATTTAATATCCGTATCTAATTCTTTATGTTGCCATATTTTTTTTTCAATATTTATTGTCAACGTATTTAACAGTTTTGTATTTATATTGGTGATTATCATATGTTATACACAGGGTTGTTGAACTTTTCAAATGTATAAACTACGGCTTTTTTTTTGTGTAGTTTATGTCGTTTTGGCGTCGTTTGCAAAATGATTTTAAACTACGTGAAAACTACGCGAATGTTACATTTAAATGTGTTTGTGTTTTATTGTTTTATTTTATATATTATAATGTACTAATAGTAATAGTAGTAATGGAAATATATCCCACTTTTTGTAATTCTGTGATTTTATTTTGAATATATAATATATAAAATAAAGTATAAGTCATATGTGAACTATAAGATACAAAAACACTGAATAAAAACAAATCTATAGTTTAAAATAACTGCATTTAATAAAATATAATTAATAATAATAATTAATACAGTTGTTGCTAAGCTTGTGCTTGTTCTTGAATGAATTCGCGATCATTAATTAATTTATGTTCAGAATAATAAGTTAATAAACAGAACACGTTGAAAAAATGAATAATATTCATCAAAACAATTATTCAAATCTTTAAACCAACGAAGTGATTTATTGAAAAAAATTCATTTTTGTTATTATATTTTAATGAATTTTTCGTTGATTTAATAAATGTTATTTCATTTTAACAATGCACCATGTTTCTTGGAGCAAAATTAATTAATTTTTCATTGTTTTGACGTTACTTTTTAATTGATTTCACATACACTTTTTTTCAGTGTACGCATATATTGTATTATAACACCCCTGTAAAATTCTACAGAACTAACTACTACAATATATACTTAAATACGAGCAAAAAATAATATAATAATAGTTATACTAAAACGAAGATATATGCGTATAGGTATAATAGGAAACTATTTGTAATTTTTATAAATATTTTAAAAATTGAACAATATATAAATACCCAAATTGTTTATTTTCAAAGAATTATTGTGTATTTAAAAAAAATAATGATTTATTGAAATCAATTTATTATTAAATAGATGTATATTTCTATACACCTTACAAGGATAAAAAAAACAATATACGCATTGCTGAAGGATCCATAAATAACTTCTATATAATGATCTATAATTAATGGCAAATTATAACCAGTACGAAAAAATTCATTCATTGAAGGTTTCTCAACGAATAAATATAGTAATGCAATAGTTTTTGTTACTATCAAAACACTTACAGTACTTTGAGTAAATGGATGTGAGTGCGGTAATATTTGTAATATATATATTTGTCTAAGAAATTCTATTGCGAAAATTACAAATAGATATTTTGGTTAGTGCAATTGATCGACTATCACCCGAGGAAAACAATCATGTCATGAAAAATTATCAAACATTTTTGCATCGATTTTGATAAAATTTTCATACTATGTAGTATTAGACAAATAAAAGTGAGTTTATTGCTAAATCTGATTTTGAGGAAAATAAAATGTGTCTCTAAAATTTAAATCGCAGTGTTATGGCCAGGATAGTTCCCTTGTTTTGTGTTAGATGATATATTTTTAAATACAATAAAATGTGTAATTGTTAATAGTTTTGTTAAACCTTGTAAGCAAAATTTTAAATTTAACCCTTTGAACTCCTAATTTGTTTTGTAAAAATTATCTAAACGGCGAAACTTGACGAAATATATGTATTTTACGTATTCGGAATATTCTGAATGTGATTTATTAAGTATTGAAAAGAAAAAAATACATTTGATAATTTAAATTATTTTTAAAAATTGGTTTACTATAATGTTGAGTCTGAGTCGACATAGGAGTTGGTGTAAGAAATATACAATATACAGTTCATTTTTAAATTTTGGGTTATGTTATAATACAAATAATAAATATATATATATATTATTATGTTATTATGACCATATATATTATAAATATAATATTTTATGGCAATTCAACCGAAATATTTCTTTAGTTGTTATTGTATTTTAAATGATTTTAAAAGAATTTTGTTATTTTATATAACTTATAATAATAAAAGAAATATATGAAAAGTATAAAATTACGGAATAAAATGTGTTTTCTGTTTATTAAATATTTATTTAACACATTGACCGCCTTGTCAGTCACCCGGGTGACTGACACTGGAATACTGCAATGGGGCTATGTCAGTCACCATTGACTGACACTGAGTACCTACTTTAACTTGCCATTCTGTGTTGTTAGTCATGAATTCTGTGTTAAACGTGCCTGACGCTGCCCTTCCGCATGTTACCGAAACTTGGCCTCAGAATTCTCATTAAAATGATTGTGGGAACAAGCTCATAAAGTGAAGTAAAATATTGAAATAAAATAACTTAAAAACAAAGAATTTTTTTTTTTACATTTTATGAATAAACTTGTTGGCGGAGAATGTGTTAAAATTGCTACTGTTATTTTTTATAATTTATTAAATTAACCATATAGTGACGAAATACTAAAAGTAGATCATAGAATTAGACAGTAATACACGTAATAGCTGTGCAGTACGTATAAGAAATAAATCGAATTATTCTCTTTTATCCGAAAATATTTCATATTCGAATATACTTTTTTTTTTTTCAGAATAATTTTTGCACATTTGAAGCCTTTTTCTTTTTCAAATTAATCTCAAAATCGACTCGTAAATTTCTGCAAGACGTTACCCATGCAAATATTATATAGTAATAATTTCAGTCTTTAAGAAATACTGATTGGATGAAATACAAAATCTATTTGTAAACTTAAGTAAAATGCAATCGATTTGATAAGTAGACCAATGTAAATAAAAAATGCTATATATTGAATAACAAAATTATGATGTCAGTTGAACGTGATAAAAAAAAATAAATATATTTTTACTAAACTATAGTATATAAATTAAAGTGTCATTCAATTAGTTTGAATCAAATTACGGAATAAATAATTATCAAGTTATTGTAAATAAATAAATATGAAAATAATATAATCCCATATAAATATCTATACGCATAAATTATAATATTCAATTGTATTTGTATAATATAAAAATTATACAAAATATGTATAAAAATATATGATATTTCAAATTTCACATTCACAATTCACAAGATATATATTTGATGATTATATTTACGTGAGAAATGTTTAACATTTGTAAATATAATAATTTAATATTTTTCATCTATAGTAAAAAAAACATTTAGCAAAATGATAATTAATATTTTTTTACAAGAGATTTATTTAACCATTAAAACATATACATTTTTTTTGTTTATCATTTTTAAAAACAAATTAATTGTTATTTATTTAAATATTGTATATAAATGTTTTATCTTTTCGTCTAACCATATAATAATTAAAAAAAAAAAAATTAATTATTTGTAAATCAAATTAATATAATATAATATAATACAAAAGAAAAAAAAAAGAAGAAGCATCGTTTCTTCTTTTAAAATGGCGTTAGAAATGAATAGATTCAATGATGTTGCAACAAAAAAAAAAAAAAAATGTTGAACTTAATAAAAATTATACGTGAAAATAAAATTTGCACCAATAATAGACTCACGTAGTCGCGTATATATACAAATAAATATATATAATTATTATTATAATTTATAATATCATTCAGTTAATAATTTATTGTTAACATTAGCACATTTTTTTTTCCTATCTATAGCTATTTAGAAACTGTTTCGAAGATAATGTGGCTTTATTTGCGATGCTATTCGTATATTTCAAATTTAAACAATTTTAATTTTATTATAATTGATTTTTATATCGAAAACTATAAATTTTAAAGTACCTTTAAACTATTACTATACTATTTTATATATTGTAATATAGTTCATTAAGCCGAAATACATTTACATTGTGTGTTGATTTGTTGAATACATTATTTGAGTTTACTTGATTGACTACATTTTGACATCGACTTCAAATATATGGAATATTTTACATAATTATATTCAACCCCAAGATTTCGGTTTTCGGAAATTATGAAAATAGGGTCAACGCGAAACGCGAATATACTAATAAATCAGAGATCCATTATGTAATTTTGGGGTATTGACTCATACAAAAAAAAATGTAATTGATTACACATCTATCGGTCGAAAATTGTGGATCGTAAATAAAATAAATACATGGAATAATTTTTAAATCTAACAAAGGAATCACATGAGGTGTCGTACTCCAAATCTAATGAAATTTTGTCAGGTTGTAGTACTCACCAAAGTATAGAACAAAGTTAATTTTTTTTTTTCCCAATTTCACTGTTAAGGGGGTAACGATCACTCCGATTACCAATTTCTAATTAATTCTAAACAATGTATTATTTATATGTAAATGTATTTCAAGAGTTTTAAAAATTATAGGAATTTATGAAAACTGCTGTAAAATGGATTAAAATTTGATAAAAAAAAATTCCAATTTTTTTGTTCGATTTTTTAAGACAGACTGTATTTTCACTATTTTGGGCAGCTCAATCGCCAAACTGACATCACTTTTAGATTCTTTAAACCAAAATACCTCAGATGCAATCATAAAAATGAAAATTTTACCTTTAAAAATATTAATTATATGAAACACAATATTATAAACTGTTATAACTTGTAACTCTATATTAAAAAACGAAGGCTTAAATTAAAAGTGAAGAATTTCTCCATCGACTTTATTTAGCATAATTTCTTAAAAAACTTGCTCCTGACAAAGTAATAAACATAAATTCACATTTTTTTACACAATTTTTCAAAATAAGTAACTTCTTTTAAGAATTTTTTTTTGTGAACTAAAGTACACTTTGGGTAGCTATTATTTCCAACTTAAAAAATTATTGTGGCATTTCGGGATCATAAGTTATAAATTTTTTATAAAATGTCGTGTTTTGTAGTCCTTCGGTAACGATCCCTTTACCCCCTTAAAAGTGAAATTGGGAAAAAAAAAAAAATAACTTTATTCTATACTTTGGTGAATACTACAACCTGGCAGAATTTCATTGGATTCGGAGTACGACACCTCAGGTGGTTCCCTTGTAAGTACACAATATCTTATATATATTAAAACTTTGATTCTGCACAATTTCTAGTGTAATTCTATTTCACATGAAGTAACGCAGAATTGTATTTGTACAGCCCTTAAATTCACTTGATTCTTTAAACATTTGCTCAACTTTGATCCGTGTTTAATTTGATTTATGATAATTAAATTAGTGGAAAAATTGTCAAACTTCTTTTGTGTATATATGAAATTTATTTACGGTTTTTGATTGGCTTATGCTACATCGTTAACTGATAGTCTAACTGAGATGGAAAAAACATGTCAGTACGTATACAAGATCCTATCGGTGATCCAAATACCTCACACCGAGTGAGAACGTGATTTCGAAGTGGGAGAATTTATTACAATATATGTATATGAAATTATAGAATGACTGAGGTGTCTGCAATTATTTGACTATTATTATAATTTTGTATCAATATATATATATACCATATGGCATATATACTATACACACGTGTATAATATATGAAATATAGAATATATATATATATATTTTAAATTTATTAACAATAATAAAATATATTATACAATTATGACCAACTATTTGTATTCCAATTAAATATGTACAATAAACATACCTAATAAGGATTTAATTTTTACCTACATTGATGTTAGTTTTTAGTTGTTGATTATGCAGCATGCTAGATTTAGGGTTTTTTTTTTATTAGTTGAACCAAATTTTGAACTAAAATACACCTTTCATTTTATTATATATTACAATACCACTATCTATTCATAGTATATATGGTAGTATATTGAACAATACGTTAAGTATTCAAATTGTTATTGCTTTTATAAATATGTACACATTATACGATATATATAAAGGTATTTATAATATATTAGAATTTGAGGAAAGTGTCAATAACAATATTAATAAACTTCATATTATATATAAGGACAGAATGAATATAAATAAAAGTATATCTATAAAAATCAAGTAAATTAGGGAACAATTGATTTTTGATTTTGATATTGTGGTATTCTATACAAATGGCATTATAATAATAAATGTATGACTTTTTGTTACAGATAAAAGAAAATAGTTTTGAAAACTATAACATTTTATATGTTAAGAATAGGATATAAACACATTTTTTTTTATCATCTGGCATAAATACACGATTATAATATAGTATAATATTATTATAAAGCATCTGCTTTTTGATATAAACATATATATATGCGCTTGCTTATTTCTTATAGACGGTACTTCTTATGAATCCATATATACAAATCATATAAATATTTCAATTTAAATTCACTTATATATTTTAAGAGCATTATTCTTTTTATACTATATTATTTTATTGAATAATATTTTGCCCATTTATTATATACTAATAATAATATTTAAGATATATAGATAAAAATAGGGGTAAAAATATATAGGTACCGATCAATATCGCCATTAAAATTATAAATTAATTATAGTAAAAATGTTGGTGTCTATATAATAATTATTTCTTATTTTTTTTTTTAATTTTCTTATTACTATTTAAAATTTTAAGATAGCATTTTGCTCTATATTATGTCTGTATGAAACAAAAAATATTTCATCTTAACCGATATTTGATAAAAGTGTAAAAAAGTGTATATATAAATTAACATGGGAGGATGTAAGGAAATACGTTAAATTTAAGCATTCAATTGTTTGTAGCTCCTCGTTTACGAATTCTTATATCATTAAATAACATTATTCAGTGAAAGTATTTTCCTATATTTTCATTCAGTAATTGGTATTTTTAAATATCGTATTCTGAAATTCGTGTTATTACTATATACGAATTGTCCAATTTACTGCATTTATTTATGTAAAATAATAAATTATACAATTACGTAAAATATCAGAATATTTTACTTACAATACTGAACCAATTTTTTATTGTTTATCAAAACAAGGATCAAAATGTTTACGTGCATATATGCAATATATATATTAAGCTATGAGAAGTAATTTTATTTATCGGCAAAGAAACGAGTAAAATTGTTGATTCAAGGATGAAGGACCTATCAAGAAACTTAATAGGATAATTTTTGAAATTACGCATGCGACACATCAAGTGGAAGAGAATTAAACAAATGAATAGAGAGTATATAACTTATGTTTTATAAGGATCTAGAATATTGCAAAGAACTTATAAAGTTACGTTTTTGAATTTTTATGAAATGAAACGTCAGTCGCTGCCTGCCATTGTCAAAATGTTTTGTTTGTCTCGGTTTAGTGTTGTCACCGGTCGCGCTTTGTTGAAAAAACTAAAAGAAAGAAAATAAACAAATTTTGTGTGGTGCAAAAACAACAACAAAAAATAAAAATACATCACGTATTTAGAATTACTTTAGATGTCTCCATAAAAACGACAAAATTGTATATAAAATAAATCACTATTGCACAGAATGTTTTAAAATACAAGTAATTAAGAAATATGCTACATAATTAATTATTATTTGTTATTAGGTTTGTCAGGGATTGATGTAGAACCTCGTTATTATTGAGAAAATGGTGTAAAATTTCTTATTTTAATACTTATATCATATCTACCTAACTGCTTCCATAAAATCAGATGTCAAGCATTGCCATGCCGCAGATTGAGATTACATTTTCTATAGACTTTCTTTGTTCGTGTTTAGTTTAATGCTTATTTACATTTAAATATTTGTTGTCGAGAAAACAACGTAACTTGTTTTTGCAGGTATTAATTTCGTTCTGACATTGATGTTGATGGTTGGCCTAGATTTTCTGGATCCATCAACGACTTTTTTTTGTTGGGAATTATTGTAATTTTACTCTCTTTTTTTCTTTTTTTTTTAACTTTATTTAATGCATATAAATACTTATAGATCTGTAAAATTTGATACATACTTAAAATAATTTGATATAATTTTATTTTAAATATTTTTAATATTTTCATAAAGATTTATGCTATGTATTCACTAGATAAAATTTACAACAAACATAACAGTAAGTAAATTTTATGCATGCAAAGAATAAATAATTATTTGTTGTTATTGTATTTGCCGGATTGTAGAGTATATGCATTTGAAAATAAAATAATAAAATAAAATTGAAAATATAATTAATTATAAGTCTATTTATTTATATTTATTTTTCTAATTATATTTAATTTTGATTTAAATGTGGAATTAACAAATTGAATTTAGGTAATAGGTAAAGTATATACTGTAGTCAATTATGTCTGGCTCCGGATTCAGCGAATTAATATTAAATATAATATATTGAGATGTTGATGTTGGTTCTAGATGTTTTTTCGTGCCGATTAATGCTTATTTAAACAAAATAGAAAAATCACATATCACTGAAAGTATTGTACACCGCTACGGTACAAATAATATTCGGATGTTGGAAACAGCGAGAATTTATTTAACATTCCAGTAACACATATATATATTTTTACTCGTTTATGGTCGACGCCACTGCCTATTGTCAAGTGCCAAGCCTCCGCCGAAGAATTTTAACTAGCATCTCTCGAATAAACCATTAAAAAATGTTAAAATTATATGTTAAAAATTTGTAAATAATTTATATAATTGCGAATTTTGAACAACGTTTATGTTGACAATGTCAATTGTATTTAATTCGTATATAACAATGAAATAAATATTAAAAAAATATATAAATATGCGTATACATATAAAAATCAATCAAAACAGTATAAATCTCCTGTATTTCGATTTTTGTTTGAAATATGAAAATATGATGATACTCGTGTACCGATATATAGATGTATAGATAGATACATTAAATTAAAAAAACATATATAAATATATATGTTATAGGAACAATAAAATAAATAAATATATATAAAAATTTCCATAATACTATAAAAAAAATAAAAAATATATATCAATCCGATTTTGTCAATTATCTTTTTTGAAACGAGTAAAAAAAAAAAAAAAATCAGTATCTCAAACCAAATAAATGATGGATTTGAAATTCGAATAATTTTTAATGGTCTCTTATTATTATTATTATTATAAATATTTTTACTAGATATATATACCAAATATATATAAAATATAATATGCTTTCATGTCGTCAAAGAGATTACATTTTTATTTGTATATTTGTTTATATACACATACATGTTTTACGTGATTTATTTATTTTAATTGGTGAACTTTGCATGTTGAATTCTTGTAAAATAATGTTTTATTTATTTCTTTATTTTTTATTCATTTTTTTTTTTTTTTTAAATCAGATTTTGTTTTTCATACCATCAATATTTCTACTTACCTGCATATATTAATGTATGTAAAAGAAATACAAATATATACAATATAAAAAAAGATTTATAAGTTATATGTATATATAAACACATACATATATAGTACGTATTATAATTATGTAAAAGGCATTTAAAAATTTACCTGATGTATGTCAATTTAAATTCTTAGGTAATATTGAGAATATATATAAAAATTGATATTGATAATTTCAAACCCACTATAAATGTATTCATGAAATTGACATGTCCGGAATACGTATACGTATACAAATCATCGTCTCATAATAATGCTGATGTGATAAATTATAAGAAATTTTATTACCTATAGTACTAACATTAAGTCAGTTAAACGTTCGCACTCCTACTGAAATTGACAGAAAATCTGCATGGATCCAATAAAAAATTTAAGAGGATTTAAAATCAGGATAAATTATAATCGTTGTTACAGTATTTTGCCAATTTTTCGAAAAAATTAAAGTTTATTAGTTTTTAATTTTTCACTATAATAAAAATTACATTTTGTGTAATACTGTTTTTAAACTTAAAATTGAAATTTTACTTCGTCCATTTTACATGAAGTTTTGTTTAAAATACAATGTTTATATCTTTACCATATATAAAATTATAATATAAAAATATAATATTATGACAATTGAAAAGATAAAGGGCTTCCTGCCCGCAACTTCTAAAACTAAATATATGTATAAGATCAAATGCCATAAGATCGACACTTTGTTTGGGGCGACTCAAAAACCTTCTTCGACATACAATAAAATCGAATTACAATAATCCCAACTATATATTATTTGGGCACATATAATAGTTTTATATTATTAGATATGGTTATGGATTGCAATTACATATATAATTATAATAGCCCAGACACCATAACACAATAAATATTGTGAATAATTTTAATAGTGTGAATATATAGTAAAATGTTATTATTGAATAGCAAATGCCACACCAACCTAGTAACAATTTGTCCGTACTTTGAAAAATGAGGAAAATTTCGGTGGAAAAAATCCACATATGTTCCATGGAAAAGATATATTGGAATTTGTCCAAAAAATGTCCATAGATTTGCCACTTAATATAATAGTATTTTATTCAGGTCAATTGAAATATTTGGATGGTCAGGGTAATATTACCAACAAATATCCGCCGAGTATTGTATTCATAATTTATTTCAACAATTATCCAAGACAGTGGTTTTACAATTTTACAATTAAATTATTTTTTGCATAAGAAAATATAAATATCATACTTTTTATTTATTTCTTAAGTATTTATTACATTAAATTTTGTGTCAACAAGTTACAACCTGTTATAACAAAATCTTTGTGCGCCTTTGTCGCATGACGTATTTTTGTCAAAATCTGTGGATCTGCTCACAAAAATATGAAAATAGATTCTATGGATATTGTGTGGAATGATACCAACGAGAAATAAAAATAAGGAAAAAGAAAGAAATTATTACAAATTAACATCGGAAATATACGGATAATCCAAGGAAATATTTTATAAAAATCCATGGACAGAGTTGCGCTGGTCATGTAAAATTCCGGCGGACATCCGTAAGAAATTCATGGATATTTCCTCGGATTGAAACTACGGACTACTATGCGCATACAATATAAGGCGGAAATTTGACTTTTGTCGAAACTTACAGCCCACATGGATTTTATGGTGTAGCGGTTATTATTATAGTATAGGCGAAAACATACTTCCGTGAGTGACGGGCCGTTTTTTTGCTACCGCGAAATATGATAACATACTGCCGTGAGCAATGGGACGTTTTTTGATATTTAATTCTTAAAAAATTGTCAAAAAACTTCTTGAAAATAGCATTTTTTTTTATTGCTTTCCGTTTTATCGCAAGTCAACAAAAGAAAATAGACAATAACCGGCCGAGCCGTCCACCAGTATGTTTCAGATATACAAAATGCTTTGTTTCGATTCAAAACGGTCCGCCACTCACCGCAGTATGCTTTGGCTTTAAATCTTAATATAATGTAGAAGCTATTATGGGTCAAAATAATATCTTATCGATATTATTGTGTAGCGATATTATTGTAGGTCGATGTTATTGTGTGTCGGTCTTATTACGCAAAATGTCGATTTTATAGTTTTAGAGTTTTTATGTGAACGCTTAACGTTCGCTGTATACATTGTAATAAAATAAATATATGTAAAAAGATGATTGTTTGACTTGTATAAACACCGCGAGTAAATCGATGCACAGATAAAACATATACAAAATGATATGTTCGATTTTTAATTTATATATTTATAATTATATAATAAATTGTGTTACGAGAATTACAATTATTACATCATTATGAGAATTTATTGCATTGCATTTAAAAATGTATATTAAGAGACAAAAAACCAAAAACAAATTTACATAGAAAATCCGAAAAATAATATGTAATTTACAAATAACTTCAATACATAATTAATTTTTTATCTTATACGTTATTATAAATATTATTTATTTCTATTACAATAATATTATAAATATGAAACAAATCATATATAAATAATTAACATTTATAACTTCTATATAATACAATAGAATAGAATAATAGTATTATTATTATTATTATTATTATTATTATTATTATCGCATCATATAATAATGAATATGATATAATAATATTGTATTAATAATAATAAATAAAACTCGCGCGTTTCTTTTGCAATGCAAATAATATTATTATCTTATCATTTAACTTGATTGAAATTCACCCTTGTTATTATTACTTAACTATATTTATACACCAAATATTGTATGAATAATATATATCTATTATTATAATATACGTATAATGTATATGTATATAGATAATAATAAATATACGTCCTACATTACGTTGCATTCTACTTATTTTTACATATATACAATATATACATTATACGCACAAAAGAGGGTAATGAATTTAAGGGTAGATGATTGTTAAAAGAAATATAAGTAGCTATGTTATACATACATATAATATACTGCTTGTATAATAAATATTATATATAACATTTATGTGTTGTGTATATAATACAATATTTATATATCTAATATTTATTATAATAATCGTTTGTTGGTTGTGCATATATAGGACGTAATAATTGAAAGGAATACATGGAGATGTGACATGTATTTTATATATATAAATATATATATTGTATATATGTGACTTTTAATGCGGGATATGGGATAAACCTATTACTATACAATCATCCTTTTCGTTTACATATAAATATGTACGCATGTACGTAGTTCTACAATTGATGTAATACATAAAACGTTAAATACAAAGAAACTTATTACTGAATATAGTCACATATGTTTATACATATATATAATATATGTCATATATGTATTATGAGAAGGATATTTGGTTAAGGGTTGTTAAACGGAAATTGAGAAATTTGTGATTTAAACATGTTCAAAATTTATATTGTATATACATAGATATGATATATGTGATTTTAGATGATAAATGGATTATTAATTTATGTAAAGTGGATTAATTTTTTGAGTTTTGTCTCATCTTGTTTGAATTTATTTATTTTTTTTTTTTTTTGTGCAAATTAAACGAAATTTTTATTGTTGTTATACATCATAACATATTTATTGTGAGCAATAAAATATGGATAACAATGCATGGGTATATATCCATCCACCCAAGTTACGGTAACACTTCAATTTTGATAAAATTTGGATATGTTATTAATTTCGATGGCAGTGGCGAAGGCTGATAAGTTGCCTTTAGTTTTCAATATCGTTAGAATTTACTTATAACCTGGGTGAAATGAAATTAAATTATGAAAACAAAATTTAAGTGTTCAACGAAATAAAATTTTCCGGAAAATCCGGACTTTTATGAATTATAATATTTTTTAATCATACGAATTTTTGTGTAATTTTAATCAATTTCCAATCTTTCACAGAAGAGATTTTTAAAATCGATTAACGCGTTCAAAAGATATGACCGATTTTGAAAAACGATGGCAAAGAAAATTTAAAGAAATTTGTAGTACTGTAAAAAGTGAACATCCAAATGGTACAGAAAAATTATACAGTACCCATTATTTCATACAAAAATTTTAATGACATCAAATGGAAAATCGATCATATCTTTTGAACGTGTAAATCGACTTTAAAAATCTCTTCTATGAAAGATTGGAAATTTATTAAAATTTGCAATTCTGTATACAAAAATGTCATTAAACCAATGATTTAAAGTAAAGATAAAATTTGTAAATAAATTTAATTCCGACAGTTCAAGACATTTCAAGAATTTGTTGTCCGGAGAAAACATTTTAACAACATAATCAGAAATTTCATGTACTTTTACAAATTCTTAGAATTTTAGTTCATGCACAAAAAAATACATTATTCAAATATGACGGTGCATATGAAATAATTCGAAATATACATGGAAAAATTCGCGGATGATTTCAATTAAATATTATTAGATTATGTGTAGTATGATAGCGATTTTCAATAATTTCATCGGTACAGATGGTTATAAATATAGTAAATAATTTAAAAACATGTATACTGTGCGTATGTAAACATATAAAGTATATAGTGGCCTGTGATTATAGATTATAGAATAATGTTAAATATAGATTTTTAAACGGATTCTGACAGTGTCAAAGCACCCATTACATAATTTATAAGTAATATACTAAAGTAGAAACCTTAATTAAAATAAAAATCTTTTACATAATTAATTCTCTGTAACAAAATATTAATTCTTTTTTCTGTAAAATTTGTGAGTCACCCTTTAGTTTTTATGATCCATTGATGTATATTATAAATTAAATTTAAAGCCGCATAAAACATCTTGTATATACATTAATATTAGTTTCTCATAAATGTGTAAGATTTTAATTTATTGTTATAGCGATATAAATACAATAAAAATAAATTTCTACAAAATACAATAAAAATATTAAAATCATATATCCATCACTTATTTGCCTATATATATATATATATATAATATAGTTATCAATCGATCACATTTTGACAATAAAATTACCTTCCGATTATCGATGTATACAAATATATTATATATAGATAATACCATATATGTATTCAGTTTAGATGGTATATATGGTATATATATATATATATATCGTATACCATAATATAAACAATTTGAAAATTACCACAAAATGTTGTGTATATTATTTATATCTATATACAAAAGTAACAAAATTAATATATTATTATAAATTTGATAGTTAGAAACCATCCATCGGTCAAAATAAATATGGCAAATTTTGTTGATTTTCTCACACTAAATATAAATATGTATATAGTGAATATATATTAATATATATATAGATGTGTACCACAAAATTCAACATAAATGTTCGTATATACAATACTATTATATATGACTACGAATAAAATTCTGCAATAAATAACAATTGTATATTGTAAATCACACTATAAATACTCTAAAAATATGTTACAATAATCACATTTAAATCTTATAAATTTAGAGATATTGAAAAAATAAAATTATAGTTAATTGAAAATATCAGTTATGATTTAAAATAATCATATTTATATTCATACATACAATAATAAATAAGCTATACTCTCTGTGTACAGACAATTTAACAAACATATGCAATTAATATTTTAAGGGTCAATTATACGGGCATGTATATGTAAATAAATATACAATAGTAAAATTATACAGAATAATATTGATAATTATTGTATATATTTAAATATATACGTATTAAACGTATATAATAATTGCAAATATAATATTATAAGATATATAATATAAACTAATCACAGATTATAAAAGTATCCCTTTGTTTGTTATATTAACATATTAATCGTATATAAATATATATGCATGCAGAGATATATATTATGATATTGCACACATACACACACATATTGTATGTAATATACATACTTGTGTTATTATAATAATGGAATTTTACCTTCCTATTTTATATAACAAAACACCTCGTTAGCTAAGGATTAAGATTAAAGTCACTGATAAATATAAAACGATAGATACTGATTTTATCGAAGTTTTGTCGTTTTCATCGGAATATAAAGTCGATTTTATATTTATTTATATATTTGGAATGGCAAACATACGCAAACATATGAATTTGTATAAATATAGAGGATATAAAAGGACATTTTATATAAATGAGAATAAATTAATTTTATATATATTTATGGTATAATTTTTTCCTGTATAAAGTTTCATTTAATAAGCCATGATTATTATAACTATAGATTGGGGAAATATTAAATAGTAGATTAGTGCAATGATTAAGATTCTGTACAAAAAAAAAAACAACCATTGATTGATTATAATTATGTACAGGCGTATCATTGTTCTTAATTTTTGTAGTACTTGAACTCTGTTTTATTAAAATTATATTTATATTTATTTATATTTAAACACACATGAGACGATAGATCTCTTCATCGTGCAATATAATGCACCATATAATCGGACATCGTCAACCATAGAAGATAGCAATCCAAGTAACTAAGAAAGAAAAAAGGCCCCAAAAAAAATGTAACTCTGAAATTGGATTTCACTCCATTTAAAATGAACATATTGACATCGATTTGCCATGTAACTCTCAACAAACAAAATAAAACCATTTTAAAAATTAAATTAAATTTAAATTTATTCAAAAGAATTTGGTGATCTACAGAATCAAAAACCATAGAAAAAATCCAAATGAACAAAATGATTGCGTATTTTGTAAATTATATTAAATTTTCTAAAATTTACAAACTTTTTTATAGTTTATTTTTTTTTTGTAAATAATGTAAATCACCCTTTGCTTATATTTAATAAAATATTTTTGATTGGTATACCTTTTGTATGTATCGTCGGTATATTCGACATTTTTTATTATTCATTTTTTTATTTTAGTATTTTATTACTATATTCAATTCGGTAGCACAAACAGTTTGGCATACAGTAGCACAACAATACAAAATAAAAAAAGGAAGAATTGAATTATGACAATTAAAATAAAATAAAACTATTTAAAGGCTGTCATTTACAATATTTCAATTATGTTATATCATCAGCCATATAAAGGTTCTATTTTTTATGTATAAATAAATAAATTATATATATTATCAATTTTCTAGCAACAATTTTGAAAACCAAAATATAATAGTGATTCGAATAAAATCTTATTTATATATCATTTTATACAATTTCATATCAAAAATTTAGTTCAGGACAATGATTTTTTATTGCTTAAAGATTTCATTGAAAATTATTTAATTGACAAAACAATTATAACAATAATATTGTTACAGATTTTTTGGGCCTTTTTTTTTTATTAGTTTATTTAACCAAAAAAAAAAAAAAAATGAACAATACAATAATGAAATCTTAAATATTTTTGTATATATGCTCCTTTACAAATTCCATACTGATTGTATCCGAATTAAATATTGAGTTGATTAATAAATTTTAACGTATACATAGATTTACGTAGTTGCGATATGTCAGATTCAGTCAACAATAAAAATTCAAGAAAAGCGAACAGAATTGAAAAATCGAAAAGGTGTTGGCTTCACATATCTTTGCTCACTCTTTAAAAATTATTGGTTTTATATGGATGTACCGTCACATTACTATTTATTCCGTTCTTTCGAAAATTTTTTGAATATAGTAATGTAATGGACTATAGCAATTGATCCAAATTGTCAAAGAACTATTAAATAAATTTATTTTGTTCAATTAAAAAATTGTGTTATATTTTCATGAAACAAATGTAACAATGTAATTAATTAGTTATCAACCTAAGACTAATTATATTTCTTTTCCTTTTTTTTTATATAATAATAAAAAAAAATATTTTTGATTTATTTCCTTTTTTTTTTTATAAAAATAAAAAAATATATATAAAACGTAATTTGAAATTTAATTTAACAATACTCATATTGTTAAGATATAAATGTATATATCATAGGTTATAGTTAGTTTTGTAATATACGTATGATTTTCCTGTCACTTTCTAGTTTCCAAAAATTAAAAATCGTGATTTCTTTCAAGATAGCCGACAATCACACGAAAATAGTCACTTTAGTAAAACCATCAAAACATTTGAACAATTTTGCTCCGATTTGTTTGAATACGTTGTATTATATTCGATTAGTTTTTAAGATCAGAAGCAAAAAATGTGTAAAAAAAATGTAATAATGTAAGCAACCCCGTAAGGATTAAGTTTTTTTTTTAAATTTACACTTAACAATGTCAAAATGGAGAAAGTCTTCATTTTTAATTTGAGCTACAACATTTTAAAATAGGGTGATCAGTGATAAGGCTATATGGATAGTTTGATGACAGGTTCTTTCGTATTGTTATTATTATTGCGGTTGCTTAGTCATCTCTTGAAAATGTACGCAACCAACTAGTCCTTGCTCAATAAACTTTATTGGTTACTGGGGAGATCGTCCCAGTTATCATTAGAGTGTAAAATAATTGTATATAAGGCAATCATAAGACCAGTGTGGACTTATGGTATTGAACTATGGGGAGCGACATGTAAAATAAATATAATATAAAGATTCCAATTAAAGGTGCTTCGTATTATGGTTAATGCACCATGGTATGTGAGCAACGATCTTTTAAGAAAGAACCTCAACATTTGTTCTGTTAAAGACTCAATTACAACTAAAAGTACAGCTTATTGTAAAAGACTGGATGAACATGCTTATTGTAAAAGACGTGATGAAACTTTTAAATACCAACGAACAAGCACGAAGATTTAAAAAACATATACCATCGAAGTTCATAACCAGATTTCAATAAATAAGATAATAATTATTAATGATTAGGATTAATTAAGGGTAATTACCAAACATTTCATATACTAAACCAAATAAATAATTTATACATTTCAAAAATATTTACTTTAAATATTTGGTTCTTACAGTATACATTAAGAAACTATTATGTAAGATAGATTATAATGGTACTTGAATAAATAAATAAAAAAAAAAAAAAAAACTAGTCCGTGCCTCGTCACTATTTTACAGTAGAAAAGAAGAATATTGTGAAAACGTTCATATCAGGGAATTCGTCGTATATTCCCCATTTTCACCCTATTATAGGTACAACATCTATGGTCGCGCACAATCTGATAAATAACATAATTTATAAAGGTAAAATCAATTCATTAAATTTATGTAAAATATCTAAATTCAAATATTTAAATATACATTACAAAAAAAATCAAATATTAATTATAAATATTTCTCATCATCGTAATTATATACATATATAATGACATTCAATTATATAACCATGTGTATTGTGTATATATAATTTTATATACAACAATTGTATTATTTTATTTACCCTATAATAATAAATATATAAAATATACTAAATAAAAACAATTACCCAAGAGACAAATCCTCAATTTTCCAACAAAACAACGAAATAAGCAAAGAAGAAAAAAAAGGAGCCAAGAGTGTTTTGTCCCAAATTAATTACACAGTAAATGCTGGGGTTCTTCCACTCTTTCCACAAGTCTGTTTGTCCCTACTCCCTATATTATTCTAGTACGTATATGGTGTATAGAAACAGACTATATATATATATGCCGCTTATATATATATATAACTATGTGTAATACGTTAGTGTGGATATACAAGAAAATACAAATGTAGCTATATATACTCAGTACATAATACCAATAATATTTATATTGCTAAGATAATTATGTGCATATATAAATATATACATTGAATGTGTTGCCGTACATAGATATATATATATATATATAAAATAAAAGAAATAAATAAAATCATCGCTTAAACGACACCTAACCATACCCATTTTCCATAATGATAGAATATAACAACATAATATAATACCCATACAGTTAATTGGCCCAATTTAGAAAATGCTCAGCTTTTCCATGCAAAGGAAAAATAAAAAAAAAATTGTTTCTATATATTTTATATAATTTGAGTAGACAGGACGTCCCCAAGTTATTGACAATTATACATCATTATCATATATATATATATATATTCTCATAATTTGTGTAAGCACTTTTAACAACAAAAAAATATCTACTATAATATGATGTAATTCAAGAAATTTTATTGG
Source organism: Bibio marci (assembly GCA_910594885.2). Classification (NCBI taxonomy): domain Eukaryota; kingdom Metazoa; phylum Arthropoda; class Insecta; order Diptera; family Bibionidae; genus Bibio; species Bibio marci. The sequence continues at coordinate 13,369,702 of OU343114.1, forward strand.
TCGGCGAAATTGATAAAGGTGGAGCTTAATTGGTTGTACCTCTTCTGTCTCATGCCTGTGTATCATAGCAACAGCGAAAAAAACATAAAAAAAATAAAAAAATATTATAAAAATAAACTTAATTCTTAATTCTCCCAACTAACTAGTGGTAGTAGAGTCGTACAAGCAAATGTTGAATTTAGTTGTTCAGAAGTCGTGACATTGTGAAGATATTTTTTTTGTTTATATTTGTATTTTATCTGCCATCAAAAAAAAAACAGGGTTATGCAAAACAAAATAACGTAAACGAAAAAAAAAGAATAAAATTTTGGTTTTTTTCAACAAAAAAATTATGTCCTTTTTAGTTTTTTTAATGTTATTGTGTATTATGTGTGAAAATTATATAATATTGCAGAAACATAACTATAACTTAACTAAAAGAAATCAATAAAAGATTATTGTAATAATTTTTTTTAATCTGTATTTGTATTGTGTAAAATGTTTTTTAGTGATTTGATAAGTTAACAATAAAAATAATGAAATAAAATAAATAAATAATAATAATAATAAGAATAATAATAGGAATAATAAGTGTATTTTAATTTGTTTTGTTTTGTTCCTAATATATGTAGGTGTATTTAATAATATACAAATCAATTTTGTTTACATATAAAAATATATAATTATAAATGTGTATTTAAAGTAATTTAAAATTACTTATTATTGTTTTTTAAAATATTCATGATAAAAAGACTAGGCATGACTATAACTGACCGCGAGATGACGAGCTCAAAGGGTCCATCACTACAACAACAGCAACAACACACAAATCAACAACCACAACACAATCCACATATGCGGTTGCAGCCACAACATCATCATCAACATCAACAACAACAACAACAACAACAAAAATCTAGCTTTATTAGTTTCAGTGTAGATTCATTATTAGCTGATAAACGACCAAAGAGTCCACAATGCGATCTAATACCAACAAATTTATCACAATCTAGTGCATCACCGATTTCATCACATAATGATAATAATAGTATAACAAAAAATGAACGACATACGCCACATAGTTCACCGGAATCCGAAATATATTATGATGATTCAAATCAAGAAGAAGATACAATTGTAGATATTGAAGATATTAATAATGAAAATAGTTCAACACCTGGTTCAGATAAAGCACAATCGATAGTAACACACTCACAAATAACCGGTCATGTACCGATAAGACCAACACCATTTAGTGCGTTAGCTGCAGCTGCAGCTGCATGGGGTAATATAGGTGCTGGTATGCCATGGCCTAGTGCAAGACAAATGGCACCATTTGGAGCACCCAATCTGTTTCCAGGTCAAAATTTTGTACCCGGTCATGTTTCAGGAGGTAAGTAAATTTATATATTTTATGAGAATATTTTTTATTAAATCGATATATATATATAGTATTAATTATATAATCGGGTTTAACGTTTGTGGTCTGTCCATTTGATGGATAACATTAGATGTTTTCTTTTGGTAATCGTCGAGTACTTATAAGTGATTTGGTTGCGTTATATTAAATATGTGTGAATTGTGAATGTATCAGTTCATATTGTTGTTAAATATAGAATGTAAATATATAGCTTTATCGTAATAATTTAATTATATTTGAAATGTTGTGACAAATACCGTAAATTGATTGTATGGAAACTAATTTTATATTTTTAATTTTTATAATATGATTAAATAGATACAGTACATAGATTATTGTATAATTTATATATGTAATAAGATAACATTATAAAATTTAAATAAATATATGTATTCATTCATAATATATCTGGAAGCAATATGAACGGCATGACATAGTCACAATTTACATATAATATTATACAATTCATACAATATACGATCTATAACACTATTACAAGAAAATGTTTTGTTTTATAATAAATAAACTCCTAAAATTTTCTCGTTTAAATAAATATATACCATTTCTTAACTTCTTATATAAAACTTAATTAAATAAATATTCATCATATATATAAAAGATAATTTTCCTTGTCACATTTCTAAATTAAATATGCGTTATTATAGCGAATATTTGATTTAAATCTAAATTGCTCCTAACAAAATAAGTTGTATGTATTATATATATTTTTGCGAAAATAATTTCTTATGTTATCACTAGGAAAATAAACGTTTGTAGTTACTGTGATATATGGTATTGTATTTATTATACTTACGCGTGGTTTGGGTCGATGAAATTATCGAACAATTTTTTTTTTTTTTATGGAAATTGTAATTTTTAAACCATTTTAATTAATTTGTCGACTTATATATAGATAATACGGATACTATTTATATATTTTTTGTTGATATACCGTCGACCGCACGGCAATTATAAATAAATAACAAATTTAATCATCAGTTTGTTAAAATTTTGAAAAATAAATAAATAATATTTTCTTTTACCAATTTTAACAATTGCTTAATTTAAACCGTCATCTTAAGAATAATATGTTCAAAAATGATAAAAGAATTATATTTAATAATTGTAAATTTTTAATGTTAATATTATTGTGGTTTTGTGTATTTCGGTTAAATAATATACCACCATTTATTCTTCCGTATACAATAACTTAATATTTTAAGTAATGTAAAAGCTCCATTTATTATCCTAATAATATATAAATAATTAATAATGAATTAAAAATATGAACAACAACATATACTACAGGAAAACAAAGTGAGCATTCACCTTATACTATAATGACTTTTTTTAAAGAATAAAGTATAAATATTTTAAAAATAATCGATCATTCTGTTTTTTTTCTTCTTTAATTGGCGGGGCACTAAGCTTAACTGTAAAATTTCATAGCGATAGCTCAACTAATTCAACAATATGTTTAACGGACTATAAAAGGGAGAGCTAACGAGAAAAAAATGCTGATCATCATTATTGAAATTCGTACCATTTAAGAAATTTTGCAAACTTCGAAATAAATGGTAATCTGTTGGTGCAAGATTAGGACTACATGGTGGATGAGCCAACATATCCCAAACGAGATCCTATAATTATTGACAAGTGCCCGAATATGTGGTGGAACACACTGACTTTGCGGTTTTGTCAATTCTGATGGTATTTCTTAAATAGGATTGTTCAGTTTTGTTAATTGTGGTACTATGTCCACATAATTTAAATGAATAGCGTTTATAAGCCCATTTTTCATTGTTTCAATGAATAATTCATTAATATTTTTCATTTTTAAAAATTATCTAAATGTACTTATTTATTGAATGAATGAATTCGCGATTAATAATTAACTAATGCGCAGAATAATAAGTTATTAAACAGAACACGTTGAAAAATGAATAATATTCATCAAAACAATTATACAATTCTTTAAACCAACGCACTGATTCATTGAAAAACATTCATTTTCGGTATTATGTTTTAATGAATTATTTATTGATTTAATAAATGTTATTTCATTTTAACAATGAACCATGTTCCTTGGAGCAAAATTAATTAATATTCCATTGTTTTGACGTTAATTTTTAATTGGATCCATGTACTTTTTTTTCAGGGCACATCTGAATTGATCGTTTGGTTGCGTGGTAAAACTTCAAAATAGAAAATGTCTTTGTAACCCATCAAACTAATAATACCATAACCTTCTTTTGATAAACAGCTGCTTTAGATGTTGTTTGCGAAGGTTCATCTTTTTCGTTCCAAGATCTTTCTAGTTTACACTGTTGTAATCAATCCATTTTTCATCGCCGCAGCTATCAATTGTTTCAAAAATGGATCGTTCTCGTTACATTTCATAAGCTCGTCGTGTTAAGTGAATGCCTTTAAGTTGATGAGAAATCCATATATCGAGTTTGTTTTCGTATTCAAGTTGTTTTAAAAGTTGTTAAATGTATGTATGTGATACATTGAACTTCTCTGTAATCTCACGTGTTGTGCTATGACGAACTGCATCGATAATTATTTTGATTTGGTGGTAATCAACTTCCGTTTTCAATTTGATTACTTCCTATTTATTGTTTCAATGGAAAATTGTGCAATTATCAACCCAATATTAATCATATTATATACATCTATGTGACGTATAAATTACCTATATGACCGTAATGAATAGCCTAGTAAACATATATAGTGAATTTTGTATACAAGCGAATACTGTATTAAATTCAATATAATCTACAACACATTCAATTAATATGAAAATATATGCCACATAGGAAACGTATTCAGTTAAATTTTCATATAAAAAATATGGCTTGATCGTCATCAATGATTATTTTTTTTTTTTTAACTCATATTTTTGCTCCTAGCTTTTATGTCATCTAATAAACCTTTCATTACAACCAATTTTGTAAATTACTCCGCATGGGAGTATATAACAATTTACCAATTGTGTACTGTACTGTACTGTAATTAACGAAAGATAAATGTTTTCATAATACTATTATTTTTATATAGTTATGTGTGTGTGCAGACATTGTTAATCTGTGAATAGCGTCCAACACCATATTTTCAAAGATATCCGTTTTTCTTTTTATTCCATCAACGAACAAATGGTCAACCAGCAGAAAAATTTTAGTATTAAAATAAATACCGAAAAATTTCCTATGAAAAATAGCGGATTTGAACCAGCTATATTTCATGATTAATATATATCATATATTGTATATATATATATATATCGAAGCTTATGAAACTGCGCTACCGAGTGTTTTTTTCATCAATGATTATTATTGATTGTTTATTAAAAATAAAGCGTACTTGTTTAGTGTGTCCTAAAAAGTAATAAATGAAATATTATATTATTATATTTTATATTATATAAAATGTATATTGTATTAATTGTTTAAAAACATCCTTGATGCAACATTTTTAAAAAAATTATAAATAATATTATACAAACTAAAAAATAAAGTTTGTCAAACAGTAAAACTTATATATGCAATCGAAGACAATCCTTACGTATCCTAATATTTTGGAATAAAATCTGCAGCATTGTATATCGTTATAATTTATATTTATATAACACCCAGAAAATTTTTTGATATATTATATTAACAACAATTTATTATTATTTAAATATATTGTATTATTATAATAAATAAGAGCCTTATTAAATCTATAGAATGCAATGTAAATAAAATAAGTACGTATACCCGCAAAGAAGGTTTTATTATTCACTTTCCAAAAATATTGCTTGCTATTGTAAAAGTAAATATTTATAACATAAAATACATTTCTTCTTAAAAAATATAAATTTTAACAATAAGAATGCCTTTTCTACTTATATATTTTTATTATTTATATATACAATACGAGCGAATAATTTCATATATCTTGCAACTATACAGGGTGTCCCAATTTTCGACGGCAATGCGAAAACCCTAGGTTCTCTGGCAAGTTTTTAAACTTATACCGAAAAAATTTTTTCATCATGATTTTTCGACTTATGCTTGAACAAACTTTCAAAAAGAAAAATGGCGTTCATCAAATTGTCAACATTCCTGTAAGTATCTCGATAACCACATGTCCGAATTGCATTAGCTTAACATCAAATTAAAGATCTCGATATGCTAATGCTAATAGTGTATCAAAAATTCAAAATCGGTTTTATTATATAGTTATTGAGATATTGATCCCAGTAGAGTGCAAAACATGGTCTGATTGAAAATTTGGTTATTTGCGTGTAACTTGGTACCGAAGTCGAATCGGCCAAAATGTTATATGATATTTTCGACGCAAAATGACCCAGAGAATCTAGTGTTTTCGTATTGCCGTCGATAATTGGGACACCCTGTATAGAGACTATGTTAGTAATTTTCTATAAGTTAATATTTTTGTACTATAATACATAATATTAACATTAACAATATTTCAATGTAATATAGTATTAATAATAGTATAAATATAAAGAAAAAAATACATATTCTAAGGTTTAGTGCCGCAGTGGGTATCTTGTGTAAATAATAATCAATAGTAAATTATCAATGTTATTTACCGGATGTCAATTTGTTTCTTATTTATTTTATTGCTTTGTTTAGCTGCGCGCGTGTTCATACCTTTTGTTCGTCTATGGTATAACGAAAAAATGAAATCTTTTAACATATATATATATTGAACGCTACTCAAAGATTATATATATCATCATATAACAATAAGACAATTATGAAAATATCTATCTTTTGAAAAAATGCGCACCAATTATTGAATTGTTATGTGCAAAGTGGGTGCCGCGCGAACTCACAATCGATCAAAAACAACAACGTATCGATGATTCAGAGCAGTGTTTGGGCTTGTTCGACCGCAATAAAACAGAATTTTTGCTTCGATATGTGACAATGGAGGAAACATGGCTCCATCATTACAATCCGGAGTCAAATCGGCAATCAGCATCATGGACAGCAAGCGACGAACCTCGTCCACAACGACCAAAAACGCAACAGTCGGCCGTCAAGGTTATGGCATCTGTATTTTGGGATGCACATGGAATAATTTTCATCGGCTATCTCGAAAATGGAAAAACCATCAATAGTGACTATTATATAGCCTTGTTGGAGCGTTTGAAGCATGAAATCGCTAAGAAACGACCGCATTTGAAGAAGAAAAAAGTGATGTTTCATCAAGACAACGCACCGTGTCATAAATCAATGAAAACGATGGCAAAATTGCATGAATTGGGCTTCAAATTGCTACCACATCCACCGTATTCTCCTGATCTGGCCACCAGCGACTTTTTCCTGTTTGCAGACTCAAGAATATTCTCACTGGAAAGAAATTTAAGAGTAATGAAGAGGTGATCGCCGACACAGAAGCCTATTTTGAGGAAAAAACGAAATCGTACTATAAAAATGGTATCGAAAAGTTGGAAGATCGTTGGAATCAGTGTATCGCCCGCGAAGCGATGTATGTTGATGAATAAAGTTTAATTTTGCAAAAAGAATGTTTTTTTCTTAGAATTTTCGGAAACTTTTCAGCCCATGTGTTATATATACATAACTCTATTCGGAGTAATTTACCAACTTAACTATGTAATGAATGTTTGTTAGAGGTCATAAGTTTCGGTTGAATTAACGTGACTTGCGCATAAATAAAAATTTAATTAGATAAACTTTATTACAGCTCAGTTATAATAAACTTATACGTATCTATACCGTATTCTGTATATATTTACAGGACCGTAATAATAAAATATGCTGAATAACATACAATTTGTTAATTGTTGTATTTTTGTGACATTGAAGATATGGCTAAAGCCAATATTAAGATAATAATTATCGATATACATACAGTTCTGATTTCTGAATATAATTAACATTTGTATTATTTCCAAAAGTTAAATTCCTGATTGTTCAAATGTTCAGATGATATGGTTTTAATAAGTTTTTAATTTTTACATAAAATATGTATATTTTAAATTTTTAACTAATTTAACGATATTTCTTGCAGTATTTTATATTTTAATGATTTTCTTTATTTATGACTTCGATAAATATTATTTGATGATAGATAATTTTATAAAAATTTTTAAAAAGTGTGTCTTTTATTGCTTTATGCTTATGTTTAATATTCCAATTAATTACTCTGCGTGTGTCAATATACATATAGATATTTGTAATTTAAAAGTATATAGTTTCATAACAACTGTATATAATTTTTGCGTATTTTTTTGTTCGGTTGTTTTGTATAAAGGTACTCTAACACTGGATGGTAATCTGTCATAGATATAGCCAAACGTTTTGCCGTATAGCTATATGACTGCGTGCTTACACTATGTAACATATGGAAAATATATTAATGGCAAACGTTTGTTGTTATGGTAATCTACGGTAAGCTATATATGTTTACACTGATGCTTGCCATCAGTATTTGTTATAGTTGTTGGCCAAATAAATAAACCAAATTTTCATCATTCACAAAAACTTATCGCAGTTGCCACAGTAAACATTTTCACTACTCATGTTTCTATAATTATAATAACAAATGTCAAAATATTTTATCGGCTTTTAAATAGTATAGTATAGTAATAGTATAATAAATTTTATATTTACCAAAAAAATGTTATGACAATCTATGGCAGTGGTTTTACTAGTCTGAGCCAACAACGATAGAACAAGAAATATCTATTGCGTAGAAAATATGGCATGATTGCCATTTAGAGTACTAGTACCTATTATTATTATATGTATCTATATATGTCTGAACAAAAAATATATATTGTACCCTCAATTTTTATCACATTAATGAAATATTATTTTATTTTTATTGTCACACAATTGTTATTTCCGCATTAATATTTTTTTTTAGTATTTACATATTATAGTATTAGTACATTAGATATATATATATATATTTATATATATATATATATAGTGCGTGTTTGTAGTAAATGGTAATAAAAATACAAATAACATAGTAATAAAAATAATAATAATAATAATAATAATAATAATAATATCAATATTAATAATAATAACAATAATAATTGTATATGTATTTCATATTTTGATTATTGTATATTATATAAAATAATGTGTGAAAACGAAAATATTATAAATCAAATATATAATTAATTAATAAATTATACTTTACTAATTACTATACTGTTACATTATTATTATTTTTATTGTTATTATACGTCAAATATAATAAAATAGGTTAGGGATTAACAATTTTTTTTTGTGCTCGTACGATATATAATGAACACACAGTTGTGTAAGACGTAGTTTTTATATTGATTTTATATAGAGAAACATATAAACTGCCGTCTAAGTTTTGATTTCGTTTTTTCAATTATTAAAACTAACATTAAGAACAATTTTGATAATATTGAATAATACGAATAAATATTGAATAATATAGAATATTTGAGATTTTACTTTAAAGTATAAATTGATGAATTTTAAACATCCGACGGATAGCTGAGTAATTAAATTGAAAATAAAGAAAAAATAGTATATTTACGGATAAATATTAATTTACGAAATGAGTTTGTGCAAAAAAGGAACAAGGTATAAATATACCTAGTCAAAGCATATACCAAATTCTAATGGATTTTGAAAGTTTCAGCGCCTCACGTTGTTAAAGAGTTACGACCCGTCACTGGTCTAGACGTAGTACTACGTATTACAAAATAATCATAAGCACAATGATGAAAATTGATAAGTTAATAATTGGTTATGAATAGATTATAGTGCACGGTTGAAAATTTTGAATTAATCCATATAATATGTCCATATTATAGATTATAATTATATAAGGAAGCAAAATATACATAAAAATTCTTACTCATTTTTATAATATTATCCAATCTCAATATATTTTATGTGGCACAAACTAACATAAAAATTAATTTCATGCATATTAAATATACAATATATTTCGATAAAATCAATCAGCCATTAATTAACAGCATATATACCGATTTCAATACCATATTTATGTGATGTGCGTAATAAAAACAATTACGTTTGAGCTCGTGTTACACTTGAAACAAATACAAATAATTATATATAATAACACACTTAAAATATTTACCATACATAAACATATTTGATTTTTTAAACAATTGATGCAAAATAAAAATAAAAAGATGAATGGGTTTTGATTATTGTATTATATAATGTGCATAAAAAGACGTATATGGTATATATAAAAATATTAAACGACTGTGTTGTTAAAGAAAGTAAAGAAAAAGATGTTAATCATGCATATTTCACACTAATCATAATATATATTACATTATGTTTATATAATATATGCACAATAATCAATAATAATAATAATAATAATAATAATAGTAAAGTAATATATGAATAATATAGCAATAATAATAACAAATAAAAATTAAATTTAAAAATAGTGTTTTAATTTTATTATCGCAAATTGCTATATGAAATAAAAAACATGTCCAAGTTTATATATGCCAACTTGCTATAACTATACATATAATAATATATATAAATTGTATATATGGAATAATTTGTAATGGCATTATGAATATTTATTATAACAAAATTTTATAATTATTTTATTTATACCTACACAATTTATAAAATATATTGTAGTATATTTATTATTCACACTTTACTATTATTATTATTATTATTATTATTAATATTATTGTTATTATTATAATTATTATTAATATAAAATTTTGAAGTGTTATGTACCTATTAAATTTACATTCAATAAATATATTGATAATTATTTAATTTATTAAATTATATAAAATCAATTATAACTAACTATAATCCGCGCATGATTGTATAATACATGATTCTACTATTTTACTGTATTTATATTTTATTCAGAATTTGTGTTCAATAAGTTCATGCCAAAATTCAAAATAATTAAATATTTGTTTTTAGTATTAACAGTTTAACGATGACGTGCCAACGAGTTTTTCCAACGAAATTTTGCAATGGAATTCAGCCCACACGATAACACTGATCTTCAGTATTCACTTATATAAAAATATTTAAATTAAGAAAAGATCTATCTTTCGATATTTGAAGATCAATTTTCTATTTAATCAATAACGCATATGCATGACCACAAACAAATGTATTATTTCATATATATATATACGAATCGAAAATATGTATATACAATTCCCTATTAACTGTAAAATACATAGCACTTAATCATAGCTCAAAACGTTTAAGCTCAATTTGAATTTAAAAGAAAATGCATTAATTTAAATAATAACATTTTTATAGAAAATTTCGTCCAAATACATAACCATAATTTGTATTTTATCTTAACCATATGAATAAATAAGCAATTAATATTTTGCATTTGAAATTACTATATTTGATTATTAATAGGTCTACCAATATGTGTGTGCCGTTTTTTTAAAAATAAAACACATTAATTCCGGTAATAACAGTAAAAAATTTTTATTGAATATAATTACCATCGTTAAGTATAACCTTTTTCCAATTTTTTGGCAATTTATGAATACCATCAAAATAAAACTTCTCCTCTTTTGATGCGATCCAAGAATCGATCCAATTTTGGACGTCTTCATAATTGTGGAAGCGTTGTGCACAGAGTCCATGTGCCATCGATCTGAACAAGTGGTAATCTGATGGAGCAACATCTGGTGAATAGGGCGGGTGTGGTAACACATCCCATCCGAGTGTTTCCAATGTTTCTTTTACCGGTTTTGCGACATGTGGACGAGCATTGTCGTGTAAAAGAATCACTCTTTCATGTCTGTTGGCCCATTCTGGTCGTTTTTCTTTCAATGATTGATTCAATTTATTCAATTGTCCTTTGTATACCTCACCAGTAATAGTTTGACCAGGTTTCAATAACTCATAATACAGCACGCCCTTTTGGTCCCACCAAATACACAATAAAACCTTCTTTCCATGAATATTGCGTTTTGGCGTCAATTTGACTGGTTGACCTGGATCAGTCCAATGCTTAGTCCGTTTAGGATTGTCAAAATAAATCCATTTTTCATCACCAGTGACTATTCGATGCAAAAACGACTTTCGTTGCTGTCTTTGAAACAATATTTCGCACGTGGTTTTTCGCTTTTCCATGCTTCTTTCTGTCAATTCATATGGAACCCATTTTCCTTCCTTTTGGATCTTACCCATATTGTTTAAACGATTAGAAATGGTTTGTTGACATACATTTAAGGAATCAGCTAGTTGTTGTTGCGATTGCGCATCGTCTGCATCCAACAATGGTTGCAATTCTGTATCTTCAAATTTTTTTGGTGGTTTTCCACGTTCTTTGTCATTCAGATCAAAATCACCACTTTTGAATCGTTGAAACCACTTTCTGCACATTCTTTCTTGTAAAGCATGTTCACCATAAGCTTCAACAAGAATTCGATGACTTTCAGCAGCAGTTTTCTTCCAATGAAACAATAACAATAAACCTCCCCGCAAATCACTTTTTTCTGGCACAAAACACGAAATTTTTAAAAAAAAAAAAAATATGTTGTTTACACTTTTAGCTCGTAACACAAACTGAGAAAGATAAAGATATAAAGTTAATACGTTCACAAAAAAATATTTCAGTCGAAACCGCCATCATTTAAGGCGGCCAGAGAGATTAATCCGTGAGCGGCACACACATATTAGTAGACCTATTATTAATAACAATTAATTATAATTCTAATAGAATCAAAATCCATCTTATTTATAACATTTTCATATATATAGTCGATGTATATTATGTTATTATATGCAAACATATATGGAAGTGAAGTATATATAATATCTATCTTTCCCCATCATCAACCATATTTATGTTTATATAATATACAATTCATATATAATATGTATTATTTACATATTTATTTACAGACACATAGATTATGACATCATCATAGTAATTTACATATCACAAAACCCCCTAAAGTTATTTGAAACAATCGAAAATTCCGGAATATCAATGTAAGACAAAATGTTTTATAAAACCGGCATTATATATATATTTATATATTATTATTGTTTATATACAATTTCAATATATACAATTCTTTATATAACGATTTGTTTTCTGGGATTTAGGTGTTTTATATTGTATTAGTACATAACCGCATGTGGAATGAATTCCATTCAAAATTCAAAAATAAACAATATTATGTGGATTTATTTATATTATAGAAATAAATTTGTATAAATTGTTGTAGAACAATAACAACAACAACAACAACAACAACAACAACAATATCAATATCAACAAACAATATAACATTATCATAAATCATTTACTATTATTATTGATTTTGATGGTGATCTGTATATATATAGATAGAGAAAGAGTAGTGCATTTATATGTACATAAATATAACAATGAAATGATATTGAAATTATTATGGAATTATATAATTTTAAATTTTCATATTAACAATTTGCAAAATTATATATTATGTCAATTATAATAACTTAAGATGAATTAAAAATTCATCCAATATACAAATTGATTTTCATATATGGTATTTAATTGTATAAATATCTTATTGTGTCTGGCTATATATGTATCAAAAAGTCTAAAATTAATACAATGTTGTGCAACAAATTAATACTTAAATCATAATTTATTATGACATTTTTTTTTTATTTTATGATCTAAAATGAAATAAATTGACCAGAGAAATGATGGGGAAAAACAGTAAACATTAAAATTCATGACAACAATATATACTATAGATACAAATCGAACTATATTATCAGCGAATGAGGTTACTCTTACTATATATAAGCAAATAATGTGTAATAAGGAAATTAGCATTTCACATAGTTAGTGTTAGAGTTTGGTATACATTGAGATAATTATTAAAATTAGATTGTAACAACTACAGAGGAATAACTTTATTAAACATACCAGTGTGGTTTCTGCGCAGATCGTTCTACATCTGATCAAATATTTAATATTATACGGCAGATCTTGGAAAAGTGTACGGAATTCAATGTTGATACACACCATTTGTTTGTTGATTTCAAAGCGGCATATGATAGTGTCAATAGGTCAAAATTATGCAAAATTATGGAAGAGTTTGGTATTCCAAAAAAACTGATAGATTTGGTGGCCATGACGTTGGAAAATGTGAAGTCACAAGTACGAATCCGAGGTAACTTTGAGACGGTTGATGGTCTACGACAAGGCGATCCAATATCAACACTACTATTTAATATTATGATGGAAGAGGCAGTGACGGGCGTAAATATTGATAAAAATGGCACGATTTTCACAAAATCGGGTTAATTATTAGCGTATGCTGATGATATAAACATAATGGGTCGAAATATTATAATTGTCAAGTATGTTTTCGAATCGTTACAAAAGAAGTTATCGGTTCTATGTCTCAAAGTGAATACAGACAAAACAAAATATTTTCGTGGCAACGAATACATCACGAATTCGAGATCAAACTGTTCAAATATTGAAGAACTGCACGATTTGAAAATAGTCAATAGTTTTGTATACTTAGGATCGTTGATAAATGTAGAAAATGTTGTTGAAGAGGAAATTCGCCGCACCTGGGTTATAACGCCATGTAGTAAGTAAGTAAGTAAGTAAGTAAGTAAGTAAGTAAGTAAGTAAGTAAGTAAGTAAGTAAGTAAGTAAGTAAGTAAGTAAGTAAGTAAGTAAGTAAGTAAGTAAGTAAGTAAGTAAGTAAGTAAGTAAGTAAGTAAGTATACATTGAGACAATGAAATTCACTACAAAACAGTACAATAATTAAAAGATAAAAATACAGGTGGTCTATATTGTATTTTTTAATATACAATATATAAATTTCATATTATCGATATGCAATTGAATTCGGTAAAAACGTATACCAACATAAATAGTTCTCTGCTATAACATGAAAATATAATTGATTTGATTTATTACCTAACTTTTATTTCTTATTTATACACCAACATATATATATATATATGCTCTATTTATTATATGATGTTACAACTAAATCAATAAACTATGCCTATATAAATATACCATATATACAATATTATGGAATAATTATTATAAATTAACAAATTACAAATACCCTAAATAAAAATACTCTTGATTTGTTATAATAAGTATCAATATAAAAATAAATATCCATCCATTTCTGTTTTTACCAAATCAACTTTTCTTTTAATTTATATGATGTTAAATATCGGAGATAAAATTCAACACCATTACAAATATAAACAACTTACAATCAACCAATAAAAAAAAATATATATATAATAATATAATGTAACCGGAATTTAATAATAACAATTATTATATAAAATATACATAAAAGTTATAATATAAAAATATATATAGATATAGACTATGTACATGCACGTAGTACCATATAATATAAACAAAATGTTAATAATATTAATAAATAGTATATTGTATTATACTAAATCCAGATTAACTATATTATAATACACACAGTAACTTTCCAAGCCGCATAAAAATGTATAAAATTATAATGATCTGTGATATCTAAAATATATACGAATACGAATTACACAAGTATTTGTTTTTATATTATATGTTATTTATAAATGTATATGCGAATATATTATATATATATAAATATATATATATATATATAGGAATAAAAAGTCTGACTGAGAAAAAGATCTGAATTAATTAATCTCGCAGAACATTAATTAGCAGCCGTAATTGGTCGTGCAAAATACGTTTAACATGCGTGTACAATTTTATGAATTTTGTTGTTGTTGTTGTTGTTGTTTTTGCATCTTTATATTTATTTATACAATATTTTTTTCCATTTATTTTGCTATACAGCAAGTATTTTTTTTATGTTTATTATTATTATTATTATTATTATTATTATTATTATTATTATTATTATTATTATAACAAAACATTATCATCATTAATATAATAATAATTATTATTATTATTATTAATATTATAATAATTTTATATGCATATTAAAAAACAGCAAATAAGAACACAAATGACTCTATATAGAGAACAGCAAATAGATATGATGACAGAAGAATATATATACAGAAGAATATTTTATTATTTACTTTATATAGAAATTACATGTATATGTATATATGGATATGTAATGTATGTATGTATAAGTACATGTATAACTTAATTAAAGAAAATGCAACGATTCAAAATGTTTAACTCGTTATTAATTAATCGTTAATTTGTATAATTAATCGAGTCGGTAACATTAAACTTGATATGCTGAATATCAACTTAAGTTTTATAATTATTTAATATAATATATTATACACAGCGAAAGTACAACACAAAATATATCATATCATATATATATAGAGTATATACTTATAATTGAATACATAAGTAAAAATGCATTTTATCTTTACATATTAAATATATGAGATTATAAAAATAATATTTATAACTAAATTATAATTATATTAATAAATAGTAATAATAATAATAATAATAATAATATTCCTTATTCGTATTTCATATTTTATCATATATAATATATACTGTGTAATGAAAAATAGATGCATGTACATTGTACACATATTTTTAATTTAATATATCTGAATGTGAGAAGAATATATTAAATGATTTATTATATAATCATTAAATGTGTTACATGATAATAATTTCAGATTAATGTATGTATATAAATAATATGTATATATAATTTTTGTAATTTAATTATATATTGTATATATAGATAACATTAAATATATGATCTCGTTAATTTTTTATGTGTTGTTGTTGTTGAGACTGCTGCGCCGCTTATTAAATTTTATATTTTTTTATTTGGGAAAATGAGTTCTTTATATTTTATTAATAACACATATAAAAATATATGCGTGATAACATTGAAATCATTTATGTGTTATTATACAATAATTAATGTATATACAATTTTTATTATATATATATATATTGTATATGATATGATATTATGTTGAAATTATAATTATAATTAATTAACGCACTTTTGTGTATAATTTATGCATATGCATGTACATAATATATTTATTATATACAATATATAGATTTTGTGTATGAATTTTAATGTAGATGTATCAACGAAAAGAAATAAGTATTTTATGCTGTTTGAAAGTTTGTTTTGTGAATAAATTATTATTCTATATAGATTTTTATATTAAATAATATAATACAATATTTTTTTTTTAACATTAAATATAAATTAATGATTGTATATATTTATTTATATTATAATTTTATTATGTTAATGTAATGGTCTCCGATCTAATAAAATTGTAACACAAATTACTATATTTAAATGTCAATTCATTATTTACCTATATACATATATACTTACTGCATGACATTAAAATCCAGGTGGCCTTCTTCAAGCCACCACTCTAACCCGAGCTATTTGCAGTTAATAAAGTCTCCGAATCTCGAATTATATAATATATATAAATATTAATACGGCTCTTCTTTTCCTTTCTGCAATACTATATTCATATAAATTGACCCAATGACGGCTCGTCGGCTGAAGCAACTGAGGCAACGCCTCACATTGATTTCTTACAAAATACAAAGAATAACGTTCAAATTAATCATTATAATATGTCGAATAAATATATATATATATTCTATACAAACTACACCTCATATTTAATTGCATTGTTTATATAAAAACATAATTTTTTCCATATTACATATATTACACTCTTTTTCTATAATAATTATAAATACCCAACATGAGATATTGAGATATTGGCAACAAAGTGAAGAGCGCGTTTATTTTCCGCAAAACAACAGAAAAAAAATTTTCATAGTAAAACTATAGAAAACCATTAATACGTTCTTTTTTCTATTTTTTGTATTATTTACCACAAAATACATATCAGCCAGGTGAGGCTCCTGATATTATCTTTCACTTCATTACATACTTATGTGTAAATGCGAAATACTGATTTGTTCGATTTACTAAATACGCCATACTCTTTTTATTTTATATTACATATGAATGCTTTGAATATAATTTATTGTCCAATAGCTGTTAGCGTAAGTAAGCTAGCAAAATATTGGAAATTGGAAATTGTTGATAATATAAAATATTCATATTATAAAAATTTGCAATTATTTTGCATAAAATAATAAAATATTAATATGAATTTAATACATGATATTATTGTATCAATATAGTAGAAACACCTTTTTGAAAAACGAACTAATTTGTGGTGGATTTGAGCACGATTTCTATTAAGAAAGAATTAGTAACTACAGAATTAATGGAAATTGCTTGAGTTTATGAGGATATAATATTTATTTATATATAAAATTTAGTTTATTGAAAGATCGAAGGATAGACTTAATTTATTAAATTATAATTGTACATATCCAATTCTAAGGTGTCGTGTCGATGGAATGTATGGCTGTGGATTTAAGCAGTTGCTAATGATACCCAATTCTAAGGCATAAAATAGAATAAATATATCCACAATGCTTTTTGGTGATATTGAAAAATTCAGCGCCTCACCTTGGTAAAGTGTCACGAGCCGTCACTGAGTTGACAAAGCCATAACGACTAAGTAATTCCTCATACAATACATATATTTACGTTAACAATATACATGTATATAGTTGCAAATATACTACTATATAGAAAAGATTTTAATTAAATCAATATATTATATTGCCTAATTACTAAATAACATGATTTTTATGCTTATGCTTATATAAAATAATATATGTGACAATAATTCAAATTTATTAAATATGATAAATATAAAGTGGTTATAAATAAAATATAGTTGCTGCTATAATAGACCCATACAATTAATAAATCATTTATAAAATTGGAATCAATAAATTCATTCATAAATATGTTTTTATATATATATATAAATTAAATAAAAAACATTAATTAATTTTATTATATGTTTTCATTTTTTTGTATATTAAAATTTAATTAATTACTTAAGTTTTTTTTCATCATTTCTATTGTATTAATATATGTATTATAAAATATAAATTATATATACAATATTCTAATATATACAGTTCAGTTCAAAAGTATCGTGTGTCTTACAGAAAACGAAACTTATTTAAATTACTAATTTTTAGTGGCGCCATATATTAACAAATATCACAGTGTCACATGGGTAGATCTATTACAGGGGTTATGTAAAAATTTCATAACGTTTGTAACAACAATAGCGGCGAAGAAATTATGGGCATAAAATGATGGTATGTTGTTAGCATTGAATTTGACAATGTTTATACTTGTCAAACATTCAATGGTATTATATTGG
Source organism: Bibio marci (assembly GCA_910594885.2). Taxonomy (NCBI): domain Eukaryota; kingdom Metazoa; phylum Arthropoda; class Insecta; order Diptera; family Bibionidae; genus Bibio; species Bibio marci. Next base: position 13,388,426 of record OU343114.1, read on the forward strand.
TGTTATAAAGAGATTTCGTCATTGCATGTGACATGATCGTGAAATATAATGAAAGCAGGCGTTTTTGTTACATGATAATGCACCATCTCATCGTTCGATACTTATCACTGAATTTTCTAACTATAAAAATGGCATTTTAACCATCAACCGCATCTTACTGCGATTGTTGTTTATTTCTATTGTTTCATTAGAAAAAAAAACTATTGCTGAAAATCATCGAATTGCCGAATAATATATAATTCAATGTTTTAGAATATTCTTTGTATGTATACCATAGAATTGTATTCCATTCTAAATAATAACCAATTTGAAGAGTATATATAATTAAACTTTCATTACTTGTGGATCATATTGTATTTTATTGATAGCAATAAATAAATAAATAATTAATTATTTTAACATATTAATTGTATTCTATATATACCAATAAAATAAAATAAATAATTATCCCTGTTGTTGTACATAGCTTTAAATTTCTTATTTTATATTATATACAATTTTGAGGCATTTTTATTTTAAAAATATGATAATAACCAACAAAATATTCACTTTAACAAAATTCACAAGATCTGTTCCATGTATATAATACATATACCCAATACCAATACCTAATTAAACAACTTAATTAAGAAATAAAAAAAAAAAACGTAAAAGTTAACTTTTACATATAGGACAAAACACCTGCTGATATCATTTTATCTATATATACCGTATATTAAGTAAAATATATAAAATATTATATTGTTTTGGGATAAAATATAATATAAGATGAAAAATACATAATAATAATTCTTTATTTTGAATTATATATTAATTTCAATCTACAAATTTATTGAAAATTTTTTAAGAATTTTATAAAATTTATATATATATGTATGGAGAGATAGAGAACTCGAAGAAACAAACAACAAATACGTATGGCAATTAATTTGAAAACGGATAGGAAAAAATATTTATTATACTTTAAAAACGGCCATCATTTTATATATAGAATGTCCTATTTTACTATTTATTGTAGAATATTATGTTATAAATGTCAAGAATTAATTTTGCCGACGAAAATTGATTTTTATATTGTTTCGTGTCGTGCGTTTTATAATTTGTGTTACTGTCTCTCTCTCTCGATATACGGTCGGACGAATATCCTATGTATACCTAAGGATGATTTATTTGGCGCTATATTTGTAGACATATCATTTTATTATTTATTATAAATTTTATTTTATATCTTTATTGTAAAATCTTAAAACAAAATATATTGTAAAGAACAAAAATTTTAATGTTTGACTTATAGAATTACAAATTTACATCAATCAATTATTTTTTTTTTCTTTTCCAAAACAGTTTTTAAAATCATAATAACATTTTTTACCAATTAGTAGTAATTTAATATTTAATAATAAAATAAAACCAACAATAAAAATATTTTTCCTACGAAAAACATATCGTCAACAAGTTATTATTATTATTATTATTATTATTATTATTATTATTTGTATTTAATTATTCGATGAAGTTTACGGTTGTTTGACTTAAAATTATTGTCACATGTTTTTCCTTTTTGATTTTAAAAACATATGAGAATATTTTTAATCCGTGTAATTAGAAACATATATAATTTTTGTATCACATATGTATTGCTGCTTTGCTGCTTTTTGAAGACAACAAAACAAAAAAAAATAATGTTGGCATATGGATCAAATTAATAGCGCTCGTTTTTTTTTTTTTTTATTATAAAAACATACATAAAGTTATATAACATATTTTACACATACACACATAAATAAAATAATATGCTCCATATAAAATACATAATAACAGCCACTAAAAAAAAAAAAAATAATTAAAAACTAACTCAATATATATTGAATTTGAACTTTGCCGCTTCTTTTTTATGTTTTTTTTTTTTAACTCTTTAGCTACGAATGAAACTTCTTACCTTATTATTCGATGTAATCTGATAAATAAAATTTAATTTAAATTAAGTGTTTGAAAATAAAAATTTACTATTCTAGTCGTTTTCTATATATAAATATATGTTTTACCAAATATTTTATATATATTTAAAAATCATTGAAAACTTAATTGATATCAATTATATAAATATTGTAATTTTGAAACGTTATCAAAATTGGTTTTATATATATTTTATTATATGGAATCAATTACAATAAATTCTATTATAACATATATAATATATTTGTATATACCAATTAAATTAAAACATTTATGTATCAATTAACCAATTGCACCTGTGGCATATAGAATTAAAACAAAAATTTTATATGAAAAATATACATATAAAAAAAATAAATAAACAAATTGGTTTTAATTCTTTATTATAATTCAACCGTAATGTAATATATATTAAATACAATAACATGCAACAGGGCGCACAGGCAGCATCAAAAGAATAAGTAAAGAAAGTAAATGTGTGTATTAAATGTATGCAGTAAATAAGCGCATCTATGCCACTCAATCGTCGTATGTATATACAATATATTGTTTTTGTTATGTATATGATTAAAAGGTCCATTTATAGGTTTTAAATTACGATAAGATAATAAAAATTAATGACTTAAAATATCATTTGAATTTCTTAATGAAAATATTCTCATATAGTATTCATATATATATATCAGTATATATACCATATATATGTATTGTATATGTATACACGTAATGTATTTTAAATAAAATGCAAGTGAATGCGGTTAAAATGCATATGCATGCAGTTAAAAAATGTGTTATAATTACAAATGTTGTTCTTGTTTTCATATATATATAATTTGAATTTTATGTTTTTATTTAAAAAGGAAAATGTTTTCAAATAAACCGGTTTTTGTATATTTTTCATTCATTTTATTTAAATGTTTTTATATATCGGTACAATATACGATTGCATATAATTAAAAACTGCGTATGCATATAGGAACAATTAAATTGTTTTATTATATACAATACAATAATTGAAGTTATTAATAAAGGGTACTTACTTAAGTAATCTATTATTAAATAATATAATTTTTTACATTTTGCTATTTTCACTTATTGATATAATAGAATATAGAGACGAATATTATTAGTGTAACGATATATAATGTAAAATATGTTTGTTGAATATATATTGTGGCTTTGGACATCATCAATGTTTACTTGTACGACATAAATTATATATATAAATATTATAGACACAACCAATGTTATTTAAATCAATGTATCTTTAAATCAGAAACGTAATATACCAATAGGTATATTGAAAAATATATGTTTAAATGTATAAAAATCTAACATTTTATAATACTAATTGATGACTTATTGGTTTAACTAATGGTCAATAATTTTACGTCTAAAAATATAAATTTATCTTTGCAAAAAATTTCATGTCATTTCATTGATTATATTTGGTTGTGCTGAACGATACGTTCTTATAAGTGACTTAGTTTTTTTTTTTAAAAATTGAAAAAAGAACCGGCTTTGTGCAGTGATTCAACTTTCCTAACCTTAAGAAATTGAAAATAATTGATTACAATTGTTATAATAAATTCAAACAAATACAGTTGCTTTGATGTTAAACGTTTAGACAACATAACAAAACAAATGATGAAATAAAAATACTACATGGTTTCATTTTGATCGAAATGTGAAGTTAAAGTACGATATTGCAGCTGACATCCGTAAGTAATTAACTACTGTTTATGGACATGTTTAATATTTAAATAAATTACTACCTTGATTCACATCTATTATGATGTGAAACAGTTGATAGTCGACCATAGCTTTCAAAAATTATAAACAATCAACAGTGTCTTACTATAAAATAAGTATATATTAAATATTTCGAAAAAGGTAAATCAATAACTACAGAGAGTATTGTATGCAGCGCGTTGTTAGATAAATTGTCGGTACAACTTATAGTATTACTAAAATAAATAAATATAGTTAATATATAAATAAAAAGTACGTAAATTCGCAGAATAAACCAACAGATTTAGCAATTAATTAAGTGCTTTATGATCACAATAATACGTCCACTCACAGACATATATTATTTAACAGCAAAATAGGGTAAAAATTGAATGTCTTGTGTTTAGAAATTATACATTTACCACGTATTTATTTATTTTGCTACCAAATTTAACAAGAAGCTAGACGAAGTTGTTTTCAAACGCAGATGGGAGTGGTAGGAAAAAAATTTACTTCGAATAAAGAAGTGAAAAGTGATAATTTTTTTCATCTTTACAAATCACATATTATAAAAAAAAAAAAATATATTCAAATTCTAATATTTTCATAATTATAAATGTATCGAGATGAAAGCAGATTTTAATTTAGCAAAAATATTGTTAATTTAATTTTTATTCCGGCAATTTTTCAACGCATATTTGTTATGTTTATACTAAATAAAAATATTATAGAATTATTTTTAAAAAGAGATTTTTTTTTTACTTATAATTAATGTACCACAATTCAATTTACAATAAGGTTTTTAATTATACTTTTATTTATATCGTATAGGCTGAATAATTATATAGTGATAATGTGTATAATTTAATCGCTGAACAGCGTCTGCATACACAACGAAATAATGATTTGTAATATTTAGTATATTTTTAATGGGGTTAAATTAATAATTTCTTTCAAAAACTATCTATAAACGTTATATATATATACTCTTATTATTAGATTTATGGAAACCATTCGAAAGATTTATATGCTCTTGTTATTAAATATAACAACTATAATTAACCGTATATACACAAATGTGTACCATGAATTTTTATATTGAATTTAAATTAACTGCAGTGCTATAAAATTACTATAAAAAAATTTATACAATTAGTTTTTTTTATTTAATTTCAATAATTTGTCCTATAATCATCGTCTCTTAATACACTTTGTACAGCATATACTATATTAAATTTAATTTAAAATATGTAATATTGTACACCTTTATGTAAATACAATATAGACTCAACTTATAGAGAAACCTTAACATAACTAAATATTTGAATACGTATACATTTACTCTCATGTACATGTATTAATATAGCGTCGTAGTACATGTATAAATTATATCGTAAAACATACAATTTTTATCAAAAATATATTGTATATATAGGAATTAAAATTCAACATGTAAAAAGTATCAATAAATACCAATACATACAATATATAAAATGTATCTCAATCTTATATAATTTTTGTATATTATTATACTTAAAAGAGTTAAGAATTTTATTTAAATTCCATTCAATTGGTATTTCAAGCTACAGGCATTACAAATGTGTGAAATGCAACAAATAAATTAGTTATTCAATCGCGTTATAAACATTTTGTATATATTTTATAGAGTTCAAAAGATGTGTTATTTCATTATTATTTTTATTTACTTGGTTTTTTTTTTTCCCCCGTCTTCTTCTTAAATGCACAGAAATACAGTAATTTGTGTCTCTTATTTTACAGTTTCTTTTATATATACTCGTATATTACCAATTTTCTTATTGCATATAAATGCATATATATAATATATATTATCGTTTAACAAATTTAACAAATCTTTAACAATAATTATAATTATATAATTAAAATATTTCTTAATATTTGTAAATATATATGTGCAATAATTATGCATTTTATGTGCATGTATGTAATAAAAAATATATAAAATATATAGCCAGTACCCACCTATAAGAAAATAATCAATATTATATCACATACCAATATAACCAATATAATATTTTATAGTTTGTTAGTTGAATAATAAAATAATTGTTAATATTAATTTCATGATTAGTACACAATTATATAATGATTTGACATTTTATCTATTTATAGTTTGTTCATTAAAATATTTATAGAATTTATAAAAATTTATATTATTATATATATTGTGAAATATATATGTTGATTTATACTCGTGTGTATAGTATAATTGTATATAAATAAATAAGTATATAAATTAATAAAAATCGTTTTCATTTCGTGAAATAATTACATGTAATAAATAAATTTAAATGGTAAATACGAGTAATTATAAATAATAATGTATTATATATATTTATATTTATATTTATATTATTAGGTTTGGATTTAATTGATTTAACAGATGGACTGAAAAGTTTCCGAAAATTCTAAGAAAAAAATATTTTTTTTTCAAAATTAAACTTTATTCATCAACATACAACATCCCTTCGCGGGCGATACACTGATTCCAACGATCTTCAAACTTTTCGATACCATTTTTATAGTACGATTTCGTTTTTTCCTCAAAATAGGCTTCTGTTTCGGCGATCACCTCTTCATTGCTCTTAAATTTCTTGCCAGTGAGAATATTCTTGAGGTCTGCAAACAGAAAAAAGTCGCTGGTGGCCAGATCTGGAGAATACGATGGATGTGGAAGCAATTTGAAGCCCAATTCATGCAATTTTGCCATCGTTTTCATTGATTTATGACACGGTGCGTTGTCTTGATGAAACAGCACTTTTTTCTTCTTCAAATGCGGTCGTTTCTTAGCGATTTTATGCTTCAAACGCTCCAACAAGGATATATAATAGTCACTATTGATGGTTTTTCCATTTTCGGAATAGTCGATGAAAATTATTCCATGTGCATCCCAAAATACAGATGCCATAACCTTGCCCCGGCCGACTGTTGCATTTTTGGTCGTTGTGGACGAGGTTCGTCGCTTGATGTCCATGATGTTGACTGTCGATTTGACTCCGGAGTGTAATGATGGAGCCATGTTTCATCCATTGTCACATATCGACGCAAAAATTCTGTTTTATTACGGTTGAACAAACCCAAACACTGCTCTGAATCATCGATACGTTGTTGGTTTTGATCGATTGTGAGTTCGCGCGGCACCCACTTTGCACAGAGCTTTTGCATTCCCGATTATTCATGCACGATATGTCCAACACGCTCCTTTGATATCTTCAAAACCTCAACTATCTCGATCAATCACATCACTTTACGGTCATCTAAAATTATTTTGTGGACTTTTTTGATATTTTCTGGAGCAACAGCCTCCTTTGGACGTCCACTGCGTTCATCGTTCTTGGTGCTCATATGGCCGGTTTTAAATTTTGCAAACCACAAATGTTCTGTTGAAAGAGCTGGAGCAGTGTCGAGATAATGCTCGTCAAGTCGTTTTTTGGCTTCAAAAATATTTTTTCCAATCAAAAAATAATGTTTAATCAACGCACGAAATTCGTGTTTTTCCATTTTTTTTTTTTCAAATAACAAAAGTAGCTACACTCACAACGCAATATCTCACAAACTAATGGTCGGACTGCTGTCAAATTTTGACACGTATCGTTTGATGGTTCGTACTAACTAAAAATCATATGAAAAAAATCATAAAAAAAAACCTCTTAGAATTTTCGGAAACTTTTCTGCCCATGTGTTAGTACACACATATATATATATGCATATAATCATATAATGTATAAATATGGTATTGCATGCATTGCTATTAATAGAAATATATATATATATAGTAAGATTTTTAATAGAAAATCTATAAAGAAATTATGGAAAATTAATTGAAGTAAAACAAATACATTTACATAAAACATTTAATTTTTTAATTTTTGTATATGCGTAATTTTTGTAATACACATGTATTATATATAAAAACATTTTTAAATAATTCTTTAAATTTTTACAATTATAAATTGATATGGTATACCATTTAATTTAATGCATATAGATATAACAAATGATATAGTATACATATATTAGTATATAAAAACGACTTGTGCAAATGTTAATTGCACATTAAAAGGTTTAAGTATCGAATAAATAACTAATTCATTTGTCAGTCAAATGGCAATAAGATATACAATTATTTTACGAATTGTCCAATTTACTTATATTATTCATTTATCTTCGTTTTTTTTTATTTCACTTTGATGCTGCTGATCTATAATATAGCCATATATATGGTACATACAAGAGCATATATATATATTTGTGTTTGTGTCATTCATTGCTCACAATTTAACTTAAATATAGTATTATATAAAAAAATCCTCCTCTTTTATTTTCACAATACTCTGTTTTAGTTATATACCATATATTGTATATAATATAACATTTACATGTATGTTTCTATTCATTTATATTTTTATATAAACACAAATATAGACATACCAATATACCAAATGGTATTTATTATTATTATTATTATTATTATTATTATTATGGTATTTATGCAATGCGAAACACGAAAAGTACTTGGACAAAATCTCTTTGATGTCAAATAGCCGTCTCGCTGTAGCTGCCGAGAAAGTATTACATTTTATAAATATATTATACATTTAAATATATAATATATACGTAAAAGTTTATATATAAAATATATATAAATACATGTATATAACAAATATCTTAAATTGTATGTATGTATATATTATTTAGTCTATTAGTAAATAATATAATATAAATACCGCATACATACATATATGTTTAATATAATTTACACTTTATTGAAAGATTTATTGAAAGGTCTTTTAAAACATTATTTTAATTAATTATATTTATTTTTGTACACGTATATTGAATACATATACATAGATATATGTAAAAAAAAAAAGTATATATATGTATATGTTAATGTATATAGAAATTAGATAATTTCGATGCTACACTGCGATGACATCAAATTTTTGCATTACAATGTATAAAAATTAAATTAAATTACAATATTAGTATAATTAATATTATTTTTTTTGAATATATGAAAATGTTAAAATTAAAAAAGAATTAGTGCAAATTATATTTTATTTATTATATCGTGTGAAAATGTTAAAATAATTAAATTATAATGTGTTAATAAATAATCAATAAATAAAAACTGACTGTGTTACAAAAATTCACTAAACAAAACATGCAAGGACATTTTTTTATGCGGTTTAGATTATAGAAAAATGCATCTGAATACATATTTTACTTATATACATATTATATGCAACAGTTTTTATGGTTTTAATGCTGTAATACTCAAGCAAAACAATCTCCATCGGATATATAAAATTTATACCTATGATTTTATCATATATATAGAAACCGCGGTAAAATGTCATTTATATATTATTTATAAGAAGAAATAATATTAGCGATATGTTAATTATATAATTTATAAAAATTTATTTATACCGATAGTAAAAATGGTAAATCAAGTAAATATTCCACAATTTTAACAACAGCGGCCGTTAATACTGAAAATAGATGAAAACGAAAAACAGATAATGATCACTAAAAAAAACTAATGAAAATTTAAAAAAAAAATAACTATAATGACAATAGCCATTAGTTATAATAACACTATAGCTATTATTTGTGTATTGGAAATCTAGTTCACGGTAAAATCTAAAATAAAAAATATAGTAATTTTTACTGATTTCAAAAAATTCATCTACAATATAAAAAAATCTGTTCCATATTAAGAAAAATGAAAGATTATAATATAAAATGAAAATTACAATTACAATTCAATGGATATATCATTGTTAATATATCAAAAGCAATGATCTATATATCGGCTCTATTTTAGGAGCAAAAAAAAAAAAACTTGTGGACAATCCACAGATACTATATTAATACTGAGATTGAATTATTTTTACCATATATTTATCTATTGCATTTAATAATATAGTGAAATTAAACACATATTTCTATAGAATTGTATATAGACAAAAAATGATCTTATACAAAAATATTTGGAATTCCAAATAAAAAGTAGTACTGTTCAAAAAATACAAATTATCAAATGCACACATGTAAACCTGTATAAATGGAGTAAAGGAGTTGATATTACATACATACAATACTTATGACAAACATATGATTAATGTGAAAAAACACTAATATTTGTGAAAATTGAGATGCAATTTTAAAATAAATTTATACCTGAATTAGAATAGAATAAAAATTATAAAAAAAAGTGATAGAATATCTTTAAGTGCTTAAATAAAAGATAATTATGTTAACAATGAAATAATAGACTTTATGGAATACCCATAAATCGCATATTATAGATCATCGTAAAAAAAAATTACAAAGGGTATTTTACTGGAATTTTTGATTGTGTTTTTTATATGAAAATAAGTGATGCACGGTTGATTTCTAAGGTGTTTTTTTAAAATCCTTTACACGAAACAAACGTGAAAGCTAACTATTGTTTCCAATGCAACTACCCCATTGCAATCGAATATTTAATTCTATATTTATATATAATATGCAAAGATAGTGATCGTATCGAAATGAGCATAAAATACAACTAAACAATGAATAATATAAGAAAAATTAATTGAGCAAAATGTATTTCATTCAATCAGATAATATTTTACGATATACTGGAACAATAATAAGAAATGGAACTAAATATAAATCCCGAATATTGACATATATTTTATATATATAAATTCAATTGTTAATTGGCTGATTAAGGCTAACTTTAAGGTTTTGTAAATTTCTTTTTATACATACAATTGGTATATTTTATTGTTATTATCATACATCATCTATATTGTAAATTAAACACTTTGTTTATGCATTATATAAATATATGTGTGATACAATAGATTACATGACATATATATAGGTATAGGTAATAATATTCAAGTTTAATTAAAAGTTACAAATTCTCATTAAACTTTTATTTACCCACATACAAAAATGTATATTATAATTATTATATTTTTTTATTTCTATATAAAAGCTATTAACTAAAATTAATATAACAATTCTTTCATTATTTTATTCTCTCTGTTCTGTATTAAATATAAAATCATATATATACCCTTATTTATAGAAATAATATAATATAGATAACCCTTAATAAAATAATTATACGTACCCCATATAATTTACAATTTTTATTTTTGTAAATAAATACATTTTAATATAAATTTAATCGTGCATAAATTGAGAAAAAGAGTTAAAAGAAAATTGCAGTTAATGGTAAATTTAAAAAATAAATGATCAATGATCTTTATCTTTATAGATTCTTGAATATTTGTGCCTTTTCAATGTATATTATATATTTATATGTAAAGAATATACAATATATGAAATATATTTTTAGTTTTTTTTATAGTTTCTTTTCTAAAAATGTTCGATTCCAAAATAATGAACATCTGTGATGCTGATTTATTTTCTATATATTATATTTATATTTATTATATTTGATATTTATATTTGTATAGTCAAAGGGATATGTATGTGTTTGTATTAACATATAAATAAATATAAAATGACTTTATATATTTTATTGTGGTTACCAAATTTTATAATCCTTTGTATAGTGTCGGCTTTCGGTATATGGTAATTTTTAGAACAAATTAAATTCATATATTTGTTTGCATATATATACTGCCCTAATTATAGTATATGTATTCAAATATTGAATTGATAATTCTCTAATTAATTGTATTACTATTATTTTTATGTTACTTATCAATAACGAAGGTGAAGCGTTCGATTCTCGGTATTAACAATGTGGTAATAACTTTTTCTGTAATTTTCATACTAAAATTTATTAAAATGATCTATCATTTATTTGTTTATGAAATCAGATTTCGGATATCTTTGAAAATATGACTTTTTTCTTTTCGTTTCGAAATTGGTTGACTAACTGATGCATTTGTGAACGTTTTTATTGTACGTAATTAATTTTTTTTATATATAGAGGAATTCTAATCAAATCAAATACATTAAAAAATAATAAAAGGAAACACAAAATGTATTCAATAATTATTAAGTGTGCTCTAGTATTTAGTCATTTGGTTAATACGATACTGCATGTATGTTTACACACATGAATTGAATACCTAGGTGCATGTTTATTTGAATGAATGAACCAAAGAAAGGAATGAATAAAAATAAATATATCTTTATTCATTTTTTTTTTAATGTATAAAAGTAAATCAACATCATATTAAATAACAATTTATATAATTATTTAATAGTATTTAAATGTCTCTTTTTAAAATTAAATTTATTATTTTTTTCTCTTTATAAATAATTATAAGTATTGTACCACAAATATCAGTGGCATATTATAAACGTAAAATAAATAATTCAATTAAATTGTACACACATATATATACATTAATTAATATGAATATCTATGCGTGTATGTTATACAAATATCATGCAGTACAGAGGACATTATAAAATATTTTATTATAATATTAACACATATCACAATATGTTTCACAAAATATAAAAACAATTAAATAAAGTGAATAATAATTTGACAAATAAAAGATATTCTATAGGATTAGGATAATGCTAGGCATATTATTGCAGTTATATAGGGCTTAATCGCAATTAATGTATAATACAACTTTATTAATTTTTTTTTTAAATTTGTGATCAGTCGGTACGTACGTCTATATAATAATTAAAACTACATATATGGTAATTGCGTTAGATGATTAGTCAATTATAATTATTACTTTATATATCATACAGTAAAAATCGATTCACGCACACTCGATTCAAGCACAATTCGATTAATGTGTACACTATTATTATTCAGGCATCAATTTTTCATTCCATCTCTACGATTAATTCCATCTCACCATTAATTCATTAACTAATAACGCGTTAAAAATGATGGTCACTATAAAAATAAATGTAAAAAATGCTAAATGATAACTAGAATCTTAATCCCATTAACATAATTTTTATTTTAGGAAAATTTCCAAAAATTCTTGAAGCAAACATTTTATCTGGGCATCCATTGTTCCAGAAATTGTATAGAAGAAGTGAACACGTAATTTTATTTTGAACAAATCAGTTTAATTTATCAATATCTGAACTCAAAAAATTCCGATAATATTAAATTTTCATAATTTTGTAAAAATTTTCAATTTTAAAGACTAACATCATTTGTAAATGCCAGAACTTCAATAATATCTAAAAAATTTTCCAAAAATAACAATTAATTTAATTGGATTAAGTTTAAGCTTTCATTTAACATTTATTACATTATTCTATAGCAATTCTATGGTTCTTGATATACAACGTGGAGAAAGTGAAAATTCGATTCCGGCATCATTTATTCGATTAATACATCATAATCGATTCGGGAAATGAGCGTGAATAGAATTTTTAATCTACATTTCATTCAATTTACAGTTGATTGAAAAAAATGTTTTAGTTAATTATAAAAATTACTTATATCAGCAATATTTTCTGGCTGTGAGAACAAAATTCGATTGCAACAATGCATTCGTATATATTAATTGTAAAGTTCCATAACTTTGAGTATAGTTAAATCACAGTACTCTATATATCTATAAACATCGATATTTCAGTTAAGAAATTTCCTATAGAAACCAACTTTCACATTCACTAAAATCTGAATAAAATCTTTTAAGTTATATAAGCTTAACGAGATTATATATTAGGTGATCGTATATTTATATATTATATTATATTTTATTATATATAAATTGTTTAAATTCTAATATATTTTACATCGAATAATTACTTTTTATTTTATATAATCTGATCGATTTTACTATTTTACGCACCCAAATATTCACGCGCGTATTTTTAAAAATAACAGCGAAAAATAATAGCGATCTTATTCTTATAAAATACGCACACGTATTTAATGTGTTATGGAACTCATATATTCATTAAGATCAACAATTTTATTTAATTATTATTTTATCTTATCACTTTGAATGTCAAAATAATTATAATAATAAATACAAGTATAAATACGAAATTACAAAATTTAAATAAGCTAGTGTGTATTTGTATGGGTAAAATAGTAGAATTGGTCAGAATGTATCTGCGGCTTTATAAAATGCATATTCATATATATTTTAATATGTATTTATTTGATAACATAACAAAGTGTCAAGAGAAATAATGAAAAATCAGAAACATTAGTAAATCTATTTACGAATTTCAACTATAATTGCCCATTGGGTATAATTATGTATATACATATATTTTTAAATTTAACCATTATAAATGTAAAAGGCATAACATAATAATTATGAAAAATATATTATACACGAATAAATACATATGTTAATGAAATGAGTTTTCTCGCCCATTTAATTACAGGAGAGTTAATTTAATAGTACATAAATATTTATTTATTTATTTTTGGTATCTTATATATGCACAGTATACATATGGTAACAATGAGGCATATAAATGGAGTAAAACACATGAAACATTACAGACACCATATAACAAAACAACATATGATATTTTATGTACGTAACGTACTGATATATATATATATATATATACAATACGTAGACGAAGACGAACGAGTATATAAAAATAATAATCATCTTCTTAAAATAAAATAACTTTTCAAAAGAATTGTGGCTATATACACTTATTAATGAAGCTATTAATTAATAGCGTTTTATGTTACCCTTTATTTTTAATTTTTATTTTAATCATTATTACTATTATATTATAATGTTTTCGTAATATATGCATTATACACGTTAATAATTATTATATATATATACTCGTATATTTGTATTAAAATACGTGAATAAACTCAATGCTAATTGTCTTTGAAATTACTTCTTCATCGTTTTCTTATTCTTCTTATAAAATATATTGTAAATAATGATATATAGAGTGCAGTAGCAAATAAATGTTATATATATATAAAATTACATATGTCTACGCAATATACAAATGAATTTTGTTTTGTATAATGTTATTTTTAGTTAATTAAAATATAAAAATATACTTAACTTTTACACTATATAATATATGCAATAAATATATATAAACAACTGCTTATATACACGTAACTAAATATAAGTGTGTGAGTGTGTGTATATATATATAACTTAAGGTAAATAATTATTGTAAAATTATATTTATTTTTAGACATAACATATATTTTATTTCTTTTTTTAATGATATTCAATAATATTCTAATTAAAATAAAATCTATTGTCTGTGAAAATGAAAATTATATATTATATTACTTTACCTATTACATACCATATTTATATATATTATATACTCGTATATAATTAATTTTACTACTATATATTTTGTATATAACAATTTAATTAATTATTAATTAGACATAAATTTTATATTATATGTTATTGTTATATATATTTATATATATATTGTACATTTTAAGGTGATAATGTGACGGTTGATTCTAAACATTCGTATTTTTATTGTTATTTAGAAATGCGTATATATAATATTCGTTATATATACTGAAAAATATAGATTGAATGACAACGAAAATGAATCTTATAATTTTGTAAAACAAAAATCGATAGTTTAATTAATTTTTTCATTTTTTCAGTATTTTTATATTGTACAAATTTGTGTCTATATACCAACGAATTTATAAAATTGTTAAGTAATATACAAGTACATATTTTCATGGGGCAAGAATAAACCTAAGCGACCTAAATATAATATTGTAATAATATTGTAATAATAATAAAATAAAATACAAAACATAAATAATAAAGAAAAGGATATTTTAATTGACTGAATAAATTTTGTAGACATATATAAAAGAGAGTTTTAACGTGGGTTCAATTTAATTAAAATTTATATATAAATAAAATTTTTGTTATCAATTTTTTTTCCGTATATAAAATATTCAAATTTGTTGATTTTTCTGTTCAATATTTCAAAATATTATATACCATAATTTCACAGGTGGTGTTAAGTCAAATTATAATATATATTTATTGTAAAAAATATATATATAAAATATAAATTAAATGTAATTAGTGGTTTTTTCAATTTTATATTTAAAATTTAAATTATTGACCTAAATATTTTTATATTATTTCATGTGTATTACTAATTTTTTGTTGACATTTTAGTGAGAATTTTATTTTTTTCACTCAATGTATTAAAGTCTAAATATGACTATTCTGTAGAATGAAATTGAAAAAACTATTGTAATTTTACGCATTACGCATATTTGAATTGGGTTTTCTTTTTATATAAAATATATGGTATAATTATAATATTAATAACATCATTGAATCGTCTATAAATCTTGATATTAAATATGTAATGACTTCCGCATTCAAAGCATCAAGTGTTTTTTTTTTGTTTCAAAACTTTACTACAGCCGATTGAATGTTAGCCCAAATGTCATCAATTTGCATTTAAATTTGTAATTAAAGAATTATGCCAAAGTAATTCTGTATGAAATGCATCGATTGACTGTAGTTATTTAAGCGGTGAACTTGCCCCGCATACAAATTAAACAGAGTGTACAGTTTAAAAATGATAATTTCGATACAAAAGACAAAGGGTATATGGATTTAGTGAAACCAACAAGGAATGGCATAAAATTAGCTACTGAAATCAACAGGTGATCTTTACAAAAAAAAAAAAAAAACAATTAATTTAATTGAGCCAAGTACACACTAAAATAAAAACGTCCAGGATATAAAAATATTATTATTTTGTTGCAAAACTCGTTCAATAATACATTAGACCCTACACTGTCCGTAGTTTGTCCGCAAAATTTCTGCATTATATGTAGTAGTCCGTAGTTTTAATCAGATGCATATAATTTATGGATTTCTTAAGGATTTCCGCTGGAATTTTATATGATTAGTACAAACTTGTGTGTAGATTTTTATAAAAAATGTCCTTAAAGTATCCGTATACTTTCGATGATAATTTCCACGGATTTTCCTTAGATTTATTTCTCGTAGCTATTATTCCACAAAATATCCGTAGAATCTATATTCATATGTTTTGTGAGCAGATACACAGATTTTGACAAAAATACGTCATGTGATAAGTGCACTCGCACACTAATTTTGTTATAACAGGTTGTAACTTGTTGAAACAAAATTTAATGTAATAAATACGTAAGAAATAAATAAAAATTATGATATTTATATTTTTTTATGCAAAAAATAATTTAATTTTAAAATTTAAAAACCGCTGTCTTGAATAATTGGTGAAATAAATTATAAATACAATACCGCGGATATATGTTGGATATATTACTCTGTCACTGACAATCCAAAGATTTCAATTGACCTAAATAAAATACTAATTATATTAATAGGAAATTCTATGGACATTCTTTGGACAAATTCCAATATATTTTTTTCATGAAACTTATGTGGATTTTTTCCACGGAAATTTTCTTCATTTTTCTAAGTACGGATAAATTGT
This sequence comes from Bibio marci, assembly GCA_910594885.2. NCBI lineage: Eukaryota > Metazoa > Arthropoda > Insecta > Diptera > Bibionidae > Bibio > Bibio marci. The sequence continues at coordinate 13,405,613 of OU343114.1, forward strand.
TATTATGGGAAGCAATTAGCATCGAAGTGTTACCCCAACAGTGGTATTCATCAGACATTGTTCCATCAGATTACTCCAATATAATTCCGGTAGTGAGAACAGAACTTCGTATAGTTCTTATATACAAAAAAAAAAATGAGTTGATGAGCTTAAAAGGAAACTAAGATAATTATTCATTATATAGGCGAATCCATTTATTGTTTCAAAGTTGGACAATGGTTGTGTAGCAAATGAATGAGATATACAATACTTTCAATTAATTATTTTATCATTTTGGCAACAAACAAATTTAATTTATTTACTCTGAAAAAGACGTAATCATAGGCATACACAGCTATAACATTTTTCGACAAATGAGCTGTTAAATGCGTTATATTAGATATATGAAAATAATATTTATATTGAAGAATTATTACGATACGTTTTTTGTTTGCACTTTGACGCACAGTCTATTTTTGCATTACTATGTGTACAACCAAAATATTTAAAATGGCAACCAAATTTAAATGTCCGTCAACATGTGATTTAAAAAGTACAATAATATATATAGTATGGAATATGATTTATAATTTATTTAGTATATATTAAATATTTGTTGTACACGAGTAATATGTAATTTTGCAAAATAATTTTTTTTATTATTGGTACAATAAAAATAAATTTAAATTTGATTGACTGTAAATTTTAAGTTTTGGCTTTTTCGCTTAAAAAATTATAAAATATAAATATTATCATAACTTAATTTATAATTTTAATTAATTACATATTCGGTATTTATATTATACTTTGGATACAGTACCATACTAACTAGTTACATCCATTATTTTTTATTATATATAAATATTATAAATTACACGGTGCCACCACCACCGCTGCCGCACATAACGTTTATTTTTTTTTTATAAAACAAAAAAAAATAAGGAAAATCACTGTCACTTAACATTTTTTCTATGTTATTAATTAACTCATCATTTTTCATAATCATTAATCACATACATATTTAAACATGAAAAATATAAATGTAACATAACATTTAACACAATTATAAATATGATATATCACAAAATAAATGTTAAATTAAATAAAGTAAAATAAAGAAATAAATATAAACATATTATTACATTATAAATAAATAGTATATAAATACCTCGTGTATATTTATTAACATTATATGCTATATAATATATTGTTGTTGTGTGTGTATATATATAATTATTATATATCGCATATAGTTTATATAATATATAATATGTGAACAAACCGCAGCAGCTCATGTATTTATTTATATATTAAAGTTATATATAGTTAGTTATTTAGTTAGTTAAAATATAGCTATTAATAAAATATGTGTTTGGCGTTTTTTCTTTTTTTTCCATTTTCTGTTTCAATTGAAAATATATAAAAATATGTTTTTGTCCTGTTTGACATTAATATTTACTGTTTACAATTAATGAAGTTCACTATTACATATTATAATATAAAAGAAAGACTAAAATGAAACCAAACAAAAAAAATCTCAATAAATTTTAGCGGTTCTTCTTAATATTGTTCATATAATACACATTATACTAATATATTATAATATACATACATATAACTAACATAAATTCTATTAAGATTTATTATATATTTTAGGAATGCTTAAGTAAAATACATTATCTTGTTAATTTAAAACACAACAAAGTGAGAAAAAGATCATCTCTCTTTTTATACAATGTGTATAAACCGAAATACACGTACACACGTACACACACACATAAATATATATATAATATTATAAATAAGTAATATATACAAAGTCATGATATGTTAAATGTTTTATTTTTGGAAATACTTACTAATAGTCGATTAGTATATAAATGTGAAAAATAAAAGAAAATGAAGGGTGCTTTAAAAATATATAACAATATTAATTAATCAATTTAATTATGGTTGAAAGGAAAAAGTAATAATTTTCTTCTTGCGTTACAATGGGCAAAATAATAATTTCATAAACAATATAATAATTTCTATATACCAATATTATTAAATGAACCACCCTATAATTATGTACTCAAAAATATATATAAAATATTATTTCTTTTAAATGTATATTATTTATATATTAATAAATATATATACGTAAATTTTTGTTAGTATAAATTGTCAAAAGGAAGTTGTTATTCTGTCAGTTTTGTATATATGGAAGTTAATAATATTCAACGAGATACATATAAATATAATAAATGTATTTAAACTAATTGTCAGTATTTATTTTCATTGAAACATTTATAATACTATTAATTGATCATTTTTTTTTTTAATTATATTAAATGGAAATATTTAATGGATTAGAATATAACAATTTTAACAGATGCCATCATGTGCCGTAACAATTGGCACACATTTGATAAGGATTGAGCATTTTAAAAAACCCGATTATTATTCATATCAGTACAAAAGACAAGTTTTGATTGTTTACAGTTTGTAATGTTGGCGATATTTTTACAAAATTCGTTATTCGATTTGATTCACTTTTTCATTTCAGATAGAATTAAAACTAGATTTTAATGTTTTAACTTCGGAGTCCTTTTTATGTGAGTCCAAATAACTATTTTTTTTTGATAACATATTAAATTATTGAAATTTAAATAACATTAAAAAAACCGAAAAAAAATTACAACTTGACAAACTCATAAATACCTTAATATATTATAAATTGAATATAATTACGAATTATATAAATAATTAAATAATCATTTGCGTTTGCGATTAAACATAAAGTAGAAATAAGTTTGAATGTATTAAAGCTCGGGATTCATCCGTAAATATTGTAATCATCTGCAATAACTTTTCAGAGAACGTTCCTCATATGATGCGATTTACCTTCAATGTTTATGTGGTACCAAAAATTTACTATAGTAAATGTCACACATACTTATATACCATTATTTCTGCATATGTTACTGCTTAATTTAATATATTTTTAAAATACTTTTCGGAAACACACCGCTTAGTACCAATTGTATTTCATCTATAAAAAATATTAAATACAACATTTAATTTTGTTCGCCTTTCAATGATTTGGTCACCACCACAAATATTATGCGAAAACCAGTTTATTTGTTATCAAATTTTTAAAATTAAAAACACTTTTAATTTTAATAAATAAATAAATAATGTTGTTATTATAAATGTGAAAATGTCATGTCACGAAAAATAATAACACTATTTCGTATATAAAAGCTCCCGCCTCTCCTATACAATTTCCAGTAAAAACATAAAAATTCATTTTATTCATAAAATTTGTTAGTTTTAATTCTAATTTCTTTAAACGTATGTAAATATCACAATTTACATTTAATTCATACAAAAAGATTTGTTTTGACCATCACACACATATAAAGCAAAAATTCTTATCTTTATTAATTAATTTTAGATGAATAAAATGTATTTTTTTTTACTGTTTTATAAAATTTTATAGAAGCAAAAAAAACAAAAATCAATAACAATTAATCAATTATAATCTTAATTTAAACACTTTAAGAAGCTATTTATTGTTATTCAATCCATTTAAATTATAATATGAGACTATAATAATACCACGAGTATTATTATTTTTGCAAAATTTAATTTAAATACATATTCATGGAACACAAAATATAAAAATTATATTGCTAATACAACAACTACAACATATTTTTAGGTGTATTTGAACGTATAGTTAATTTATATATAAATTTATAAGTATAGCGAATAGAATATTTAATTGTCAACAGATTTTAATTGTGAATTCATTTAAAAATTAATTTATTTTCTATATACAATAAAAAAAATAAAAAATCAATTAAGAAACCATAAATTCTTTATAAAAATTAACGATAAAATGCTACTATATACACCTTTTTTTTGTATTCATATTAAAAATAATATATAATATATTGTATATTTGTATAATATCTTAATAGAATATATAGTTAATCTAGAAATTATGTTAAAACATTGAAAACCAAAACAGAAAATATAAATATATTTATAAATATGAATCGAAAATAAAAAAAGGTGATTGCGGCTATTTATAAAATATAATAAAAAAAACTTAACATTTACATTTTTTTTAAACTTATAATCTACAAAATATTTATTTACGCCTCTTATCAGCCCCTAATATGTAAAAATTTATTTCGAATCACCTTTTGTGGTCGGCAAGTTCAAATAATATTATGTTTTATATAAACGACTGAGTATATAATAAAATAAAAAAAAACTCCTCTTGTTGTGGCTGTTTGCTTCCATTCCATATTATACCAATATATTTAGATATAGTATATTATAACTATATAACCTCAATATATACCAATACTAACTATAGCAATTAAAATTATATTTTATTTATTAAAGATTTATTGATTTTAATTAGCATTATATTATTTGAAATAAAAATAAACAGAATAAAATAAATAAGGAAAAAAAAAGTAAAAAAAGATACAGAAAAAAGAACTCAAATATAAATAAAATGTGTTTTGGATTGTGTGGTAGCACGATGGCTGTCGTTAAGATTATTTTAAAATTTGTTAAATGAAATTAACTAACTCGCATTATATATTTGTTTTTAAAATATATCTACTGTGTACTATTATACGATAAATTAATTCTTGTACATATTTATATTGACTAAATAAATAAATAAATTCGCAGTTCGCAGTTCATTCGTTAATTATTAATGACAACACTGTAGGTTTCTATAGTGGCAAATTAAATAATTGGCTTTCTATTCTTGACTTTCCATCATAATTACAGCATAATTTTAATTGTATTTTATTATAGGTAAATTTTATTATGTAATGCATTAACAGCTAACAGATCAAATGATTATATATAACTTATACGATTGCGGTATTATAATACATACAAAAGTCAAACAATTGATTGATTATAGGCATAAGTTAATTATTTTATCAATAATATTTTCAAGTTAAATGTTATCAAATAATAATTAAGAATATTTAAAAAATGAATAGCCTAAATGGCTCGTTCAACGCGACGACACTTGCGCATTTCATCCATCAAAACAAATGTTAATGATCTCTGTATCTTTACAAACATATCTAAATTTTTTTTTCTGCTTCTTCGGAAATAAACCCCTCTAATTTTCCATTTTAAACTTTTTGAAGATTTGTTTTTTCTTTTTATATTTCTATTTTTAGCTAACAGATCAAATGATTATATAAAACTTATACGATTGCGGTATTATAATACATACAAAAGTCAAACAATTGATTGATTATAGGCATAAGTTAATTATTTTATCAATAATATTTTCAAGTTAAATGTTATCAAATAATAATTAAGAATATTTAAAAAATGAATAGCTTAAATGTCGTTCAACGAATTTCATCAATCAAAACAAATGTTATTGATCTCTGTACCTCTACAAAAATATCTAAATTTTTTTTTCTGCTCCTTCGGAAATAAACCCCTCTGATTTTCCATTTTAAACTTTTTGAAGATTTGTTTTTTCTTTTTATATTTCTATTTTTAAATAAATATTCTGTGCGATTCTCGAAAACTAAATAATAAATACGTAAGTGTCCTTATAATATGCAAACAATTGGTATTCCATGTTTTTTAAATGGTATGGTGAAAAGTGTGGAGTTTAGTATGTGAAATACTTGTGGATTCTATTCCTTTCAAAAAAAAAAACAGAAAATTGAAAAAGTAATCCTAGAAGTAGTTTTTATTTTTTTTTTAACAATTTTTCCTTCTGTAAATTTTTCAAATATTTTAATTTAATCGAACAAATTGTAAGTACTGATATTATTTTTCTTTCCTCTTGTTAACAATTACTTGTCATGGTTAAACAGTTTAATGTTCAAAATTATTAAAAGATGGTCTTGTATATAGAAGGCATTGCAGCAGGTTGGATCAAGTGTTTTTAATTTTGTAGAACGAAATATTTTAATATTTTCTGACAAATGAATGTTTTTCATATATTTAATTTTTATAATTATCAATAAAGTAAAAATTAAATTATTTTAATAATATTTCTTCATAAATACAACGATTGAAATTGTACAATTCAAAATAAAATCATTAATAGACATTTTAAAGTTTTTATGTGTGGTTTTTTTTACGCTAAAATTAATGTTTTGCATTATTGGGTGAAATCAATTAAAAATACGATATCGAAAGAGTGTAATTATAATTTTTGAGCTGTTTCACATGTATTTTTAAAAATTTTCTATTTTTAAATATAAATTTTTTTTACCAATTTGATATTTAAAGTTCTAGTAAAATGTCCTCAAATTTTAGATATTTTATAACTTTCTGCATATGTATTTCTGTGGATTGTGTTTTATATGCATGCATAAAATTACGGAAACCTCAGTGAGATGGTCGTAAGCACGTTTGTTTTATTTCAATAATGTTGAATACAAATAAGAACACATACATTTTTTTCGGGAATACCATTGTAATAATTAATTATTTATAAATATTGTAATTATATTATAATTATGTAACATTAATTTATTAGCGAGTTTATGTATCGTTGTTTACCTATATCTTAGAATCTCAACGGTAAAAAAAAAAAATGCCATCGACTTCACAATCATTTCTATATGTAAGTTGGTAAAAATACAAAGGTGTCCAGTAAGACATCGGATCATTTTCAAAAAATCGATTTGATATCCATAAAGGTGGTATATATATAGTTTAATAAATTTACGGATAAAATCGGGATATAAAGTGAACTAAATTTTCCGGACAATAGTTTTTTATAATTTTTGAAATATATATTTGACTTTCGCGCAAAACTATTACTAATTAATTTCCAATATTTTGTGACAATCAAATTCCAACATATTATAAAATTGGTTTTTTAAAATCTAATTACACATTTAAAAATATTGTTGATTTGTATAAAAAAAAAAAAAAAAAAATTGTACAACCAAATTATACAATTTCATAGAAAATTTCAGTAACATCTAATGGACAATATATAAACGGCAAAAAAATTCCTACTCAAGGTAATGTCGCAAAGGGGCCGTCTGTTGAATGGAAATTCTACTGAGTAACGATAAAGTATACATTGAAATAGAAATAATAATTAAGAGCTTTTTCGTGATAAATACTAAAGTTATATAGTTGAAATCACCTATATAGCTCCTGTAGCTTATACTCAACTAATATATATTTGAATTCGTTAACTATTAACACAAAATTAACTATATAGCTAACTAACATACACACACACACACACACACACAATATTATTCTAATACAATATATTTTTATTACCAAATAAATTTAATCTAAATTATATGAACAAATTTGTACCGAAATAGTATAGAAATATTTATGTATATTTTTATATTACAACAGAAAAAGAAAATGTATATAATTGAGATATCAAAATAAGAATTTCCTTATAATTAATGCAAATAAATATATATATATACAAAGAGAAAAAAAAATAAATAAAGTGATGTAAATAATTATATATTAATTTATTCAACTTTTTTCTTCTTTTTTTTTCACCTTTATTTATTACAGATAGCAATGAACCGCCTCGTATCAAATGTAATTTAAGAAAACATAAACCAAATCGTAAACCTCGTACACCATTTACAACACAACAACTATTATCGTTAGAGAAAAAATTTCGTGAAAAACAATATTTAAGTATAGCAGAACGTGCTGAATTTTCATCATCATTACGTTTAACAGAAACACAAGTGAAAATTTGGTTTCAAAATCGACGCGCAAAAGCAAAACGGCTGCAAGAAGCTGAATTGGAGAAAATCAAAATGGCAGCACTAGGAAGAGGTACACCTGGACAAATTTATATGGGATATTTTCACCCTGGTATAATAGGTGGTGCTATGCATTTAGGGTAAAAAAAAAATAAATAAATAAATAAATATATAAAAACACGAGAATATATATATAAATAAATATATAATACGAACAATAAAATTACACAGTGATATTTGTATAATATTCATCATGTCGTTATATTTATATATATTATTGTATGTATGTTTATATAAAATAAAATTAATATGGTACGGTGGTACGTACAGTGGTTGACAAAAAATAAAATGTTAAACTGAAAAAAAAAAAAATGTACTGAAAAAATAATTTATGAAAAGAGAAAATAAATGTGTTAAATATTAAATCTTTTGATTAAATAATAAATAGTTTATTATCGAATTAAATCAAAAGTATTCTATTAAATAAGAAAGATTTTATTTAAAATTAATTAAGTTATTTTACGCATATTATTTTTTGTCAACGACCAGTACACAACGCCATATATTTATTGTAATGTATTATATTTTTTTTTCCATTTTATAAATACATACTCTCGGTATATACATTTCAATGTAATATTGATTTGTATCTCAAATTATAAATATAAGTGTAAAAGCTATTCGTTTTCAATAATATGCATTTACACAATAAATAATAGTATATTAATTTAATATTAAATACCTTAAAAAATCTAATTATGGTTTTTAATTCTAAAGAAATAAATAATTAAAATGCTGTGTTTAATAGTAATAATAATAATAATAATAATAATAATAATAATAATAATAATAATAATAATATACAAAATACCGGCGGTAAAATTATGAAGAAGCGACGGTACACAATAATTTCGTTTAAAATGTTACATAAATATAATCGAAAAATAACACATTTATTATTAGGAAAAAAAGTGATGTATGTTTTTTAAAAATTTGCATATTTTTATAATTTTTTAAATATAATTTTCTTTGTTTTTTTTTCGTTTTTTTTTTTTATTTATAAATTAATTAATTTAAATAATTATCATACACATCATTTTATAATTAATATTTTTTTGTTTATAAATTATTGATTTATAAATATATTTTCAGTATAACAATTTTATTTATAGGTTTAACAAAAAAAACAGAAAAAACAAGAAAAATTAAGTTATATAATAAAATTTAAAAAATTTAATTAATTTAATAATCATAAATAGGGTGTTGTGTCACTAAAATGACAAAGACTATGCCATTGTATACATATGTGCAAATGTGCAGTAGAATTTTAACTTTAATATGAGTATTTTTTCAATTTCAATTTCTTTTGTTTTATATGGTACATTTGTACGGCGTCACAGTGATGCTTATAATAAATGGCAATAATTAATTAAACTGCAGTAATTTCTATTCTGATTCAAAAAATTTGACTTTAAATAAGTATACTGTTGGCATGTTTTGAGATACAACACTGTATTATTATTATTATTATTATTTGTATATTTATAGATATATTTAATACTTTAATTTATACGATTATTTAATTAATTGTATTATAATTTGAATTGCCTTTTAATTTATTGCGTGAATGATTAATATTATTATTTATTTATCATTATTATTATTATTATTATTATTATTATATTTTTTTGGTTTTTTCCAATTTCCAATTAAATAAAATAATTAATTATAATTAAAAAAAGTTGTGATTCATTGATAATAAATATACAAAAATATTAAAAAAAAAGTGTGTTATTATTTTGTGTAAAAAAATTATAATTATTGTATATTGAAATAATATTGTAATAATTTAAAATTCTGTAAAACAATATGATTTATTATGTAATATCATAAACGTTTTACACTGTCGACATTTAACATAAATAATATATGGTTTCATAAAATATAAAATAGATAAATTTGTTAAAATTACATATGATTTAACACATGTTTTTTCAAACAATAATTTATATCGTAAGTTTTTCATCGATTTTGACCTGTGTTACAAAAACCGAAGAAAAAAGTTGTTTTTTTTTCACATTTTTCACCAACCACTTGTTTATATGGTGTAGTTTATTTTATTCAACAAAGTGGACCCAAATTGGTCGTGTTAAAAATCTACACACACCTATTAATGATGGTGTCGCTGTATATTTATTTTAGATGAGATAACAGCAATAATAAATTTCAAATCAAAAGTTACCATTCAAACGCAAGCTACAACAAGTCAATTCACTGTGTTGATTGAAATACGATATTATTTAAACATATTCTTAATATTATAATATAAAATTGTAATATTTATTAATAATATTATGAGTTATACAAATTCCAAATGTGTTTTTTATCAAATGTATTTTAACAGAAAAAAATAAAAATAAAATAAACAAACTAAAAATAATAAATAATATTTAAGTTCAATATACAATAATTTTCGTAATTATTCTATGGCTCACACACAACAAGCAACCAAAATAATAATACGAGTATATATTAAAACAATATATATTTGAATTTTAAATAATATTTTTAGTAAAGAAAAAATTTGTACTTAAGAAATTATTGTGTATATTTTTTTTTTTTTTAAGTCATATTTTGCTCCTAGTGGAGCTTTTATGTCATCTAATAAACCTTTCATTACAACCAAGTTGATAAATTATTCCGCATGGGAGTATGTAACAATTTACTAATTGTGTACTGTACTGTACTGTAATTAACGAAAGATAAATGTTTTCATAATACTATTATTTTTATATGGGTGATTAGCCCATAGTTTATACTTAAGAAATTATTGTGTATATATGGATTAAGAAAAAATGTTTAATGATAATTTTTAATTTCATATATTTTCCATTCAAAAGGAAAAGAAATAAAAAAACAGAAAAAAAAAATTAATAATTTAGTAAGTGCCAAAAATAATTTAATTAATAAAAAATAAAAAATTTAAACTAAATATCAAACTACGACTATATATACTTGCTAACGAAAACACAAAAAAAATATGAAAGCAGTAATAATTGCTTAAGATTATACAATTATACAAAAAGACTAAGACACTAAAATATAGTAAGGTATGACCAATTAATTTCAATCAATGAAATATTTACAATTTTTATGTCAAACAATATTGATTTATTAATATATCATTATTTGCATAAAACATTATCAATTGCAATTCGATGGAATTCGCATAATAAAAATTACTCAAATGAATTATTATTTGTTCGTTTATGAAATCAGAAAGCGAATAGATGTGTGAAAATATGATGTTAAACATTGTTAATCTATGAATAGGATTAACAATGTCTCCTCACACACAACACTATATGTGGCCAATTTACTCATAAAGCATCTCATATCGAAAAATAAATGCAGACGAATTGCTGCTAATATAATTATACTGTGATTTATATACAGATCGACTTGACAGTAAAAATTATGTTAAAATTAATAAATATTATATAATAAAAACAATTTTAATTTTTTTTTGTAAAAACAAAACTCTATAAGTTTCAATCAATATGAAAAAAAGTTTTACAAAAAGTGTATTATCACTCGAAACAATCCGATAGGAAAACCATAATCACTATTACATGTAAAATACTAAATTTTAATAAATTTGCCGAGCTAAATTATTATTATAGCATAAAAAAACGCATGGACAATGTTCTTACAAAATTAAAAGATTCCAAAAAACAGAATAAAAACGTGACATTGCACAATTCATGTAATGCATTAATAATCATTTCACTGTTGATGTCGATGCTGTTTCTATATATTGGCCACAGAAACAAATTTATCCAGACGAGACTAATATGCTAGACACACAGAAGAGGTAACCAACTAAAATTGTAGTTATAACCAATTTGAGAAAAAATTCGAGTAGTTTGTAGTGCATTGAATTAGTTAGCCTAACTACAATAAAATGTCTGTAGTTGGTGTGAAACTAATTAGTTTCTCTCAAAATATAGGAAATTCGAACTGGAATTCCGTGTCGAATGTCACAATTAATTGCCAAAATAAATAAACAAATAAAAAAAAATAGGTTATATTTATCAAATAATAACAATAACAAAGAATTGAAACTTTATATTGGCAAGTATAAAATAATAAATAATAATAATAATAATTATAATATAAATAAAGTTGATTTAAATTGAATGACAAAAGTTTGTGAGTATTTAATTTAATTTACAATAATTAAAAATGAAAATTTGAACCATCGTAATCTTTTTTTTTTTTTTTTTGAACTTGAAAACTGTGAAATTAACCATAATTTTATATTATTATTATTAAAAATATTTAACTAAATGTTTAATTGAAAATAAAATGAACCAATGGATTTATAAATAACAATAAATATATTGAATATTAAAACAAAATAAATATGTAAACAAACTAAACTCTGCTCACTCTCGTACAACAATAAATATCAAAACAATAGTAAACTAATGGTTTGCCAGTGTGTCACCAGTTTAGTTACTGAATTAGTTTGTGAGCAAACTAATTAGTTATATCTTCTGTGTGTCTAGCATATAACCATATATGCGGAAACATATATAAACACTGAAAACACGTATAATATTAAAAGTGAGACAAATAAATTTTACCATCTGTATTTTGCAGTATCATTGTTAAAAGTGATTTTATTAAGAGAAAATATGCTATTACAACATTTTCAAACACTATACACACAATTAATATGGCACATATAGCAAAACAGAGAAAATTATAATAAAAATTCTATATATATATTATTTGACAATGCGACAATGTTTAAGATAATTTTAAAATTTTATAAATTAATAAATGTAATGGTTTCTTTTAGTTTTTTTTTTTTAATTTAAATTAAATTAATAATATTGTATTTTAAGAAATAGGAATACGTTTTTAAACGAAATTATAAGTTTTAATTGTTTTTATGTTAATTGATGTTTTTGTTTTTTTTTTTACTCGTATTTATAATATTAAGAAACATTTTTTTTAACTAATATATTAGTACCAAAATGTTGGTTACATTTTCAAAAAAAAAAAAATTAATTAATTAATTATTTTTATTATAATTATTAATTATATAACATATAAATTTGAACGAAAAGCCACGTGCGCTATTCTAAATGCGTTTTTAATTTTCATAATATGTCTATTTATAATTTAAAAATATATAATTTTTGAAAAACATTTTCCAAAAATATTGAATCATTTTTAATACTATATTTATTTTATTTCAAACATTAATTCGAAAAAATTTAAATCGAAAAAAGGTTTTTTTCATTATACTTTCCCGAATATGGGTAAAATATAAATTAATGTGCTGCCCACAATCGACAACATTTGGTTCGCTCTAATGTTGATTTTTCACTCATAAAAATGAATAACATTCAGACAACATACAGTTATTTTTCTAAAAATTAAATACAATAAAATTGTATACCATTTAATAATTTTCAAAAGCTTTTAAGCTTTCTTCTTCGGCCACATTTATAATATACCCGAACTTATCAATACAATTCATATATTAAATTCCAATTCCAATTAGTCATTTAAATTTCCATGACCAATATGACGAATTGTACAGAACCAAATGAATTTGTAATTAACTAATCTCACTATATACGATATCGACAATTTTTCGTTTGTGTTCTTACTCAATTTCAATAAATAATTTAATGCAAACAACTTTCAGCGCGATTACACTACAATCCGAAAAAATATAATATATATTGAATTATGCAAATTCTTTTGTAAATATTTCGATAATTATCAAATCAAATAAAATCATACCATAATTTTAACATCATTATTTTTTACTTAAACAAAAATAATAAAAAAGAACATTTTAATTTATGTAAATAATTTGTAAATAAATATAGAAACGAAAATATGAATTCAAAAAAAAAAAAAAAACAAAAAAAAAATTAATAAATAAATAAATAAATAAATAAATAAATAAATAAATAAATAAATAAATAAATAAATAAAAAGAAAAAATTAAGTTTTTTTTAAGAAAAATATACAAATACTTATAAATAACAACAAGTATAAAATATAAATAGAGAAAAAATTTTAAAACAGAAACAAATAAATAAAAAAATCGCATAATACTGCCGGAATAATATTAAATGTTGATCATTAAAAAAATAAATTAAACAATTCATATTTTTTTTTTTAATTTATTATTAGTTTATAGTTTCACATTAAATGCAATATTTTAGTAAGAGTTTTTTTTTTAGCGTTAACGTCATCACCACATATTTACAGTCATCTTTTTATTTAATTATCAAAATAATTTAAATGGAACATGTGATTACAAAAAAAAAAAAAAAAAAAAATGTTAATGAAATAATATCACTATTTATTTTATACTTTATATATTTAAAATAAAATAAATAAAAATAAATAAATAAAAAAAAAAGGACAAAAAACAAAAAAAATATTGATTGAATCAATATTAATTATAATTATTATTAAAATATCATTATAATATTATAATAAATATAGTAAATATACTAATTATATATAAATAAAATATTGTAAATATTAATTTAATATTAAAATATATATATATTTATAGGATATAATTATAAATGTATATTATTATTATTATTAAGTATAAAGAAATAAAAAAAAAAATCTGTGTTAATGTAAACAAAAATAAAACCCAACAACAACACATTGTCATCAATTTGAAAAATAAAATCAAATTTGATGTTAAACAAAAAATAATCAATGCTTTTTTTATTTTATTTAACTATAAAAAAAAATCTTAATCCTTCATCCCTTATTTTTTTTTTACGTTATGCAAAACCAAAAAAATAACCAAAAGTTTTATCATAATATACTTTTATATTTCTGTGTGTGTGTTAGGCTGTGTCTATATTTACATATTTTCCCCCAACAAATAAATTTTAATATTTTCATAATAAAACTTCAGCGCATATAATAATAATAATAATAATTTTCTTATATATATATAACTGGTTTCATACGCATAAATATAAGGTATAAAAAAAATCTATATTATATAAAAGATTGACTTCATATTAACCGCAGACGTCATTATATATATTTATTATTATTATTATTATTATAGTGAATTTCTTCTTTATTTTAATATTATTATTATTATTATTATTATTATTATATCAAAACACAGTTGGATACGCAGCATGAAATTCAGTTTTAAGCAATTTTTTTTGTTTTCTTCAATATAAAATACATATACAATACATACGAGCATATATTGCGTTTCAATCACCCGCAGTCCAATAAAGGCCACCATATTTAAGGATTAGTGAAGTGTTATAGCGTATAATTATTTGATTATATTGTGTATAAATAAATGTGATGACATAAGTGGTTATAAGTTTTTGTTATTCTCTTCTCCACATATTATATACTATACTATACTTAAAATTACATATATTAGGTTGTCAACTATCTCCCTTCCGCCTTTTTGCTCTTTATTCAATACTTTATAAAAAGTGTTACAGTAATCGGATTTAGTTCAAATATGCGCCGTTTTGTTCGATAATCTGTTTCCATCTAGACTGCAACTTCATAATACCTCCCTCGTAGAAGCCCCCCTCCTTATTTGCGAAGAACTCGGACAGCCACTTTTCACAAGCCTCTTTTGAGATCAACTTTACACCACCAAGGGCGTTCGCCATGGACAGGAACAGGTGGTAATCACTTGGCGCTATGTCCGGGCTATATGGTGGATGCGATAAAACCTCCCATCCGAGCTCCCGTAGCTTCTGACGAGTCATCAACGAAGTGTGTGGTCTGGCGTTGTCCTGGTGGAACATTACACCCTTCCTTTTGGCCAATTCTGGACGCTTCTGGTCGATCGCCTGCTTCAAGCGGTCCAGTTGTTCGCAGTAGATGGTAGAATTAAGCGTCTGGCCATATGGGAGCAGCTCATAGTGGATGATTCCCTTCCAATCCCACCAAACACACAGCAAAACCTTCCTGGCCGTCAATCCCGGCTTGGCCACTGTTTGGGACGATTCACCGGCCTGCGACCACGACCGTTTTCGCTTGATATTGTCGTATGTGATCCATTTTTCGTCGCCAGTCACCATCCGCTTCAAGAATGGGTCGAGTTCGTTCCGTTTCAGCAGCATTTCGCAAATGGAAATTCGGTCCATTAGATTTTTCACTGTTAATTCATGTGGCACCCAAACATCAAGCTTTTTTTTGTATCCAGCCTTCTGCAGATGGTTTAAAATGGTTTGGTGACTAACTCCCATCTCCTGGGCGATGTCACGAGATGCCACATGCCGGTCTAACTCGATGTATTCCATGATTTGATCGGTATTTGTCGTCACAGGTCTTCCGCCGGCTGGCTTATCCATGGTGTCGTTTTCACCGGCTCTGAATCGTCGAAACCATTCCTCCGCGGTTCGAAGTGATAGAGTACCATCCCCCAAAACACCATTAATCTCACGGAACGTTTCTCTAGCGGATTTGCCTTTAACGAAGGAAAACTTTAAAATAGGCGTTAGTGAACTCCATGTTTACACGTCTATAACTGTTGAACGCAATATCCAAACTAATCATACATAGCGTCGTTTTGTTTGTTATGTCAAGAGCTTTCAAATTATTTACAGTGTTGCCAGATACGAGCTCTGTAGCGCTTTGTACATAGCCGCGAAATTAAAAAGACAAAAAGGCGGAAGGGAGATATTTGACAACCTTATATAAATAGTAAATATATATATTAAATTAGATATATATATATATGGATAGTATATTAACTTACGAGATATGATAAGTATTTACTTTTTTATTGACTTTTAAGTACCTACTTATTTATCATTTGAGGTTGAGCTGTATAATTATAGATATTATTATTATACATTATTAATATAATATATGAAATGTTTTTTTACTTTTCAACATATGTACGTTGTGTTTTTTTATTTTATTTTTTCATATTTTAAGTCAATGTGTCATCAAAAATTGTCCATATTTTATTTTAAATATTTAATAAGTACATTGATAAACTGATATTTACGCATTAATTAGAAAGTATATATTATGCCAATAATTTTTGTACGATAATATAATATAATATTATGATTAATGCGATTTGTAAAGCTCCACCTTTTCACAAATATATATTGTAGTTCAATTATTATTGCAAATGTCCAATCAACCATTATTGATTTGAACACAAAATAATTACGTTTTTTTAATGGTAAAGTTTTGCATAGAACGAAATAAATTCATTCAGTTCATTTTGTTCGATGAGATCTTTTTGACAACTTCATGATTCTTTGTTCATATAGTAACGAAATGAATGGTAATCATGATGGTACAAGGCCAGTACTAATATATATTGTGGATGTGGCAACACAAGATATAATAATTTTTTGTTGCATGACTAAATTAATGTGATACCTCCTGGAACACAATACATTTTCGATTTGTATGTTGCAGGTCATTTTTATTGATACGTACGGTTCAGTTTTGTTAGTTATCGAATGTATATACATCTGAATTGAGTGCTTACTGGCTGGCGATGGTAAAAGTTCAAAATAAAAAATTCTTTTATAATCCCGCAGAGCATCACTGATAACATATGATCTAAATTTTGATGAACATCAGGTGTGAATGTTATTTGTGCTGGTTCATCCAGCTTGATCCACGATCTTTTTCGATTTATTATTGTATATACAAACCATTTTTCATCGCCAGTAGTTAACAATCTTATTAAAGTTAATTTAAGTTACGTTTCATAAGCATATCGTTGTGATAAATGGATTGCTTTAAATTCTTGAGAGGAACCCATAAACCGAGTTTTTTTACTAAGGTTTTATTAATTTTGATTTTAATAAAAAATAATAAAGTATTATTCATCGTCTATTTTTGTCAATCCGTGGTAAATGACACGCTGCCCACCGTAGTCAATAGCAATCCCAATAAGACCGATAATTGTTTCTTACCCGACAATTTCCGTATTTCAGTTAGTTCTATATTTTTTCATAAATTCCAACAACGCTGTTCGTAAATCGTTCGACATTAGACTTTCAGTACCTTCCTTTCGGAGCACGTCAACAACGATTGGTTTGTTTTATGGATAGCGCCCCACATCCAGCATACAAACATGACAAATTAAAAGATTTCTAGAAACTATTGTGGTGATTTTTTTTTATTGTAACTTCAGAAAAACCCTTTCTGGCATTTATACCTTTTGCAAGTAAATTCTAGTGTATGTACATGTTCCATCGATAAACATTTTTGAAAGAAAGGTACTTGAGTTACGCCGAAAAGAAATTGCGACAATGCTCGACTCATGCTGTACTTGAGATTTGTGGTTTTTTGAGGATGGACCTGTTGAAAATATGTCTATTGCTTAAGTTGAATATGGTTTAAATTTGGCAAAGAAATTAGAACAACATTTTACAAAACTAAATCGCTCTTAAGAACGTATAACAATATTTGCAACCACACTAAATAAGGACTTTGTTCCTCATAAAAAATTGTTCAAAGATTTGAACATTTTCTAGTACTGAACGTTCAGATGAAGAAATATATCAAGCGATGATGATCTTCAGTCTCCTAAAAGAAGAAATTCTAGTGAATAAACGAAATTTTTTACTTGATAGTAGTGATAATGAATATGAAAGTTTTTTCAATGATATTTATTTCAAGGATTTTTGTACCGACAATCGTTGGTTAATAATAATAAATTTATTTTTATGAGACTAATACTATTAGAAAAAAATAATTTTTTGCATTGAAACTCTATAGTTTTCGAACACAGAACGAAACATCATCTTTTGTATGTGTTTCTAAGTTTCAGTTACACAGCTTCCGGTTAGGCGAAACGTAATATTGTAGTTTGCGGAAAAAATTAACCGCACAACTCGAGGAATACCTGTGTACACAATTAATTTCGAAAAAATATATTTAAATGAATTTATGAGTTTGGTAACATGAAGTTGCTAAATTATATCCGCAATCGATTTTATTTTCAATTATGAGAAACAAATTAAAAGAACAATAATATAATTAGTAAATAAATCAAATCTTTTTTTTATATTACACATAAAACATACATATGTTTCTGATTGTTATCAACACTTAATTGATGGTGACTTTCGTATTATAAAAATAAAATAAAATTTTTTTATAAAACATAAAATAAAAGCCATAAAATTTATTAATTATTCATTTTATATAATCAAAATATAAAAGCTCGTTTATAATATTACCAATTTTAACTATATATACGTCGTCGTGTATTCTTACATATATACTTTCGTAGTATATGTGTTAAATTTCTGTATATCTTATACTCTTAAGATTATTTAATTAAAATAGTGACAAATTTCTAAAATTTTATTTTTAATAAATTTTGATGGAATGTAATGATTGTAAACAATAAACATTTATATAAAATTTTATACATTTATTTATGTTTTTTTTTTTGTTTTCTAGTTTTAATTAATTTAATATTTATTTTATTTATATACTGAATAATTACTAGTAATTTATTATTTTAAAAAAATGTTGACTAAAATTTTAATTAATTTTTATGTTGTGTGTAACTCTGATAAAATCTTATAAATGAATCTATTTCCAAATTATAAAATTATTTACAGTAAATTTCATATACACTAAACATATACAAATGGGAAAATGCTATAAATGCCTATAATACGGGTATACACAATAATTGTTTGTAATAATATAACGACAATTTATATAACTAAAAATAAACAATTAAAATAATTTTTAAAGCATAAACATAATGTTTGAAAATTTAATTAAAATACTTTCGTAAAAATGAATTCGTCAATGTGTACAAATAAAATTAACATAATATGATGAGTATAGCTGTATAGCTACTGTATGCCAATACAGTACATACGATGTAAGTTCTAATATAAATAGTATAACACTGTCCGAAAAATAATGGAAATGGATTAAGCAAATGGTAAACAATTAATTTATTTATACAAAAATAATTTCATTTATTCAAATTATTCTCCCTTAATTGAAATAAATCGATTTGCATTTTCAACAAAAGTGCTTCAAATGACCGTTTTATGTTGACTGTTCGAGGTATGTAATTGATGTAAACCAGTTTCTTTTCATCACCAAAAGAGATTTAGGAAATAAAAAATAGTCACATCGACCTGAATCGAACGGCAAAGGCAAATAAATTTGATTTTTACTAAAAAACAAATAATCAGTGATAATTAACGCACGATGAGAAGGTGTATTATGCGCGCAATAATTAGCTGGTTTTCAATATTCAGGACGAACAAGACAAATAAAGGATTATCAAACGCAACAAAACGCACAAAGGTAATGCTAAACTTTAACCATTATTATACCACTTGAAAATGTCTTCGAAAAATCTCTCAATGTTCGATGACCTAAAGTAATTGGTAACTTTAAACGAAGTGCAAACTAATAAACATGGATATTAAAATCAAACTTTGAAAATAGTGTGATAAACAGGTTATATCTTGAGGAGGAGGATATAACGTGGGAATCTTTGGTGTGGTATTCACAGAGAAAGAGAAGGTGACCGACTAATGCATACTTAGCGCAAAAGTGAAATTACCGAAGCCAAACGCTGAGTGAAACTTGGCAAGAGTGAAAAATTGGGCTCATAATAGAACAAGATGGCGTTTATTTCATTGTTTACATATAAAATTGTAAAAACAAATGAGCAATGACTTCATCATACAATAATTTTATGGTTTGATTTGAGTAATTATGCTTATATATCTAGCGATTTTAGTGATGTCTTCGGAATGATTAATTGATGTGAAACAAATTGGTATTGGGATATACCAAGTTCCATTTTCATGAATCTCATTGAATATTTCCTACTAATTTTCTCGAAATATCGTAGTTTTTGGTTGTTTCCTTCGGTAATAGTGGTTAATGGTAGATCTGGACGTTCATCATAATTCTCTCGGCTACCTTTGAACCGTCCACATCACTCAAAAACTTATTTTGTGAATAAAAGAATACAATTATCACCATAACCATAATATAAACATTAACCATTAGTCATAAAATTGCGTCACCACATCCATAAAAAGTCATTCCGGTTATTTTTCGAACAGTATGGGTGCAGAAATATATACAATTATAAATTTTATAAAATGTATATATATATATATTAAGATAGCATAAAGATTGTGCGGATTGCTCCAATTATAAATTACATTGGTAATTATTTTATGTTATGCATCATTTCAGTTATATGTAAATTTATCAATGTGTTGCCATCTTTAGCATTTATGCGAAAAGTGATTATGATTTCATTTCAAAATATATCAAAACAACAAAAATATAATACACATTTTATAAAAAAATTTATATATAATTACATACATTACTTTGAGTATGAACAAATACAGAAATATACAATATAAAAAAATATTTATTACACGTTTTGATGTCGCTGTGTCCATATAGCAAATTAGGAAAAAAAATTGTATAAATATAAACAAATTCACACAAAAATATAATAAGTATACATCAAATACCGATTATAAGAATTGAAATCTTCTTATAAAAACAAATATATAGGAAGTCGTGCGCCCGCCGTCTGCCTCTGCCGATAGGAATAATAAGATTTTATTCTTTGTATTTTGTATTCCTATATACACTCAATAATGGATAGACACATACAAACGTACGAAGAATTACTAATTATATATATATATGTGTTTGTATATAGAGGTTATATCACCACAAAAATAGAATGATATCATTTACTGGCAATCTTTTTATATTTCAGAGATGGTCTTTTATACTTTTAGTTTTCCGTTTCTTTTTTTATCCTTTTGCCTATATAATAATAATAATAATAACAGAAAAATTTTTTGCTTTAATTAAAGAAAATAATATAAAATAAAAAAAAAAACTGCATGAAAATTTATTAACACTCATTAAAATGTTACAATTACATACATTTTATATAATGCTTAATTAGAACATTATAATAACTTTTTGTGTATATTATGTTCTATTTGTATGTATTCTTACATTTTTATGTATATGAATAAAGTAAAGTATGCGTAATTATAATGTTTAATAATAATTCAATTTGAAATGAAATATTCTGTAATTGAACTAATTATAATTTTTGGATTTATATAAATGTAATTAATTATTATAAATTTAAAGCAATAATATTTTTATATACTTTTACTACTAACGATTTGAATAAAAAATAATATAATTAATTATAGATAAATGCGAACTCATTAACCCATTTACGAATTAATATTAATATTAATTAATATACATTAAATTATTAAGATAACCATCAAATTGTGAATGTAAAAAAGTATTAAAATCTATATAGCAGTAGTCATTTGTATAAGAAAAAATTTCAAAGTTTCTCTGCAGAAATTCACGTAAAATAAAATAATTGGTATTTAATTATAAAATCGATTCCTTTTGTGACACATTGCAATAACAATCGTGAAAACAAAATGTGAAAAAATCAAACGGGTACAATAATTAACGACAATGGAGATATAAAAATGCTGTCTAGAAGTCATTGTAAGCTAAAATTAACGAAATTATTAACCTATATCTTACATCTTATACTATTAAGGATCAGTTTAATATTAGTGCGGTGTGAAATTTACAGTAACCATAGAGATATATTGTAATCCACTGCCTTGCCCATACCGTAGAGCTCCCCCTTGAGTTCAACTTTCTATATATGAATTTTAGAATGTGGAATGGATTCAATGATGACAGATTACCATCATTTATGTAGCATAACCACAATGTGACTTTTTTGCAAATCAATGTTACATAATTTTTGAGGATAATGCTCGAGGTATCTCGTCGGACGAACTGCAGTATTTGTATTCGTAGAATAAGTGAAATTCAATATTTTTGAGATGATTCTATAATTTTGTAGTGATATTCGTAATAGAATCGTCTGTTCTACATTTCGTTCTTCTTGGGTTAAATCTTCCAACTACTTTCTTTGTTTAGCCGTATGTGATTGCTGGATTGGTGGACATGGAATACATCCAGCTCAGTATGGCTGGATAGCATTCATATGTTTTTTTATGTACGATCTTATGGATACCGCATAAAGACACGATATATGGATACTATTAGGCTTGCCACCCGTTCTCCTGTGGTATGTAAATGTCGCCGTCCTCCATGAAAGCAAAAATGTCCTCCCACACAATGCATAAATCGAGCTTATGCATTCCATAACATTTCTAGTAGCTTTTTTTTTAAAGAAAGTACTTTTTTTTATTAAAACGGCAACGCCAAAAAGTAAATATTCGTTCTTTTTATTTTTCCAACGTGTGTTAAATTATCGAGATTTTAAGAATTTATATGTAGTTTTTGTCGCATAGACCCTAAAAATTTATTCGAAAACAACAAAAAATCTTGAGTGTCTAATGTTTGTACGGCTATTGAATTATTTCATATATTTAAGAATTTTAAATGCAAACTTAATGACAGAATTGAAAAAAAAAAAAATGTTTGGTTACGTAGTTCGACAATAACTATACTAAAAATAGAAAATGTGTAATTGAAAAATCTCAAATCGAAAATGATTTCATAGAATTTATTTGAATAACCCTGAAATATATTAATGAAAGGTTCGAATTTTCTGAAAATAGCTGGTTATTTAAAATCGCAAAAATTATCATTAAATAGAGGATTTTTTAAATTTGAAGATATACTAGCAGTTGTTGACGCGCTCAATTTAAAAATAATAATAAGTGATCTTAATAATATATGGGATATGCTATTTAAAGAAGTATACTTAATAGAAAAAAATATACATATATTAAAGCTTGATGGTTTGATCAAACATCAACAAAAAATATATAAAAATATTTAATTATTTTTCGGATGTATGCAATATTATTAAAATAATTCCTTATTTATTCAGTATCTCTGCTAGTGAATGTCCTCCTCTGGCATTTCCAAAAAGGTGGCAAGCCTAGATACTATACTCATATTTACAGATATTTAATTTCCTGTTGCCATCGTCAACTCGCCTCCAATATTATTTGAAATTCATCTATTTTGGCTTCTTCGAGACAGTGTTTTTCTCAAACTATTACGTTTGTCGTCAGTAATTCAGTAATAATTTTTATATAATTTATTTTACCAATTAATTAGTTTTTAAGCAAACAAAATGTAAACTTAATAAAAAACTAATAATTCCTTAAATACTTACTTACTTACTTACTCCATGGCGTTACAACCCGGGTGCGGTTTTAGCCTTCTCCAACACGCTTTTCCAACCTGACCTATCCGCAGTTAATGTCTTACAATCCCGAATTTTAAGGATCTTTATATCACAGTTTACTGCATCTAGCCATCTCGCCTTAGGTCTTCCGGCTCTCCTTCTACCCTCCGGTTTACCATTTAACAGTTTTTTTGGCACATGCGTTCTACGTGTCCAAGCCATCTCAATCTATTGATCTTGATTGTTTTGACAATATTTGATTGACCGTACAACTTGTCTAATTCAAAATTGTATTGTCGCCTCCATCCATTATGTTCTTTGACGGGACCAAATATGCCACGGAGTAATATAGGATAATTCCTTAAATACGCAAAAAGATTATTCTATACGATTTTTTATAAACTTGAATTGTTTATTGGGACGGAAAAAATGTTAGCGATACAATAATATTTATTGCATTAAGATTTGCTGTTATTATTATCATTATTATTATTATTATTATTATTATTATTATTATTATTATTATTATTATTATTATATAGTCATCATCGTTTCGTTTATAAAACACGCATAATCTCCGTATAATAAGAACATTTTTAATGATGTAATCAATTAAAATGAATGGAAATAATTAAAAAAAAAAGAAAAAGGAGCTATAATAATAAAATTAAATAGAAATATACATAGAATTTTTGTTTTGTTTTTTCTTAAAGTCATAAATTTATAGATAATTATAAATTGCAAACAAATTGATGTTTATTTCATTTAGTGCATTCATAAATTATATTATACAAATCACAAAAAAAAAAAAAAATGTGAACATAAAAAAAAATTACTTTTATTATATGATTTAAATAAAATAATCTTAATTTTATTTTTTGTTTTGTTTTATTTATATTATGTAGAATTATTTAATTAATTAATTAATTTAATTAGCACAAAATTATATTATTTATTTAATTTTCTTTTATAATAACCAGTTTTATATATATATATATGGAGATTAGGTTGATACATTAGTTTTGATGTAACTTTTATATACTTTATAGAAGCTTCAAGCTATAAACATCATTCGTTTGAAATATATAATTTTATTATTTGTTAATTGAAAAAAAAGAAAAAAAATAGGAAATAAAATATAATAAAGAAATGATGTAAAAATTTAATAACAAATTAATATACAACAGTTGAGGACAAAATAAAAGGTGAAATTAAAAAAAAATTGTTTAGCTAATAATAGCACCTAAATTTTGGAAACAAATGTTTTTAATTATATTCATACCAGCAGTTTCTTCCCCATCTGTCCACAATATAGTGAATAATAATGTAATAGATAAGAAAATAATGAAAAATTGTCAAAGTTATTATGTATCGGAAGTTTTCTATGGGAAAGAAAATTTATCATTTTGATATGAATTTTAAAAATTATATGTTTTCTTTCGAGTTTTTGTCACAATTAATAATAAATACTTATCTGCTGCTAAAATTACAATTTCTATTATTTTTTTCAAACCATAATGTTCTAGCGATAACTTATATTATATATAGATGTAACATCTATATAGATGTTGCAAGGAAAGAAGAAAAAATATCGGTATTATAACTCTTTAAGTAAATGCAAAATATATTATATTATAAAACATTGGTAATTTTCAATAAAAATAATTTAATTTGGCGACGAATTTGTAAAAAATACCGTTTACTTTCGTATTTACAACAAATCTGTTATCAATTTTTTTTTCCATATTTAGGAAAGAATGAGTCCAGATTTGGATATATACGATGGTAGAAAAATTGTGTATTTTTATTATTGTAATTACTGATGTGCATTTCTAATATATATAAATAGTATATTTGAAGGCAGAGTAACCAGATACTTAAGTATAATATGTCACAATGCTTCAATATGCAATTATATGTTTATTTGTAAACAACACGTGATGCAGGGTATGAACATAGTTGAGTATATATGCTGTTTAAGTAAAGTATTATAGGGTAGAGTAAAAGTACCAGTAACCAGGTCAGGTACCAGTAGCCGAACACTTAGTGTTAAAGTAAAAAAATAATGAATTAAAATAATATAAAACAATATTATAAACAATTTCAAGATATTCTGTTATTCGTGTAAAGACACCATAAAATTGTTTAATATTATTTAAATTCATTATATTTTTAATTTAACACTAAGTGTCCGACTACGGGTACCTGTCCGGTTACTGGTGCTCATACCCAATATATAAATATTATATAAAAAGTAATAATAAAATGATGCAATAAAATTATAATAAAATTATTTAACTCTTACAAGAAATAAGTAATATTGTTTTATTAATTATTTAAATCTACAAGAGTCTCGCATATGTGTTAATTAAAAGCCACCACACAATTTAAAGAAAATAATTAATTTAATATATCGTGTTCATATTAGATTAGATTACTAAGAAATAATTGTGCAATAAAAATATAATATATAACTTTAAATGTTTCTATTTTATAGTTATTTAATATATATTGGGTATATAAATAAGTTCTGGGGCTAATCTGATAGGTGTCGTAAGTAGTATTGCTTGTACACAGTATAAAGTGGCAATACTTCGCTATTGTAGTAGTTGAATCCACCTTTCATATTCAGTATATGACATTCAGTTGAAGTGTAAACAAGTATATTTTTTAGTTGATTAAAAATGGAAAATTTTGTACCAACAAAACAGCATTTGCGGGAAGTTATGTTAAGTAATTTTATTCAGAAGAAAACAGCAGCAGAAGAAAACAGCATTGTTACAAATTTATGGTGAACATTTCCCATCACAAAACAATTGTGAGTATTGGTTTAGACGGTTTAAAAATAATGCTTTTGATGTTAGTGATAAAGAACGCGTTGGAGCACCAAGAAAAAACGTTTAAAGAAGATGGGAATGGTCCAAAAGCTATCGTATTGGGTACCACATGAATTGACGGAAAGACAACAAGAAAATTGAAAAACAATGTGTGAAATTTTGCTTCAAAGATATTCAATTTTGAATCGAATTGTGACTGGTGATGAAAAGTGGATCCATTATGATAATTCAAAACGTCTAAAAGCATGGGTGAAGACAGGTGAACCAGGTCCATCGGCACCAAAACGCAATATTCATGGTTCTAAGATTATGCTGTGTATCTGGTGGGACCAGCTTGGTGTAGTGTACTATGAGCTGCTTAAACCGGGACAAACCATCACTGCTGAACGTTACCGAAAGCAATTAATACAATTGAGACGAGCATTGCATCAAAAACTACCAGAATATGCTAACAGACATGATCGTGTGATTCTTCAATTCATACGAAGATATGAAAAAATGGCTGGATACATGGATTGCTTCAAAACCTAAGAAGTTCTTCTATGAGGGAATCCATAATTTGCTACAAAGATGGTCAAAAGTTGTACCTTCAGATGACAAATACTTTGAATAAAATATAATGTATCGTTACTTTCAAATAAATGTGTTTTTCTTACGAAAATATTTCCAAAACTTAGTTATAGACCCAATACTTTTGTTTGTATAACAATTTAAAAAGACTATAATATTTATTATTGATTTGTAAACTTTATAATAGTTTTATATGGTCTAAAATATATATAAAGCCAAACGTAATTTATCCGTTTCGTTGAGATGCAATTTAATGATATGCAACAATAAAAGTTAATTGTAGAAATCAATATATGCATTGAAAATTTTAGTAGAAAATTATAATTCTTTTCACTACATATTTACACATGTATTAGATTATGAATAGTTAATGAATCTATTCTATATATTATAAGAAAAAATTTTTATTAAAAAGTTCAATAACTATAAAATACAATAATGATATGTATTGTTAGATTTTATTGAATTTAAAGTACGCTATTTGCTTACTATATACTACTCTGTTCGGAAAACAACACGTACCGCCGTACATTAAAACCAAACATATTAATACAGTATGATTGAATTAATTTTTGTTGACAAGTTTATCTATTTAAGATTGCTTACATTTTCTTAAAATTTAAACTTAAATATATCACGAGACTCTGATGCAAATGTGGAGAAAAATAAAATTGTTGGTTATGAAAAAAATTGTCAATTAACAATTAGAGAGGTGTGGTTGAGTACATTGAAATATCATACAATATACGTTCTGGTAATAATTTTTGGTGGTGATAAATAAGTTTATGAATTTAATGTGTTAACAACTATTTGCCATTCACTATAGGTTCAATAGAATCGATTAAAGAAAATTCAACGAAAAAGCTGTAATATCAAGATCAAAAATCAATTTTATGAATAGTACTTTAAAATGGAGATTACTTTGAAGAAGATAAAATATATATTGAAATTATATGTATAAGGAATATATTTTAATTATGGTTGATCCGTTTATTTTTGATTGGAGTAGTAGATATGCATATATTATTTACAAAGTTAATAATCTTTTATCAATTATATATTTGCTATACATCAAATTTTAACAATACTTTTTGACATATGTCATGTATCGTATTAATATGTTTTTTTTTCACTTTTTATTTTTCAGATGACCACCCTCATGATTTGATATATAGTATATTATTATAAATGTTCATTTCATTGTTGATTTGTATATTTGTATACAAATAATATTAAAATAAATATATACATATAGATTATAGCAGGGTAGTGCAATCTCATATAAAGAAATATTGTATGTTTAAATTTTATAAAATAAAATTTTAAACCAGCACAGAACGAGTATATGAATAATATTGCTCTTCCGCTTGTTTATATTTAGTTTAATTATATATATGCTACATATATGTTATATTTGCCATCATATTACACATATGTTAGCACATACATATATTTTCTATATTGCTAATATATTTTTATTCACAAATACATGCGTTTCTTATTTAACACGTTGAATGTGTGTTTGTAGTAATTTATTTTATAGTTCATTTATATTTTATTTTATTTTCGTTCATATTTTTGTTTTTAAATTTTTATTCATATGTAACAAATAATCATTGATATGCAGCAAACAGCAGAATTTGAAAAATTTTGAATTATTTTGAGATTTAATTTAAAAATTTTCTTATCTTATTTGAGAATTAAATATTTTTTGTTAATTATTTGAATAACTTTAATAGAAATTTATCATTGTTTAGATAGATAGTTTATTAAACTATTAAACAAAAATTTGGCTAGGATTTTTAATATTTTATTTCAATTTGAGTATTTATTTATGATTGGATTATCGCTAGTAATAACATTGCTATTCAAGCAATCGAAGAGATTATTAATTTTTGTAAAAATAAGCTTGTGCCAACAGCTACATCCTTACAATCAGTAAAGTGCCCACATTCCATATGTTTTAATAACTGCAGAGCATGTATTACTGCGAATTTGAACAGCCAAAGTAACTTTCATTTTTTCAAATGAATTAGGGTAAATATGCTTCTGATTGAGCTTAGAGCACATTCGAGTTGGTCCTTGTAGATCTAACGAATACATTTTTGTAATTATATTCCAAGATACTGTACCGTGTTCAGTATTGAAATCGTGCTTTATAAGTTGGTTTCTAAAAGATTTAATCAAGTGTGGTACATCATACCCGCAATATATCTTTTTTTCTTCATACAGGAAGTATGGTTTATCAGCTGATATACCTAATCTTGAAACAAATTTCTATTATTTGAACCTTGATCGCATGTAACCGTACGAATGTTCAAACCAATTTTAGTAACAATTTCAATATTTTGGAATAATAATTCTTTCAATTTTTCGCCATTGATATTTTTGTCTTCAAAATATGATATAATATATTTCCATTTTTTGTGTAAACCCCGGACCATGAAAAAGCAAACATGTTTAGGTAAGTCTTTTTTTCTGTGAACCCCATCATCAGAAAAACCAATAATTTCGTCTAAATTAACATTATATTGTAAATCACGTCTAATTGCTATTTCATCAAAAACTAATACGGTTTCTTTATTTAAAGTATTATCATCTTTGAAAATATCAGTTAATTGTGAAATGTTCTGCAGATTTATGCCATTTTTGATTGGTGACTAGTTTTGTAAAGATCTCACGTATGGTATTTTCTTAACTAAAATTCTTAAATTATTCGTATGATTTTTATTATCACTTAAATTTATATAACAACTATATTCAGTACGTATTACAAAATATATTTTCAATAATTATACGTTTTGTATTATCTCGTCAAGTGCACAATACCATCTACTTTAATTTTTCGAAATATATAATTAATGATTAAACGTTATCCTATTTGATACCGTTTTATAAAAAAGTTATTTTATATTTTTGTCTTTAAAATAGCCACTAGATTAGCGAAGCGATTAATGCAATTTAAATTATCAATACAAAATAGCTACTACACACGGAAGGTAAATTTAATTGCATTTTTTCTCGAAGTAAGTTGTAACTACGCGGGGAACTCAAAAAAATACTTTGCGCAAGCAATTTTTCTTCTTTAAACCAAGTTTGTATTTTCTTAATCCTAACACTTTAGCGAATTGCGAAATGTTTCGTGAATTTTGATTAGTTCGGCGTTGATTCTGTTTTTTTTTCATTTTAATATAATTTTTTTATTTCGATCCGTTTTTAATTTAAGTTTCAAATTACGTACGATTGTTTGGCTTGATAATAATTGCTTTTTAATTTAATGTTTTCATTATAAACTGCACTATGTTGCCGTCTGTAGTACAATTCATTTTGTTCTTTTTTGATACAATTATCACAAAATATTATTTTATCAGGTTCATTATTAACAACAGATCCTATTGTTTGAACATACTTTTCACAAATACTTCTAAAACAACCAACATCCGGTGGATCATCTACAAAATTATAAATATCTGAATCATTGTTAACATTCGTTGTAGATGCATCACTCGCTGTGAATAAATTGGTAATTGGTAAGCAAACTTCTGATTCTAATAATTTCTCTTCGTCAAAAAACAATGTCGGAATTGCTGTTTTCAATGCGTACTTTTGACCATAGAACCTTCTCTCAAAATGTTTGTCACAGATTCGAGTATATTTAGAAACGTCGCACATAGATATTTAGCACTTCGATGCCCATATTATCCTTCTATAATCATTAGGAAATGAAAATAATATAATAGGCTGATCCGAAAAGCTTGATCGTTTACATGATTTCACTACGCAATACGCGCTAGACCGACGCTTTCTAAAAGAATTATTTTCCATATCATAAATACTCAAATTGAAATAAAATATTAAAAATCCTAGCCAAAATTTTGTTTAATAGTTTAATAAACTATCTATCTAAACAATGATAAATTTCTATTAAAGTTATTCAAATAATTAACAAAAAAATATTTAATTCTCAAATAAGATAAGAAAATTTTTAAATTAAATCTCAAAATAATTCAAAATTTTTCAAATTCTGCTGTTTGCTGCATATCAATGATTATTTGTTACATATGAATAAAAATTTAAAAACAAAAATATGAACGAAAATAAAATAAAATATAAATGAACTATAAAATAAATTACTACAAACACACATTCAACGTGTTAAATAAGAAACGCATGTATTTGTGAATAAAAATATATTAGCAATATAGAAAATATATGTATGTGCTAACATATGTGTAATATGACGGCAAATATAACATATGTGTAGCATATATATAATCAAACTAAATATAAACAAGCGGAAGAGCAATATTATTCATATTATCAGTACCTCTCGTTCTGTGCTGGTTTAAAATTTTATTTTATAAAATTTAAACATACAATATTTCTTTATATGAGATTGCACTACCATGATTATAGTCAATATACGTATAATATACAAGAAGTATCTATATATAATTTTACTCAATTTTATTATTATTATAAATACAATATAACAGTATGTGCAATACGTAAATTTTATAACATATACTGGGTACGGTTATTTTCATCTATAGAAAGGTTCTATAATTTTTTCCTATAAGAATATTACATTATATACTCTCATCTTAATATTACTAACGAGCGATAATTCTATAAGTTCATTTATAAGTTATTTATTTTTTATACCTGTCTGGTTCTATGTATACGTAAATTGTATACTATATCAAACACAAAAAAAAAAAAAAAAACCTATTATAACAATGACTTTAAAAATACGAATAATATTATTATTTTTTTTTA
The DNA here is from genome assembly GCA_910594885.2 of Bibio marci. Lineage (NCBI taxonomy): Eukaryota > Metazoa > Arthropoda > Insecta > Diptera > Bibionidae > Bibio > Bibio marci. The sequence continues at coordinate 13,437,787 of OU343114.1, forward strand.
TTATTAAATTAATCCTATTAGAACAGTTTCTATTATTCTTGACTGGATCTCGGTGATAGAAACGAAATAACAATCAGATTATTTCTTTAGAATTTCAAACAAATAAATGAAGTGCGAAGTAAATGTGGAAGACGGAATACCATATCTGAATATATAGATTTATTTGTATAAATAAATTTGACAAATTTTTTTAATAAAAATTGAATTAGGCATATACACACTACAATGATATATTTGTAATAAAGAATTTGAGACGAAGAAAATAGTTTAGCATTTAGCAAACTGAGGATGAACGCAAAAAATTGTACACCACCACATTTGACCGAAAATATGATTGCGGTTTATATGGTAGACACACAGAAGATTTAACTAATTAGTTTGCTCACAAACTAATTCAGTAACTAAACTGGTGACACACTGACAAACCATTAGTTTACTATTGTTTTGATATTTATTGTTGTACGAGAGTGAGAAAATTACAAATAGTTTAGTTTGTTTACATATGATTTTTTTTAATATTTAATATATTTATTGTAATTTATAAATCCGATGGTTCATTTTATTTACAATTAAACATTTAGTTAAATATTTTTAATAATAATAATATAAAATTATGGTTTAATTTCACAGTTTACAAATTCCAAAAAATAAATCGATTACGATTTTCATTTTTAATTATTGTAAATTAAATTAAATACTCACAAACTTTTGTCATTCAATTTAAATCAACTTTATTTATATTATTATTATTATTATTATTATTTATTATTTTATACTTGTCAATATAGAGTTTCAATTCTTTGTTATTGTTATTATTTGATAAATATAACCAATTTTTTTTATTTGTTTATTTATTTTGGCAATTAATTTTGACATTCGACACGGAATTCCAGTTCGAATTTCCTATATTTGAGAGAAACTAATTAGTTTCACACCAACTACAGACATTTTATTGTAGTTAGGCTAACTAAATCAATACACTACAAACTACTAGAATTTTTTCTCAAATTGGTTATAACTACAATTTTAGTTGGTTACCTCCTCTGTGTGTCTAGCATATTACGCGAACGATGGTGCTACATCATACCATATTACGTGAAATTATCGATTTATTGCAATATCAATATGGAATACGAATAATTTCCATATTTATGGTTAATCATAATTATAAATAACATCAATAATATCAAGATATTGAACGCCTTTGGATTTTTTTTCTGTGAAATATAAGTTCACTATTCTGCACAACAAACAAACCAATAACAAATGTGCAATTAATATACATTCTAAAATATTAGCTCGGAGATTAATGCGGAAACTTTTCATGGATTATCAATTTTTTTAATTTTAGTTTTAACCAATTTTCAGTTCTATTTTCAATTTAGCATAGAATAATTTTGTTTCACACATTCTGGTTAATAATGGATGAGATTAAAAACTTAATGCCATACCTCAAATATAATTTACAGTAAAAAACATGCGAATATACCTACATCGGATTAATGGAATTACTACAATATAATATTATTGAAAACCATTAGCTCTGCGGTCGTCTTTGACGTACAGGTTCAGGTATTTGATAATTTTTCACATGAAAATAGAAAATTTTTAAGCTTCAAATTTATTTAAACTCTTATAGACTATCTATACATCGCACAACATTTGCATATCATGGTTAGAATCAACCAAATGTACATATTTACAATATATATAAAGCTATATATAATGACAAGAAATAAGATATAATAAGTTAACATCACGAAAATTCATATACAATAAATTGATATCATTAGAATATATAATTAAAGTGAGCCATCAACATTTTCATTCATCGAAAAAAAAAAACTAAATAATATAAAGATTTTATTTTTTAATAGCCTATACTTAATACAGAACATAATTGATTTCATTTTTTTTATTTTGATTGTTGATTATTTATGTAAATACGGCGTATATATAATGGATAAATAGACAGCCACATATATATCTGTATTCTAAGGTTTTATATATATTCAGACAAACATTCAAATAAATTAATGAATTTTCAAAGTCACAAATATTGATTAGTAGTAATTTAATTTAAACATCTATATAATTAACTACTGGTTTTTCGTAGAGACAACAATATTATATATAATATTAAAATATATGACGATGAGATGTATTATAAAACCAATATGTGTATAATAATAGGTAGTAGATATACGTACATTTTAAAATGAGCTACCATAGATGATTTTAAAAATCATTTAAATTGGTAATTAATGAAAAATAAGTTTGGGCTACAGATAAAATAATGTAATTAAATGATGTTGATGTCAGTAATTATACGTATAATATATAAAACATTTTAATACAATATATATTTATATACGAGTATTTACCATTTAATTCATTAACTATATATACATTTATTTTTATATAGATATAAATATTTTCATATGTACATGAGTGGGTGAAATATTTGACAATTTTTTTAGATTACTTCTGATAGATTGAAAATTAATTCGAAAATATTTTTAAAATAACATATTTTTATGAATGAAAAAAAAAAAAAAAAAAATAAAAATAAAATAAATAAAGAATTTCATTCTATTTTTTATATTAAGTATAAACTGGAAGATAATTTAATTAAAATGTTTATTCTGTCTTAACAACAAAAAAAACCAGAAATCAACAATTTTAATTTACATATTTACGAAAGATGTTCAATATATTACCTGTATTCATATTAAAAAACAATTTTTTGGAAAAATGTATCTTTATTTTTCAATATAGTCAACTATAGTCTTACTCGGAACACTTCATCAAACGTTTTTTTTTATTCTGTCTGTAAAATACGATGTTTTAAAACCTTCGAAATAAGTTTCAGTTTCAGCAATAACTATTTCATCTGGCGTGACGTCATCTATTCAGTAAGTCATTTTTTTAGATTTGTAAACAGGAAATATTACTAGGAGCTAAATCTGGATTATTAATGGTGGATGTGGAGCAATTTAGTAGCGTAATTCATTTAATTTTGCTGATGTGTGTGTGACGGTGCGTTATCTTGATAAAAATGTACTTTTTCTTGCCTCTAAATATGGTCGTTTTGTTTTAATTTCGTCATCCAATAGCGTACTGTACAATAATATTCACTATTTATTGTGTTTTCTTTTGTAAGATAATTAATGATTATTATACCATGTCCATCCGAAAAAACAATGCAATTTGGTGCACTTCCACACCAGCTTGTCTAGCCATTATTTCGATTGATTTTTAATTACTGATATGTAGTGATTCATGTTTTATCAACAGTTATGAATTGCCGCAAATGGTTTTGCGATTACGCTGATATATAGCAAAAAGCTACTCACAACGTGTCCAACGATTTATCTTTCGTGGTAATGTTAACTAACGCGGCACCTATCTTGCACATAGTTTTTCTTATTCAATCCACCATGTAATATCCTACTAATACTTTCATTTGATATTTTGTACATCTTAACAAGCTCTCAAGAACTTTTTTCCGAACATCATTTGTGTCACTGCATCATGCACTTTTCTGAACCATTTCAATGAATGTTGCTGTTTTCGAACTTCCACATCTTTTCACGCTACCCAAAAACGAATGGTTTCGTATATGATGGTGATGAACTACCCAAAATATTATCCATATTCTTTTTAAGATCAGTTTCTGATAGTTTTTTCAAAAAAAAAAAAAAAAAAATAATGAATTGCATCACAAACTTGTAATTTATCCATTTTCTGAAAAACACAAAAATTAACTTATTAAAGTGCTTGTAAATAATAAACTATTTGATCGATTGGTTTGAAAATATGCATTATGCATTTTACAAGAATGTTGTTTCCAAGGGCAACCGTAAACATTTAAAATAATGGTAACTAGAAATTGTTACGCGAAATATTTCGAACAACCCTCGTACCATACCATACACATATAATATACATATAATATATAAAATATATAAATTATAATTGGTAACATTTATTTTATAAATGTATTTTTATAATTTATCAGCCGTTGTACGTGCGTATACATTATTTTATATTTTCTAAAATTATATAGTTAACAATAAAAGCTTTCACATATATTAATTACTCGCATACATTATTTACATTGGGAATATATGCGTATATAACTGTATTCTTAAAGATTTTAATTTTAATTATATAATGGTATATATAATACAATCTGTATTGTGATAAACACAATCTTCGACATACCGTTTCCGAATTGGAATATAAATTAATATACCGTGTACATGTAACATACATAATTTTACCATAATATGACATACCAAATATACTTTATGTATATATATATTTACATATGCTCGTATACAAGAAAATTGGTTTGAAAATCAATATTTTATTAAATATATAATAACATATAGGGGAATCTTCTCATATTTATATTCATAAGACATTTGATTGGTTAAAAATTATAAAAACACATGCGCAAATATATATATATTTTTTTTATGGTTATATTAAACTACCATTATTTTATGAGGGTAGCTTTTTTTTTATGCTATACTTTTTTCTAAATGCGGACCAATAAATAACCAATATCAATATGTCGAAATTTAAAATCTATAATATTTTATATATGTAATTTAGTTATAGATGATATTGTATTGATGATGTTTATTATACATATATTGAATATCAAAATGGTTATATATATAATAAATATGTATTTATATACAGATACAGTATGTGGTATGTTTATAGACTTGATCTTACATGAGGGTTAATATATATATATATATTTTTATATGGTATATTAATAATCAATTTTTCGAAATAATTGCAAATTTGTGAAAATTCTAATTATGAATCGTATATAGTTAATATTGTACAAATAATTTTATTATTTTGACATAGTTTTGATGCGGTTTTGTTGAGTTATTTGTTCAACATTTACAGAATTTTGTTTATAAAAAATAGCTAATATTTATAATTTATATATTATTTCACTCTATAATATATCTCTACTAAAATTTCTCAATGGTGTAAAAACATATAACTCATATGTATTTGCATACACCTATGCGATTAACAAAAAAAAAATTCAATTTATCTATTCGTTTTTAATGTTTTTTCGATATTATGGTATATGAGGTTCCAGTTATTGCGAAGTAATATATATGGAAAAGTTTTTTTTTTTGAATTTTGGGTTGTGGCAGTAGTAAAGTGTGAAAATATGTTTACGGATTACAATACCACTATATTTTTCTCGTACAGCCGAGTTGAATGAAAGTAAACTATATAATGTTAAGAAAAGAAATTGAATACCCCTACCACCTACTAAAATTTTACGGAAAATTAACTTTTATTGAATAATCATACAATATGTTTTAATTACGGAACCTGGTTTCAACGGCTTTCCATTTTTGTACATACATTGATTATAATTTTTAAACTTTCACATAGACCAAATTTTTAATATCCGCATCGGCACGTGTTAAAATATATGACTGATTTTCCGATTGATGTTAGTAAAATTTTGTAAGAAAAAAATATATTGTTAAACTTTGGAATGCGTTAAGCACAATATTTTAAATTAAATTTCGGAAATTGAAACAGTTATTTCACGATTGATTAACATAAACGCTACCAACATTCGCCACTAACTATAAGTGTATATATATATACACATCAGTATCGTAATCGCATTTCATGAAAATAATTTCTGTTTGCTGAATGAGAGTATAGTATCCCTTCACCGGCAAAACCTTTTACGGAATTACTTTATTTTATGTAGCAGCAAAAAAATTATATAGTGAAACGAACGTATTTTTCTACAATTTGAATCGTTTTTCCTATATAGGTAAACATTTGGAAACATTTGATAGATCAAAACTTATTGCTGCTTTATAGAAGTTCTTCTGTATGATGTGAATCCTCATCGGTGAACAGTGTTAGCATTATCACTTTTTTGTGATGACTCCATGCGACTGTTTTGCCGTTTATTTTAACAACTTCAATAAACTGCAATATCGGACTTTATAAGACTTTTTTGTTGGCAATATGGTATAAGAATAAAGTGTCTTTGACTATACTAAAACAAACAAACAATAAGAAAAAACCAGTAATGAATTCAATAGAATTCACATTTTGCAAAGTCAAAATTACAAATATTGACGCTGAAATTCAAAGTAATTCAAAACACTTGGTGCGTTATCTTGAAAAATCTCTATCACTCACAGTACAATCTTTGTTATTTTACATCGAAATTACCACCACCGTGACTTTAGAAAACAATTCTAATAAAATTAGATGGTCTGGCTGATATTTTCTATATATATATATGAACATCATAATGATCCATTTCAAAAATTCACAAATTGTAATAAAAATTGAGTTATTGGTATTTGAATAAAATAAATAAAATTTTTTGTATATAAGAAATCATATTTTTGAGCCTACGTTTCATAATTTATAATTTATATTATTATATGTATTGCATCTGCCTACATCTGCAATTGTCATTTCGGCTTTGTTAACTTTTCTTAGAGAAATTTTTCATTTCATTTCTGCAGATGATGTGTTTTCAAATGAATACTCAGTCATTTATTATTATTTCCACAATCTATTTTTAAGAAGATTATTGTATGTATAGGTACACTATATATTTATATGAAAATATATTTTGAATTGTGCGTACGGATATACATATATTCATTATATTTATATGCCGTATAATTGCGTATAATAAAAATATAAATTAATATAAATTAACATAAACAGGTTCAATTATACAATTTACAATTATTAATGCAAATTGATTTTATTATATAAAAATAAAGTCATAATATAATTACAATCATTTTGTATGTTAAGATGTCGACATTTTTATACATATATTGTGGTATCTATAAATATATTAATTTAAATCAGATAAATAAAGATTATAATTATAATAACCATTTTAGTCAGTAATGTATATAAGAGATACAGTAAAAATTAACAATCTTAAACAAATGATATTTATTGGTGTAGAATTATTATTATTATTATTATTATTATTAAATTATTTATTATTATTTAACATTTATAAATGGTTGTTAAATAATTTACACAAAGTGTTTTTCGCTTTTACCTGCACAAAGACAAAAATAAAAATTAAATAATTATATTCGATTTGTAACAATTACCAACATCACCGCCATACGATTGAGTTCAAATAAATTATATAATATGGATTTAGTATAAATATAATATTTAGAAAATGCTAACGAGGAGTCTTATTGTTAGTGCATAATTGTAATTGTACATATAATGTGTATATAGTTTTGGAACTAAACGTGTATATATATATATAATTACGCTAATATAAACAATTTACAAACTAATTTACATAGAATAAGATATTAGTATTACCATATTTGCGTATACATATAAACATATAATATATTGTATGAATATAATTTCATAGATATAGGAACTTATATAAACAGTAACCACATATTCAACATATAAATAATGAAGAAAATATAAAATATTGCAGTGTTGCTCATATTTATATGAAAAATAAAATTATTTATATTTATTGTTAGTTCTATACATAATTATTAATATTTCTCGCGAGTTTGTTGAATATTATTATTATTATTATTATTATTATAGGCATATAAGTATATTTATAGAAACATAATATTATATCAAAACAAATATAGATATTAATCGAATACTATAATTTCACACGTAATTATATATATTCTTTATAAATATATCGATTGTATATTATATCGATGGATTTCAATTGTTTTCTGGTGCATTTATATCGTTTTTATATGGAAAAATCTTACTATAATATATGCGCATATAAAATATTGTGAAGGTTTTATGAATTAAAATTTAATGTAATATAACCAATATGTGTGTAACTCTAAAATATCACACAAAATATATTAATAATTTATTTAAAATATACATATAGGCATTTAATTCAAATATAGACGTATATATTTTCAAATATAATTTCATATAATTTAGTATTTATATATTATTTCTATATATTTATAATATATTAAAAATATTTCAAAATTCACAAATTCGCGTCAATGCTAATGATAAATATGGTATTTTATGCAATTATACTGTATATGATTTGGTCATAGTTAGTATATATATATATTTGCTACATGTATATATATATATACAGAAATTCCTATAATAATATTATAATGCGAGAGAATATCATTATTATATTAACAAATTAATTATTCAAATTTACAATTTATCTTTATTTAATATTAATTTTCATACAACATAAAATTTTCTATTGTTTATATAAAACGCCACAAACAAACAGTGAAATATTAAATAGTAAAATTAAATTATGAGCAATTATCTTTCTCTATTTACAAATATAAACGTACATAATTATATATAGTTAAATTATATATAATATATTATGTAATTTAATGTGCATGCACACGTATAATAATTATATACAATATTGGGTATATACCTATGATTTTGTTCAATTTTGAGTAACTAATGATAGTACACGACCGAACGCTTCCACAGGTTGCGGATAGTGGAAATGTCTGTAATGGGTTAGTTACAAATAATAAATAAATAGCCGCCGACAATCTAGCAGCTGTCTATTAGAATTACTATGGGACACTGAGTGAAAGTATTTAAAACTTAAACTTAAACTTAAACTTAAAACTTAGTTAATGATTCAGTGATTACACAACAACGGCGAGTCAGCAGCACCATTATAACTACTTTCGGAAGAGATTAAGTATACCATTGTAAATGCCGTACGAATTTACAAAATTATTAAGTAGGTTGGACATATGGTGTACTATTAACTTTGGAAAAACAACCAGTTGTGAACTCTACAACCCGCTTTCGGATCGGACAGGATAAACGGCAACGTCTCAAGCAACGAAAATTTAAGGACAAACATTTAAAACTTGCATCATGGAATATGGGGCTATAGATGCAATGAACTGTGATATTATGAACCTTAAAATTCGGGGTTTGAAAGACGTAAGATGAAGATAGGTCAGGTTGTAGAATCGTGTTAGGAAAGGCTAAAACCTCACCGGGGGTTCTAATGCCATGGAGTAAGTAAACATAATTATGAATGCTACCCTGAAAAAAAAAAGGGACATGGATCCAATTAAAAAGTAACGTCAAAACAATGAAATATTAATTAATTTTGCTCCAAGGAACATGGTTCATTGTTAAAATGAAATAACATTTATTAAATCAACGAATAACTCATTAAAACATAATACCGAAAATGAATTTTTTTCAATGAATCACTACGTTGGTTTAAAGAATAGCATAATTGTTTTGATGAATATTATTCATTTTTTTAAACGTGTTCTGTTTTCATTCATTCAATAAACAAGTACATTAAGATAATTTTAAAAAATGAAAAATATTAATGAATTATTCATTGAAACAATGAAAAATGGGCTTATAAACGCTATTCATTGAAATTATGTACAAATCTATTTTCAGTGTAGATAATAAATAGTTAAAAAATTACTTTTCTTGTTTATGCATTGCAATTTGAATTGTTTTGTAAATTAAACACGGAACTATTCGAACGCAAAGGTAGCACACAAGTGTTATATGACACTTGTATTTTTGACATAACGTACTATAGTGAAATAATCGACAACCTAATATAAATAATGAATTTTCTGCAAATGTAAGCTGCTTCATTGTAATAAAATATAATATAAATCAATAAAAAAAATTGCTAATAAATGTGAAAGATTAAATATTAAAGTGTGATGGAAACTACTTAAAACATATCTATTGAAATAATCAATCAACCGAAAAGAATGACTTCTACAGAAAAAAAAATACAAATAGAACAAAACCATAGGTATACACCCAATATCTATATATAATATACTAAAACTTTGTTACACAGAAACATGTACATAAAAGTTATATATTATACTATATATATATAAAGAGCTATATAATATAGCAATTAAGGTCCGCTAAATTAAAACAACCCCATGGAGTTTTATTACTCTATGTATACTATATATTTACAATATATATAAATATATATATATAATTACATATATATAACATATTAAATATACGTACATATTATATAAATGTATGTATATTGCAATGTTCAGATATTACATAATAAATATACCTTTTTATACCATATATATACTTCTGCAAAATGGCGCTAACAATTAACAATTAAAATATAGCGATTGTTTGATAATAGCTTAATTAACACCAAAAATTATGAGGGTAAATAGATTTGGTTTTTATATGGGTTATTTAGTGTATATAAAATATACATATATGTGTGTGTGTGTGTGTGTGTGTTTTTGTTTATTAATGTTTTATGGTGTATCCAAATATTATTATAAAAATTTATATGTATATAATTTTTGAAAATTTAGATTAAAATGGATAAAATTACTTAATTGATTTATGGATGGATATTTGTGTACATATAAATAAAAAAAAAATAATTAAAAAACAAACTTTAATTATAAATTTATAAAGAACTCACATATATATTATTATTATACACATATAGAAATAAACAATTATATTGCGTTAAATGGTATATAATTGTCAGTTTGTCACAATGAAAAAATATTACATTAAATATATATAATATAAATATCACAAACAATATCATTTATACATAATATTATTAAATAAGGGTTTACCCTTATATTCTTCAATGACGACACATCAATGTATAATACATATTATCTATATCTATATACAATATATGTGCCATATCATATTTTAAAATTTACCCATTTCCACTTTGTCAGCAAAAAAGAAAAAAAAACAAAAAATAAAAACCACATACATTTGTAAACTATATGAAAACCATATCAACTGTTTTGTATAACATATTTATAATATGTGTATATGTTTATATGTATTTTATATGTATAAAATACAATGTATTATATAAATAAAATACATTATAAATACATAACACAATAAAACATAAATTTTAAAGTTATTCATGGATAGACATTACACTTACCAAAATAACATGAAGATATCAAACCATCGTGTTTTAATAATAAATATATATGTTGTTGGTATATAATATACCAATACATAATAATAATAATAATAATAATAATAATAATAATAATAATAAATAATAATAAATAATAATAAATAATAATAAGCAGTTAAAAATAAAATAAGAATCACTTTTTAGGCATATGATATTGCGAAATAGGCCGGATATTTGATATTTCAGATTAAGGGATTGTCGTTGTTGTGCAAACTCTAAAGAAAATTGGGGTCCATTGTGAACATCATTTTATAACCCCAAACTCCTGAAGCTGGAAAATATGATTATATACATATAAGGGGATGTTAAATATGTATATACATCTACAATATATATATATATATATATATATATGTAGCGCGTGCGCTCAATTCGAAAAGGTGTCAAGATAAGGTTTTTCTATAACTATATGATTTGGTAATAATACAATTTGACTTGAGGGAAAATATCAACGTCTATCTTCTATACGTATATATATATATGTGTGTGTGTGTGTTATATATATAATTATATAATATAAAGTATATAATATAGAGAAATTATTTTTATTTTAATATATATATTATTAATGTTTTTTTGTAAGTAATAATATAATTTTGTGGGTTACAATGTATACAAACATATATTTTATATTCATTCATCACACAAATACGAGATGGAAATGAAAGAAAAATATAAATTGATTATTTAATACCCTTGTTATATAAATATAAAAATAAATAAATGCTGATTTTTTAAATGAGATAATTTTCAAAATATTGATTTATTTATTTTAATTTTAATTTTTTTTTTTGATAAGGATAGATATAGTGATTTAAAATTATCATAATAAATTCATAATAAAATTGTATAGTATTAGGTGTTTGTGTATTGTATTTATTTATTTATTTAACAGATTAATTCTATAATGTATATAATATTATAATTATTTTTATATTATTTCGAAAAATTTACATATAATTAATTAAGTTTAGTTTTTATCCAATAAATATATTGAATTGAAATATTGTATTATAATAAACATTATTATATGAATTATATTTTAAAAGTGGGTTTTAATCGTATGTGTGTAATAAATTTTTGGTCGGCAATTGATGAAAGTAATAATTTTTTTAATTGTATATTATGAAGTCAAAATGAAATGTAATTAATCATTTATTTATATATAATGTAAATTTATATAAAACAAAAAATACACAAAGTTCGGTAAATTTCTGCAATTTCCTACACTGTCATGGATAAATTACTTCATAATTTTCGTGATCGTTTGATAATTTATATATATATATCTAATTTAGCGTAATAAAAAGATCGGTTAAATGATGTAGAGCATTCCTCTTACAAGCAAAAAAATAGATAGTATTAAAAAAAAAAACAAATTAAAAAAAGATCTCTTGGATTGCGGTATCCTATAGGAATCTCACCACTACCATATTATTATCCAACAATATAATTAACAGTATAATTTCATATATAATTGTATTTTAGAAATCCACAACCATAAAAGAAGTAATGGAATTTTCTCAAATGCTATATTACACCGTATTTAATTGTAATATGACGCAATGTAAAAATTTTTCAAATTAAGAGTTTCTAATTATTTAAAAAAAATGCCTGTACTATGAATTGAACATAAATATAAAAATATTTACTGAAAGATAAACTAATATGAGGATAAAAATTTGATGCACACAGTTTCAATTAACATTTATTATAGAAATATATTTCATTTCTTTATGCGCCTTCGAATAATATATAAGATTTCAATATTATTACAAAATTTGCCTGTAGATTTTCCCCTAAAAACGGTAAAATTGACTCTGGCATACTTGCAGCAAAAATTTCCGTCATTACACATTAATAAATAATTGCCCATCGTAATTAAGGATAATAATTTCATTTTTATATTACAATACGTTTAAAAAGCATTACTTGAAATGGGTTGTTTTGAAGTTTCTATTTACATATAGATAATATCAGCCAGAACAGAGATTAAAATTGAGAGATATGGCCAAATTAACATATTCTATAACGATACAACAACTTGTGAATATTTATTGGTGGGGAAATGTCGTATGGATAATCCAAAAATGCTGAACTGTATACCATATATAGGCATTATTCAATGAGGATTCACGTCAAACACAGAGGAAGTTGCAAAAAGTATTAAACGTTGAAAAGTACAAAAAGCAAAATATTTTTGTATGAACACAATAATTACTGTAATTACTAACATAATTGTTTACACAATAGCAAATTTTATGGCCGCAACAAATCGACGTGAGTACACAAATCCTCATTAGAAACGATCTAACTTTAATATGGATAACATAATTCATAAAGAAAGCACATAATTTATTATATGCTATTAATATTATTGAATGAACTATTTTGTCTGAAATTATACAAGAAATTAATTTTGTATGTGAAAAAAATCAATGGTTATAGTTCAGCAGACAGGAAATTTCAGCAAAATTAATAACAGGAAATTTCCTACTTCTTAGCTACCATCATTTATAGTAAATGGAATTAGTTTATCGGAAAAAGTCAGTAAATCGAAATACAATATTTTCAAAATCTTCTTGGATCTTGGCGATACAATTGCGATACTAAAAACAATTTCTGCGATCTCGGTAGTTGCGATAATTTTTATTTTTTAAACAGACTAAAATGGATAAATTATTCTACGAAAAAATGTTGTTTTAAATAAAAAGTTTTAAAATAGCTTCTTTTATTTTTAAATTTAGTAGTAGCATCAGATTTGGGTATCGATATCGGTGTACAGCAATATTTTTCTTCAGTATTGCTTTGTCATCCGTGTCTAAATGACAAAAATATATTCCACTATTGTGAAAGGTGCGGAAGTGAATACAAAAAATAAAGTGTTCTGGGATATGGATTCGATCAGTATTCCAAAAAAACTTACAAATGTTGCTCTTGGTGATGGTACTATGATATATTTTTCGAATCTTTCAAGATAAATTTTATGTAAGTGGTTATATATAAGTATTATAGATTCAAATTCATATCGCGGTGCATACGGCTATTATGGGAGCCATTTACTAACTAATAAAGTTACTTATATAATAAAACAATATATAATCAATTTTATTTATCAGAATTAATTTCAAATCAACAAAAAATTATTGCATATTGCAACTACAATTATATATTAAAAAACTAAAAAAAAATAATATTAAAAACGATTAAATAATAGGATAATAAAATAATATAATTGCACCCTCTTTTTTTAATAGCCGGTGGTTGGCAATAAGGTTTTTTTTTTTTTTTTTTTCCTTTAATATCCTTAATACAATAATATAATAGGGATTTCCACAAGTATACAACGTATTTATAGTATATCGTTTCAATATTGACATACGATTTATTTAGCAAACATTTACAAACAGGAAAAAAAAAAACAAACAAACACAAATATAATCATCTAATTCGGATGTTAAAAATCGGATTAGTTTGATTGTTGACTTTCTCATGAAATCAGATGAATGTGCCCTTTCGAAAATGTATTAATAGACGATGTTTTTTTTTTAATATGTACAATATATATCCGTGTCTATTTATAAGCGATTAGAAAGAAGAATAGTAAAAATGAAATCAATTGTGAGAAAAATAAATAAAAATATTTTTTTATATTTAAATTAATAAAAACTTATAATAATAATAATAATAATAATAATAATAATAGATATAATAAAATAATAATAATATTAATAGTAAACTAATAATTTTGTATTTTATTTTATTAAATTAAATTATTCTTTTAAATGAATATGTGTATTGGATAGAGAGAGGTACTTATTTAAAATAGACATTTTTTAAGGGGAATGATTTGTTAAACAAATTAATATAACTAATGAAAAATTATACATAAAATAATAATATGGAATTGGCACGTGTATTTATTCAAATAATATATGGTGCATGGTATACGAATATTATCGAGAAGATGAAATTTAATTTACATATTTTATTACACATAATATTTTGAAAGTTCGTGTATTATTGCTATTTTTTTATTTTTATTTTATTTTCAAATAGAAGAAATTTATTTAAAGAAATGTTTAACAAAATTTAAAAACAATATAAATTATTATTATAATAATAAATTTCCATAATTTTTTTTCTTATTGTATTGCATAATATCTGATAATATTATATTTTGTAATATAATAAATCAAATTTATTTCATATATAATATTTTTCTATCTTTTATTATATTGTATATATATAATTTAAATAAATATCGCAGTTGTATTTATTATATATAAAATATATATGGCAAAAATATATGTATAATAATAATATAAAAGAAGATGTCATATATGCAAATAAGTTAAAATAAGAAACGATTTAAATAGAAAACTTCTTGGTGTATGTATGGGAGGGTAATAATATAAATGTAATAATAAAAATAATAATAATAAAAAAGAGTATAATTTAATAACAATTCACAACATATAAACATAAATAAATTTCCATTCTAAATATGATATTAATGTACGTAGGTTTATTTATTAAATATTATGTGTATTTGTGAATATAGTCTCAACTTTTGTGAAATATTATATCAATAAAAGGAAAGAATATTTAAATTATTATAAAAAATGAAATGTTTTGAAAATGTATATATTAATTTTTTATTTCTGTTTTTTTTTTGGTACTTTAAAAAAATTTAGAAGACACTTGAAAATATGACTATATATATGTGTGTTATCTGCAGTATGAAGATGTTACGCACATATTTGTATCATCATTTTCAATGAAATTTTGTACGTACAGTGTTGTGATGGGTTTGATCATTACGCATATTTATAAAAGAATGTATAGAAATATGGAGAGCACAATGGATTTACAGTGGTTTACAAAATATTGTCGAACATCAAAAGTTCATATGAGCTATTAATTAATTTTTCGACGCCATCAGATTTATGTGTAATTTACATAAAAATAATAACATTTCAGCAACATTTTATAAAAATGATTATATATTCTTGAAAACATACATATAAAATTGATAGGGTCCCATATAAAAATTTTCGGGAAAATTCCAGTTTCGAAATTTGTAATTTATATTCAAAATAATTTACAATTTTCTAAATTTTCAATTTTTCACATAAGAAATGTTTAAAACTATTTCATGAAATTAATGGAAAGCTAATTTTCAGTCAATGTAAATTATTATTATTCTGTTGATAATTTTTTAAACTAATTTTGGTTACATATAGGTCCACACCGAAATTTGATGGAAAAGTAAACCCTAGATTACCATTATAGATTAAATTTTAAACCCAAGAAGTTTAAAAATATTGTTGCCGAAACGAATAGTTCGTTTTTTTTTTAAATTTCAACTGTCTAAAATAATGAAAATATAAACTCAAGTTTGACATATACAAATGGTGTGCCGTATTTTGTCATTACATAATTACACCATTTTGATTTTAAAATACATTAACACAATTTTGTAAACGTAATTTTATAATTTTTTCTATTTTCGATTGTCAACGGTGTTTTAATCTTAGATAGTTTAACATATATAATTTTAATCCGCAAATAATAATATTATTATTTAAAAATAATACCAATAGTTTAAAAAATATTGTACAAATATATATGAATTTGGTTTGAAAATTAATCTCAAATGGTTCAAAAATCGACGTGTGTTTATAATTTAATATTTCTTAGTTTATAGAAAGCGTTTAAACTTATTTTAGTCCAAAATTTTCAATCTTATACAATTACATTTTTCTCATAATTCTTATATTTTACACATATATTGAATAGATTGTGAAACAAAGTGCACCGCTTGCTTATAATTAATTCTTTCGTAAAATTACGTATAATTATAATTTTATTTTATTAATTTACAATTTGAATTTGATCAATAATTTATAGAATAAAAATATTTAATATGAAGCAAAAATGACAAAATTGATAAGTTATTTAAAGTGGAAAATTTTCCTATATAATTATAGTTATTTTGTAAATGTTGAGGACGCAATAGAATCGACTGTATACAGTCAAAATTTGAATAGGCAGGTTATTTAGCAAATATATTTTTCTTAAACTCACTATACTAATACGAAATAAATTATAAAATATTAGCTATCGACTATATTTTCTTAAAGCTTAAAGCAATTTTAAAAATTTCTTCTTCTATGAAAGACTGGAAATTGATTAAATTTTATAATTATGTAATAAAAATTTGAAATCCGTTAAAACTATGGGTTGTATTGTGGTGATTAGAAAATTTTATAAGCGATTTTCCGAAAAATTTTCCATTGGCCACCGGGCAAATATTTTACAATTTATATAGTATTATGATAGTAACTTTAGGAAAAATACCTTACTGTAAATAAATGCATGATTTTTATATTTGTTAATTCACATTGTGTGTATATATTACATATACAAAACTATTGTGGGTAAAGAAAGGCCAAGGGTTAACTTTATTTAAATACATTTAAAATAAGAAATTTCATTGCATATTAATATATCTTAAAATCAAATAAATATATATTTCAATTTTTTTCTCTATGCATATCACATTCAATACACTTCATACCCATTTTTTTTTTCTTTTGGCATATAAATTCTATAAACTTTATTTCCATACATATATTTTATTATTTATATACATCATCAGCAATACAAGCAGCAATCTCAATTTAAATAATTCACATATAAGAACATGCAAAGGAAGAAGAAAAAAAAAAAAAAATCGTCTAAAATACCCCAATAAAAATCGTGAATTTTGCAATAAAATTCTCTCTGGGATTCCCTTACAATTCTTGTATAAAGAAAGAAAAATATATATGCATTATCACACCCGAACATATACTATAACATTCACCCAATATATATAACACCATCCATATAAAACCATTTCCATTCCTAATATATTGGTATAAAACTTCATCTTCCCTTGAAAGCAATTTCATTCCTATTTTCAAGTATACATTTTGCATCTTTTATCATTTGCATGTACAACACACAGCTATACATATTATATATACTTATGCATATTTGTATTGTATAGTGTATACGTTCATATATTTATATAGAATATGTTTAGAATGTAACCGTTCATATATACCACTTATAGTAATAAAAATTGTTATGGTAAATTTATATTCTATTTATATAAGGAGAATTTTACGAGAATAGAAAATGGTGATGAAAATTTTTCCTTTTATAAATTTACATATGAGATTGAAAATATGTATATAAATAGTGTCACATTATAAGTGTGATATACAGAAAAAAAATAATATATATATATATATGCGATGGTATAGGTGCAGTGTATTCAGTGTATATACATTAAAAATATGTACATATATTTATACATAAAATTTTGTCTTCATCTTATTCCGCACATAATATTTAACTTATAATAAAATTTAAGATATTATATAATTTTGAGGGTTGAAAAATGATTGTTAGATTATTATTTTTTTTTATATTATTTTTTCATTTCATTATACGACTTCAAATTTAAAGCTTTTATGTTTTTATTGTTCAAATAAATTCATATATTTTTCTAAATACCTATTATAATATTTTATTTTTATAACGCAAAATATATTTATATATGTATAACATTTAATATAAAGAAGGCAGTCGCATAAAATCTTTAATTTTTAAACCTTATTTGATTTATATAATAATATCATATAATATATATTTTTTGAATTTATTATTACTCGGTATATATAGTAATAGAATTAATATTAACCCAAAATGACAATTAATTTTAATGAGCTATTAAGCGTTTTTATAAAATTGGTAAGAATTGTGAATTGTATCGGAAACTAAATTGCTATAAAATTGGGAATAAAGGGTTGGGGCGCTACCAGATACATACAACAGCTGACAATGGCAAGCATATAATATAGTAAAATATACATTTAATATGCTAAATAACAGCAAATGTTACTTTTATTACCAAATTCAGAATTTTTTATTCAAATGTATATAAAATATATTTTGTGAATGCTAAATTTGTCAGATCATATCTGTAATTACATTTCGTCTACAAGTTATTGTCATTAAATGATTAAATTCAATCGTCTTCGATGAACAAAAAACAAATAAAAATTGACTATCAAATCAAATGATGAAAATTGTATGGATTGAGAACGAATGGGGGTGCAGACATCAGAAAAAAGTCCTTGAAATGGAATATACAAAACAGAAAGGTGACCCGACCGAGAGGATAATAAAGCGCAAAACCGTTATTACCAAATTCGAAGTCTAAGCGGTACCACCTGCAAAAATGAAACATCATTGGCTCAAAATAGGGTAACAGAAATTTATGATGATGATGTAGAAGTCAGAATATAATAAAATATTAAATGATTTAATAAACACAGTCATAAATATAAATATCAAACATAAAATATATATGGTAACGAAAATTATATACAAAAAATATATAATAATAATTTTAATTGTAACGATTAAAATTAAACCCTCTCTCTATTCTATACATATAACTCACATCATCATTTTTTGTCAATTAATATATTATTACATATAAAGAAATATTAAATTATTTTATGTTAATTAATTCAACCATCACTAAATGTTATATAATTAAAGGGTGGACTATATTTCATATAATTTTTATGTATTGTAATAATAATATATTATTATATGAAATATACAAAATTATTTCAAAGAAAACAGAACATTATATTTAAGCCTATCCCGAAAATAATTAAGTATATATATATACAATACACATACATATGAATAACACTATATACCGCATAACCATAACTGCTAATCTATAAATAGTATACGCTAAATTACCCTTTACAGATTTGATTATCTCATCATGACTTTTCGTTTTTTTTTCTTGGTTACGTTTCACATTATTACCGCATTATTAAATACTATATATATATAATATTATATTATATTAGCAAATGAAAATTACACTGTCCTGCGGGTTCTTAAAAAATATTTTCTTTTTTTTTTCTACTTTAAATGATGAAATAAATTAAAAATTAGATTACACAATGTTATAACAGTGTAATTTTTTATATTATTTTATTTGTACACATCCAGGTCGACCATCTGTGAAACAAATACTTAAGAAAACATTGAAAAAGGGGCTAGAGTTCGTGAACATTTCTAAAAAATCTTTAGTGAAATATATGGAAATTGAGCTTGGAACACCGAAAATAACAATATTAAGAACCAGGCAGTTGGAGATTACAACAATTTGTATCAGATTTTTTGACTAAAAATCAAATTTGTTTGTCTAATCATTTGTCATATTCACCTGATTTAGTTACCAATGCGACTACTTGCTATATTCCCTACAACTGCTAATTTAGTTGTGTAAGGTAATCGTTTTGCATCGGTTGAAGATATTCAAAAGACAACGGACCGCCATACTCAACACCATTCCAGTAATCAACATAAAAAAGTCATTTGATGCACCTGTTGAACATGTTACAAATCGATGTATTTCAATTGAAGGTATACACATATTATAATATACATATTAAATATAATTAATTCTATAACCATATGTCGGCAACTATAAGGAATGTCAGATTTCACTAATAATTGACTTAATATGTGTACATATTCGGAATGTCAAATTCATGTTGTTGTTTGATAGTTGCTCCAATTATCATTTATTAAATCGGTTAATAGAAATTTGTGTAGTTTTGTATTTTTTTCAAAAGATGGTTTGCAAAATTTCGTTCAGGTAATTTTTCAGTCAAACATAAACAATTGTATTTGTATGACAACCAAATCAAATATAATAATAATCGATTCAGAATCGTCAAGCTATAAGCACATGAAAGAATGCATATATTGTTATAGTTGTGTTGGGTCAATACTCAATTTACGCGTTAAATGAGCTTCATATTTTTTCATTTATGCTTTAGCTTCATTTTTTTCTATGTACTATTTACATTATAAATATTATTATATTTTAGTATTATCTATATCAATACTATATATATACAATATATAAGCAGAGTAATTTACCACCCACCAATTGGTCGACCGTCAACAACAACTATATATAAATATATTTTCATAATAATTGGGGAAATTGCTTGTTTTAGTAAACGAATAAGTTGGTCGGTTTTTGTTTGTTTATGTGTGATCTTTATGTATATGAATTAAGGGGGATGAAAAGTATGTATAATATACAATATATATATAACTAAATCTATTTTTTGTATATAATATGTATATAAACATATTTCTATATGAGTATGTGTGTGTGTGTGTGTGTGTGTGTGATTATGTATAAACTTACATAAAATATAATATGTCTTCTCTTAAATATATAGTAGTAGAACGTTTATAGGGGATCATAGAAATGATAAACCACATCTTTAAGATGGTGTAATTCTGTATTTATCTTAATGTCTTCCGGTGAGGTTTTATTGAAAAATAATGTGCTATTATGAGGTCGTATAATTGCTTGTGATTTATAGTCATTATATAAGGGCAGGGTATATAATAAATACATATATAATAAAACAATGACTTATAAAATATTAACAAATTTATATTAACTTCTTATATTACGTATATGTATATACCATATAAGATAAACAGACCCCCACACACACACAATAATATATTGATTATCTTTTGTATTATACAAAGTTTAATTAAAACAAAAATTATAATATTATTTTAATTGATATTTGTTGTGTGAGTATAGAGAAAAAATGTATTAATTCGAGATATTCTATTTAATCATATCTAATTTCAAATCTCTGTATACATTTTCTAATTTCCACATAGTTTAATAATTATTTAAATATTTATAAATTTGATAATTATGTTGTAAAAAAAATATACGGCACTGTTTAATTTGAATATTTTGCCAATAGTTGTTTGCCTATTACTATGATATTTAACTATAGAGAGAAGAATCAAAGTCAATTCCGTGCTATTTTCTAAACAAATACTACATAGACATATGTTTAAACAGTGCCAGTGGGCATCGCGTGTGAAGTTGTCTGAATATAATGATTATTAAATATTCTGAAACCATAATTTATGAAAATAATGAAAAAATAAAATTAGATGCTCACTCAATTTTCCATAAATTATAATATCAAATTTTTTTACTTTTAAAGGATTTCAATTTTAGGTAAAGAATTACAAAATTTAATAGAACTTCACAATTTTGATGAGAAATTATAAATTGACTAAAAACAAAAACGGAAAACTATTAAAACTATGGTCCGTAATTAAATATAATAATTCTTTATGCATTTTCGGAAAAATTTTAGTAGTTGTATAGTTCAATCATATGTCATCTAGTATATTTGCAAATACCTTATATAGACAATGTTTACTAATGTTATTCCTCTATATAGATATTACAATCCAATTTGTCTCACTTTTTGTACAATGGACAGATAATACCATCCTTCCACCTGTCATAATCTGTTGTTATTTCTATCCATTTACAATTGTTAAATCTAGTATATCGACGGCTCAATTTATCCATACAAGTTGCGTACAATTAATGATTGAAATTTTGACTTGAAACACCCTATAACTAGATAATGATCCTAGTCAATATTAAAACCATGACAGTTTTCATTATATTTCACATTCATCACATTCATCAATTAATATATGATCAATTTGATTAAATATAGTCTACAACATCTGGAAACCTCCTTGTCAATTTATGTATATCCTTATGTGGGAAGTATGTACCATTAATAACCATGTTTTTGGATATGGCAACATCAATCAATCGCAGTCAACTTTCATTCATTGTGTTTATACCAGTATTACCAGTAGTAATTTTCTAATCACCTGATGATGAGATTTCAAAAATCTCTTCTATGAAACATTGGAAATTGTTTATAATTTGAAATCTGTTCGTAATTAAAAAAGATAATGATTCATAAAAGGTCGATTTTCCGGAAAATTTATTAAGTGGACACTCAAATTTTTTCCCATAATGTTTTAACTCGGCTACCAGAAAAAAAAAATAATGCTATTTGTTGATAACATTTTTTCATACACCTGTTATGTATACAGATGTGAGGGTCTAATTGAAAAAGTCCATTCACGTAGGGTATAAATATTCATTAATCGTATTAAAAGCCAATACTGAATCCTTTGCCTTACCAAAAACTACAAAACCGTTACCAAATTCTCTTCTTTTACTACATTCTCTTCTTTTACTATAATCGTTGGCACCCCATTAAAATGTACATGCCTTTAATTTAAGTAAATTTTTTGGGATCCAATTTCTTACGATCGGTGCGCTATATACAATTTGACATTCTATGACGCAAGTTATTCATTTTTCGATTTATAGTCGCCGTTGCAGTATTGTAAATTTCATAACTAGTTGATTTTTAGGAGTTGGCAGTTGACCATATACGCCCAACCAACTGGAAAATTCTGTAAATTCGTAGGACAATTAGAGGTGTATACATCACCGCTACCGAATACTATATCAAAACAACAGCAAAAAGTATTTCTAATAAAATAGCAAATTTATTATACTTGCAATTAGTAAACCGTTAAGATTACTTTTACCACAGTAAATATTACTAATTCTATATGATACACTTTGTTACTAAAATGTACACTGTATAATGTATTTGACAGTAAATTATTTATTAAACTGAATTTTCACGGTGATAAAACTAAAACTATGGTATATAATATTTAATTAAAAATATATCTATAAATTATAATACATTTCGGAATATATAAATACAATATATATATTGGCGGAGATGTTAAAAAAGCAATATAATTTACATATTAAATTAATTTAAAATATATGTTAAGAGGAAAAAAAGAGAGAAAAAAAAAAACTTTAGATTAAATCTCACATAATAATACGTTTGTCAACAAATAAAAAACTACTGTAAGTTTGATTACATCGCTTTGTCATATTTTCCTTTTAATAACATTCAATGTATACATATTATTATTTTTCTGTTGTTGTAATATAAGGATTAAATTAAATCATATTTTGTTTAGCATATATATAAGCTTAATTTTCTAATGTAAATATGACTGATGACCAAATCACGTGTACCACACGTGTCGTTTTATGTTCGATATATGTATAATTTACATTTATGTATCTACGTAAGAACGAAATTTTATTTTTTTAAATACTTTATTATTATAATCTGTTAAACATATATATACAAAACACTGATAAAAAGGGTGCAAAACGTGTACTTATTTCTAAATAAATACTGATATGGCGTATTTTCTTTGCACATTACCTCATCAATAAATTCATTAGTGATTTATATACAATATATGAAAAATAAATAAATTATATATATTTTAATTTTAAGCTAACTAATTTATATTTGAAAATATATAATAAGTAAAAGTAAACGTAAAAATTTAATAACCTGTAAATATATATTGCATATTTAGTAAAAAAATTAATGTATAAAAATACCTCAACAAAAATTGTTGCACATTTTAAGTCACAAATAAACAATTAAAATAAATTGTAGAGAAATGTTCAAACACTAAATTTTCTCAAGCATTTTTCTCGCCTCTCTAACATCATATAATGTTTAAATGTTTATTAAATTTCGTATTATTATTTTGAATTAAACGTGTAAAAATAATAATAATAATAATAATAATAATACATATTTTATGAACATTTAATAATATTACATAATATTCACCCCTCACAATCATACCAAGTAATAATATTTTAGTATATTAGTAGCTGTATATATTAAACTATATGGCACCCCAAATATATTATGAATGTGGTTTAAACTAATAGAAATACAAAAAAAAAACATATTGAATAATAAAACCAAAGAGCAAATAAACTATTATAATGAATGTAATCTGGCATGGGATATATTTGCATACATATTAAATTATAAAATTCAATATTTTTTTCTTAGTATATCTATGCACCTATAATGAACTAACAAATATTATATTAAATTATAATAAATTATTATAGGGTCATAGAGAAACTAATATTTATTAAACATTCGACGGTTAAATGTGAACACACTAAAATTGCATATTTAATAATTAGAACAATTTTATATGAAAAACCTTATAACTTCTGCAAGAATATTTGCAAAAGTGGGAAACGATCGATATTAATCAGAACTATTTACAAAACATTTTCTTGGTCAACAATAAGAAGTTAACTTAGCAGAATATAGACTAAATCGTATCCTAATGTCAAATGGTATTATATTATTAAGAATTATACATTTTTAATATTAAATTAAATCAACGAATATATAATACACATTTCATTTCCTGATTTTAAAGCAAATGTTTTCATTTTATATATTTTTTCTTCAAATATATCTGGCTTTACTTTGGCTATATAAACTTGTATACTATACGCTATTGAGTACATTTGTTTATTCACACATTTAGTTTGAATTCGCCTATAATATAACAAAAATGTTACCTTAATTAAATTCATTATTAACTTATTGCATTCCATATACTGTTATCGCACAACTAAAAGCACAAATAGTCGAAAGAGGATACTACTCTGAAGAAATGAAACAGCGGACGTGTTTATAATTGTGATGGTGTTGCCCATCATCAGAGTATCACATATACACCCGTGTTTTAATGAATTTTATGATATGGATATTGATATTGGATTTCGTCTGTAGTTTTACAAAATCTGAATTAATTATGCATTTCTTTTCGTTTCATTCCCCTTCTTGTTGAACTATCCCTTTCTTCATTTACTGTTCTGACAACGCGATCAGGTGCCCAATAAAATATTACTTTGTTTTTTTTCCAAGTTCGTTCAGTAAAAGTTTACTCCAGTGGCTACTTGGATATCTGCTTTTATCGTAATGTTTTTATTATATTTTTTATAGGGGTTATAGAGAGCACATATTTCAAATGGCATATGCACGTCTTTTTTGTATAGCACATGGGTATATTCCCATACTGACTGAGAATTTAGTAGTTGAAACTTAAATGCATACCACGTTGTTCCATATGGCGAACCGTCGCAGTCTCTTAATTATTTAACTATAGTGTGTCTTTTTTCTCAAAGTCACATCTGTTAACCATGTTGCCTTTTGACATTTCCAGAAGTGACTCAATTTCGGAAAGATTTTCCAGGTATTTAATTTTTTTTTTCCTTTTATTTCTTCCCTGCTGGATCAAAGGTATTTTTGCTAACCGAACACATAGAAGAATTAGAAGACCTCAATAAATCGTATAAATTCAAAGACCATATAAGATTGGAATATACCGTTGTAAATATTGTATCCAGCTAAAATGGAGTTATGTTGAAAAATAGATCAATTTATGTTCAAAAATTAGATTTGACATTTGATTTTCACCTTCATTG
This sequence comes from Bibio marci, assembly GCA_910594885.2. Taxonomy (NCBI): domain Eukaryota; kingdom Metazoa; phylum Arthropoda; class Insecta; order Diptera; family Bibionidae; genus Bibio; species Bibio marci. Next base: position 13,464,219 of record OU343114.1, read on the forward strand.
TTGCCCTCGTATTTATTAAAAACTCAATTAAATTTAATGAAGTGTCTGTTAAAAATATTTATTTTATTCCCAATGAACCACAAAATGTAAAAATCATTATAAATTTCGGTAGATTTTGCCGAATCGTACTACAAATAATTCAGATCAAGGTTTCGAAATTAAAGTGGATTTCCAATGAAATTTCTTACACAACATCTGACATATTTAAAGATTTATTAAGTTATTGTAGAATTTTTCTGCATATTTTTCTATACAATCTATGTCATTTTCTACGTAATATTCTAAAAAGTTTTTTTTCACTGTTTTAGATAAATTCTGACGAATAATTTTGTGTTATTTGTGGTGATATCTATATTTTTCTGTTGGCAATTTTCTATCGATTATACAGGTTTCTATGCAGAATTCTACGAATATTACAGTAATTTAATTTAAAAATCTATATAATTGACAATATTTTCATATGTATCTACTAAATGAAAAAAAAAAATATTATCATTTATTCTACAGAGTCTAAAGTTTTTTTCTACAAATATTTCTACAGATTATTTCCAAAAAATATTCTTTATTCTTTTCTGTATAGATATAATGGAATCTTAATTTCAATTTTTCGTATAGATTAAATGTCCTGAACTTCTAAACGAAAGTCTATTGAAATGTTTCTACACATTTTTCTACAGATTAATACTAATCAATTCTATTAGTTTTTCCATGTAGATTAAACAGAATAATTTCCGTAAATTATTCGTATAGATAATTTTTCTTAATATTCTAAACGCATCATATCTGTAGAATAATAACAAAATATCTGTAAATTTTAACATCATGTTGTCAGCAGGTCAGACAAATAATATTGTCGAACATAAAATATAATTTTCAATTAATGAAATTACTCTTATATAAATTCGGTAGTTTGAAAAGAAACATATCTATATAATCTAATGGAAATTCTAGACTTTAAAATCTAGACTCTGCATTATTATCTAGTTTTGGTTCATTGGGATTTTTATAGAAATTGAAAAATAATATATTTCATGTTAATTGAATTAAATTTTAAATAGCAAGAATTTTCTTAATTTATTTTATCATATTTGTATATAATATGCTCATAAAATTATATAAGGTCGATGCTACTATACTATTCAGTTTCAGTACATATGAATGAAATTATTATGACTTGATTGATTTCATACACCACAATAAATTGCGTAACCATAACATTATGTTACATAATGCTATACTATAGATTACGAGTATATGTATTTGAGAAAAATGAAAATCAAAAAAGACAAGTGAATGAAAAGGAGCAACAAAAATCTAATCATAAAAAATTGAATTTCCACATTTTCTCAACATACAAAAAAAAAAAAAAAACATCATCAGATTTAATTTCCCTTCAATAAATAATCTTAATTTATTTTCCGCTTATCTATTACATCCCCATTATTAATCTACCCTTAACACGTTAAAATTCATAACGTATAGAAAAATCACTCAATCACATAAACAGCATATATAAAAACATTAATATATCTCTATATGCATCATATATACGAGTATATCTATATAATTTACAGATATGCTATATATGGTACATATGATCACCCTCATACCAAATTCATTGGATAACACGTTTATTTATAAAATGTGTAATAAAACTATATATTATTATTTCACCCCTACAATATAAAAACAGATTAACTCGTCAAACGCTATTTGGTTTATGTATTTTTATTTTTACCAGAGTTGAAGAAGGTACAGCTAACTATTTTTTGTGCAGCATCGATATTTTAATATAATATATATTCGTAAACAATAAAAATATTCATTTCATTCATTCAATCAATTTTTTCACACTCTAAACACATACAAAAATTATTTATTTTATTATTCTAAATATTTTCCATTAATTCGAATTTTACTATAAATACCATATACTATTTCTACCCTGTATTTAAATCTTTTATTCGCTCGATTAGCTTTAGTTGCCCTATTATTATAACATATATCCCATTACAATAATCTAACAACCCAATGTCATCCTACCCTATTTTTAGAAGACTCAATCATAATCCCATTGTATGTGTCCACACTCTGTTATTTAATAATATTGTATATAATATAGAGAAAACAAAAACGAATAAATATAAAGAAATATGGTTTATCTTGTTTTTGTTGCTAAATGATTTTTTTATTGACTTTATATATGTGTGCATGAGTGTGTGTGTGTTTTCTGTATTTTCTATATAAATTATAATATAATAAATATTATTTTATTAATTATTTGTTTGTATCTTTTATATTGTTTTGATTTGACGTAAAAATTAAAGATCAATAAATTGAAATTAAATTGAAAGCAAAAAAAAATATAAAAATAAAAAACATTTGAATAATAAGTTAATGTAAATAAATTTAAAATTAAGAGAAATAAGGAAATTTTTATAGGAATGTGTAAACACAGGGTGTTCCAAGAAGTGCAGCTCACACGATTTTTCAGAAATTTTGCATTTTTAAACAACATATTTTATTGTATAATAATATGGTAATATACAACGTAGATTTTAGGATTTAAACCGTATATACTATATTTTTGGGGGAAATTTTTTAAAACACCTTAAACTATACAACAAAACCAAAAAAATACTAGTTCAAAAAAGATAAAAAGAATAACTAACAATAAGTGGGTAAAATCCTGTATATGCAAGAGTAAAGTAGATAAAATATGACACCCCATTTTTTTAATGGCTATAACTTTTAAAATAACAACATAAATAAAAAATGATACAAAATACCATATCACGCAAAGTTGAAGGTGATATGGCACCTTCAATAAAGTGAAATAGCGACCAAGTTTTTTTTTTGATGTGAACACTTTTTCTAAGTTTATTTTTTAAATTTATTTATTTATGCTTTTACCAAAAATACTTGTAAGCCGATTAGTAAATAATAAAATATAACTTATTGATGCTCTAAAATTTTTAAAAACATTTGCCTCAATAACAGTTATTGACTCTTCCTTTTCAGCAGTTGTTATAGTAGTAACATTTCTTGATCGTTTTGCTGCTATAAGTAATTCAGAGTGATTATTTAACTGGCATCCAGTATCATCCATATTGTATATGTATGTGTCCTGGTTTGTCAATTAAGGCATTTTCAATAAATTTTTCCAATAACTTGAAGTAACACGATACTTCTTCTAGTGACTAAAACTTACGCGCGTGCCTCAGACACAGACTTGCAATTTTTTTATTTGTTTCTTCATTTTTTGCACCCAAATAAGAAAGAGAACCCAATGGTACTATACCATATCAGCCACATTGTGTAAGTGCCATTTCCCCCATTTTGGAACATTTTATATTTTATATTTATTGAACAAACGCGTTAATTCATGTTTTTATTTTTTGTACAGAAAATCAAACATTATTCAATTACGTTTTGTATTAATGTATCAATATAAAATTTACAACGATTACTTACCGACACACACACATATATTGCCACTAAAAATTTTATCACAAATAAATTTCAATTTATTTTAATTTTTACACACACTTAAAACGGTCTTATAATTGTACTATAACGACACAATGTGCTTCGTTTGAAGTTTAAAACAATACGAAATATATATGTTCTGAATAGCACTCTTATATCAGAATAAGGCTTGTGCTAGTTTTTACAGTTATGCCATATTGTTTTGTATAAAACAATGATTATAGCCAGAAAATTATTTATTGGTGCTTATTTAAATCTATAATGTATATTTGGGAAAGTGTGCTTGGAATTTATAATGTTATAAACAGAAATAATTTTCATAATCGCATGACCACGTGAGGACACAACCGACCTAATATAGAGTATAAACATTGTGAACTAAAAAATATACACCTAATTCTGTTTTTACATCAACTTTTTTTTTATACGATTTCAAAAAAAATTTCATATTTTTTTTCACACAAGTCATTTTGATTTAACACGAGCGATCCACTTCAATTTCGAGCAAGTATTTTAATTGCGAATAAAACCTTAATAAAATGTAAAATAATCTGAAAAAAAAACATCCGGTTTTAAATGCAGATTTATTAAAAGAAGGTCTGGAAACTTGCTAAAAATTGAATATGCATTTTGTTAAAATAAAATAATAAAGCTTAAAAATAATATTTTAATATGGTTTTTTTTTTTCGAGAATACGAATTTTCAGCATGTCGCATAACTGCAAAACCTTAGGTTATAGTTTTAACTGAATAAAAAAATTATGATGGGCCGCATTAGTATTTGGGATACCCTGTCTGTACACATATATATATAACATATATACAATATATATATAAATACGAATTGAAATATTCACAATCTGATATGAATATATTTTACCAATAGTATATAAATACAACCCTCTTTATAATCAAATTCAATTTGAATTGAAATTTAAATTCAATATTCATTTAAATAATATACCTTCTTTTATATATTATGTGAATATACCCGAACACCTATTTTGACTGTATACAAGTAGAAATGAATACGTAAAGAAATAAAATAGGTATTTCTTTTAAAAAAATTCAAATTGGAAAAAATGGGTAACACTTAAATGGCCAATTTCTTCAAATATATACTCTTAATATAGAAATTTTATTTGCCATCGACAATCTGATTTCCATAGAAATATTTATATATATGCAAATTAAATAGATTTCATTTTATATAATACGTACACACACTTATACATAAACGATATAAAATTTCCATTCATTCAATGTATTGGAGTATGTAAAATTTTCCATTTTTTTTCGCTTTTCATCTAATGCATAGTGTATACGTACAATAATAAAATAAATATACACATACACAACAGAATTGAATATATACAAATAAAATTTAAATGTTATTTTATTTTATATTTACATCAATCGAATGTTTAATAATCAAGAAAAAAAAAAAATATAGGGTTTTTGCATATGATACAAAAAGGTTTAATAAAAGAAAATAAAAAGAACCACATAAATGTAAAGTATTTTCTTTATCCGCAGATTTAATTTTCTTATTATATTAATTTAATGGAATTTATATATTTGGTAATATTTGATAGTATGTAAAATTATAAGAACACTTCAAAAAAGATCATATATAATTTTATAATATTCTTACACATACACAGACACACGATCACGTATACTATATAGAGGTGTTTATATTTATTTGTTTGACTGTTAAAAATCACTTTAAATATTACTGCCGCAAAAAAAAAAAAAAAAAATCAATGGAAAGCATCAAAAACATCAAAAACTAATATTTATTTAATTTATTTGAGCAACTGATGATTTGATAAAACAAAAACATAATCTTTTTTATTTTATTTTCTATTAAATTATATTATTATTGTATAAATAAAGCAGAGCAGATGGCTTAAAAATATTAAATAATAATGTGTGATATGGCACATATAAAATAAAATAAATATTTGATTGTTTGTCAATTATAATATGAGGGCACAAACAACAAAAAGTATCAAATCTCTAAATGAATTGAATTATTATTGCTTCGTTATTTGCTATTGCATTTAAATTAACAACTAATTCACCTATAATGCATTGCTTTCGTATAACATTGATAGAACTAAAAATCAAAAAAAAAATGAAAAGGTATGATTTTTATAGATTTTAGCGTAACACACTCTTATAAATGGCATAATATTTTGTGTAAATATCATGTGTTAAGTTATATGGCCATGGGTTGTGTTAAATATAATTTACTTATCTAAAATTATAAGGTTATTAAGTATAGCACAATTTTTGTAATGGAATTAAGTGTTTATTTTAGTCAATAATACAAATGCACAACTTATAATAAGCGAATCTGAAATTTGACCTTTCTTAGCGCTTATACTACCAGCAGTTGACTGTATATAGATGTAGAATTTGGTCTTGTATGGAGACTGTGTATGGCAACTGTCGACATAGGCAAAATGATGGATCGTTTTTCAGAATAGGAGAGCTGCTGCTGCATTGCTGCAGTTGCCCATGAATAAATTAAAGTAGTTGGTGAGTGGTTACTGGTCACTGCTCGCTAAGCCATTACCTAAATAAAATGAGTTTGGTCTCAAATTGGCTTTATGCTAAATATTCCTTGCCGATAGAATTGGCATGGCAGAATCTATGTGAATGTTCGACATATGCAAAAGGTAGAAATAGCTGGTATTTGGAAAATGGAACTTTTCATAATGAATTTCATCATCATTTATAAGAAATCAAGGGCGAAGCGGTTTCAAAGTATGTGTACAAAATTTCAATTTATAATCAATCAAGAAAATATAGAAGAGATTTTTAAAATCGATTTACGAAATCAAACGGTACACGGTTGAAAATTTTGGATTATTTTTGGTTATAAACACCGAAATTTTAACAAATAGTAAACAATAGAAAATTTTAAAATAATAATCAAACCATTATTAGATTAAATTTTAAGAAGTTTAAAAATATTGTTGGCGTAACGAAAAGTTCGTTTTGTTTTTAAAACTTCCAAAATTTTTATTTAAAATACTAAAAATATAAACTCAAATTTGGCATATCAGAGTGGTGTGCCGTACATAATTAAACCATTTTGATTTTAAAATACATTAACACAATTTTGTAAACATAATTTTATAATATTTTCTATTTTCGGTTGTCGAATGTGTTTTAATGTTCGATGGTTTAAAATACAATTTTAATCTTAAAATAAAAATATTATTACTTAAAAATAATATCAATAGTTTACCAAATATTGTATAAATATGAATTTGGTTTGACAATAATTAATCTCAAATGGTTTAAAAATCGACGCGTATAAACTTCGTTGTGTTTATTATTTAATATTTCTTAATTTATAAACTAGCGTGTAAACTAATTTTGGTTTATGGATTAGTCCAAAATTTTCATGCGTGTGTGATCGATTTTCCGTTTTATGTCAGTGAAATAATGATACTGTATAAATTTTTTATATGTCATTTTACGCTGTTCACTTTATACAGTACCAAAAATTTCTTTAAATTTTCTTTGCCATCGAAAATCGTTTATAGCTTTTAAACATGAATCGATTTTATAGATGAATTTACAATTCTGTATACAAAAATGAAAATCCGTCAAAAATATGACCCATAATTCAAAAAGCTGATAATCCATTAAAATCAATATTCTGGAAAATTTAGTTCGGTGAACATCCAATTTTTTTTTTCATAAATTCGTATAATTTCACCCAAGTTATAAGAAAAGCATTGTGAAAATTAAAACACTGAAAACTATTGCTGGGGCTTCGCCACTGTATAAGAAATATCTCTGGTTTCATTTCAGACGCGTCGAGGATTAACTCGCGTAGGAAGAGCACAATGAACCTTCTACATATCATATGGTCTAAGTGCCGGTAATAGTTCCATTCTTTTATTAAAATCATCAATAATTTACAATTTAAAAAATCTATTCTATATACAAAAACATTGTACATGAAAACAATACAATTGCAAAATATATATTTATTATTAATTTTTATTTTAAAAATACACATTAGATATAAGATATAATAAGACCTCCGCGATATAAACGCATATATTACAATTTAATTTAATATATTATAATATAAATAAGATAAAAAAATATCAAGAATTTTTTTAATATCAAGTTTGTAATATAACCATAAAATATAAAAAAATAGATATATGCATTTTATTATAAATGTTATATATATACAATTTGAAATTTATATTAATCAAATGCATTTGTTGATATCAAATAATCATTAAAAATCTTCTAAAAACCATTTTATATTCAATCAAATTGAGAGAGCAAAAAAAAAAAAAAATAAATAAATTCAAATAAATATAAAAATAAACGATATATTTATATACATTCTCATTACTTTTAACGAACTCCTTTTCAGGTAAAATGCAATGAGAACAAGAATTCCAATATAAATAAATATATCTTACATATTACATATATACACAATATATAAAACACAAACCGTATATATTATGAAAAGTTATAAAGACATCAGAAAGAATGATAATTTAGCTATGCGTCAAATGGCCACCTCAGTGGAAAAAGACATAGTATAATTTTGAAATTATTGATGAAGTTGATTTCTATGAAAATGGACAGTATATACAACTGATTTGAATATCTGACGTTATCTATATATATATTAACCATATTACTATATACGCACCTATATATGGTACATTAAAATTTGATGATATGCGACAAAATTGGCTTGTTATACATTTATATATATATATATTTATTATATAATAATATAGTTTATTTCCAAGTTGAATATATTTATTTGTTGCATATTATATTTGTGTGTATATAATGTAAGATAGAGTTAAAAATAAAAATAAATAGATACTTGCAAGCAGGGTTGATAATAGACGCGTAGTTTAGCGAAAACTACTTATACTACACGACACGTAGTTTTAAAAACTACACGTAGTTTATGTAGGTTTAGAGAGAAATGTTAAAAATTTGATATATTGTGCTCAATCAAGATATTATATTTATTTGTGAATGAACAAGAACAACCACATGCAAAGCAACAACTGCATTAATTATTATTATTAATTATATTTTAATAAAATACAGTTAAAATAAATTATAGATTTGTTTTTATTCAGTGTTTTTGTATGTTATAGTTCACATATGACTTATACTTTATTTTTGCCTTGCCGCCTGTTTTTCAACACCAAATCTTCCCATATTCAGATAAAGGTATAGAAAAATTATGTTGTAATCTTTCAATCTCTTTTAAAATATTGACATTTTTTTACTTGTTAATTTTGTAAAATTAAAATATCGTCAAATCTTATTGTTAGTTCAACAAGATGTATTGAAAAGAAATTCACAGAATTAAAAAAAAGTTGGATATATTTCCATTACCAATATTACCAGTATATTAAGTAAAATAAAGCAATAAAACACAAACACATTTAAATGTAACATTCGCATAGTTTTCATGTAGTTTTCGCATAGTTTTCACGTAGTTTAAAACCATTTTGAAAACCACACCAATACGACATAAACTACGCAAAAAAAAACTCGAGCTTATACGTCTGAAAACTGCTTAACAACCCTGCTTGCAACCGTAGATATTGTGCGAAAGTGCATATAAATATATTTTATATAAATTGTAATTGAATTATAAATTAAAATTTTCTATTATATTGTTGTGTTTACATATTCCATTCCATTAAATATTATAAATCGAATTGTTTTTAATATTATTTATGAGAATCTTATAGTTTTATTTTTAATATATTTTTATATGAAACTATTGTGATTATCTATATATATATATATATATATATATATACAATATATATATAATTATATAATATTTTATTAAATTATATAATGTTAATATATATATATTTATATATAAATCTAGAAAAATTATTCGACAAATTTATTTCGCGCCATATTTAACATTATTTTCAAAGTACATAATTTTAAAAAAATTTTATTTCATTGCATTTCATAAATGTATATTATATATATTTATATAATATTGTGACAATAAAATATACACATATATAATATATTGTAAATATATATATATATAATACATAATAAACATATATCCAATATACAATATATATATATATTTGTAGTATATATAAAATCAGTATTCTTTAACTTTTTTAACATATTTATTTATTTCAATAGATAATTTCAAATAAATATATATTAAAATTTATAACTATTTACATTCCTTGTCGCGAATATACACGTATTATAATATAGCTATAAGGAAATTATAAATATATATAAATATATATATTTATATTATACATAAAAACATATATGCATAGTGAGGACAATGCGCTATGTCTTATTTTGAATAGAATAAAGACATATATATTGAAAATTTAAAATTTATAATGCCTTATACAAAAAAAAGACTGGTATAAAATAAAACTAAAAGTTTAACAATCACGATTTCATATTCATTTTTATATACATATACCATGGTATACATACAGACATATATATATATATAAAGATATTCACTTTACTTCTATAGAGTACACTGTTTGGTGTTTAATGCATAAATGTTTAACGAAAAAATAATACTACAAAATACATACACATTTATAAAAGATTAAAAATATTTGTTATGACTCTCCAAAGATCGAAGAACAATAAAAGATATATTGTGGATATACAATAATAAAAAAAAAAACTAAAAAAAATAAATAAACATTACAAAATATACAAATTTGAAATGATAAAAATATGTGCGAGTTAAATTATTACACGTATATTATTTTGACAACATATATATGGTATATATTATATATGGATTTACGTATATTATAAATACGTTACTTGCGTGTATATGACCAGGAAGTTTAAAATATATTCATACAATTTATGTAATGTACGGGTACATACAACGTTCGTATATTACACATAAGCATATATTCAAATGTACCTCGTATCACTAAATTCTGTTGGACCCATTGTTGCGCTATTTATACTTTTTGCATATAGTCAATTAGTCAATTATTCTACACAAATTTCATAACATTTTTCTACAGTGTATCCGCCATTTACAAAATTCAATAACAAAATGGCGTTACCTAATTAGAGTTAAGATCACCGATTCAAAACCACAACCAAATAGAATATGTACAATAATAAAAAGGTAATGATAAACAATACAATATACATTAAAATGAAAGACAGGCGTATGTGCAGATATATATATATATATTGTATAACAACACAGGTCAATATATAAAAAGCTTTCATTATAAACAGTTTAAAAAATAAATAGGATGAATTTACAAGGTAAAATAAAAATTGTACAGTAAAAAGAGAAGAAAAAAAAACAGCAACAACCACCGCACACACATAATAAAAATGAATAAAACTGAACTGTTTCATGGAATCTTTTATATACATTTATTTATTTACCTTTATATACTGGCAGATATAAAAAAAAAATATATATATGTGAATAATATCACAGGCTAATAAACAAATCAATCAATTTATTTAAATTGCAACAAACAACATTACAATATGTTGGCGCATACACATAAATATAAATACAATATTATATGAAAGTGCACACAATAAATATTGTGAATATCAAATAATTATATAAAAGAATATAAATATTATGTAAAAAAAAAAAATAATAATACAAAAAGGAAGAAAACAACAAAAAAAATAACATTAAATATTGTAATAAAAATAATTGAATTGAATTTATTTAGATTGTTAACAAAATGATAATTTTAATTTAAAAATTAATAAAGAAATTTTATTGCATCCTCCATCATATTATATTATATTCCTTCTTATTATATTTTATCCATATCATATTATATATATAACTTTGTCTGTATATACAAAGTCAGACATATAAGAACATTTATATATACTGGGTGTCCCAATTATCGACGGCAATACGAAAACACTAGATTCTCTGGGTCATTTTGCGTCGAAAATATCATATAACATTTTGGCCGATTCGACTTCGGTACCAAGTTACACGCAAATAACCAAATTTTCAATCAGACCATGTTTTGCACTCTACTTGTGTGTGAGATCGTTTGTGTGTGTGAAAAGGTTTTTGTGAATGCATAGGAGTTTATGGAATCAATTATCTGTCACGTCCGTATTGTTGGTTCTGGATAAAACCAAAAAAAAATAAAATTTTTCCATAGTGAAAATCAATTTTATGCCTACATCGTTGTTGTTATTTGTTTAGAACTTTGGAACCAGTTGAGACCTATCGTAATGTTATAGCTTAAACGAAAGCTTATGAATGTGGCAAGTTTTTAAACTTATACCGAAAAAATTTTTTCATCATGATTTTTCGACTTATGCTTGAACAAACTTTCAAGAAGAAAAATGGCGTTCGTCAAATTGTCAACATTCCTGTTAGTATCTCGATAACCACATGTCCGAATTGCCTTATCTTAACGTCAAATTAAAGATCTCGGTTATATTAGTTATTGAGATATTGATCCCAGTAGAGTGCAAAACATGGTCTGATTGAAAATTTGGTTATTTGCGTGTAACTTGTTACGAAGTCGAATCGGCCAAAATGTTATATGATATTTTCGACGCAAAATGACCCAAAGAATTTAGTGTTTTCGTATTGCCGTCGATAATTGGGACACCCTGTATATGTAAAGTATGTATAAATAAACATAAATATATTAGGTGTACTGGAAAGTTATGTGCCAATAAATTTTTCATATACTTTGAATAAACTTTATTTGATAAAAACATATAAATTCACCACCATTATTTGCGAATACTTGCTAGCGAGATTGCAATTTGTATATCCCATTTTCAAAAAAAATACCTTAGAGGCGAAAAATTGATCTAGTGCATGCCTAAATTTTTCTTTTTTTTTTGAATTTTTTGTCCTGCAAAAAATTTTGTAAGAACATAAACAAGTAATAATTAGAGGGTGTTATTGGTCCGCGGAATATATATGGTGGATGCGATGTATGATCCACTCTTCCTATTCAACATCGCCGGCCTCTTTTCTTGGAGTGCTGCTTTTAAATTATCCAATTGCGTAGACAGTACCTTTCCGAATTTAGCAAATATATTGATCCACGAATGTTCCACCGTATACACAAACATTCTCTTATTGAGGCTTGACTTCGGTTTAGAGGTGGAACGGGCAGGTTTTCCGGATTCGCAATATGCAATTTTTCTTATATTCTACGTTTACACGTCAGACCATTGTCTAAAATTTTTTCCGACATTTATGTTCGATACTGTTCACACGAATTCACTAATTTGTGGTGTCATAGGTTGTTTATACATGTTTATACATGACATATTGATATCACAAAATTTGACGTTTTGATTAATAAAAAAATATTTATGTATATTCATATACTAAAATTGTGTGTGTTTTTATATAAAAGTTATTAAAAATTTTATAAAATACCCTCATATCAGCGAATAATATGAGATGTGATAAATAAATGCCACAACTTTGTGTATTTTAATAAATTTACAATAATTATTATATCCAACTTTTAATAAATGTTTTACACAAAAACATAACAAACGCAATGATTTTAAAAAAAATTCTTTATGGATTTGTTTTAAATTATTGACACAATTATATACAAAATTTTTGCAACTGTACGTAATACGCCACAATATCACACAAAAAATAATTTAAATATTATTATTTATATTCATTTTATTTTTCTCATATTTTATTTCATTCACTAATTAATTCAAAATAATTGAATTAAAATTTTGCCTATAACAACTTATGTCGCGCATCATAGCCATTTTCAAATGATTTGAATATGTTGACATTATAGTCTCAGACGATGTGTCTTGTCTGTGTAGACACATACGAAGAAGTTGCTGCTCTTTGATACTTCTAATGCGACATCACTGAGAGTGGTGTCATCATTATATGTTTAGACGGAACATTTGATGTCAGATGATGTCGGATATAGTCAAATGTCGACACTTTTGTGTGTCGTGTAACATTACAATGTTTTCATATAAGGTTGAACATTTTGGACTAATCCATAAACCAAAATTAGTTTATACACTTTTTAAAAACTAAGAAATATTAAAAAATAAACACAACGAAGTCGATTTTTATACCCTTTTGAGATTAATTTTCAAACCAAATTCATATATATTTGTACAAAATTATAAACTATTGGTATTATTTTTAATTAATAATATTATTATTTTAAGAGTAAAATTATATTTTAAACCATCGAAGATTAAAACACCTTCGACAACCGAAAATAGAAAATATTATAAAATTACGTTTTTACAAAATTGTGTTATGTATTTTAAAATCAAAATATTGATAAAATACGGCACACCACTTTGACTATGTCAAACTTGAATTTATATTTTGGGTATTTTGGGATACGGAGGGTTAGTTTAAAAAAAAAATGAACTTTTCGGCTTCGGCAACAATATTACGTATCAGAAAGTTCGAAATCACCTATCCCAAAATTTTTCAAACCATCTTCTGTATGTTCTATCAGAAACTGTACTGTTCACTTCAATAAATTTCTACAAGCTTTGGTAGAATTTCTTCTCTTGTCAATGCACATATTTGCACATATTTGCTGTAACAGGAACGGATAGAATTTTCCTGTACAACTAATATAAATATATACGAGTATATGTGTGAATGAAATTATATTTATGAAAAACGTATTTAATAACATTATTATATACAATTGTTGGTACATATTTATACACTATAAAATATAAATATATATAATTATGTGAGTGTTGTGTGTGTGTGTGTATACGTGTACCGTATATACTATCTATATTATAACAATATTTTAAATTTACAATAATAAAATTTGCATATTTAACCACACAAAATGGTAGCGAATTGTCAAGTTATTCAAAAGTGAAAATCCTCGAATGTAATAAATAATAAACTACAAGAAAACGGGTGTTGTTTTATTTGAATATTATGCGAATTTTCGTCGTTTTTTTCGTTCATATTTTGCAAATATGTATATTATAATTCATACAGAATATTGTTTTTACTCACGATCCGTGTTTAAAAATAGTTTCTTTTTTCTATTGTGTTGTGTGTGTGTTAGCTTTTTGTTAGATTTTTTTATTATTTATTTTTTGTTTTTGTTTTTTTTTTAATATTACTGTATTTTATTACATATTTTTTTATATTCCTTTTATATTTGCATTGTGTATATCCTATGACTTCATATAAATATATATATAATTTCGATATGCAAAGAGGTATGTATAGTTATATTATGTTTTATACTCATATGTATATTAAAAAAGCTGTACTATAAATTGAAAATTTCATTTTGTATTGTCAATAATAATTAATTCCATGAATACTGTATTTCGAAAAGAATTGAATATTTATATTTATAAATTTGTACCTATATAGACATCTATACGTATAGTGAAAGAATGAAAAATATACTATTATATGGACGGTACATAAATATTAAATACATTACACATTTGTTATATATACAAAAATTTTATTTTACAATAATAATTAATGGAATTCATTTCAAATATATTATATTATGTGTATAATAGCACAAATAATAGACACATAGTGTAGGTATATATTTGATCGTATTTCATACATATAATAATAAACAAACAACAAAGTCCCATTTATAAAACTACTGTTTTTTTTTACATATATACAAATACTAAATAAATATATCATTTTTATGACAGACAGTTTTTAAATTAAAAGCAATTATTAACCGAATGAATAATATTGGGTGGACAAAAAAAGTAATGGCAAATTTCATATGAATACATTTTGAGTAAATATATATACAGATTTCATAGTGGACTACATGGACCACATCCTCGATCTAAGCAACCAAAGTCTAATATATATATTAAAAATATAGTAGCATCTTTTGGTAGCTTGTCATGAAAAAAAAAAAATCCAAACAATACAATCAAACGAATTTTCACTGGATAACAAAATATTTTTCTTTGAATAATTGTCCTACGAATGAGCATAAAAATACATCCATGTCTTTTTCTTTTAGTATTTTTTACCATACACAAGACGTACACACAAAGTTCAATTTTCCATTTAGATGAAGTTATCTGAGTAATCGCAAATCAGTTGTGATGACAAAATTGTAATTGATAAAAAAAAAATGATTGTGATTTGACGAATATATACGAAAAAATTTCAATGGTCTGCTTATTGACCTAAATTATTACGATAATAATTTATTATATGATTGCAAATTTCTTGAATTAATTCTGTGAACAATCTATTTTGATATTTAATAATTTCGGTAAACTCAAATAATTCTTATGTCTTAAAGGATCTGTGCAAGGTAAATTTTTTAATCAATTTATTTATTTAACCTAGCACAGACAAGATACCATAAAATCAAAAGTTAGTTTTTTAGAAAGGCGCTATAATTCTTATCTAAACCATGTCGTCAAGATGGTTTGGATATGTCAAGAACGTGTTCTTACGGGTAAAGTTATATCAATTGATATGCAAAACCATAAATATTATCCAACATGCACGTGCTTTTAAATAAGATCAAATAACCCTTTTCATTCTTGCTCATATTTTGATATTAATTATTATTTTTGAATGGTCAGGAATAACAACGTGAGATTGCACATAAACTATACGATTTATTTATCAAATAAACATGCATTGAAAAAGAGTTGTAAAATTACATTTTCTTTTATTTTTCCACAATTATTTAGTTACCAAACTAATATTATAAAAAATTACATATATCTACCCACATGCATTTGAATACATATATTGATTGATCCTTTATCATATTTATATTATTTTTAATTGAATATAATTGAATATTCTCGTATATTTATTTAGAATTACATATATAAAATTGTAAACGTAAATAATATAATAGTAAACTTTTATAGAGAAAATTTCAAATAAAACAATTAGTATATAGAAGAGCTTTCTAGATGAATATCATAGAGTTTATATATTTAACCATTAACCGCATAAAAGCTTTTAATTATAAATAAGTTATATATTGTAATAATAATATTTATTATCACAGTTTATATTTAGAATAATTTAAAAAAAAACAGAGTATTAAGTAAAAAATAGTGATTGTTGGAATTTCAATTAGCTCATATACATTATGTAAGTTACACAGATAACTAAATCAAGGCGTCGTAAGATTAGGTTATATGTATATCACTTATTGCTAAATCAACTGTTTACATATTTTGATAACATTTATATAAATCATTATATATCGAATCAGACCGTAACTTGAGTCCCTTTTCATCCCCCACTATGAGTATGCGTTAATGAGTTGATCACTCACACATACACCAAGTCAGCGTCCTATAATAGTTCGTCCTCTTGCTTTACGGCATGACTATCTAACATGGCAGTGCAGTTAAGTTGGTAAATTACTGCGTATGTGTTTATTTAACAATTCACCAAAATCATCTGAATTTATGTTTTTGATAGATTTATAAAAAAAATTCAAAAATTCAGTATTTCAATGAAAACAAATTGAATAATAACATTTTGGAAAAAATTTAAAAATTAGTGGAAAAAAATCCATTTATATATTGTATAAAATTCCAAGAAAATTCACTAAAAAATTATGGAATAAAGAGTGCTTTTAAATTTAACTTCAATTAATAATGCATTGAAAAATCATCAATATCAATTAAATTCTCCCGAAACCATAATGAAACGAAAATTATATGCAAACAATTTCACGCATCCACGCTCGTCAGGCAAGAGAAATAATTATATTCATAGAAGAATCTGGTTTTAATTACCATATGCGTCCAACGAAAGCACGATCCAAAGCAAACACATCTGCATACGTCAAACTGCCAATAGTACGAGGACGTAACGAGTCTTCAGGAATTATTATACAACAAAAAAATAATTACTATCTCATCGGTGAGCAGCTATATTTTTTGTAGATTTCTCGAAGACTAAATTAATAAACTGCAAGAAGAAAATATAACAAATGCATAGTTAGTTTTGGACAACGCAGCAAGTCACAAGACACACAAAATGCTGAATATTATGAATTTGACGAAGCATACCGCTTAGAGTCTTTCTTGAGCCATATTCGCCAATGCTGAATCCAATTGGAAAGGTTTTTTTTCTAAAACAAAGCTCGAGAATTGTTGGCTCGGATTCTTTAAATAACCAGAATTTAGTTAATGTAATTGAAGAATCTGCGAGAACTATCACTCTTGGTGATTGTATAGCAATTATTTTCTGGATATGACAATAAAATTGCCACATCTGTTTCCGAACAAACTTTTTTATCTATTTTTTCAACTGTTTATTATTGAAGTACTGAATTTGATTTGGAAAATGCTGAATTTGAAGCTAAAATCCTATATACAAGTTTTTGTAAATAATTGTCTGCAAAGATTCCTTGGTGTTCGACTAGCAACGAAAAGTGTATATTCAAATGAAACAGTGAAAACGGAAATGGATATATAAGGGAAAAACCTTTATACAAGTTTTTGTAAATAATTGTCTGCAAAGATTCCTTCATGTTCGACTAGCAACGAAAAGTGTATATTCAAATGAAACAGTGAAAACGGGAATGGATATATAAGGGACAAACTCTGAGCAGGAATATGGTGGAAATAACAAGGAAATCGTTGAAGTGTAATATACATGAAAAAATCAACAATATTTTTCCAAATTGATATTAAAACTGATTATGTACATTTCATGTAGAATTTATGTAGAATTATTTATGGATTATTTTGTATGTAAATATTATTTATTATTTAACCAGATATATCTACTTAAAAAAAAATGGTTTTATCATGTGTGCTAAGTTTCACGGCCATATGACACAACATAAAAGATGGAAAGAAAGTATTAAAGTATATTATATATACCTTGAAAAGGTATATATTAACAAAACGAAAGATTAAAATTGAACAGGTTGACAATATACCATACATGTTGTAAGTATTTAAATATACGCATATAAATTTTCTTTGGCGCCATTTCTTTGTTATACATAATATAAGTATTAAAAGTATATATAAATACAATATATTAGCTATATTATTTTGTGACTGCCGAAAAGCAACCGCATATATATATATAACAAGTAATATACAAGAAATTAACATGATAATCCTTTTCTTTTACTGTTTTACACATCGTTAACACAAAAATAAAATCATAACATCAAATAAATAAACCGAAAACGGAAATAGTTGTTAACATATGTATTTAACTTTCCTAATGGATACTTAAAAAAAAAAAGAAAAAAAAGTGACAATTTATGATGGGTTTTGTTTAATATATTATTTAAAAATGTAAACAAGGATAGATAATCTATTTCATATATATGAAATCTTATACATTATGCACTTATAATATATATATAACTATAGAAATTGTAATATAAATATATGTGTTTTATATAAGAAAATTTCTATATATATAAATTTTTTAATGAAAAATATATTATTTATGTGGTGGCAAGAAAAAGTTAAATATAAGAAAATTATCAATTAATTCAATTTTAATAACTTTTTTAAGTAAGTACTTATACACATCCTTTTAACTTTGTTTTTGATAACGTGATATTAAAAAAAAATAGAAGTTATAAATTATGTTGTTTATATTTATTATTATCAAATAAGTATAATATTTTAAGATTGAATATCTTTTCCAAAAATGCACGAGTATATGTAATGTATTGTATAGTACCCTGCAGTAAATATTGAAACTAGTTCCGTATAAAAACTAATTCTTCAACTTGTGTAATAAGAACTAGTTACAGAACTATTATTACCAAAGTAATGCAGATAGGAACTATTTTAAATACGCAATAATACAAATATATGACGAAACGAAGAGATACAAAAACGTTTTTGAACTGTTATATTAATATAAAGAAATTTATGCGCTGTTTTTAGACACTGTTTTGATTTTATTTTTAATAGTGGCAATGAATTTCGTATTAAAAACACGTATTGTGATTGTGAAGTGAAAAAGAAGTTTATTTAAGTAAATTACCATCCAAAATATCCAACAATTTTAGTGCCGTAGAAGAAGACATTGTATCTATCGCGAGAACTTTGTGGAGGAAGATTGTTCCAACAATATGGATATTTTGGAAAACGAATCGCCAGCAAAAATATCTTTTGAAGAGAAATTAATGGAATGGTATATTAGGAATAAAAAAAAAAAATAAATCACTCAGTAGCGCAGTTGCATAGCGCCGAAATATATATTATTAATCATAAAATATAGCGGATTCAATTCCGCCTTTTTTCATAGGAAATTTTTCGGTATTTATTTTAATACTAAAATTTTTCTGCTGGCTGACCATTTGTTCGTTTATGGATTAAAAAGAAAAACGGATATCTTTGAAAATATGGTGTTGGACGCTATTCAAAGATTAACAATGTCTGCACACACACACACACATCACTATGGGCTAATCACTCATATAAAAATAATAGTATTTTGAAAACATCTATCTTTCGTTAATTACAGTACAATTGGTAAATTGTTATATACTCGCATGCGGAGTAATTTACCAACTTGGCTGTAATGAAAGGTTTATTAGATGGCATAAAGCTCCACTTGGAGCAATATATGACCAGAAAAAAAAAATATATTAGGAATAAACCATTCCGTAAATATTTCGAAGAATTGCGTTTTCTTATAAACGAGAAAAACTTAGATGTAGCACGTAAAATGGAAAATGGAACTGATGTAATTTAAGAAAAGGTGATAAATAAAATGAATCACCAGTTGCAATAATTTATAATATTTTTTTTAGATATCAAATAAATTATTATTTTGTATTAAAAACATATAATAAATATTAAATTATATTAAAATTATATTGTCAACGTTATTTTTTTTAAATTAAATACAACTTTTTTTAAAAAAGAACTAGTTAAAGTACCTAGTGAAAGAATACATAATTTAATTCAAATTAAAATTAACCAGTTCAGTAACTAGTTGCCAGAGAACTAGTATTAGCACTTAAGTGTTTACATTTGAACTAGTTCAGTAATTGGTTACAAATTAACTATAGTTTTTCAACTAGTTGAAAAGTAATGCAGAAGAGGACAATTGTCTTTTCGTATAGGAGGACATCTCCATGTTAAAAGAAACAGTTCGCAACATGTAAAAGAGGTTTAGCGTGCAACCAGTCCTATTTCCTTAATTGTAACTAGTTGTACTACTATAGTAGTAGAACTAGTTCTCTTTCCTGCAGGGGTATATTCTGCTATGCATTTAAATTGAAAAATTTATATATTATTATATTTATTTATGTATTTTGTGAATGTATATGCATTTTAATTTATTATTTTCTTTTTTTCTATCCATTGATTCAAAAAAATGTGGCGGCAATTTTTCTTTATATTTCTAATTTCTATTTACACATATAATATTTATAGCAAAAGGCAATCCTTTAGAAGTCATATATAGTTTTATTTTTATTTAACAGGAGCAAATAAGCCGAAAAATCAACAAAAAAATTATATTAATTTTTCTATATAGACATATCTATCACACAAACACACACAGTCTGTATGGATTTGTATATCCATATATATTTATATATAAATAGTTTGTTTTTAGTTGTATATATATTAAATTATGTATATATAAATAAAAATTGTAGTTAAATGTGTATATATGCCACTCTATTATAATAGTAAAACCACTTAAAGTCCATCTTTGCCAGCATTGAACAATTAATATCCAAACAGCTTTTGAGTGTAAATTGGTAATCTGTTGTTTCAATATATATATATATATTTAAAATGTATTTATATGCAAACAATATATAACAAAAACAACAAGAAAAAAAAAACAACTAACACACTTACACACACACACACACACACGTGTACAGGTCTCATATAAAAAATATCGAAAAGGAAGGCCTTTATATTTAATTTTAATTTCTTTTTTAAATATTGTACATATAAAGATCTATCTAAATAAGCACATATTGATATAATACACGGTTATAAAAAGATACCGCGCATAATATTTGGTGGAAATATTTTCTTTCCAATTTGTCGGAATGGTAATTTCGGCATACAAATAACAAAATAAAAAAAAATCGAAAATTATAATAATAATAATAATATAAAATTTAGTAAATATAGTTATTATATTCATATATGTATTAGTATTAAGTTATATTTAAATAGTTAAATAAGTAATAATAAATAACAATAATAAAATAATAATAATAATAATAATAATAATAGTTTTTGTATTCATATATGGAAAAACGAAAAAATATATATATAATTTTTTAATTAAAATTGAAGAATGGTGCAAGTAATTTTTTAAAAATATGAAAATAATTAATTTTATTTCGCTTCTTTTGATTTTTGAAAATTTTAAATGGATAAATATTTATAAAAACATAAATTAGTGAAATTATTTAAATAAATAGTAAATAAACTATAGATTTCCTTTGAAAATGGTGATTTAGAATTTTTTATTTTTTTTTCTTTCAATTATATTAGAATACATTCAATTATTTTCTATAATAATAATATACAATTTATTTGATTATGCAATTAACAATTATCATGTACGACGCAAATTTGGTTGTTTATAATTTTCGATAGTTTAATGAACCTAATTGTTTATCTCAATATATAAAGTTACACGTGAATAATAGTGGAAATTGTTTTTTTTTTTCTTGAAAATGAGTTAAGTTTTACTAAACAATTATCGTTTGCACTATCATTTTTCTATTGCGAAAATTTGTTAAAATAAATAAATTTTTCTAAATTGGAATTGTACAAACTACCACTGCCGTTGCTAGAGGTTTGCTCTTTCGGTGTTCACTTAAAATTATATATGTATGTCTTTTATGGAAAATATTTAATAAAATTTGGTGTAAATTTTGAATGCTTGCACAATCAAAAAATTTTCACAAAGTTTCTTTAAAATTCATTATTTAATAATTGACGAATTTAAAATCATTAAAATTTATGAATATGCAATCAAAAGTTATAAATAAATTAATTAAATCTCATTTTTTAGAAAACGAGATTTATATATATTAGAATACAAATTTGCTAAGGCCGTCGGAAAATATTACCTTTGGTTTCATAAAAAAAAAAAAACAAAAAACGCCTCCATTGAATTGCATGCGTATTTTCTAATTGACATTATAGACATTGCAATTGATATCACGTTTTCAGATAAACGTTTACTTTTTTTTATAGTATTGCATATCAGCCGAAAATGTATATATATATACTGCAATTTAACGAGAACAGTATTTTCATGGTTTTAAACTCCTAATTTTCCTTTATTAAACAAAAATGGATATGGATTGGTAGCAGATTGATCTTTATATAGTATATAATTTTAGAGGGTGTCCCATAAACTGGAATATAGTTATAATGTAAGAATACAATTTGTTTTTTAAATATTCTATTTGAGGTATGAAGATAAATTCATAGAATAATTAAATAAAATACGGATTTTTTAATAAAAATTGTGATTTAATCTATAGAAATTCATTAAAACTAAAATTATTTATTTTCAGTCTATGAATTTGATTACTTCAATGGTTTCTCTATAGTCCTTAATATTCAATAATAAAATTTGAATACGTTTTCTTTTGGTTGTTGTTGTCCCGCATTTGCATTTGCAGTATATGTTTTATATCCATAGAATCAGATGAATTGTCAGATCGTTCAGGAATATTGTACTATTGAATCGGTCACATACCTATTGGAATTATAAACCAGTCGGATTTCAAAAAAAGGAAAAAATAAAACACGTTTAATGTATATGGAAACAATAAAGGGATCATCCAATAAATTTTCATTAATTTCTTGATATGGTAATATGATGTCCGGGAGACGAGTATGTAACAAAGAGTAGGAAATAAAATAAAAAAGGTAATGTACTTGATTTTTTATATGTGCATAATTTTTCCAAAACAATATGACTGATATTTTTCGTTTGTTATTTTAAACTTATGTGTAACATGTCATATTCGGTAGCTTTAGGCCATAGTATGTAAAATTTATATTGCCAAGTAAAATCACATATGGCGACGTATAGTTAACATTTATGGTATAGTGATTTTTGAACGAAATTTTATCATAAAAAAAAAAAGTGAGTTAAATTTAACTTTTTTGCAGACATTGATTAATTTACTTTTTCATTAATCACTTTTTCAAACGCAACAACTATTATTTCATTAATTTAGTCATACGAAATGTTGTTTCGCAATGGTTTTAATTGTTGTTGGCCGAGGAGCAAGGATTAAAAAAAAATCACAACACACATATGAATGACCTTGGAGACCAATTGATGCGTTACGATTCCATAAAATTGTTCTACTTTCTTGTTTAAATTAAATCGATAATTTCACGTGTCATTATTTGTGTATATTTTGTGGACGTAACAACATCTTGTTGAACACATAGAAAATATCGATTTAACATTTTCCTATAACACTCTATTGTTGACGCGCTGTTAATCATGACCAACCGAGGCGAGGATCGTAGTTTTATCACTACATAGTGTATGTGAAATAAATTCATTTATATTAGTTGAATAAATTTACTTTTTATAACTTATAACATTCTCACGAAAAACTATCTAAATTTATATACAAAAACACCTATGGACCTATAACATTTTTCTGTTTATGGTGATGTAATTACTTAGACATGAGGCTTTATTGGCTGGCGCAGTGTATAAAGATAGAATGGTTATTCGTATATGTCAAGAGGAGAGGCTATCATGACTTTATTAAACTAATATTACCATAACCAGTTATTGGTTAGATCTGTCTGTAAATTAAAAATACGGAAAAAAAATTTAAAAAAAACTGCTATTATGGAGATTTTGGGATGAGAAACATTTTATATTTACATTACCTTTTATTATATTACATTATATTAAATATAATAAAAACTAATTCTTGATTTGTAAACATTGACCGCAAGTGACATTATGTCGCACATGATTAAATATAAAATATCAATAAGTATCAAACTGCCTACTTTCATACAATTTTATTGTATTTTACTATTAGTAGTTTGCTGCTGTGCGTAATAACACTATGAATAAAAATAATATAATGTACATTCATTTTTAAATTCATATAGTTATTTACCCATAACAATATACTACAAAAAATTGATTTATTTAATAGTTAATAGTAACAAAATAATATATTGTACGATGAATTTTTTTTGAATAGCAATAACCAATAAAATTCAAAAAACGAAACATTGTTAGAAATCTATCCCATAAACACATCATATAGGTAATACAAGATAATTTAAGGCAAGGCTATGGGAATATATTTAAAAAAAAAAAAAAAAACATAACAATTCTTTTTTCAATACTTTATAATGATAATAATATCAAGTGAGCGTTTTTTTTGAGAAAATAAAACACTAATTTTAAATGGGAAAGTAAAAAACATTGCATTCAATATATTGGCCATTGCTTTCTACACATTTTGACCACCTTTCTGGTAATTTGTGGATACCACGCCAATAGAATTGTTCGTCTCTTAAAGCAAACCAATCAGACACCCAATTGTCGACTTCTTGGTAGTCGGAAGTAGCCAAGTCTGTTGAAAACGGCGGGTGGGGTAGAAGCTCTCAGCCAAGTACTTTGATTGTATCATGAACCGGTTTTGCTTTCTGTGCAGGCGCATTGTCATGGAGCAAAATTACTATTCCGTGTCTTCTGGACCATTCTGGTCGTTTTTTGATAAATTCATGGTTAAAATTGACCATTTGTTATCGGTAACGATTAGCATTAACAGTTTCAGCGGGGTTTAGGACCTCGTGGTATACCACACCTTTTTTGGTCCCACCAGACACACATCATTGTCTTCTTACCGAAACGATTTGGTTTTGCCGTCGATGTTGATGGTTGACCCTGATTAACCCATGATTTTTCCAGTTTAGGATTCTTAAAATAAATCCATTTTTCATCGTCAGTAACAATTCGATGCAAAACTTTTCTTTCGTGTCTGGCAAGCAAAATTTCACAAGTGTTTTTTACGGTTTTTCAATCTGCCTTTCATTCAATTCATGTGGCACCTATTTTCCACACTTTTGAATCTTTTCCACAGCTTTTAAACGGTCAGAAATTGTTTGTTGTGCAACATTTAACATTTCTGCCATTTGCTTTTGAATCAAAGTGTCATCTTCATCCAATATTGCTTGCAATTCGGCAATTCTTCAAACTTTTTTGGTGATCTTCCACGTTCATTATTTCTAATTTCTTACATCAAAATCATTACCTCTGAAACCATCTTTTGCATGTTGCTTCTGATAGAGCATGATCACCATATGCATTGACAAACATTCGATGCGACTCAGCACTTTTCTTCAAATGAGAACAAAAATTTAATGCTTTCCGCAAATCATCATTTTCTGATACAAAATTCGACATTTTTAACACGATGAAAAAATATGATGTTGTTCGTACAATGAGACTTGATGTATAGTAAATATATTTGACAGATGCCATAGCAACCAAACAAAAAAAAATTAAGGCTCGTTCACAACAAATGTTTCCACATTTGTATCTTGACGCTCACTTCATACCCGTACTCCTGGTATATATAAAGAGTTTTATATATACACACTAATTCTTTTAAGACCTTTTATACTTTTTCCATGGGTAAAAATTATTTAACTATATATAACATAAAATTTGATATACTTATTAATACACTCAAATATTGTTCACATATATATATAGAAATGATCTAATTTATATATGGTTCTTAACTATTTTATGTTTGTCACCTACAATGCTATATTTATAGTATTTATTTATGGATATTAAATTGCGAAGGAAGTGTCCATAATAAAATGAAAGAGTACGAATGTTACACAGAACAATGATTGTCGAACCAATACATAAATATAAACTGAAGTAAAGGTTAACGGCTTCGACTTTAATAATTTGGATACGATGGTGATAATTTATTGACGGTTTATGCTTCTTATTCGAAGGACAAGATGTGTGATATATTGAATTTAGTATATATACAAAAGATATTATATTGATGACAAAATAATATTTTCAGAATTGTTCTGTTATACCAAATTTTAAATTTAAATATTTCTACACACAAATTATTATATTAAATTTATGTAATAATTTTGATAATCTTAATATAAATTTATTATAATATAGTGGTTTTTTTTTCTGAATTTTGTGTACCTGTGGTTGCACCTTTCATCGATACTTTTTATATAAAAAAAATTTATGAGCATGTTAATTAGTGCGGTAAAATTAATTAGTTTCGTTCTACCAACAAAACAAAAAAAAAACTATATAAGGTCTTTTATATTTATTGCATAAAGAATTCAATAATACTGTTTTTAAATTGTTTCTTTTTTATATATACGTGTAAAAGCATTCACTATTTTAAAATTCTTCTTTTTTATTCTATAGAATGTCAATTTATTATAAAAATATTAAATTAACATATATTCTTGCATATGAAACAAATTCCTGTGAGCTATAAAAGAATTGATTGAAATTCGGGGGATGTACTGGTTATAAGACATAGCAAAACCAAGAATTGCATACCGTTTAATTAGTTGCAACATGTCTCCGAGAATTGTCATGTTAAAAAACTATTTGATCTTACTATTGGCTATTTTTTTTTTGGAAATGATCACTTCAAACTGATTTTGTTCGATTTTAACAAACATAATACTCAAATCCATTTTAATCCACACTGAATTTCCTTTCCATTTCCATTTACTTTCCTTTTGCAATAAAATAATAAAGTAAAAAATTTATGTTTTTCCATTTCATTTGTTTCCCACATAGAGGGGGGGGGGGGGTGGTTATGCAATTAAATTAAATATCTTTAAATATTTTTTTACTATTACAATTTCAAATCCTATTAAATCCGGTCTCCGGGTCCTTCAAAATTTAACCTATTTATGATGTTTTCAATATTAGTGTTGAAATAGTATATAGCAATTACTAAACAATTAGTATGAAATAATAAATTTTAATACTCAAAGTCTTTGATAATTTTAATTAAATTGAAATTAAGGATATACATTAGAAGCCGTTATATGAGTAAATATTTATATTAATAATTCAACCAATTAATATCAATTAATAATATCAATTAGTGAAAGTATAATTTCATATAGGATTATATTATATCGTATTTATGTTACAAATACAATTTATACTATTATTAATAATAAGTTATATATATTTACAATAAACTTACCCGTTTTCCGATTTTTTCAAACATTGACCAGCAATAAATTATAAAATTTACATGGTTTTCTGTAGACAAAAAAAATAAACAAAGCAAAATAATTAAGTTATAAATAATTAAAATTAAAATAATAAATTAAAATATATAAGTATTTTTATCAATTTTAGAAAAAGTTGCAGAATTTCAAAATTGAAAGTAATTCGCTAACTCACATTTTGTTTGTTTATATTTTATACAAGTGTTTGCATAACAGTGTCACATAAACATTATACTGTAATTATCCGAATCTCTAGATAGTATAGCTTGCAATTGCTAGTATGAAGTTGAAATGTATTGTATATATAGATGAGTGTGATTACCATAACAATAAGTATAATAATAGAAATACTGTTACGAAAATGGAAAAATTTACTGTATCATCAAATTACCATTTCAAAAGTATATAATTGTTATTCTACTGAATACTAAAACAAATGTCACACAGATCCATAAATAAAATATGTGCCTACATAAAGAATAAAAAAATGTTTTACGTTATTTATTTTATTGTATTTATTATTATTTTTTTTTTTTAGGATACCCCATTGTGAATTTTACGAGTTAATTTTCTAAAAATTTGTCTTTCAAAATTAATTATATAGTCGACTTTTGGTTGTTATTATACATTTTTTTGTTTTGTTTTTCAATATATTTATATTTTATTATTATTTTTTTTTATGGTATTTTATTGCTATTTAAAAATAAAATCTAAACTAAATGTTTTTTAATAATGATATATAATAAATTTGATTTATATATGAAAATTAAAATAAATAATTAGATTAATTTGATAAACATGGGTATTTTGTTTATATGGAGGAGAATATAAAAAACCGGGATTATATAAATAAAAAGGTATATTTTATAAATATTGGCTATTAATTACATATAAATGAATTATGTAATTAATATTTAAATTTAAATAGTTATAGGAAGAAATGTATTAGTATATAAACAAAATATTCGCAAAAATAATAAATTACAGTTTAAATATAGTGGTGACGATGGCATTGTGGATTTGTCAAAAACATTTATTTATATATTATATTTAATATACAAATAGTTTATGATATGCAATCACCTACGTCCTATATACGTTCTATAGCAAATAAAAACAAGCAATAACAATTGGTGTCAAGCCAATGTGTTTTAGAGGAATTTTAAAGAAAACTAAGTGTTGGACATAAATCAAAGAAAAGGAAGTTTTCAAATATAATATTATAATATAGTTTCTTTAATATAGAGAACTGTCAAATGGGGCATAAAATATAACATATATATATTTTTAACATTCCTATTTCCCAAGTTAACTATTTTCTAAAATTACTACTCATACAATTTCAACCCCATGTGTATTAAATTTTTAATAAAATAGGAATGGATTTAACCATATTTTAAAAGCGGATCTGGAAAACTTTCCTGTGCATTAATGTAACTATTTCTTTCGACGGTATCATTGCGTGTAGATGAAAACGAGCTGCATACGCATAAGAAATGTATACACTAGGAACATTTGACTATACTGCTGAAGAACTGCAAAAAATTCAAATTTCAAAAAAAAAAAACACATCCAATATATATTAAAAAATACAATGATGAGTCCGATGATTTAGGAGAATTAGATATAAATTTACGTGCTGATTATGGCGCGAATACTACAACGTTACAAGCAAAATCTGAGGATTGGGCTCAATGCATATTTTGAAAAAAAAAAAAAAATGGTCACACGACAGTTTTACATAATTTTTGACATCATGCATCATCTTGTGGCAGAAAAAAAATATCAAGAAAAGTTAATACACAATATCTCATTGAATGTGACATGATATGCTAATTTTCGCTGAATTTTATATTAATTTTTTTCATAACCGAAACAGTGTGAAATATAAATTCAATAGTTTTGGAATAAATTAAATTTATTCAATTAAAGCCATATTTTCATTTTTGTTTCGAAAACAAACTTATCCCATTGAAACATAATTGCCCTAGTAACAATTACTTTGAAAAATGAGGAAAATTTCCGTGGAAAAAATTCACATATTTTCCAAGGAAAAGATATATTAGAATTTGTCCAAAGAATGTCTATATATTTTCCACTTAATATAATAGTATTTTATTTAGGTCAATTGAAATCTTTGGATTGTCATGGTAATACGTCCAACATATATCCACGCTGTATTGTATTCATATTTTATTTCACCAATTATCCAAGACAGTGGTTCAAATTATGTATAGTTCGCTTATCTAGAGATATAATCTTCACTATTTTAAATTTATTTTCATAATTTTTAAAAGAACCAGTAATTCAAATCTATATATTTCCTAGGAATTTTGTAAGACATTTCATGGTTTTTATCCGTGGTTTTTTGTTCTTGTTTATTACAAAAAAAAAAAAATCCACAATCGATGAATTTTTACCATCGTTCAGCATCTTTATTCCGCGCTCATAGAACTTCTGGTCTATCGATAAAAAACTGAGTCAAATTCGCGATTTGACATCATCGTCATAAGAAAATTTATTCTGCTAATACGAACAATTCACGGGTATTACTTGCTAAAATACATCTACAATACAAAGAAAAATTTTTGTCGAAATCCGAAATATAGATCTGCTCACAAAAAATATGAATATAAATTCTATGGATATTCTGTGGAATAATAGCAACGAGAAATACTTCTATGGAGAATCCCTATAAATTATCATCGGAAATATACGGATAATCCAAGGACATTTGTTATAAAAATCCATGGATAGGGTTGCACTCATCATATTCTAACAAAATATCTTAATGAAAATACGATATTCTATATGAATCTGCAATTTTGAATATATCTTATTTGGAATACAATGAATGTACGCTTGAAATATGTTTAAATGTAAGTATTCTATTATGTATTAAATGTGAATATATAAATGTGAATATATAAAATAAATAAATAACCGTAGATAAATGCAAAATAATAATATGTTAAAGAAATAAAAATTAAATTTAGTTAAAATTTTTTAAAAAAATCAGTTTTGCTTCGTTTAATTAAAATTTGTAATTGAAATTATACCAAATTATTTAAATTATATTTATTTATCGAAGCCATATGGAACAAAAAAATTTAGCAACTGTTAAGGTGCCGAATGAATTCTTTTTTAGTATAAAAAGAAATATCTGAAGATTAATTATTTTACAGGATTATTTAAATTGTATTTTGATAAAATTTGTTGGTGTGGGAAGAAGATCTTATACTGGGCATTTCATTATTTATCCACTTGGAGTGAACTATGTGATTTGATTGACCAGACATATGTGAAATCAACAGAGGTCACAATATAAGAACCGCTCACAGATATACTACAAAACATTACAGTCAAGTTGGCCATCTAAATATACTCAATATGTTAATATTCAACAATTCATCAATTGATCTGTTTATCATTTAGCTATTAAACTTAAATTTTCTAGAAGTATATATAGATTATATGAATATCTGATAGAAATGAAATAAACAATTACTCCATTATATGAAATATAAAGAAATGTTTCATATATAAATAAATTACATTTATTAAGTATATTTATTTATCTATATTTTAGCTATCACAACATATCACCTTCTTGTTAAAAAAAAATAAAATATATTAATTTTTATGTGAATAATCATATCAATTCATTACTTATATAATATATCTTTAACTATATTATTCTCATTATATAGTTAATTTATAATGACAAACCAATTAATTTACATTTTCTATTGTACATAAATTGTTACTATATATATATATATATTTTATTATTATGTATATCGGAGTATATATACTATAGTTAGTTATATAGTTAATACTGAATCATAATCATATGTAATCATGGTACGAAATGCGGTAACCCAATATATCTACTGTTTATATAATTATCATATATAGATAATATATATGTTTATTAAAAATAATACTAAATATATAATATAGCGACATAATAATGCCATTAACACATTATTTGAAAATACATACGAGTATATATATATATATATGTTAAATGTATAAAATGAACGAACTAATATGAAATAAATAATAATTGAAGAGAACATTAAACGCACCTCTACTTTAATAAACATTAAACAATTTATTTAATTTTTTTTTATTTTTTCTTAATTTTTTTATTCTTTTAATGTGAATTTCAGATCTATTATTCACAACTGTTTATCTGTTAAATATTTTTCTCTTTTTTTAAATGAAATTATGTGTTTGTGTAGATGGTATGGTTATGGTAGTAGTAAAATAATATATAATGTATACACGCAGGTACACCTATATATACAATATATATATTAAATTACCATATATATATTCATATCATCATCATCGCTTCATCATTGTAAATTATTTATATATACATTTCATAAAATAACATATTACTAGTTAAGACTTCTGACAGTGAAAATATATAATATTACAATAACAACAACAACAACAACAACAACAACAACAAAAATGAGAAAAAAAAAAGAAGATGCGGAGCTGTTGAGTAAATGTACAACAAAATATATATATTTATATTTACTTATTTATATATAAATATAAAATATAGTATATGATTTAGGTGTTAATTTCTGTTTATTTATCATTTGTTCGGCTTCTTTTGTATTTAATTGACGTAAATGTATTTCAACGTACAAAAATTAATTAGATACTGATTGAAAATTACACACATATATATATATATATTATGTTATATAAATAAATATGAAGTATATATAGATGTAGTATAAAATATATGTGATATCATAATATAGGTGTATACGTTTGTTTACATAATTTCATTTATATTAATATATCATATTTAATTTATTATTTTATTTTGGCATATATTATATCCATATATTGTACAAACTGAGAAATATAATTATATTGTATAAAGTACTCATCACATGCCACAAGTATTTATTTATAAGAAATATTAATAATCAAAAAATAGTAATAATAATTATATAAAATACAAAAACATTTTATAATTGTAATTTATGTCCTTTTTTTCATATACATACATAATAGTATGTGGACACACTATATATATATATATGCACTGCACCGGTTTTTAAGTCTATTTAAAATGCATACATTTACATATACAGGACATCAACTATATATATATAAAATAAATGATAAAAATCGTTAGCTTTTACAATATATAGCTGCCGCGTCAATATATACGCTTGTTGATGTTATTATTGATATAAATCTTTATTTCTTTTATGAATCAATACCATCTATATTCACACATATATTCGTAAAAATATTTTACACAGATATTTTTGACTCCCTTTTTTTTTTTCTTCCGACATAAATCTAATTTCCGATGGACATTTTTTATCCGATTTAAAAAAAATAAAAAAAAATGGAAAAATATTATTACACCAAAGCGCAACCAACGCGCAACATATATACAAAAATACAATATTATCTATATTATATCATGTAAAATGGTGTAATGTACATATAGAGAGCATATGTAATTTTATATTACACATAAATGCATACGCTTTTTTCATCATTGCATTCAAACTATTATTATTTTCCAACTATATATTTATAAATTTAAAATATATAGATTTTTAAGCGCATATTCACTCACACACACACATTTATTAAATTATCATTGCCATATATACGTATATTGGCAAGCACGAAGCATGAGAATTTTCTTTACCGAAGCACCATAAAATGTTTTTAGAACTGAATGAAAATGTATACAATAGCACCTGCATAGGGTTTATATATTATTAGAGTTGATATTTGATGTTTGATTAATTATATAATATGTTATAATAATATGAGTGGGAATGGAACTTATGCATTGTACATCCGTTCTGTTCAGCTTCACATAATAAAAAAATGATAATTTTTGATAATTGTTCATGTTCGAAAACATTGAAATTTAAGATTAAATTGCATTGAATAATACAATAATACAATTCAGATAATCTAAATCTGCTATTGAAAAATTATTATATGAATTCTTGTAATTACATTGTGGAAAGTTTATTAGAAAAATTATTTTCTTCAACATAGTTTGATATTAAAGAGGCTATATTATTTATATTCTGGTAACCTAATGACGTCATATAAATTATAATTGTGCTGAAGAACGTAGAAGACATTTTTTTAATTAAAAATCATAAAACTGTCTATCAGGTTGCTCTAGTACTCTGGTTCTAGTTGCAAAAGAAAAGAATGCATAGAACAGCATGGATGTGTAAAAACTGGCAGTATTATTATTAAAAATTGAAAGCAAGAAATTTAGTTTAGTTTTTATAAAAACTTTTCTATTACTAAAAATGTTATATATTATTTATAAAAATGTGTATACGAAATCTACAAACTTAACTAAAAATTGTTATTAAAATGAATTACAATCAATAAGACACGATTATTGATAATAAATAACATAATAATAATGACTGAAAATATGTATCTTATTCAATATTATGAAAAAAAGATAATAATCACATACAAAACAAAATCTTTTTTTTTTCTCATTCACACATATTGAAACCACACACACAAACATGTGTAAGAAAAAGAATATAAAAAATGTATATAGAAGAATGAATGAACTCAACTCAATTCACCATATAACTTTTCAACGTTCTTTTTATGTCTATACATATGATTTTAATTTTAAAATAGTGGAATAGATAAATATCAGAATGTGTATGTTTTGCCTAGATTACATGGCAAAGTAAAAAGACAAAATTGATATAGATAATAATGACTGGCATCGACTCAATTCACCATATAAAGTTTTAAGGTATTTTTTGTGTCTATATATATCAAATACGTATTACATAAAAAACAATATAGAATTTATTCACAGGTTTAGTTTTAATGTTTGATGTTTAGAATTATTTTTTTTACGTACGTATAATTGTAGCGTATGTGTGTGTAAATAAATGTTAGTAATGATCAATTTTATTAAAAGATAAAGAAGAAAAATTAATTACTATGATATTTACAATTTTTTTATATTGTTTAATCATATTTATACCATATACACTTGTGCAATGAATTTTTCTTACGGAAGCACTCATTCCGTTCAATATATGGAGCATTCGTGTACAATATACCACATATTGTATTATAAATCTGCATATTCTCGTATAATTTTCATATAAATTTTTCAAAAAGTTCATATGTGAAACCTGAGAAGATAATTTTTCTCATAATATGGAAAAAAAAACAGTTCACCGGATTCAAACATACATTCTCTCCCCGTATATATAATAATAATTTACATTTTATTCTTTGCTGTTATAATATAAGTTATTTTGTATTCTATTACATTGTCTTTGCTATTACATACTACACCTATATATACTAAACTAATACAATATAATATAAAAATGATAAATAAAGTATATATAAATGTGTATAATATGTGCTAATAGGTTAATCGACAGTGTTATAAGTGTTCATTATGTGTTAAAAGCACTTTAAGTTAATTAACTATAATAATGTTGTGTATGTATAAAAAAAAAAAAAAGATATATTATAAAATTATTCATTCATTATTTATCTGCATATAATATGAACATAATAATAATATAAATATAGAAAACAGTATTAATTTTGTTTTTATATTATATTTTTTGTAAATTTTTGCATAACATACGTAATAATTACAAGAATATAGAAATATCCCTTTCGAAATGCAATTTTTTTTTTAAAAAAACGTGCGCACACACTTCTAATTACTATTTTAATATAACTACTTGAGATGCCCCATCCCGACTAAAATGAAATTTAGCCAAGCTGTAGTGCTCATCAAAATAGAAAACGCATGTATTATTTTTTCTTAATTTTATTTTGAAGGCCGTAATCGGTCGCCTGATGGAGGAGGAAAATATATATTTATAACTTTTAAACACGAAGTGTGCTATAATAATTTTTGAAATTGAAAATAATAGCTATTTAAAATTTGCTTAATTAATTTGTTTTGGTCACAAAAATGAAAGAATTTTGAAAAAATGCGTTAAAAACATGTAGATTAATGCGCAAATAACTTTATAAGGAGCAAGTTATTTTTAAACTTTTAATTTGACCATCAATATTTGAAAATAGGGTGCGCGACCGTACTGCCATAAAGTTATGTATACATTTTTAATTGCGGGTGTTTCGTATCCATACAATTTTTTGTATCTTTAGTGTTTGCTGAAATTGAATGGAGATTAAAGTTTTTAAAATACGTCCATACGTTCAGTGATGCGTCGTTAATTCTGTTTTTGGAAAGGTAATGAAAACCAATTACATAACGTTTTATATTTATAAAAGAATCGTTATATGTAATTATACAATTCAAGAACAATAATTTAATAATGGAAAAAAAATATTAATTAGTAATCCTGGAATAAAGTTATTAAATATAAAAACTGTAAACGACATAAAATGAATTGTATATAAAATTTGTTCAATATCCACCGTTTTTCAAAATAAATAATAAAACGGCTAAAAACAATAGTATAATGGAAAATTATCACTTCTGTTCAAGGTAATCGTATAGGTATATGTAATGGCTTTAGAAGTTATAACAGCAAAAACTTGTGAAATACTGTTTTAAAGCATTAATCAATCGTATAGTGTTTTAATTATATTTCTTCTTCTGATCGCAGTAATGGAATCAACAGCCATTCAATTTCACTAAAGATAATACTATTTTTTAAAGCATTTGCAAATAACTTTTTTTTAAAAAAAAACACTCACAAGGGAACCACCTGAGGTGTCGTACTCCGAATTCACTGAAATTTTTCCATATTGTAGTACTCACCAAAGTACAAAACAAAGTTAATTTTTCTTTTTTCCCCAATTTCACTTTTAAGGGGATAATGATCCTTCCAAAGGACTACAAAACATGACATTTTATAATATAATGACATTTGATCCCGAAATGCCCAATAATTTTTGAAGTTGGAAATAATAGCTATCTAAAGTGTGCTTCATTTCAAAAAAAAAAAAATTTTTAAAAATTAATTGTATTTGGTAAAAGGGTGTATCAAAAGTTACTAGTTTTGAAAAATTGTGTAAAAAAAATGTTAATTTATGCTTATAACTTTGTCCGAAGCAGGTTTTTTAAAAAATTACTTTAAATAAAGTCGATGGAGACATTCTTCATCATTACTTTGAGCCATAATTTTTTAATATAGGGTTACCAGTTATAAAGTTATGTATAATTTTATAACATTGTGTTTTATATAAATAATATCTATAAAGGTAAAATTTTAATTTTTATCATTGCATCTGATGTACTTTGGTTGGAAGAATCTAAAAATGATGTCTGTTTATCGATTGAGCTGTCCAAAATGGTGGCAATA
Source organism: Bibio marci (assembly GCA_910594885.2). Lineage (NCBI taxonomy): Eukaryota > Metazoa > Arthropoda > Insecta > Diptera > Bibionidae > Bibio > Bibio marci. The sequence continues at coordinate 13,501,378 of OU343114.1, forward strand.
CAGAGTGTCTATCGAAAAAAAATTTTTATTTTTTTTTTTATCAAATTTCATAAATTCCGATAATTTTTAAAGCTCTTGAAATACATTTACAAATAAATAATAATTGTTTAGAATAAATTAGTAATTGGTTTTCATTAAAACATTATTTTGAAATTTACTTATTTAATCGTTAGGAATTTGATAATTTATAAAAAAAAAAAGAGTGTTGTAGTAAAAAAAAATTCGAGAGAATTTTAAATTAGTTTAATTTGCCATGTTATGTTAAGTGCATACAATTCCCATAATGAGCAGCTTCACCACCAACTAAGAAGGAATTAAAAATAAAATTGTTAAAAGAAACATGTAATAAGAAAATACAAAATATTATTAGATAAAAACAACAATATTAACACATACGATATAACAACACCGTAAGACAAGTAGGCCAGCGTTTATTACTCACAATAAAGTTTTCTTAAAATTAAAAAAATTGTTCCTTTGTATGTTTTTATTAAATTTTCGGTCAATGAGAGTGGATGTTCACTGAACCACTCTGTGTAAAGTTAAGTAACAATATATGTGGAATAGATTATGTTACATTAGAGTGTCATATAAGTTTCCGTAAGTAATATTTACTTTACATTTATTTGTTATAAAGTGTTGCTATATCCATATACGTCTATTATATTATTCTATATATGTATAAGGATCATTTAAAAATAATATACATAAAATTTGCAGTGACTATAAATTCATCAATAAACATTTGTTTTAACTAAATTTTGTATTTTCATTATATATTTTTAATAGCATCTATGTATGTGTATGAAATGTAACGTAATATTTATTAAATCACAATACAAAAATATCGCGATATAAATCTTTTCTTTCATATATCTCTAGTTATTTGTTTATTTATTTATTTATTTATTTATTTATTTATTTATTTACTTATTTTACATACATTATAATTGAATATATATATTGCATTGTACTTCATATGAATTTTTATTTTATATATGCAATCGTTTCATTTAAAAACTTTTACATAAATACGTAAATAACAAATCAATATATATATATAATTTGTGTATGTATTTGTTTGAATATACAAAAATTGTATATAGATAAATATAATATGTACCATTTCCATTTCGAAACACTTCAATTAAATCAACCTCACAAAGCATTAATGAAAACAGATTCAGGTAATTGAGTTGTTATTTAAAAACATGAGAGAATTAATGAATGTTATAAAAATAAAATGAATGAAAAAAAAACACAAAAAATAAAATAAATAAATAAATAAATAAATAAAAAAGAAAAGAAACAATAAATAAAATAAATAAATAAGAAAATAAACTTTAGTCGATCATTTAAATTTTTAGTGTTCAATAAAATTGAGATTGTATATTAATATATAAATATATCAATATATATATACACTATTTTATTTTAACCATTGCTTGAAGCTTGTAAAATATATATTTCTATATACATATACTCGTGTTTATACACATATTTTATATATATATATATATGGATATTTACATAAAAATTTATATGTAGCTGAAACAATTCAAATGCAAGAATATGGAATAGAGCAGCAAGAGATGTAAAATATAAAACAAAATAAAAATTAACTTATAATATTTTATAAACTTATATTATTAAAAGTAGAATTTTTTGTATTTTGTTAATATATTAATTACAATTTTGATGTTGCTTTCCTAATTATATCAATTTATAATAAAATTATTGAAATATAATTTGCTTTCCTTGTATGAATAATAAAATCGATAAATTATGTAAATTAATTTAAATGAGAATCGATTTGCCAGTTGCCTATATTTTGTTTATATATTTAAAATATTTAATTAAACAAAAAAATAAAATAATATTAATATTATTCATAATTCAAATATAAGATGGGTATACTAAAGATGTGTGTACGTACAACAAATTTATAATATGGTTAAGTTGTTATTTTTATATATATAAATTTATAAAAACTTATTGGTATGTATATGGACTTTGGTAATTAATTAGAAGTGTTGAAATTATTTAATATTTCATATTATTTATTTATATTTATTTATGTGTTTATATAAAAGGCATTCCATTGAACCGGCTCCGACTTCCAAGAAATTTTTGCAGGGTTGTTTTTATTTCGTTAATTTGAAAAAAAAAAACAAACAAACATGACATTATAGATTAAAATCAATCACTTTTGAAACAGAAGTATACCATAATAATTTTTAAAATTGGAAATTAAATCTAGACCATAAAAATAATTACTTAAAAATGTCTTCATCTTTAATTACATCTATACAATTTTCAATTATGGTAATTAAATGAGGTTAAAAAAACAAAGCCGATTTTAAGAAAAAATTTTCTGATGATAGTTGTCATAAATGAATTTTATTATTCCTATTATTCCTATACTAAAAAAATTATTCTTGCATATTATATATTAATTTATTTTTATATAAATAATGATTTTTAAAAACATAGAGTATTGGTACTCCGTGGCATATTTGGAACCGTCAAAGAACAGAATGGTTGGAGGCGACGATACAATTTTGAATTAGACAAGTTGTACGGTCAACCAAATATTGTCAAAACAATCAAGATCAATAGATTGAGATGGCTTGGACACGTAGAACGCATGGAGGAGGAGCGTGTGCCAAAAAAAATGTTAAATGGTAAACCGGAGGGTAGAAGGAGAGTCGGAAGACCTAAGGCGAGATGGCTAGATGCAGTAAACTGTGATATAAAGCTCCTAAAAATTCGGGATTGGAAGACATTAACTGCGGATAGGTCAGGTTGGAAAAGCGTGTTGGAGAAGGCTAAAACCGCACCCGGGTTGTAACGCCATGGAGTAAGAGTAAGTAAGTAGAGTATTGCAAAATTATTTTGTGAAATTGTGGCGACACGTCCAGACGACGTCGGTGTGAACCCGTCATAGGTTTGTGTTCAGCAAGGCACACAAGCAGATAACGGTTCGCATCGACAGTGACAATTAACTGACAAGACTTATTAAATTGACGGTTAAACGAGACGTGGACAAAACCAGACGATTACAAACAGCCCCACACCGACAGGACGTAACAATAAAAAGATAATTAAAATAAATATAAAATAAAAATAAAATAATTAAATAAATATAATAAAATAAAATAAAATAAAATAAAATAAAATAAAATAAAATAAAATAAAATAAAATAAAATAAAATAAAATAAAATAAAATAAAATAAAATAAAATAAAATAAAATAAAATAAAATAAAATAAATAAAATATAAATATAAAATTAAATAATTAAAATCTGATAAAAATAATGAATTTTAAGTAAATAACAATTGTAGAAGAAATAAATATAAATTACAAGTGCAACAGATAGTTATTTTAGTAATAATATATATCCTAACTTTAATGTCCCACAAAATTAATCGAATTTGTTTATTGGTTCTTAATTAACCAAAAAAAAATAATTACTTTTACTTACAAAAACCATATTTTATAGAAAGATATATATTCAAAGTTTAACACATTTTTTTTACGCCGTATTTATTTTATTATTTTGTTAAATTCCACTTCGACCTTTTTTTTGGTAATATAAATTTTATATTTCATCAATAATGTTATTTTTATTTAATTCGTACTTAATTTTTAAATATTTTTTTTCTATATTAATAATTGTAATGTTAATTTATTTTATTTGAATTCATAATTTTTAGTTTCTTAATGAAGAAGACCGCAACGTCACCGTCGTAGGTACGAAAATATTACAAAAATATAATCAAATTGATCTATGTAGCCAACATATTTGCAGCAAAAATTAATAACCACTAACTAGCTGAGATAATTTATAAACAAGTTCAGACTTACACATGTGTAAGACTTTCGACTGGGTATGGACTATGGTGAAGTGTAAAATTATGTATTTATAGTTTTTTGTGTGTATACATTTATTTTATTTGGTATAATTTTATAAATGGAATGTTAAATGAAAAAAATTGTAAAATTCAATTAATTCTTTCAAAATTATATAGGTACATTTATTTGGATCGAATAACTTTGCAAGATCTCCTAATAATTGAAGGCCAACTGGTTTAGCAAATAATATCATTGCACATATATATTAAAAACTCTTATACAACATGAAATTATTTGACAAATTGTCATTAGTTGTTTATAGAGTCTGGATGGATTAGCAGTCTGTACGGAGTGTAATATTTTAGAAAATCAAAGAATTTTACAAAAAAATGTTCATGTAATTCCATTCTACAGATTTCCGAAATGTGCTTCCGAAAACTGTTCTTGATTTATATAATTTTATTATATTCTCAATTGTGTACATAAGAAATTTCGATTGTAATTGGACGAGAAATTACCAAAATAACCTAAATAACAGTAGTTGTGACTGAAACCTTTATCAATATGTTGGAACTAAAAATAACAACTGTACATTCTCAATTTGCATATAAAATTTGATGAGAAATATCTATATTATTTGGGAAATCTTTCTAGGAATCATCCCTCTGGATATTCAAAAATCAATGTTAAATCGGTTTCCCATATTTTTTAGAAAAACATTCGCCAAATATTATTGGCAGATTATCTCATATATTCCAAATACAACAATTAATAAATTGATTTTAATTTTTATTCAATACTGAAAATGGTATATATAAAAATAAATAAATTTTCCATTTGCTCGTCGTTAAGATACCAATAGTAAACATAGATTTATCAAGTTTTCGCAAATACATTATGTTTCATTTCAGACAAAAATTCTAGTGTTATGTACTCTACAACAGAGTCTCGAATTTTATATTCCACATAAACATTAATGCAATTGAATTTTAATTATAAATTAAAAACGCATATCATATACATTACACACAAAATACATAATATTAACTTTTTAACTGCATATCAGTCAATATATAGTTTATAAGCAGTTTCTTATAGTTTAACATCGGTCGACAAAGTATTGAACCAACGATCGAATAATAATTATAAAATCAATATATATATTTACAGGCATTAATGCGTGAATTGAATGAACATTAATCACGAAAGTATATAATAAATTTAATGAAAACTATTGTTTTATTAAGGTGAATATAAAATTTAGATGATTTCTACAATAAAATAAGGATATAAGAAGATACAAGACGAAATTAACAGCTCGAAATATATTCATGGAATCGTGAGCTCAACTTATGACAAACATTCTTATTTTGATTTTGCTATACTAAATATTTTCTGCTATTACTTTTATTATATTATAGTATTTTATAGTATTATCATTATCATATCAATTTTTCATAAAAACATTCTACATTTATTTATTTTTACACATAAACATACACATTTTTACTTTTTAAACGTACATATTTATACAATTTTTATAATAAATTTAATTGAATTAGAATACAATCCTATATTGTGTTATAGATTTTACTCGTTTATTTATGGCAATTAGAATAATGGAAAAAATTAAATAATACATTACAAATATTAGTAAATTTTTCACATAATAAAAAATTACATATGCAAATGCAATATTAAACCCTCACAGATCACATGCATATTATATAAACATATAATAATTTCGAGATGCAGAATATAAAAGCATTTGAAAAAACAAATTCTTATAAAATCAATTTTCAACACATTTTTACTATACAACAATTTACTATAATATATTTTTTGCTGCAGATGCTGCAAATTCTATGTACAATATATTAAAAATTAGAATAATGTTTAACATTTTAAATTGACATTACTAAAATACTCGAGTTTATTGATATTTAACAATTTAATTATTTTTTTTCTATTCCGATGTATGAAAATAGAATGTTTTTTCTAAGCGACTATAACAGACTAAACAGAATATATTTTATATATACTCTCGCGCATAAAACTAAATTAATTATCTTTACAAAAAAATCAAACATAAAAAAAACATAATATGATTTAAATTTGATAAATTATTATAGAAACGAGAACGAGTACCACAGTATGTGTAGGTATAAAAAGAAATAAAAATGTTAAATTCTGTAGGTTGTTTTTTGTCGTTTGTTTCTCTTTAACTTCAGCTGAATAAAAAAAAAAAACTCCCATATATATTAAAATTAAGATTGAACAGAACGAGAACAGAAAAAAAAATACAAAATCAATTCACGCACTTCATTCCTATATTTCTTAATATATCAAAATCAATTTGTCTTACTGGGTGTTTGCCGAATGAACTACATTATAAGAATTAATCACATATATTATTTTTGATCATATTATTTTTTTACTGAAAATTATTTTTTGATAATATATGATTCAACATCATAAAATAAATAATAAATAAATGGGTTTGGATTTTTTATTTCTTTTCCAGTTTTTTCTATATTTATTATTGTTTTTTTTTTTTTTATTAATGTTATTGTGTTGTTGCATATTTTGCTTACCTGCAAGCATTAAATTGCTTATGTGTATGATTATCATCATATAAATACAAAATCCAATTGGGAATTGGGAAGAAACTTTGACTTTTTCTTATAAATATCATTATATTATTTATTGGTTTTTTTTTTCTTCTGCTTTATATTTGTATAAGCAGCGCAATTTATTATTTATTTTAGTATAAGTTTAAATGCTTGCGTGTTCTCTACACAGAAACTCTTAAATATTAATAAGAAAAAAACGAATACAAAATAAAATAATAATAAATATAATATTAAAAAAATAACCGTAGAACAAAGAAGTGTCTATACGCGCAGTGAACAAATACGTTAGATTAATGTTAATGTTACTTTTTTGTCAAACATACAAATACATTTTACATTTTTATTTATGTATAGCTAGAGTGTACGAATAAATGAATGAATGATTATTGTCAATATTAAACTATGCAATATACTATACATACACACTCTGTCCGGAAAATAGCCGGAATAACATTTAAAAATATGGATCTGATAACACCTTCAATTTCCTCTTGCTTGATTGCTTTTTGCATTGCTTAAAAAACTGTCAAATTTTTTTTTCTTTCAGCGTAAGTCAAAATACAACACATTAAGCGTATAGTAAGATAAAATAAATTTTAATGCAATCTCGTAAATTTAAAATTTTGGATTAGAAGAAATTAGCCACAGATGGTTCCGGTTGGAGAATCGTGTTGGAAAATGTTAAGGCCTGTTTTAATGCTATGCAGTAAGTAAGTAAGTAAGTATATAAGAAAATTGTATTATAAAGAAGAAAGAACCAAAACAATAATGTTTTTTTTTTTTTTAAATTGGTAAGAATGCTACCGATAAAATCGCTTCATTTTGTAATTGCTCATATAAAACACAAGTTTCCACTTATACTGACTGTTTTCATAAACGAACAAATAATAATAATCCATTAAAAGTGGAAATTGTCCATACCTGAATTATTTTCAACAATAATGATTAATTTAAACAAATCATGAGAATTTTCCAAGAAAGACATGTTTTCGTTCTTAACCACCGATATAGAAAAACAGAGTGTATACGTAAGTAGTTAAATATACAATACAGAAAAAAATTTAATTGACAAAACATTTTTTTAAAATTCCGCCATCAATCACTTAACTAATAACAAATTAATTGAATTTATATTTTTTTGCATGACATTTAAAATTTAATTTTTATAATTGATGCCAATATATTATGATTGTTGTTTATAATATATATGCCAGTGGTGGATCGCCGAATGAAGCAGCACATTAAGATGCGGTTTTGCGTACTGTCTAATATCTATTGACACAGAATTATAGTAACAGAATTTATGGAAAATGTTGGATTTTTTTAAAGAAATTCATATAGTGATAGATTGAAGATTAGATTTAGTTTAAAAAAACATAATTTGTAAAATTAATTATAAATCTCGAATTCTATGCGGTGTTAAAATCTGACAGACCGAAGGCATGGATGTGACTTAAGTAGTCGCAAATGATATTCAATTTTATAACGTGTAATAATCGTATCGAGGGAATGTATATGACTGCAGGTTTGAGCAGAATTGTACAATATCCAATTTGTAGTTAAAATCGTACCGATGGAATGGATACCAAACTGCAACTGTGTTGAAGTCGCTCCAAATTGAATAAATTTAATCGCAAAATTTCCCGTAGTATTAAACAGTGGCGAATCCTGTGAAATAGCATTTAGTTTTCAATATCATTATACAAAGGATATGACCGATTTTCAATTAGTTGTAAGTAGAAATATAAAGAAATATGTGATAATGCGTAAAGTTGTCAATCAAATAATGGCACAAAAAATTTATATAATATCATTATTTCATACAAAATTTCGGTCACATCAAATAGAAAAGCGACCATATTCGATGAAGGCGTTAAGTGATTTTAAAAATGTCTTCTATGAAAGACTGTCAATTGTTTATAATTTACAAATCTGTATTCAAAAATACATGTCCGTTAAAACTGTTAAAGTAATTTAAAGAGATGATTATTCAGAAAAATATATAGTGATATTATAAATATTTTTTAAAAATTTCAGCATTCCACCTTGGGGTAAGGAGGCAAAATCCGTCATTGTAATATATATAACATAAACATATATTTGTACACAAACACACACACACACGTACACAAAATAAAAATATATAAATAATTAGAATCAAAGGCAGAGAACCAGTGTATTTTTTACTCTAATACATAATAATAATAAATAAATTACATACAAAATCAAACTTTATGTAAATTAACATAACAATTTCACATTCCACATTACAAAAATATTTATCCTTCAATTAAATTCCATAGTAGCACATCAATTAATTATATTGTTAATTAATGACTGGTTATAAAAACAAAATATTGATATATAATTTGATTCTTATTTCTATGATATTCTATTTGATTATAAATGTTATTCTATTTTTATTATTTATTTCTTATTTTATTTGACTGTTTGTTTCTTCTTTCCATATAATATTTATATATATATCAGGTGTACCGGTATCAAATGACCGTTTTTTCGTGAAAATAAAACACTAATTTTAAATGGGAAAGTAAAAAACATTTTATTCAAAATATTGACCATTGCTTTCTACACATTTTGTCCACCTTTCTGGTAATTTGTGGATACCACGCCAATAGAATTGTTCGTCTTTTGAAGCAAACCAATCAGACACCCAATTGTCGACTTCTTCGTAGGAATCGAAGTGCTGCTCAGCCAATGCGTGTTCCATCGATGAAAATAAATGGTAGTGAGAAGTAGCCAAGTCTGGTGAATACGGCGGGTGGGGTAGGAGCTCCCAGCCAAGTGCTTTGATTGTATCATGAACCGGTTTTGCTTTCTGTGCAGGCGCATTGTCATGGAGCAAAATTACTATGCCGTGTCTTCTGGACCATTCTAGTCGTTTTTTGATAAATTCATGGTTAAAATTGATCATTTGTTATCGGTAGCGATTAGCATTAACAGTTTCAGCGGGTTTTAGGACCTCGTGGTACACCACACCTTATTTGGTCCCACCAGACACACATCATTGTCTTCTTACCGAAACGATTTGGTTTTGCCATCGATGTTGATGGTTGACCTTGATTAACCCATGATTTTTTCAGTTTAGGATTCTTAAAATAAATCCATTTTTCATGGTCAGTAACAATTCGATGCAAAACTGATTTTCTTTCGTGTCTGGCAAACACAATTTCATAAGTGTTTTTTACGGTTTTTCAATCTGCCTTTCATTCAATTCATGTGGCACCCATTTTCCACACTTTTGAATCTTTTCCATAGCTTTTAAACGGTCAGAAATTGTTTGTTGTGCAACATTTAACATTTCTGCCATTTGCTTTTGAATCAAAGTGTCATTTTCATCCAATATTGCTTGTAATTCGGCAATTCTTCATACTTTTTTGATGGTCTTCCACGTTCATTATTTCTCACATCAAAATCATTATCTCTGAACCGTTGAAACAATCTTTTGCATGTTGCTTCATGCATGATCACCATATGGCTCGACAAGCATTCGATGCGAAAACAAAAATTTAATGCTTTCCGCAAATCATCATTTTCTGGTACAAAATTCGACATTTTTAACACAATGAAAATATATGATGTTGTTTGTACAATGAGACTTGATGTATACTAAATATGTTTGACAGATGTCATAACAACCAAATAAAAACAAAAAAATTAAGGCTAGTTCTCTACAAATTTTCCCTATCGAGACATTTGTATCTTGACGCTCACTTGTTACCGGTACACCTGGTATATATAATATATATTAAATAGATGCATACATATTTTACATCTACAATTCTACAAATTTATAATATATTAAATTTTTCACAGAATAAATACATCGGTAATATTAAATATATATTATTGATTGGAATTTTAAATAAATATAAATCGTTTTTTATGCTATGGTTATCATTTTTTTTTCGTGAAACAATCAAATGAAAAAAAATACCACATCAACAAAGCAAAAGAGAAAATATTAGTACATATATATATATATATATATAAAAAACACTGTATGCTGTTATATAATATTATAAATGTAGTTATATATGAATGTATAGTATATATACTTTGTTAAACATCCAACAAAACAATCAAACCAAAAAATAAATAAAAAATTATTATATTAAAAATTAAATAAATTGAATCACATTTTTTATTCCAATTCCATTTTATATGTTCCACAAAACAGGAGTATAATATTCAAATGTGTATAGGTATAGTTAGTTCATTTTACACACACGTACAATCATATATACGATACACGACGTTAAACATTAAACACATTGATCGAGGTGGAACACAGACGAATAAATAAACATTTATGTATCGATATAAATATAACTATATAAAGGAAGCAAAAAATGTTCGATACAAATTAACCGTCATATTTCATTGGGTTGTCAATTTGAGGACGAAAAAAAAAAAATAACGAAATTTTAAATATACAAATGAAATTTAAATCGGCTGGTTTGATTAAATATATAAATAAATAAATAAATAAATAAATAAATAAATAAATAAATAAAAATAGAATAATATTATTGATAATAATAATATAATGTGATGATGGTAAAAAAAAATAACCATGTTTCAGTTTCACATTCAACACAATATTTCATGTCAAAAAATAAGAGGAATTAATTGTATTCTGTTTATATTGTATAGAAATATAGAAGATATTATTCAGATAATATTTGATGTGCTGTCATTTGATGGTCTTTTTTTATTTATACAATTTTTTTATATTATAGACTCATTTTGAAGAAAGAAAAGAATTTGTCATTAGGATATTTGTGTATTAATTTAATTTGTTATTTATCATATAAACAGTTAAAAAAAAAGTTTGTAAGGTGTTGTTATACACACACACACACGTTCTAAACATAACAAAATGATATTGCGTACAGGAATATAATATTTTTTATTATTATATAAATTTTAACAATCATCTTATTATAAATATTACCAGATTTTAAAATATAATTTATTAAAAAAAAATGAAAAAAAAATGATGTTGAAATAATTTGATTAATGTTCAGGGGCTTCTTTATTTAAATTTACAGAGAAAAAAAAATATATATGGTTAATTCACAATGATTTGAAAAAAAAATAAATAATAATATTAAGAATTCTAATTATATTATTTATATATAAGCCCCAAATAAAAATAAAAATATAAAAAGGATTTAAATTGTAAAATATTATTAATATTTTTAATTTTTACAAAACTAATTTAAAAGTTCCAAAAACGATAAAATATTAACATTTATGTTATGATGTTGTTATTCACGAGTATCTGTTACATAACCAATTTGTTGATTACAATGTTGACAACATTACCCAAAAATTTTGGCATTATTTCATTAATAATGTGGGTTATGTTTGGCTACACAAACCCTCAAGTATTGTTATATAGTTCGTCGTACACAAACCAATGATTTCACTGAATATCATATATCAAATTATCTATAGTCGTACTATTACAAGATATTGAAAACTAATCCACACAGTATCGCATTTCTCGAAATGATTGAATCGTCGTAATCTGCTGTCAGCACAGAGATATATAGTTCGCTTTAAAGGAATCACAAATGTGGCCATAATCAGTTGTTCGTGGTGTAAAAGATCTTTGTGCCCGCAACACTTTTTTTATTTTTTTTTTATAAAATATCACTTTCATAACGATTAAATAAGTACATTTCGAAATGATACATTAAAGAAAACCAATTACTAATTAATAAAATAAACAATGTATTATTTATATGTAAATGTAGCTTTAAAAATTATCGGAATTTATGAAAACTGCTGTAAAATGGATTAATATTTGATAAAAAAAAAAGATAAAAATTTTGTGTTCGATTTTTTACGACAGACTGTATTTTCATTAGTTCAATCACCAAACTAACATCACTTTTAGATTCTTCCAACCAAAGTACCTCAGATGCAATCATAAAAATGAAAATTTTAACTTTAAAAATATTGAACATATGAAACACCTTGTTATAAAAATATACATAACTTTATAGCTGGTAACCCTATATTAAAAAATTATGGCTTAAATTAATGGTGAAGAATGTCGCCATCGACTTTATTTAAAGTAATTCTTTAAAAAACTTGCACCTGATAAAGTTATAAGCATAAATTAACCTTTTTTTTATACAATTTTTCAAAACTAGTAACTTTTGATACACCCTGTTACCAAATACAATTAATTTTTAAAATTTATTTTTTTTTTTTGAAATGAAGCACACTGATAGCTATTATTTCCAAATTCAAAAATTATTGGGCATTTCGGGATCAAATGTAATTTATAAAATGTCATGTTTTGTAGTCCTTCGGAAGGGTCGTCATCCCCTTAAAAGTGAAATTGGGGGGAAAAAAGAAAAATTAACTTTGTTTTTTACTTTGGTGAATACCACAACCTGACAACATTACTTTGAATTCGGAGTACGACACCTCTGGTGGTTCCCTTGTTAAGTATATGGGGAACTGAACAGTATCATATTTAAAATAGCATTCTACAATTACGTTGTTCGAATGTTAATTTAATTTCATTATGATTTTTTACAGTGAACGGCACTGAAAAATAAAAAAACTATGTTTTAATTTATATCATTAACAAAATTCGTTATAGTACAATAGTAATTTATGTCATCATATGCTACAAAATTTACTTTATAGTTTTCTGATAGATGTTGATTCAGTATAACAAAAGAATGATCTGTCTTTTGACCCTATATCTACAATCAATTACCCAATTATCGACTTTTGTGCGCATATAGTTGTATAAAAATGAAGTATATTCTAAAACCTATCGATCGGAAGTATTCGTTTGAATTCAGGTCTGGAGAATACGCGATATGTGTGAAAGTACCTCTCATTCGGGTACCATCTGTGGTATACCAAATTTCTATTTTCATGGATCTCACTGATGATCTTGTTAACTTTCACGAAATTCAACATTTATGGATGTATTCTTTAGTAATCGTTAATGATGGTCATTCTGAACGTCCATCATCATCCACAATCTCATACCCTTCATATACTCAAAATGTAGTGTTGTTGAAAATTAATTATCGCCATAAGTTAAATTTTAAATATTTCAAGCTATTATCGGTAGCATTTCCACAAATTTTAAAACAAATCTAATGGTTGGCACAAAAACTACTGCCTGCACTTAATGTGTTGTATTCAGTCTGAACGAAATGTCATAAAACTATGACAGTTTCTTAAGACCCGTTCAGGCATACAAAAAATAAATCAGCACAACACCACCTTCTGCGTGATTTATATACGTAAGATATAAATATTCATTATAATGTTTAGTATAATAAAAATAAATCAATTAATTATTATGATAATAATAAAGAATTAGTAAAATTATCCAAACTTAATTAATTAATTTATATGTATTTTATATTATAAATAAGTATATATTTTATTTAGATAGCTTTAGGGATATAGAGATCATGTTTGTAGTTTGTTTTTTCTGATCTATTTTATCTATTTATTGATATATTAGACCACCTTAAATCAACAACATACACTCGTATAAATAATAATATATTAAATAAAATTGCAAATCATTTTTCTATACACATTTATTTTTTATTTTCGTATATCATTTTTAAATGATTTCTAACTAGAATTAGTCGTTAAAATATTATCAAAATATAAGATCATTTTTTGAAATTATTTGAAATTAGTCATTTCATTGTTATATTTTTTATATGATTTTATATTAAGTATTTGGAAAATTTTAAATTAATGTTTTTTTTTTTTCCTCCTTTCCTTCATTTATTTCACCTTTATTTTTTTGAATATATATAGACCTCACTGAAGAATAATTTGTGATTTCATGATTCAGCGTATATTTTTGAATATATAATGCAATACGAACATTACCTTAGTATATGAATATTATATATGTACAGATATCCCTACAATAATACAGATAATTCGTATTTATATTGCGTTACTTGAATGTGGTACAAATATGAAGATCTGGTGACTGGTATGTTGGATGGTAATCAAAACCAGTTTATTTTAAACTGATGCACTTCTTACTATTGTATAATAACAAACATTTTACAAATCTCATTTTAATAGATGCACATTTTATATATAAGGAAATAAAAATTTTACGTTTGTGATTCATTGTTATTTTTAGAATTTTTTTTTATGAAGAATATTTCAATGTAGATTAATTGCGTACAAAGGTAGCTAAGGTAATTTATTACTATAATATTTTGATTTTTGATATAATATAATAATAATCATTTTCTTTAAATTTGTTGGAGGGAAAGAAACCGAGCGTCGTTATATGCATACATGTGTGTGTCTGCGTGTAAATCTAAACTAAATCTGTAACTAGTAAACTATATGCCATAGAGAAACTAAATCTATGTTATTTTGATACCGTGTTATTCAGTACCCGTGTTATTGTAGGTATACCTGTATTATATTGGTAACCATATATTTATTATTATATGTATGTATTTGTATATATATTACGTCGATTGTAAGTTTGTTTAATAAATTGGTTTTATTAAATAACAATTTATAATAATTGGTTTCATTATTATTATTATTATTATTATACTATATTATTATAATTATTGGCTCATGAATCAATAATTAAATCCATTGTTGAAAATGAATTATTATGTATACATTATAATATAGTGAATAATAATTAAATAATAGTAAATTGAAATAGTAGAACCGCAGTGGTGGTGATAGGCGCTGTATGCGGATTTGTATTGTGAAATTTGTATTACTCAATTTAGAATTTACATACATTTATTATTTAATTCTATTATTAAAATTATATATTTCTTTTGAAAAACTTTTACTAAAATACAAAAAAATATTTAATAAACCAATAAGTTTGAGATGTATGTAGTGAGTGTGACACGATATATGTTTTTATTGTACTTATATTTATAATTATAATACAATAACGCCTGCTCTGTACTTAAACTATTATTATTTGATTAAATGTGTATTAAGCGCGAATTTACTTACGAATGTATACATATTTATAATAGTAAAATAAATTAATGAAATTTATTAGCATACAATTTTTGTCAGATATAAAAATAAGCATAATTATTAATTATTTCTTTTATTAATATTGTTGTATTTCGATGGTTGTTGCAAAAAATTTAATGGAAAATTAATATTGTGGTTTATTTATAATATTTCGATATACATTTATATATACGACGCATACGTTTACTATACTATTTATTTCTAAACACCTTTTTATAATATAATCATAAATTGAGTGTAAAATTTTTTTAACATGGATCATTTAATTATGTTAATTTTTTTTGGTTTTATTATTATAGGTTATGCTAAATTTAATATATATATAATGATAAATAAATAGGTTAATATAGGAAATATTGTACGCTATATATGAGTGGTATAAATTCGAAATAAAATATTTATATTAATTTTATTTTAGTTTCACTATATAAAATATTTATATTTATAAATGTTATACATGTGAATAATGAATATATTATATAATATATTATAATTGTTTGTAAGATTTTATAAATAATATGTATGGAAATGGGTCGGAGTATGATAACTGTCAAGGATGCTTTCGAATCGTTACAAAAGGAGGCATCACGTCTGGGTCTCAAGAGAAAAAACAAAATATTTGGTGGCAACGAATACATCACGAATTCCAGATCAAACTGTTAATATTGGAGAACACAATTTTGAAATAGTCAATAGTTTTGTATACTGAGGATCGTTAATAAATGTAGAAAATGATATTGAAGAGGAAATTCGCCGCAGGGTAGCAACTGGAAACAGATGTTATTACAGGTTAAAAAAACAATTCCGATCGAAAACATTACAATGAGATCTTAAGTGCAAGCTATATACAACATATATACGTATGGGTCGGAGGCTTGGTGCATGACACAGAACCAGGAACAATTACTTCGGATTTTCGAACGAAAGGTACTCCGTGGCATATTTGGACGCGTCAAAGAACAGAATGGTTGGAGGCGAAGATACAATTTTGAATTAGACAAGTTGTACGGTCAACCAAATATTGTCAAAACAATCAAAATCAATAGATTCAGATGACTTGGACAAGTAGTGCGAGTATTGAGGAGAAGCGTGTGCCAAAAAAACTGTTAAATAAATTTTGTTTTGCTTAACCATAATTATAAGATTATAAGAAATAAAAATTTATTATTGTATTAAAAATAAATAAATAAATAAATAGGTGTAAATAACATAATTAATTTAGACATTGTTTAATAGAAAATTTACAAACACATATTAATATTATTACTTTTATTGTTGACGCGTATACAAAATAATAAAATAAATATACAATAAAATAATGAACAAATAGATGGCAATGAGAAAAATAACACACAGAAATGTCTATCAACGAAGAAGAAAATTAATTATTGTTGGTTAATAGCTTTCACTTTTTTTTAATTTTAACAAATAAAATAAAAGTAGGTTCTGTTAAATGGTTGGCCAAAACTAACCAACTAATTGACGTATTTGTTTGAAATTTTAAATATATACCAATTTATATATTAAATATTGCTTAACAACAGCCAAACATTATTAACAGTCAAATTTAGAAAATTACATCGCATGTCATGTGCGTATATAACAATTCAACAATTTGGTATACAATTATCGGAAGTTTTTTTATATATATAATTATTAGCCCACTCGGTAGCGGAGTTACATAGCGCCGAAATATATATATATATTAATCATGAAATATAGCGGGTTCAAATCCGCTATTTTTCATAGGAAATTTTTCGGTATTTATTTTAATACTAAAATTTTTCTGCTGGGTGACCATTTGTTCGTTGATGGAATAAAAAGAAAAACGGATATCTTTGAAAATATGGTGTTGGACGCTATTCAAAGATTAACAATGTCTGCACACACACACACACACATCACTATGGGCTAATTACCCATATAAAAATAATAGTATTATGAAAACATCTATCTTTCGTTAATTACAGTACAGTACAGTACACAATTGGTAAATTGTTATATACTACCATGCGGAGTAATTTACCATCTTGGTTGTAATAAAAGATTAAAGATTAGATGACATAAAAACTCCACTAGGAGCAAAATATGACTTAAAAAAAAATTAAAAAAATTATTAGCCCGTTGTTAATCTTTGAGTAGCGTATTCAACATTTTCAAAGAAATTCAGTTTATATGGATAAACTAACAAATGGTAAACGCTGATGAAAATTTTCTGTTTTAATATAAATTATTAATAAAATTAGGGTTTTTAAATTTTAATGAAATTATAAATCTTATTCTAAGTTCATTAAAATAAATGGTAAAACATTTCGAATGTAAATTACCGGAATTGATTCGGCGGTAATTCAAGGTCGACTATATTTATAAGGTGTAAATCGATAATGGAAGGGCATGTTAGAATTTATAAAAAAAAAAATTTCTTTGATTTCCATTAAATTTTGAATTGAAAAACGTAAATAGTTAAAAATTTCAGCCGTAAAAGATGTATAACTAACACCATATATACTCCTTCTATAGCGATTCCTGCCCGTAGTTTGTCCGCAAAATTTCCGCATTATATGTAGTAGTCCCTCGTTTCAATCCGTCCGAGGAAATATCCATGAATTACTTGCGGATGTCCGCTGGAATTTTATATTATCAGTACAACTCTGTCCATGGATTTTTATAAAAAATATCCTTGTATTATCCGTATATTTTCGGTGATAATTTCTACGGATTCTGCTTAGATTTATTTCTCATTGATATTATTCCACAGAATATTCATAGAATTTATATTCATATTTTTTGTGAGCAGATCCACGGATTTTGACTACAAAATACGTCATGCGGCAAATGCAGTCGCACAAACATTTAAGTTGCTGGTTGTTTTAAAAATTATGAAAATAAATTAAAAAGAATGAAGATTATATCTATTTTGGGAATATTACTCTGACAATCCAAAGATTTCAATTGACCTAAATAAAATACTATTAAATTAAGTGGAAATCCTATGGATGTTCTTTGGACAAATTCCAATATATCTTTTCCATGGAAAATATGTGGATTTTTTCCACGGAAATTTTCCTCATTTTTCAAAGTACAGACAAATTGTTACTAGGGTTTTTATTCCAATTACTAAAGTATAGAATTTATTGGATTTTCTTTAAACGTATATATATATATATATATTGATAATTATAATTTCTATAAAGCTTATTTTTAGGTAGATGACACTAACGTTGGATAGGAAAGGGGATTACTGAGTGGACATAGGATACATCACAAGATTATTTGGCTAACAAGTACAGCAGATTGTTATTGAACATTTATATATTTAGCGGCTAATATTATTTTATAACTTTTATATCATTTTTAATACCGCTTCTCTTAATATGTTGGTTTTATTAATATACAAATATATTTGTTACAAAAACTTATTTAAATTATAATAATAGAATTATTTTATGAAATAAATTCCAAATATTTTATTTAAAATTATTTATTGAAATTATAAAAATCATTATAAATATTTGTTTTATTGTGTATCCGCAAGCATATATACAATAATACAAATATATTGTCGGCATTATGGCCACCCATCACAAAAAACTTCCTAATTTATCAAATTTATTTATAACTAATATAGCAAATATGAACCAAACAACAACAACAACAACAACAACAACAAGAAAAATTATTTACAATCAAATAATAAAACATTATTGTCCAGAAAATATTTGGATTGATGATTGATTAGATATAAATTACAATTAATATCAATACATAAAATAATAATGTACATTATATTATATGTTATACTCGTATATATGTGAATATATAAATATTAGGTTGTCAACTATCTCCCTTCCGCCTTTTTGCTCTTTATTCAATGCTTTATAAAAAGTGTTACAGTAATCGGATTTAGTTCAAATATGCGCCGTTTTGTTCGATAATCTGTTTCCATCTAGACTGCAACTTCATAATACCTCCCTCGTAGAAGCCCCCCTCCTTATTTGCGAAGAACTCGGACAGCCACTTTTCACAAGCCTCTTTTGAGATCAACTTTACACCACCAAGGGCGTTCGCCATGGACAGGAACAGGTGGTAATCACTTGGCGCTATGTCCGGACTATATGGTGGATGCGATAAAACCTCCCATCCGAGCTCCCGTAGCTTCTGACGAGTCATCAACGAAGTGTGTGGTCTGGCGTTGTCCTGGTGGAACACTACACCCTTCCTTTTGGCCAATTCTGGACGCTTCTGGTCGATCGCCTGCTTCAAGCGGTCCAGTTGTTCGCAGTAGATGGTAGAATTAAGCGTCTGGCCATATGGGAGCAGCTCATAGTGGATGATTCCCTTCCAATCCCACCAAACACACAGCAAAACCTTCCTAGCCGTCAATCCCGGCTTGGCCACTGTTTGGGACGATTCACCGGCCTGCGACCACGACCGTTTTCGCTTGATATTGTCGTATGTGATCCATTTTTCGTCGCCAGTCACCATCCGTTTCAAGAATGGGTCGAGTTCGTTCCGTTTCAGCAGCATTTCGCAAATGGAAATTCGGTCCATTAGATTTTTCACTGTTAATTCATGTGGCACCCAAACATCAAGCTTTTTTTTGTATCCAGCCTTCTGCAGATGGTTTAAAATGGTTTGGTGACTAACTCCCATCTCCTGGGCGATGTCACGAGATGCCACATGCCGGTCTAACTCGATGTATTCCATGATTTGATCGGTATTTGTCGTCACAGGTCTTCCGCCGGCTGGCTTATCCATGGTGTCGTTTTCACCGGCTCTGAATCGTCGAAACCATTCCTCCGCGGTTCGAAGTGATAGAGTACCATCCCCCAAAACACCATTAATCTCACGGAACGTTTCTCTAGCGGATTTGCCTTTAACGAAGGAAAACTTTAAAATAGCGCGAATTTCGGCGTTAGTGAACTCCATGTTTACACGTCTATAACTGTTGAACGCAATATCCAAACTAATCATACATAGCGTCGTTTTGTTTGTTATGTCAAGAGCTTTCAAATTATGTACAGTGTTGCCAGATACGAGCTCTGTAGCGCTTTGTACATAGCCGCGAAATTAAAAAGACAAAAAGGCGGAAGGGAGATATTTGACAACCTTATATATACCAAATATATGTATTTAAATGTATGTTTATATAAAAAAAGCCGACTTCAAATGTAATCAAAATCAATTTATGTAATAACTTGACCTTACCAAATTAAATATTGTGAATTATTGAGACCAAAATAAATCAACATGATATTTTATTCTTTTATTTATTTATTTATAAATTTGTATTATAACTATAATATTATAATATCATCATCGCATCATATTCCTATAAATATATACGAATAAATTTGTATTTGAGGAAAATGTATATAAAATATACAAAGTTAAACATATAATGAAATGAAACACAGCCAATCGAACTTCCAGTCAGCCCATATAACAACTATGTATAATAAGCTTTTATGTATTATTAGCAAATAAAATAAATCTTCATGTGTATTTATACATAAAACAACACCATACACCAAAATATATGTAATACTAAAACAGACTAAAACCACATCAAATAAAATATATATTAATAATAATATAACCAAAAATCAAATAAATATTATTAACAATATTCGTACAATAAAATGAGAATTGGAAAAAAGCGCCTTTTCTTTTATTTTTTGATGATATATTTTGCATGTCATTCATTTCTGAGATATACCGACAATGTGCTCGATTGAATCTCCAACTTCCAAACATTTCGTTTTGTGTTTTTATTATTTTTATTTATATTTTTATTTTTTATTTTTTTTTTGCTTTATTGTTTCGAGATTAGATCAATGAAAAATTTTTTGTTGAAATTGAAATTATACGGATAATTTTATTGATATAATGCGCTCAATTTGTTTATATATTTATAAGTTGAGTAATAGCATATAATACGAATATGATGATGAGTCTAAAAAATAATCAAAAAAAAAAGAAGCCTCTTATTTATAGATTTTAAATATTATATATTTAATTTATTTCTGTGTTTTTTTTTTGTTTGATTGAAATCACAATTTAAATGATAGCATTTATTAAACTTAATTTTCGTGTACTATTGTATATTTGTAAATTGCGTCATTATAAAATTAATTCTGTAAAGTTAAGAGAAAATGTAATATGTTAATATTCTTCCTATAACCATATATACCTTAAATTATAAGTATATAGGTTTTTATTTTATTGTTGTATTTTATTGAAACTTATATGAGTCATCCACCATCATCTTATCACGTTGTACCAAACGTTACGTATAGAAATATTTTTAATCTTTGTGTACAACGCAGCAATATATTTTCAGAGACAAATTGGTTATTTGATGCCATACGAATAGATAATAATTAAGTTATGAAAAATCCTTTGAATCGAAATATGAATATGAATGAATAATACTTACTTACTCTTACTCCATGGCTTTACAACCCGGGTGCGGTTTTAGCCTTCTCCAACACGCTTTTCCAACCTGACCTATCCGCAGTTAATGTCTTCCAATCGCGAATTATAAGGATCTTTATATAACAGTTTACTTCAACTAGCCATCTCGCCTTTGGTCTTCCGTCTCTCCTTCTACTTTTTTCTGGTATACTATTTAACAGTTTTTTCGGTACACGCTCGTCCTCCATACTCGTACTACGTGTCCAAGCCATCTCAATCTATTGATTTTGATTGTTTTGACAATATTTGGTTGACCGTACAACTTGTCTAATTCAAAATTGTATCTTCGCCTCCAACCATTCTGTTCTTTGACGGGTACAAATATGAATGAATGAATAATATATTGATCGAAATTTTGCAGTATTTTTCGTATTTTTCATACTAATCCATAATTACTTAACTATATATATATTATCATTTGTTCGTTTATATGAAATCAGTAGATATAGACGAATATCTTTGAAAATTTTGTGTAATATAATTTACCAACAATAGGCAATATTGTTTTGTATCGATGCCTTAAAAACTAGTGTCAGTATTTTGTGTGATTGACTTATGGCGTATGGCTGCGGTCAAATAACCCACATTGAAATGAAAAGGTTCAGGGTAAAAAAAAAAAAAATGAACCAATAGCCGCCATAAACACTGGAATTTTCAATATAACTCTCTCTACCATACCATACAATACATAAGGGGTAATCAATAAAAATGTGTTAAATAATGTTAGGTTCATTTCTATAAATTACTCTATCTTTTCACTTATATACTGTGTATATTTTGTATACTTAACATATCCTCTATTAGTGTAGAAAAAATAGATACGGTAAAACATATGTTAGGAGATCGTATTGCTAGCCGATAAGGTGTTTTAATGGCACATATTACACAATAATCCGGAGTTAAATTTCGATAATGACATACCATAAAGCGAATTTCTTAGAAAATATGGTTCAGAGATTAAAAATGTTTCCACACCGCCCACAATGGACAATCCACTCATAAGAATAATTGAATTAATAAACGCATTTATCGAAACATAATTGCATTTAATTGTTATATATAGTATACGGAGAATAATACAAATTGGACTTGTAATGTTAAATATACTTTTGCCGTAAGAGAACGAGTGTTGTAACGGAAGATACTTGGCATATATGTCAGAGCGTCTAAGTGTTCAACTCATATATGGGAACGAAAAGGAATCCAAATGGTGGACCGATTTTATAGCGCTCGAAATATTTAAATACAAAAAATTGTAAAGCAGACCATACAACTGGAATGGATTTGATCAAATAACAAACCGTTTTTTTCATCATAAAAAGCACAGAAAAAAGCTCTGCTTGATAGACGACGAGAAATTTTGTGAAAAAAAAACCAAACGCAAGTATATTTACGGAAGTATCACTGTCCGAAAATAGATACACATTTTTATTTATATCGACAATGGTACATGTTTAAAGGACTAGAAACTAACCCTCGAAGGTACTCTAGTCAATATATTTTTACACGTTGATTCGCTACAAAACTATAAGAGGTTTGAAAAACAGTTGCAAAAAAAAAAAAGTTTAATGCGACACTTTACGTTCTTTATAAATAGCGTAATCAAATGTTGCAATAACACACCAAAATTTTAATTTTTATTATCATTATAATTCATCATACAAAATATTTCCAGCACTTCTTTTGTGCATCTGACCGCAACTATTTTACGAAATTTCACTCGTCGATCACTTAACAACACATAAATCACATGGTTTTATTGAACTATTTGTGAGCCATTTTTGGACAACCGTGTTCGTTAATTATTTGCAAAACTTGTGCGAGCAAATTTAAATAGAGCAGTTACGTTGATGCTAAATTATCCATAAATCAAAGAAATTATTCACTGCAGAATAATTAATTGTTTTCCATTTAAAAAAAAAAAAATCAATGATACGTTAATTTTAAGAGGCTGCTACTATAATGAAACGAATTGACAGATCTGTAAAGATGAAATTTTGCAATTCAATTAAGGTATTACAGTTTCTAACGTCAGGTTAGGTGTAGAACAATTAAGACAGCCTACGTATAATATATACACCTAACCTATACATATTCTATCAATATTAATGATATTCAATAGTATAGAAACGCTTGATAAACAAAAATTACTTATGGTAATTTTCGAAAATTTTACCAATTCATAAAAATTATATTTTCAATAGCTCAATCTGATTATTCTAATATTATGTTTAAATTTTATAAAAAAATCATATAAGCAATTTTGCGGCCTATAATATTGATTGGGTGCGTGAATATATCAACAAAGTTTTGAACAAGCATATTTATTTACTGTTTTTTGTTGCGAACAAAATTATCGAAAAATCAAAATTTATATATTGATTTTAATATTCAAAATTGGTATATTATTAACATCAAAATGTTGTTTTGCATATTATAATAATAAGAACAATGTCAACAGCAGAAACAATAAAATATAACGAAAATATTCAATAATTTTTCATTTCAAATCCATATTCGTTTTTAAAATTTGCATGTTTACAAACTCGCTTCAAAATATACCAAACTCGTTCGTAACATTATAGAGTTATGTATTTAATATTGAATTTGATTTTATTGTAAATGATATTTTTACATCGGCCGATAAATGTTTAATATGGTTTATTTTATTTTAGTATATCTAACTAAATTGACTTCGATTTGAATATGATATAAAAACCAATAAAAAGAAAATGGTATATATATATAACTTGAATACAAGATATTATTACAACTTTATTAAGGATTATTATATAGAGGCACAATAAAAAAAAAAATAAAATTTAAATAAAATAAAACAAAGAGAGATTTTATGTCTTATTGAAATTATTATAAAATTGAATGTGATTTTTTGTTGTTATTTTTATGTTTTTATTGAAATCGTATATAAATAATTTATTAGCATGTTAATATACGAAATAAATGTTTTGATTTTACAAAATTTGTTTATTATATGATTTTCTAAAAATATTTAATAATAAAAAAAAAAAAATTAATATTACCAAAGTGATTGATATTCAGTTCGAGAAAAAATAAATATATATATATATATTTTCAAAGGACTTTACCGACTTCTTAATATGCATATATTTGTATTTATTTTAATATTGGATATAATTTTATGTTTTTATTGTAATTTATATATATATATTTTTAGAGTTTTGTAGAAGATATACACACACACACACACACACACACATGCATATGCACATACATTTTGTTATATACGAGACCATATGCGTATATGAAATCATAAATGTTGCATTTTTAACATTTAATCATATTATTATTATTATTATTATTATGATTGTGATGGAATTAATTTTTATATGCACCTACCCACATTAATATACAATTGATATCATAAATTATTTTAAATATTCAATTTAATGTTATTGATTTCTCTCAATATCAATATATCATATATTTATTTATTATTTAAAAAGCATATATCCAATAGTAATATTATTGTACAATATAATAAAAATATAACAATATAAAAGTAATATAAAAATAGACTATATAAATTTTAAAATATTTATTAAATCATATTAGAATAAAATTATTCAATAGAAATGAGTCATATAATTGATAATACTTTTTTTTTTAATATTTATTAAACAATTCAAACAATTCGTTAAGAATTCAAAAACGCCGTACACTGAGCCTCAAAAATAACCGGTAAATAAAGAAAGAAATTTATTTCAAAAAATATTTCAATCAATTATATTTTTCTATCATTATATTATTATTATTATTATTATATCGATTATTAGAGGCTGAATTAGACGTCGAATTAAGTGTCGATACACATACACCCAAAGAAAAAAATTGTAAATTTTACTATAAACTACGGTAAAATTTACAATAAAAGTTGTCGTATACCAGCACAGAACTAAATTGTAAATTTAACAATGCTCATAGTTAATCACGTTTTTTAGTTTTGCAATGTAGTAGTAAATTCTACAATTTATTAGTAAAACATATTTTTTCAGTTTTACAATTTAGTTGTATTTTTTATAATGAAATAAAAATTGAGAGAGAGAGAAAAAGTGAATTGCAAATAAATAGTAAATTTTACAATTAAATAATTTCCTTAATTTTACAATTTCATTGTTGTTTTAAGTATGAAGTTGAAAAATAATT
This sequence comes from Bibio marci, assembly GCA_910594885.2. Taxonomy (NCBI): domain Eukaryota; kingdom Metazoa; phylum Arthropoda; class Insecta; order Diptera; family Bibionidae; genus Bibio; species Bibio marci. The sequence continues at coordinate 13,527,596 of OU343114.1, forward strand.
TCTGTTATTTACAAATAAATAGTTAAATTTACAATCAACTAATATTCAAAATTTTACAATTTATTTGTTATATTAAGCATAAAATTGCAAAATTTTGTCAAAATTTTACGATTAAATAGTAAAATTTACAGTCTACATTTTACAATTTGATTGCTATTTTTAAAATAAAATTGCTGAATTAAGTCAGATTACTACAAAAAAATTGTAAAATTAACAATTAAATTTTGCAATTTAATTGTTAATTTTAATATGAAGTAGTAAAATTAGGCCAGATTATTGCAAAAGAATTGTAAAATTAACAATTAAATTTTACAATTTAATTGTTATTTTTAATATGAAGTAGCAAATTTATAGATAGGAAATAGTAAATTTTTGTTTTAACCATTTTAGAACTACCTAAAGTGAAAATAAAGAAAAAACTAATTGACTTTGTTAATGCTATTTTATTTAAATATAAAATATGATAAATTTAGTTTTATCAAATTGAAATATTTGACCACAATCACTCTGTTTACAACGAAAATTACCTTGCAGCATATGCTGATATTTTAAATGATTCATTAAAGTATCTACTTGTGTTAATTGAATGTTACAAATATAGCAAACGAACATTATGAATATGATTTAAAATTATTAAAGTTATTGAACTATATAGATAATATAATAGTATAACATTAATAAATTAAGGATACTGATATACCGATTATGACATAATACTTATATGATAATGACAACTTAATAAATTAATATTTCTTATATTATAAAATATAAACTAACTGTTTACTAAATTATGATTATTTTTATTGGATATATACAATACATAAAATTAACTATTCTTTCGAAATGTCTCAAATTAGCTTATAAATTGATGAAAATTTTTTTCACATCATTGACATATTGAACAATAATTAAAGTACTATCAATAGCATCGGCAATTGTTGGTCTTTTTTTAATTTTTTTTGAATTGCTATTGATTGTTACTGATGTTTTTGGTGCCAGCAACATATGCAATAATATTAAAATTATGATATGTTTTGAGTCTAAAAATTTTGTAAAAATTAAAATTAGAATTATATATTTTTCTATTTTTTGTTTTTAATAAATATCATCGATATACTTACTTTCAGGGCAGCTTATAATTTTGTCATATAAATCCTTGTACTGTTTTTCTTTTACACGATCTTGCATTAATTTTATTATTGGTTTTTCAAATTTGATCCAATTAATCAATATTGAATTTAAATTGGTTTTAAAATGGTTTTGGAAGTCTATGTCGATCTACAAAACACAAAATTGTATAAATCAATAAGTCTAAGAAGAAATGTAATTTTTTGTAACTTATAGTGACAATAAATTTAACAATATTTGGATATTGTAATTATACAAGCAACAATATTGGTTTCCTTTTGGTATATTTTAAGTACTTGTATGTAATTGAGCGTAGTCTTAATAAAACGTTGCATTTGCATACTTATGATCAGACTTTACAGTTCATATTTTATACAATTGGCATCACTTAAAAAAATCATAAGAAAACAAAAACTATTTTATAAAATAATCACGAAAAGTGATATTTGTGAACTTACCAATCGGTACCCGTATGCATGCTTATATCGTGGCCACTCATTTATGATTTTTGAAATGGTAGTATCCTTACAATGTAAAATTTCCGATCGCCTCAATTTTGCAGTAGCTGCCCATTCTGTTCCACTTTAGGCCATGGACTCTGATGCACCGAGAGCCACTCTTTGTCATTTAACAATTCTTCTGATGTCACGTTGTTATTATCTGAGAATGAATTATTTTTATTCGTGAAAGAAAAATATGTATTTTGTATTTCTTACCTTCGTTATTGGACTGCTGACTGTTTTTTGATTCAGCCTGGGTCTTAAGCCTTCCTTCCGAAGTTCTCTTAAACGATTATGGTAAGTTGTAAATAACGTTCCTTTTGGTTGGGTGGAAGAGATTCGCGCTATATAGTAATTAGACTAAAAATTGAATTACTATAAATGCAAACAATGCAATTCTATGTATTATATAATATAAAAATATATACCTTATTTTCATTTGGAAATAATGTTTCAATTTCTTTAGATATATTTTCGAAATCTTAGATTTTCTCCCTTTTCATGAAGTTCCAAAATATTTTTACCATTTATGCTTAGCACCATGTACTCGATTAGAAAAATATAACATGTATAATCTTTCATGGGAAACCTATTCTTACTTATAATATTTTAAATAATTTTTTTTACTTTAACACTAAGTGTAAGTCTACTGTTGCCTGTCCGGTTACTGGTACTTCTACCCTACATAGCGAAATTCTTTTTAAGTAATATGAAAAATATTGCTTTTTAATTAATTAATTGGAAAAAAATTAAATTACCTGCAGTTTCTTGATCCATTCTGAATTGTTTGAAATTATTTTTATTATAGTTTTTTGTTAAATATCCTATTAATTTTATTTTCTATATTATATATTTAAAATTATAAAAAAAAAACACACTAATAAATGTTTTAATATTTAAAAATCAAATATTGTTATTATAGGTATTGTAATGTTATTTTACAACTACACAATATGGTATCTAGAATCATAATATATTTTACAATTTAATTGTAAATGTAAATTACAAATTTATATTTACAATTAAATTGTAAAAATCTTATCTGCTTGAGTAATTTATATATTCACTTATTCACTTATTCACATATTGCGACTTTTGCGTTAGTAATATGTTCACATATTCATTTATCAAAAAGCCATTTTTATGGCTATCAATGCTAAAATTATTTTTTATGTTGAAAAAATACTTTTTAAAACGCACAAACCAAATATTTTCAAAATTCCGCAAAATATTAATTAAAATATATTTCACTTACGCTAACTAACAATCAACCAACAAAAAACACTTCTTTTAATTACTTTTAATAATTCTTTATTTAATTAATTTATTTAAAGAAAAAAATTCACATGAATTTGTGTGTTAACAATTTCAAGCGTAAAACCGAACTGAACTGAGAGACTGAGAATACCGAAATAAATTTATTGTAATGTTGTGTTTGCTGTGCAATTTATTTTACAATTAAATTGTAAAAGTTGTCACATTCCATAAACATAACTGATTTATACATTCAAAAAATATTTGATCCTACAAATAAATAGTAATTATTTTTAAGTTTTTTTTTTATTATCTTTAACGGATTTATGCATTTAGATTGTAATTATGATTTTACAATAAAATTGAAGACTTAGCTATGTATTTTAGAGAATTAAATACAAACAAAAATTATTTGCAATTTTAAGCCTGGATGTTCTGGGAACATTTTATTTTAAGTCTGGAATTTATGGTCTGGGCATCTGGTTTGAATATCTTCATTCACACAAGTTTGACGCAGATCTACTTTTCTTTGCAATAAAATTTGTTGAGTATATTTTCAGGTGGTTTCTACTTCGAAAATATAGAATATTTTAATGAAGTGGTAGAAAATTGATAAACGAGTCAGTTTTGCTGACCAATTGGGCCATTTCATAACTAATTTTATGAGGTATTTAATTCCTTATAACAATATTATCTGTAGCCACTAATATTACGTTAGCGGGTCGTTTTCGGCCGTCGTTTAATTAATGTAGAAATACTTCAATATTACATGAGGAACATTTTGTTACGAAGTTTAATTTTTCTTAAAGACGATAAAATAAATTCTATATATAATAAATTCTCTGATTTACTATAAAATCAAAAAAAAAAAAAAAATAGACCAGAACGTAGGTCTGCAGTTAATAAAAATTTTATAAAGTTTGAAAACAAAATAAGAAGTTAATATGGGGCATCTTTTGACTTATTATTTAGTACAGAAAGGTAACTATAGAAGCTAGACGTATATTGGAAATATTTAGAAACTAAGAGTTAGAAACTAGAATTATCGAATATCTTTTTAAATCCTATTGAGAGTTCTCAAAGTCGGTATCCAGTTGTATTCTTAAATGTGAAATCAATACCATAGAAAGGTCCATTGTTGAAAAGGTTACCATTTTAGTTTATTTCGATATCTAAAATTTAATTGTAAATTTGATTTTTCGCTTTTACAATTTAAATTGTTACATTAACAATTAAAATATTTTTTGATATTTTACAATTAAATTTTAAATTTTAAAATGTTTGTTTAAATATTACAATTTACACCAAACATTTTACAATTTCCGTTGTAAAACAACAAAAATGTTTTTTTTTTTTTACTTTTTTTCGTTTTACAATTTCGAATTGTAAGAATTACAATTTTTTTTTTTTGAGTGTAACGATTGAAAAATAAACAATTTGATATTTATCGATTCACTGGTTTTTTTTTTTACCCATGAATCTGCTTATTACAAAGACAGCGATAAGTACTGCACTCAGGATGGTATACGTAAAGTTGTATGCGGGACACCATCGATTGCACCAATCATTGATAAAAACGAATTAAGGGATGATAGCAATCTTCACGGATGTCTGTGTTGTTTTAAAATTGATTGTTGTATCACAACGGTTCCAACTATAAACCCTTATATTATAATATCGAGAACCAGGCAGAAAATATTTCAAATAAATAAAATTAATTAAGTAAAAATGAATTTTTTTCATTTATCCTTAATCCATTCCATTTTTTTGCGGACAGAATGTATATAATATATATACAAATTTTAGTTACGTATGAATAATATTGATTATAAAATTATTCAAGTTTTTCATATATATTATTTATTCAATAAAAATCAACAAATTTATTTCATAATAAAAATTGATGGATTTATCAAAAAATGTTATTTTATTTATTCGAAAATATTTCTATCGTTTTTCATCAATCATATCAATATCCTTTGAAAATAAGCGTTAATGTATAGCCATCTATCGAAAATATAGAATAATTATTAATTTATTTACCATAAAAATCAAATGTAACGAATACAATTTTTGAGCATATGAAATAATAAATGCATCTGCATCTACTACTTTTTACCCATATTACGTAAATATTCAATGCATTGAAAAGTACTAAATAGATGTAGAATGTGAATCATTTGGTTTGCACCAATAATAACATCGAATTTTATAATAAAGACAAGCTTATTTAAAAATAACACTAAAACATTATAACAGCAATTTTGGTAAATTCAAAAAATAAATTGTATATAATAAATTTTTGATTTAAATTTCGATTAAAACGGAAAATTTAAATAATTTTATATTAATTTATTAATTGATTATTAATGTACAAAATAAATATTAATTCCAATTAAATTAAAATAATTTAAAATTAATTGACAAAAAGGAAATGTGACCAATGTTGTTAACATTATTATTTGTATTAATCAAAATCAAACACAGTAACTATTAGTTGTATTTAAAAATTATATGATTTACAGTAAAGGATTATAGGAAAATGATAAATGAAATAATACAATAGAAGGACACATTTTAAATCCACCCCGTTAAGATTGTCACCACGAAAATTTAACTGTTTGTTTGTTTCTAGATTGTACCAAGAAAATCATAAAGAATCATATTACAATAATATAGTTATTAAATATTTTGAGATCATATCAAAGTAGGACCAAAAATCGTTATGCCGGAAATTGTAACTTTATCAACAAATTTGATTACTCTCGAATTTTCAATTTAATTTTAAATCGGCAATAACTAATCTTATATCGATATTGATGTATGGCTATGGTATTAATTTAAATCTCGTGGTTTGTTGCAGAGAGCCTTGTTTTAGAATTATGCATAAATATTGAAATGTAATTGAATTTGTATATGAAAAAAAACCGGTACAAATTTTAATTGGAATTGAATTCTAAATATCTTTCAATATGTATTTTATAAAAATACAATATTCTATTATTAAATATAGAAAAACAATTGATAACTTATTGTTTACAATCATCTTTTTTACACACGGTTTTTCGAAGCACAAAAGTAATGGCTTAATTTGAAATTTGAAGGACGTATAGTAAATGTGGTGTGTCTCTATCATACTACTAAATTTATTAATCACCTCGCTAGTTCGCTTTATAATAAATATTATTATAAAATGTTAATTCTAAATAAATAGTTAAAATGACAATACTAACTAATTTTGTGTGGAATATAATTAATATAATGGGAAAATTTTAAATTTTTTACACATAACGCAATACAATAACATACACACACATTATGGTATCGTATTATGGCAACAAAAATATGTAATAAAATCGTATATGAAAAAAAATAGACCGTAACATTTAAATGCAATTTATTGAAATTATTCTAAAATACGATAAACAGAAACAAGATGAACATAAAGAAAAAACATATGCATATTTTAATACATGGAATATATATCATATAAATCTTTTGCGGCGACACACTTCCAACTAGTCCAACCTTTTACCTCCTTGCCGACTTCTTTAATTTCTTTTCATATACTGTTCACATACAAATGGTATTACTTATTGTTAGTTTTTATATTTATATAGCTATATTATATTATGGCGGAGAGATTGTTATATAAAATTATGTATATTTAAAAAAAACAAAATGTAAAAATACTTTTAATCGCCACATGTCCCCTTTAGTCTTTTACAGTAGCAATGAGAAAATTATATTATTTATAGTTATTTTTATGTTTACGTTTTTTAATTCATACATAATATTTGTTGAAAATTACAAAATGTATATAGTAAATTTATTTGAAGCAATCGAAAACATTTAAAAATCCCATTATACAAAATATTTTGTGTACTGAATTTGTGAGAGCATCACACATTCAAAGTCGATATGAAAAACATTCAACCGGTAGTCGTCAAACAATTATTAATCTTTATTTCTTCCGTTTTTTCCTTTCTGTTATCATAACATCAATAGGTGTAGTTTGAACAAATACTGAATGAAAATTAGTTATAAAATTTATAATAATATATATTTATATGAAATAGTGTCTCCAGTTTATTAAATTCATTTCAATTTAACATACATTAGAACAAATTTATGAAAACAGAAAATTATACATTAATACATCATAGAATATGTACACATATAGACGACTATTTGCTTATGAGAAAGAAATTTGATGCTGGAAAAATAGGCTGACAATAAAATTTATCAACATCTTCTATATGTGTTTTTATTCTAGCTAGGCAATAGCGCGAACAACTAATAAATTGTGTTTTATCGTTTTTTAATAGAAATTTTTTAATAAAATGAAATAATTTTCTTAAATAATATATTGTCAAATTTGTTAAACTTATACTCCGTGTATATTCAAAAAAAACTGCACTTTGCTTGTTTTGACAACATCATCAATATTGAAATTCTTATCGTTTCAAGAGAAGTTTTGCAAACTTCAAAATAAAATGTAATCTTTTGAACGAGCATATTTATTTACTGTTTTTTATTGCGAACAAAATTATCGAAAAAATAAAATGTAATCTTATGGTGAAAATCAGGACAATACATCCCAACCAAGCTCCAATAATTTTTGACGAATGACCAGGTGTGTGGTCATGGTGGTGGAACACAACATCTTTACGATTGGTCAATTCTGGTTACATTTCTTGAATTACATTGTTCAGTTTGGTTAGTTATAAATTATAGATAATACCTTTATAATCCCATCAAACTGATAACTGATAATCTTTTTTTTTTGATGAATATCAGGTTTGAATATTGTTTGTGCTGTTTCATCTATAGCTTGCTCCACAATCTTTTTCAAATTTACATTGTTTTCAAAAATACAGCATTTGCGCTACATTTCATAAGCAAATGGTAGTGTAAAATGAATTTTTTTCAGTTCATGAGGAATAAATAAATAAAGTTTTTTTTTCGTAGCCAAGTTGTTTTAAACACTTTTAAATGCTTGTATGTGATCATCATCGATCTTCTCTGCAATCTCACGTGTATTGTACTATATGTGAACTTTGGCAAACCAATTTTGACACTGCTGTTTTTTTAAAGTTTTGTATACAGCACATAATTTTTTGTGAGTTTGTGATGGGTAACTTTCTTTGTGGAACTTAAAATGAAAACAAAATATGGCGAAAATGCTCAGTTTGATTTTCCATTTTTCAAGAAAAACTAATGACAATTAAAGTACCAACTATCAAAACAAAATATCGTTTGACTTTTCGAATGTTACTTAATCTTTTTTATTTTTATTTAACTTTCCAATAAAATATCAATTATTATTATTGATGGGGAATACGAGTATTTTTCATGCATATCTGTTCATCATCGGTGATGCCTTTCGTGTGTAAAAGAAAAATTTTGATGCAACCGCAATGCGTCATCATCTAAAACATTAGCTTGTATTAGATCTGTGGGTGCATTATCTTTCATTTATAATATTTCTGTCTATATATATGTGAAAGGGTGTTTGTTAGAAAATGTTCGTCTATACATACATTTCCTTTAAGCTGCTTATAATATTCTATGCCGGTATACATATATCAAATGGAAGACTTTTGGAATGACTCTATCATTTATATACGAATCATAAACAAATTAATTTTTTATACATGTATAGTTTAATATATAGTACAGAAAAACAACACGCATTCATAATATAACAATTATATATGAATTAAAAATGTTGAAACATTTATAAATAATAGTAAAAAAAATTTCATTATTTCTTTTATTATTATTATTATTATTTATTTATGTTAATAATTAAATGGAATTTTATGGATAAGCGGTATGCTTAACCGCACATATATATTATAATGTATATAGCCAACTGTAATGAAATTTCTGAGCTTATATATCAAAATTGGATTTGGATTTTCCGAAAATTTAATCAAATGAGATAGGATCACTAGGTTGAAAGACCGTTAAAAACAAGTCAGACAAGTTTTTCTTGAAATAATTTTTGTGCGGTATATTTTTTCAACATTGATCGATAAGCTATCATTGAATAGCCGCATGGCCTGAGTCTGTGACGAGTCTAGGAAAACACCGATTTGGCGATTGTTTTAGAATAATTTTCCTAATTAATATATTATTTTCAAATTAGTATACACGTAATAATTTCTATATATATATATTTTCACCAGTTCAGCCTCAGTTGAATTTTAATTTTTCATTTTATTGCTATTACACAAATATACGAATGAATTCGTATTATAATATAAAAAATATATGTATAACAATTAATTCATAAATAAACGAGTACATTACATATAAAATTGCAGACCCACCCGTCATGTTACATTGGCGCCTAAATGAAAAAGATATAGAGATTCCTTTTTATTTTTTTTTTATAATTTTTTGTTTGCTGAAAAGTCTTAACTAAGTCATATATATCATATTTATTATATTCTTCAGAATATAAGTAAACATTTATATGTTATATATAGAATTTCATGTAAAATAATTCTGTTCTAAAGACCTTAACAACTGTATGTATGCAATTCATATGCATTTGTAATATATCATGTATACACTGTACAGTGTGCATCTATCAAACATGTGAAATGGATATCGAATAATATTGTATATATAAATACTAAAAGACACGATGAAAAACATCCATCGAACAGCACACATTACTGAATTATGTAAAATAAAAAAAAATTTAATGTATATATAAAAAATTAAAAAAAAAAAAATTTGCTTTGACTTAAATGCATTCAAATGGAACAGAAAATTTGTTGTATTATTAATTTAAAGTCAAAAGATAAAATTTAGTTTCATATTAACATAAAAATTCTTTAAATATCGCAGTGAATATTTTCACAGCGGTTATTTTGATATGAATGTCAAAGACAATGTGTATTACCATCGAAAACCATCGAAGATTCCGTATTCATTGCAATAACATTTGAATTGTTCGCTTGAAAACGCAGTCAACATATGCAATTCGTGTGAAGAAATTGAACCAAGTTGCAGTCAAAGTTTAGTGAAAGTGTAATTTCGAGGCAATAGCCACCATGGTATTTAGAAGGTCTTGTGATCTTACATCATTGAATTGGGGATGGAGCAGTCTAAATCTTAAAATCAACAAAATACCCGTCATATGAGAGCGACTTCATAGTACAGGTAAAATTCGTTTAGAGATGGTACTGCATTGTGATTATCAAGGAGACGTTATTTTTCAATTGTTAATCAAAATACATGTTTTTTTAGGAAAAATCCCTTCTCAGAAACAAAAGCAGAGCTTAATAAATATGATATCCGCCGCAATACAATCCGTTATGGTCGTACTCGCTACTTCAGAAATGATAATTCTATGATATATAAATTGTATAAAAAATTTGAATGTAAAATTGGTATAATGTGAATGTAAAGTTGGTTCAATCTTTACATTAGGCGGCCTATCCATCCGATTATTATGTTTGCCTAGACTCCTACAATAGCGCAACTCGTTAATCCTAAATTTGACAACAAATGACTTTTCCTATTTCGAAACATGTGAAAAAATGTCAGTATGCTGTAATTCCACAAGTGGTTTAGTGGAGCAGTGGTTAAAGCACATGTCATTAAATCCACGGATGGCGAGTTTGAACCCACGTAATTGACATGAAAAAATTTATCATACTAAAAATTACTCAACTAAATCATCATTTGTTAGTTTATGAATTCAAAAAAACGTATATAGAAAAATTGTAACTTAACTTTATTGAATGCATGTAAATGCACTTTATTAATATTATATACATATATATAAATATAGTGCGCATGCTCATATGACTTATATTATATATATAAATAAAATATACACAAAAAAACAACTAAATTATAACATTTACTAATAACTTTTCCTTTTTACAGTAGTCCATCGTATATATATATACGAAAGACAAATATGAAGATCACATTATTGCGGAAAATTTGTGTCTTGTTATTTATAGATACGGGGTTTAAAAGAAATAAAAGGGCGCCATTTAAATCGTGAGAAAAAAAAAACGGTTACGGTCAATTAAATAAGCAACCTATTTTTAATGTTTTTCTAATATTATTGTAATAAATAAAATTGACCAAAAAAATTTGGGAAAATGCAATATTTTATATCTTAAATTTACATATTTCTTTCTTATAGATATAAAAAGCAAAGTAAAAGTATTGTAAAATATATTTTTTGTCAATACCACACGAATATAATTATTAGAAAAAAATTGAAAAATAGATTAAAAATTTTAATAATTTTTAACAGATGTTAGTAATAATATAATTTTAATAATGGTAAAATTATCAAAACCTTGCCGATGCATATTTATGAATATATAAATATTATTAAGGAAAAAAAAATCTCATATTTATTTCAACAAATATTTTTTAGTCTATATATTTTACCCATTAGCAATAATATTTATTATCGTCAAAATAATATATACAAAATAATATAACATTTCTCAAATTTTTATATATAACTCATTTAAATACGGGTTGGGTAAAACATTTTTAAATATCTCATCTCAAAACTATTAACTATTGTGGATATACGACCGTTATCAGTTTATTTCACTTAAAATATCAATAATTTGAAAAGATTGACGAACGGTTGTATTAAAAGAAAAAAAAACAAAGATACCTAATCAAGAAAAACCGTATCACTTACAACATTATATTTATTTTTTTTTTATTTTGACTTTATAAATACAGAAAAGAAAAAACTAAAATAAATAATAATAAAAATGAAAATAAATTATCGTAATAAAAATGTCCTGAAATATTTTTATATTTTCTCATATATCCTGTATAATACAAAACATTGTACTCGACCAATTCCTTGATTTTTAACTGATTATTTTCTCTATACAACATTATAGATTTTATATTCTATATTTTATATCTTTAAAAAAAAAATTTTAATAATTTATGATAATTATTATGTACTTCAAAAAAACACCTAAATTATAATTTAAATGTGTTTTTTAAATAATTTAATACATACAATATACAATATAGTGGTTTTACTAAATACACTCTGTATAAGAAAATTAACCGGAATAACAAATTAATAAAGGGTTAATTTTTTTAGGTTAATTTATGTTTCGACAATAATTAGTCTACGGCACGAACAACCGGATTCGTTCAGTACAATTTTAAACCACTTCCAAAGCGACAATTACTGCTTATTTATCGGAGACTTTGCACTTTCCCGAAGAAAATAAATACAGTACGGCGTTAAATCACAAATGATCTTGATGACCAAATTACTGAATCATTTTTTTAAATAAAGTTATCGTCAAATTTTCGTCTTTCAATAATTTGATTGTTTGGTGGTATGAGGTATGGCGCAATATTATTGCAAAAAAAAGACCCCAGACAGATGTCATGTAAATTTGGATACAATCATTGCGCATCGATTTGTAACGATCATTAAAAAAAAATAATATCCGATGATGCCAACGCAGCATTTAAACCAAGGCATGCAGTGCATTTTTCTGTTTAAATGAATTCTGGTGAATTTCTTGAGGATTGTTTTCACTTCATATACGGTCATTTTATTGCAGTTGCATTAATTCTGAAATGATCATATCATCACTATTACACACGATAAAACAGTAAACTGATCGAATCCGGTTGGTGGTGGACATTTGCTGGAAATTATTTTTTAAACATAAATGGCATACAATTGTCTGTTAAATAAAATAAAAATTGACTTCACTAAAAATTTATATTTGTTTATTTTTCATTTCAAAGTGTTAATATAAAACATTAATTGAAAAAGATCAAAGAACCAACATTAAATTTTGTTTTAAAATTCGTGATAATACCAGGGAAACCCTTGAAATGTTTAAAACCACTTATAATTGATAATTGTTTAATCAAAACACAAGTTTATGAGTGGCATTGACGATAAGGCAAGAAGATAAACGTTTAGATCGATGTTAGCAAAAAATCTTTAGTGTGATTTATGGAAAATTGAACTTGGTATATAAAAATTTTTAATAGTAAAATGTGATGACCAAAAAATTGCACCGAATTGATCATAACAAAGTTATTGCATTAAAAATGTTGAAAGTGTTGTTCATTTCTTAAAAACTATTGTATAATTGGTGATGAAAGATATATATGTGTTTTCAATACGATCAAGAAACTTAGCGTTAAAAAATGTTGAATGGCAATCATTATGTTTTATTTAAAGTGTTGGCTAATTCATATTCGTGCGTTCTGAAATTTAGAAATGTATTTTCTTCAAAATACGCACTACTCATTCGATTTAATTCAATTTGATATTTTCTATTCAATGATGCACTTGTTGAACTGAGTAAATCGATGTTTTTTTTTTAGTTATTTGTTTTTCTAATCACATTTTCTTGATACTTTGCGGACAGACTGTGAGAATAAAATTGTACATGTTCATATTCATTAAATTATTATAACTTTCTACGTTCATTCACCCTCACTCACATATATGAAATTTGTTTGTTTCTATTAATAATTAAATGAAAAATAAATAGACTGATTGTTATAAGAAAAAAATTCAAGTGTCTTTATGCACATAGTTATTTTGATTTTCCTTTGTCCAAAATATATGAATATAAAAAAATACATATTATAAACAATGCAATTACAAAATATTTAAAATTTTTTAAATTTCTTTGTATTATATTGTATTATATTTAAATTATTATAATCACAAATCTACACTATTATATAAATAAAAAAGAATGAATTTTTATTATCATAGACTTAATTTATTTATAATTTATAAACATTGAAATAAAAAAATTATTGAGAATGGTCATGCTCAACACATTATTATTTTATAATAAAATATCTTATATATTTTTATATGTATGCGTTAAATATTATATCACAGTATTAAATGATATATCATCAGTAAAATATTATGTTAATAAACATCTGTTTACTATAAAATTCATATTTATTTTCCTTTTACTTCATATAATAGGACCTGATTTTCAAAAAACATCTTAAAGCAGAAATGTTATGTATACGATTACTTTTGAAGTCCAGGTCCAACGACACATATACTGATTATATATATATATAGATATGGAGACATTGACATCATATATAATATACAACCATTAAATTAAAACATCAAATTACATAAAACCAGTATTTAAAAAAAACACAAAACACAAAATTATGCGAATTTCAAAAAAATAATAATATTGTCCAAAAAACTATATTACAAAATAACAACAATTTTAGTCTAGTCTAGACAATGTTAAACTATAATTTCAAATATATCATTTGCTATGTTATATCATATCTTTAGCAGTGGGTATGTGCGTGTGTGTGTGAGTGTGTGTAGTTTAATAAAAATGAAGATTATATTTTGACAAATTTATCTATTCATTCTAAATTACACATAAATGCGTATTTATGTGAAAAATCATAATAAATTATATAATAAATATATATCTCAATTTCAATTGTGCTATTATATTTTAAACATAATTTTAATAAATATTTTATATTTACAACAGGATTATTTAATTTATTATTTATATAAGAATAAGGTATGGTCATATGGTCACATTGTACTTTAATATTATATATACCACATTTTAGTTAATACCGAAGAGATGTATAAAGGGATCAAAGAATAGGTAAATAATACTCAAACGATTCTTTTTCTTACCTTTGAAACGATGTCCTGTGAAGCGGTTAATACATAGAGAAGTGTGACTATAAAAAACTACACAATAGAGCTTCTTGGTTTTAGATTATTATATAAAATATACCATAGTCATCATTATTAACAAATGTTACAGAAACAATAAATACAAACAAATTATAAAATTCATATAAAAACTTCATAAAATTATCAATTGATACAATTATAAGAGTGTACAATAAATGAAACTCAAGCTATTCTGTTGATAATATTTGGGTCGTATGGGGGAGCGTTCGGTAGGAGTGACGGTACACATTGTCACCTAATATTAAACAATTCATTTCAAAATTGTTGTGAATGTTTGGGTCCATAATGGAAATGCTATCCTTTCCTATCGTACATTGGCAAATGTTTAAACATTATTACTAACAATTCACTTCAAAATGTTTCAAGAACTAATCATATAATGTTTAAATCTATAAATATTGAAGAAAACGTATAAAAATAATACTCGAAGTGGTATAATACCCAGTTTTCTCATTCGATTTTTTTATTTCTTGTCAACAGCCAACTCTGCCAACAATGATGCAAAAAAAGATTTTGTATGAGTAAAATATTCTTGAAAACATATATAGTTTAATAATTTATCGTAAATCGACTTTTAAGGATTTGGAAATATTTAAAATTCGCAACAAATTACTAATGGATTTTCTGATTTTGTTACAGACTTTAAAAATATAACAAATTTTCAACTTTTTATAATTTCATAGAAAGTCATTATGTATGCGTTCAAAAGATATATAGCCGATGTTCCACTCAAAGAATATATAATCAGTTATTGATGTCGATCCGATTTCTCATGGCACAACGTGTGCACTCTACATGTAGCAATATTTTCTAATACTATAGTAAAAGTGTCAAATATTTATAAGAGTTATAATTGATCTTTTTTGTTTTGAATATTTAAGTTATTATTGAACAAATAGTATTTTAATATGTTTTTTATAATATAAATTAAATAATTACAATATTAATGCATAAGAATTTAGTTAACCCGAGTTACAAAATAGATACAATATTAGAAAAGGAATAGCCTCCGGAAAATCTGGTATGGGATCGCACCACATTTATTTTCAGAAGTCGGTTAATTTTATATGGGTGTCTTCAAAAATATATTATCTTTTTTATGGAATTGTAAAATAATTTACACAAGTCGCCCGTGGATTTGCTCACAAAAAATATGAATATACGGATATTCTGTGGAATAATATCAATGTGAAATAAATCTAAGAAGAATCCGTAGAAATTATCATCGGAAATACACAGATAATCCAAGGACATTTTTTATAAAAATCCATGGACAGGGTTGCGCTGGTCATGTAAAATTCCAGCTGACATCCGTAAGAAACCCATGGATATTTCCTCCGATTGAAACTACCGGACTACTACATATAATGCGGAAATTTTGCGGACAAACTACGGACAGTGTTACAAGGGTATATACACATTTCATTATGTTTTCCGTAAAGTGACACCACTGCGATATGCCTACCACAATAAATATAATATATAACACTTTCGGACATGACGTCATACTTTATGATACATCAATATAAGTAGTTAAAAAAAAAATAAATATTAATTCAATGTTCGAATAAATAAAAAACGAATATAAAAAACCCTTCAAGGAAAAATTAACTTTTAATTTTATTATTATTTAAAATCCATTAATTATAAATTTTCTAGACATCGCGCGCATAATATACGCAGCAATGAAAGAAAAAAAAAATTAAATAAATATACAACTTCTGTCCCGTAATAATCCGATATGGTTTAAGAAAAACACAAAAATAAATATTATAAATTTTCACAAAAACCATTCAAAATAATGTTCATCAACTGAAATACACATCGATTTGTACGATCAACAAGTGTAAATCAAATGACATTTTTAATGTCTGTGATTGGTATGATGTTGAGAACGGTGCGTTCGTCGCCCGTTTGAATACCATCAACTGTAATGTAAAGCGGTTTCATTTCATAGCCAAATGAAGTTTAGGGAATAGAAATTAGTCGTGCAGGTTAGTTAAATTAAGTGAATATGGGGTAAATGATGATTATGCAAATAAATTTGATTATTAGTTTAATTTTTGATTATCATTTCACTGATGTGGAACAAACTTTGAATTCACCTATCGTAGACCATATAGTTAAAATTCAATGAATTATTGTTTTCGGTATTTCAAGCTGCATTTCGAAGAATCTTGATGAAGATTTTTTACAAAATTTTCACGAAATCACGCAATTTTTCAATGTTTTTTTTTCCAGTAATTGCTTTGCAGATGGTCGACCTGGACGTTATCATCATCACAAATATTATTTCTCTGCCTTCTGTGTATCATTTATGACATTTAAAAACTTGTGCTTTTAACAAATAATTATCATCATACTCGATTTTAAACAAATCATACGTTTGAGTATAGCATTTTTTTACCAATTTGTATTTTCTTTTGTACTGAAAGTAATGTCATGAAATTTTAACAGTTTGTTGAGGCACATACACACAACATATAATCACAAATAAACTAAGAGATGACGCTATACTTGTGCTATATATGGTTTACATAACCATTTCGGTTTATTATGGGACAAAGGGTGTATATAGACAAATTACAATCTGTTTAGTATTAGTTTATTTATGATTTTAAAACAAAAAAAAATAAAATTTTCATATGAAAATAAATCAATTATTTAAAAACACATTACATATTTATAACACAAATACAAGCAATATTCTTATGTATAAATGTGAAATATAACAAATTGAAATGGTTTCTTTCGTTCGCATTATTCATAATGATGATTGTATATAAAATTATAAAGAATTTAATATATAGTTTATACTCTTTATATACACGCGATATGCATATAAATTTAGATATATAATAAAACTATTACAGTATTGGTTGTAACTGAAAAACCTGTATATAACACGCATATGTTTATAATATAAATTCGTTAGGCGGAGCTACCATCATCAATCATGGTTTATAAATATTATAATGGAAAATCTTTATTGAAAAGTAGACCAAAATGAAGGTAAATTTTTATTATACATGTGAATATTTATTGTATCTATATTTATATAATTTGCTTCAATTGCATATGTAAATTTTATCTTAACTGCCGTCCATAAATATTATATATATTTATATATGAATAATAACATAATAGTATATAATATATTGATAAAAGATAATATGTTTCTGATTATGTTCTCTACAGCAAAAAAATCATATATATAAAGAATCTCTACTCTAAATATACTGATACCAAATAATTTACAATAAATATTGTAAAATTTATAAATGTTATTTTTATATTTTATGCATACCACACAACACACACACACACACTTAATATATATATTTACAAAATATCTATCATTCATTTGGTACAGAAACAACAAATATGTACATATAAATATGAAAAAAAACTTGTGATGAGGAGGGAGTCAAATAGTGAATAAGAAAGCAGATAAAAAAAAAAAAAAGAAAATTTGTTTTACATATACTTTTCATATTTCATATTATAGAATCATATTTTATGTAATTGAGCATAAAATATTATACAAATCAGTTTTTCATTTGTGGTATATGAAGAAGGATCAATAAAAAATAAAATATTTCGTGTTCATAGTTTTGTGTGCAAAAGAAAAAAATAGAAAATTTATTTTAAGTGTTTCAAAAAAATTTATCAATTAAATTTTATTTTCATATTTTTTCCATTCACAAATTGTGACATTGTTATTAATTATTATAAAAATAATTAATTAGTGAGTGTGTGTGGTGCATCGATTTATTGTAGTGTTTATATTTTTATGTGCACCTATAATCAATAAATAATAAAATAATATAATTATGATACAATCCGGATATTATGACATTGATAGTTCTAACGATACATCACCATCTGTAATATCAGATTCATGTAATAATACACCATTTTCGGTAAAGGATATACTTAATTTAGGCGATCAAGATGATATACCCATGTATCCAGCATGTCAAATAGAAAGGTTTAATTTTATTTTTATTATATTTTAATCGTTTAAGTATATGTTTTATGTCTATGCATTTTATTATTAACATAAACATCGCTGTGCGGTTAAATAATCATAAATTTAGTATAAGATTAACTATTAACAACATCTAAACTATATTCTGTATATATTCGGTATAAAGAAATTCAAATATTTATTTTAAGTTTTTCTTAAAAAAAGTATTCTAAAAAAATAATTTTAATTGAATTATTATTATTAAACTATTTTATTTCAAGTGAGTGGGAGCAATAAACATTGAAAATTGATAAATTACTTGCGGCACAGGAATATTTGTGTAATAATTTTTTTAAATTTTAATTGCAAGTTTATATTGTTGAAATAAAGTTTTGTGTGGAGTGCATTGAGACAGTGAAATATAATTTCGATTTGTTACATTTAAGTTTAGATCAGCATAAACCTATATAGTTCTCAAATAAATCTATGTACTTTAAATTAAAACCAAAACCAAGTAACTGCAAAATATTTTTGTTTTTGAAAACTTTGTCTTAAATCGTTACATTAATATAAGAACTGTATTAATAAAATTAATGCGCTCTGAATAGCGTCTAAAACATAGAAAATTTTCAAAGATATTCGCTTTTTTATTTCATAAACGAATTAAAGACTGTTCGCAATAGAATAATTTTTAGTATAAAGAATTTTTATTATATGTCATTATCCGCGGAACTGAACTCGGCCATCGTCCGGATTGAATTACATGCTCTGTAACCACTGCACCATTTAATCGCCTACAAATTTTCATCATTTTATATATATTACAAACTTATATAGATTTTATTGAAATAACATGCAACATCCATAAAAGGATCAGAAAATATCCTTTGTCCTAAGTTCTATTAATTCCCATATATGATTCTCTTTGATATGAGATGTCGTATAATTAAATTACAATTCTACAATTCTATAGAAATAAAATTAAATCAGTGGACCACAGTAGCGGTTATAGAGTACATATGTATTTTATTTAATCCGGTAATGAAATAGGAAAAATTATCTATATTTTTCTTACTCAAAAATTATACAATTGAAACCGAATTACCATTTATTATGGAATTAAAAAAAAACGTACATTTTCGAAAATATGCTGTTGGACGATATGTAGATATGAACCATATGCCAAGGCGATCAGTTTTCTTTTGCGATTAGTACAATTCCGATTTGAAAAAAATTGCAGCTGAAAGACATATTAAATTATAGTTAAAGATACATGTGAAATATAATAATAATAACATTTATTATAAGCAGACAAGTGAATTGTGGATGTACTGTGTGACATTATTCGATAAATTAAATTCAAACATAAACCACTGTTCAATTTTGATTGGTTTTGAGTGCAGTTTTAATATTCAGTACATACCTATATTTTTATAGTCTTATATTAGTTCAGAACAAACAATAATAATAATAATGTATTTAAAATGTTCATTTAAATTTCGTTTTCTTTTTTTGTTTAGTATGGCCAATCAATCATCTTACCTAAATTATGATGCATATCCAGATACATATCCGATTATATCACATGGATATTTACCACAAGGATACACCACCCATCCAGGTTATAATTTTGATTATGGTCATCAATCAATGCAATATTCTAATTCATATCATCAAATGAATAATATGCATATTACACCAATAACATATCAACCACCGCCACCACCGCCATCACCACCACCACCTCCACCACCACCACCACCTATACTAGCACCAGCACCACAAAATATACCGTACTCACATTCAATGCATGATATCACAAAATCAGGTGGTATTATTTATGCATCAACGCATCATACAATTTTTAGTTTAAATAATCGTTTGCAATCACAGGAACATCATATTTCAGACATGGAATATCACAATAACAATAGTATAAATACGAATATTAATAGCAATATTAATCAAAACACATATCCATCAGTTTATCGTAAGAATTCAATTCATAATATAATTAATAATAATGACAGTTATAATAATAATGATAATAATAATAATAATGATGATAATAATGATAATAATAATATTAATGACAATAATAATAATAATAATAATAACATTAACAATAATAATGATAATGATAATGATAATATAAATAATAATAATACCAATAATAGTTATAATAACACAATAGCAGAATCACTATATTCATCACATAATCAATCGGCTACTTCGGAACATGTTAGAGGATTAGAAAATATATGTAATCTAAATGAATGCAATAAAAATGAATCCCTTCAAAGTATGTATATTTTATGTTTTTTTTAATTATTATTTTGTATTTATAGAATGTTACTCTCAAAAAAATAAGTCAACAATAATATTTTTGTTTTTTTTTCTTTGTTTGTACATAAATAGAAGACTGTAATAATCATTTGGTGACATCATCACGTTGTGAATTAAAAAAAAATGGTAAAATACGTGCCAAACGAAAACCACGTGTATTATTTTCACAGGCACAAGTATTAGAATTGGAACGTCGTTTTCGCCAACAACGATATCTATCGGCACCTGAACGCGAAATTCTTGCACAATTATTAAATCTATCGCCTACACAAGTTAAAATATGGTTTCAAAATCGTCGTTATAAAAATAAACGATCACAAATTGAAGATAATTCAACAAAAGAATCAAATGCAGGAAAATCGGCATCAATTTCAACCACATCCACATCCACAAATCGTAATACAAATAAATCGAATACAAATGAAAAATCAATTATAACAAAAGGTTTAAATGAAAAAAGACAAATACAAATACCATCAGAACACATGAATAATGAATTAAATTATTCAACAAATATTCACATACCTCCACCACCATATCCAACCATATATGGAATACAATATGAACAATATCAATCGGCTCCATCACACACATCACTATCATCATCATCATCATCATCATCATCTGCATCATCATCGTCATCATCATCAATACAAATGTCACATTCATATTATAATTATGATCAAAAACATTATTGGTGTTAAATAGATTTACATAAATTAATTAAATAATGGGTTAAAATAATATAATGGGTGTCCACGAGCGGTGCGCATTCCTACAAGGGGTTGATGGGGGACATAATTCTAAGTCGAAATTACTAAATAACATTTTTCGATTCGGGTCTTTGTTTTCGAGATACGGCGCTTAGAACTATTCTCGGCAGTCCATCATTGAAGTACCAATAACTCCGAAGGTAAGGTAAATACAGAAAATTTATAGTAGACGGAATTTGTAGACAATTAAATTCTGAATTAATTTGTGTTATAAAGAATTTTTTATAATTTGCTTCTATTTCAAGTTATTGAACAATATAATTGAAAAATAAATATGTTTTCTCAAAAATTTCGTACTAAAATGAATTTTTTTTTAAAATCTAACAAAATAAAATTATAGTTATTTGGAACAAGAGAAAAGTATTAGGTATTTTCTTATGAATAAACGAAATTTATAAAAGCCTACTATTCTTTTGTTCCAAATAACTATAATATTAGTTTGTTATTTTTTTATTTCTACAATTACACCACTTTTTCAAACATTTATAACTTTTAAACTGTTAGTCATAGCCAAATGAAATGGTTTACAAAATTGTAGCGAAATAAATTAGTTTTACTTTTTTGATATAAAAATAATATGTTGCACCTTTAGATTTTTTAAAAAATTCATTTTATTACGAAATTTTTGAGTAAACATAGATATTTTTCAATTATATTGTTCAATAACTTGAAATTGAAGCAAGTTATAAAAACATTTATAACACAATTTAATTCAGAAATTAATTCTCTACAAATACGATTTACTATAAATTTTCTGTATTTACCTTATTTTCGAAGTTATTGGTACTTCAATGATGGACTGGCGAGAAAAATTCTTAGCGCCGTATCTCGAAAACAGAGACCCGAATCGAAAAATGTTATTTAATAATTTCGACTTAGAATTATGTCCCCCATCAACCCCTTGTAGGAATTCGCACCGCTCGTTGACACCCTGTATACATATATATATATATATATATAATGAATTAAATTAATTAACATTAATTAATAAAATTATAGATATTTTTTCTTATAATGATGAATGATTTTTATGCAGTTTAGATTAGATATATTTATTTATGGTATATACGTATAATTTAGTACAGCGTTTATTTTTTTATATATATATAGTTAATCTATAGACATAATCCATATACTAAAAATAATATTATTATATGTTTACTCTTTCTTGTGGTATTATCTTTTATTATTAAAAGCCGGCACAGTAACTTTAAACAAGAGTAAATTCGTTGATTTCCCCTATGCGTAACATGTTCGGTAACTTTAAATGCGTGTAATTCGTATTTTAATCCATAAGTGTAGTAAAACTATTTTCTATTTGATACCTCAATTTAAATTAAGATTAAACAGAGAGTAATTTATTTAACAAATTTTTATAAAAATTCTATTATAAATTGAATTTGACTAAACAAAAAATATAAAATGTAAAAATGTTTTCAGTCTTTTTATTTTATATGATGGAATTATTTGCAAAATTTATATGTTTTCATTGTTATCATTCTTTTATTCAAAAAATTAGTTTGTTCAATTCCACAATATATTGATATCAATTAATGTGTCCACATTTAAACTCACTTTCGGGTAAATTGTTAGATTAAAGGTAATTCTCAGTGCAAATCTCGTTCAAAGTTATGGGTATAAATGTTTTAAATAAATTAAATTTTATTTCTAAAATAATATATTATTTGTAAACGAAAATAAATTAATTAATTTATATTTACACAAATATTGATATAGATATTTTTCTTACCTATATATATATATATTGTATATCATAGAAGTATGTTATTTGAACGATTAACCTCATCTAAATTCATATGAACACATTTTAAATATAAATAAATATAGATAGACTACATATAACCCATGTTACTCGTATTTATACTATAAACTATACCAATTTAAATACACATTTATTATATTTCATATATGTATACACACAAATTAAATATAAATAAAGTAAATTTTTCACATCACATATATTTATGGGATGTGTATTAAGATATCCGAAAGGGCATCTGTTTTACATCGGTTAAGACAGAATTTGATAACCCAAAATGTGTAATTAATGTATTAATTGTTTTATATTAAAAATGAATATATATATATATTTAATATTTTATATGTAAATGAAATGAAATATTTTCTATTATAAAATTACATGGTATTATAATATAAAAACAGTGAGTAAAAAATAATAATATTACATATGTAAAAATGAATTTAAATAAATGAAGAAATCAAGTAAAAAAATATATATTTTTTGATATCTGATCCATTAAAAAGAGATTTTTGATATGAAAATTATTAATGTTTTCTTTTTGTTAATATTGTATACAATATATATGAGCATTCGTACATCAATAGTCAGTCATCTGCATAGTCTTATTTATATAAATTCATTCATAACATTAATATATATAGAAATCAAATAAATAAATAGATGTGAAAAATATATTTGTAATTAATTTGTTGCTCATCAAATTTTATTTTATACGAAAACAATTTTCCGAAAATTTCTTTAATAATATACCAAAATAACGTAATAATAAATTTTAATTTATTTTCAGAAATAATTTTTATCAATGTTTTTTTTTTTACAGAATTAATCATAAAATAATATTAATTTCTATTTTGAAATGTTTTAACATTTTATATACAACATATATATCAATCGCGCATTTATATAAATCTATTACTATTATTACTCATGTCCGAAAAATAACTGAAATGGATTAAGAAAATAATTTTATTTTTTCAAAATAGTTCAAGTTCACCCAATGTAACAAAATGACTTTTTTATGTCGCTGATTGGAATATTGTTGAGTATGGCTATATCGTTAACTGTTCAATGTCTTCAATTAATGCAAATCGGTTTCCTTGCATAGCCAAGAAGAATGGGTTGTGCTGAAGCGATTTAGTAAAAATAAAAAACTCAACGATACGGTACATTATCGTGTAATAATCGCCAACTGACTGGCTCTTAACATTCTGTATAAATATGTTAGATTATCAAATGTATCAATACGCACCAAGGTAATACAAAGCATTAAACGTTGAGCACAACATAGAACAAGTTCATTGTACAAAATACATTTGGAATCATAAAAACTTAATGAATATTGTATTGATTTGTGACTACATTAAATTAAATTTTTTTTGTTTTCCATTCCGTCATCCAGCGCTTTGACCCTTAGTTTCTGTTTCGTGTAGAAAACACCGCATGTTTCAGTTGTAATAGTGTTTACCATCATTAAAGATGTTTTTGGAATGATCAATTCGGTCATCAGTTTGATGTATTGTAGGATAAATTTTGAATTTACTTTTAGTAGACCAATTTATTAAGTTTAAATTTCATTATCTGTTGTTTTTGATATAACAAGGTTCATATTTCCATGAATTTCACTGAAGATTTATTGATAACTTTAACGAAATCACACACTTTTTGTATACGTGCTGCGACATTCGTTGTCGACTAAAATCTTTTGTTTTGCATAAACAAATTAAAATCAATTTTATTTACAAATTTTAAAACAAAATTTAATCGTAATTCTTTGTTCATAATTTTATTTTTCGACGGACGCATAGATACTCTGTCATCGTTGAATTTTGGCTTACCCAATTTGATAATTTGTTAAGGTGCGAGCACACAATAAATAAAGTTAATATATGAAATTACCAATTCCAAATATTAGAATAAGGTATTTCGCAATTATTTTTCGGACACATGATGTATTTCTTTATTGATATTTATAATATTCTAAGTTATTATTGAATTTTATATATATATATTTTATTTTCAATATCCAACGGCAGTTACAGAAATTTCCAAACTTTTTTAATTTTCAAACTAAATAACAGCTGAATCTGTATTGGGAAATTTATATTAGAGACAAATTACAGCTATGTATGTTTAATTGAGGTTGTGTAAATATTTTATTACGTTTCGTTGATAATAAACAAAGTTATATAGCGCTATACAACTGATAATACATTTATGGTATTAACATCACCATTCAATATTCATCATAAAGTCATTTAAAACTATAGTCATCAAGACTAGTTAAGTAAGATTAGTTGAGATGAGTCTTTATTTATAGAAATTGTTAATTTCAATTTCCACGTCTTAATAAAAAAAATAAAAGGCATCAGTATATAGACAATACCTAAATCACATAATTTCGGATTTTTACAGTTAAAAATTAAAAAAGTTCGAAAATTTCTGTGACAGAGGGCATATCTGTGTAGGTACGTATCAATTTTATTTTACAGACATTTATATATTTATTAGAAAAATATGTTTTCATATTATAGTTTTTGAAAATTAAATTTTATATAAATAAATATCGGTGTACATATACTATTTTATTAATTATGAATATATATTAGTGAAATGTTTTAAGTTTATGTATTATCGATGTCCGACAGTCTTTATCTCTATCTGTGTAAACGTAGCATACGATCAGAATTTATTTCAAATATTCTAGTAAATTTTTCGTATTAATAAATGTTATAAAAATCGATTTTGAGATATTGAATACACACATACACATACAAACGATTATTTAAATATTTCCGCAATATCAATTTCAATAAAGACAGATTAATAAATCATAAAATAAAAAACAAAAACAACAAATTTTTTTAGTAATGACTACAAATACAAAATATAAAAATCTATATTTTTTAATAAATAATTGTTTGTATATTAAAAATCAATTGTTTATATAATAAAATATACACGCACATATTATTATAAGAATATTATAAATAAACGAATGAAATTGTAATTTAATATGTATGAATGTTTATTTTAAGGGTCAAAATTTGATCATGTTTCATATATACAGTATTTATATTCTTTATATTAAAAGTATTGCTTCCTTTATTTTAAAGGAATTTTAATAAAATATTATTATGGGTAATGAAAATGACGAAACCAAAAATAAATAAAATCATTTATTTTGCATTATAAATAATTTATGATAATAGTGTTTATTTATAAAATTAGATGAAAACCTCTGCAATAGTGAATGTGTATTGTTAACTCAAAAATTATACAGGTTATGTATATTTAGAAAATAATGTAAATTACTTATCAGGAAAATCCTGTTGAAAAATACTTGTTATCCTTGAATTAATTTTCATATATGGTTTGTGTCTATAATACAAGAAAAAAAAATATGAAAACTGTTTCGATGTTTTGTATCAAAATAAATATGCACAATTTAAAAGTTGAAAAATAAAAACAATTGTAAGGTTTTATAATTGAAAAAGAAAATTGTTTCATGAGTAGTGAAAAATTAAAATAAAGTATATAGTTTTTAGCAATGTATAATTTTTAATATAAATTTTATAAATATTAATCAATAAATCTCTACAATTATTGAGATAATGTAAATATTTCAGAAGTTCAGGAATCTTAAATGATACAAACTATTGAATTGATAAAAAAAAATACTTAAAATAAAAGATAACTACTAAAACAGAATAATTTGCTATTTTTATTGAATTTATGCGTATTATATATTAACTGGTGTGACTGCGTAACTTTAGCTTGAGTGCAATAAAAATATCGCTATTTAGCACACACACAAACTGTAAAATTATCAATTTATTACGAACAAAGATTGGAAGTGGAATAATTTCCAAAAAGTACTTATAAAACTTCTGGTCTTTATCAGTAAAATACCTAGTACGACTTCAAATCATTACTGAAAGTTTTAACATTCATCTTCTAAAGTTCGAAATATATGGTAATGCTATAATTTTTGCAAACGAACCAAAGATCTGTGTGGTCTTACATTGTATAATGCGATAAAATAAAATACCTTTACAATTGGAGAATTCAAGTTGCTCTAATTGTTGAATGCACACATTTGAAATGATTGCTATAGATTCCTTAAATGCTGATCTATATAATTTCATTAAGTTTCATGAATGCAAATATTATTCAGTATCATTTATATGCAGTATCGTAACAGCATATACATCCAACTATCATATTATCACAGAATTTTAACAACTTTTTTGACACACATCAATTTTAAATAATTATTTCTATATCAAATTTCATAAATATTTCAAACATATGCGTATTAAAAAGATTTATATACATTTTATATAAAATAAATAAATTTTAAAACAATTATTACTATTATTATTATTAAATTGTACTGCATTTATTATTTTGTATTACTATCATTTCATTACTAATTTTATGTATATAAATAAACTTAACCCATCTAGCATTCAAAAATTGTATTCAATATGTTGATTGTATAAATGTTAATTTTATGTATTTAACATTATACTAGGAGTGTGAATTAATCTTGAGGGATTTACAAAAGATGAAAGATTTGATAGATAAATTATGTTATATAGCATCGCTCATTACATTTGTAACTGAAATATATTAGTGTCAAAGGTTTGTTCTTTTAGGCTTTACTATTTACTATGTGTCATTTTAATGAACATTAAAAATGGAAATTATTCGATACAGATGACAAAAACCGGAAAATTTAAAAGATGAGAAATTGTAAGCATTAATCGGCCAAGATGAACTTGTTGAATCGTTGAATGTTGATCGCATAACAGTTTCAAAACGTTTAAACGTACTCGTTATGATTCAAAAGTATGGAAATTGGGTGCCATATAAATTGTAGCAGAGATATGTTGAACGGCGATTTTTCACGTATGAACAATTGCTTCAATATCAAAAACGAACGGTGTTGTTTCTTTCGAGCTGTCACTGGCAATGAAAAATAAATACACTACCATAACCTGAAGCGTAAAAATTGAGCTGGGTTTGCCTGTTCATGCGTGTATCAACATCGACTGGCTAAGCACCGCTTCTAATCTTACGAAGATCCGATAAATTGAATCGATTGGTGAATAGCTTTAAAAGATAAGTTGTTCTTTCGACGCGTACGCTGCCAGAAGGATGGAAGAAAGAGTTATGGGTAGCGATGGACAATACTTTGAAAAATAATAATGTACATATAATTCTTTACACCCATCTCAAAATTAATGCACAGTCCTATAGTTAATTATATATATATTTCAGTTAGTTAGTAAAGTATAGATATTGTATTTGTAATATACTTATAAGTATTTGTATATGTTTATGTTAAATGTTATGTATAACATATAAGTAAACAATTTTATGCTCCATTAAGTACATCATAATACAATATAATGAATGATCAATTTATTCCAAGTGTTTACATATAAAATAAAGTACATTATATACTATAAAATATTTGTATATGAATGAATAATAAATGCTGTATGGCATCATATTTACAATGTGAACACAGAGAATAAAATCGTTTTATTGAAATTTGATATCATCTCATCGGCATCATAATATTCATGAAATTTATATATAAATTGTATACAATATAAATTTGGTGTACAAATATAACCACGTTCGTGTTTTTTAGTAAATAAAAGTCATTTGTTTGATTATCTGGCTCACCCGGTAACCATACTCATTATTTTTGTCATTTAGAATTATTAAAGTGAATTGTACATTTCATCTTCAGAAATGATACGATGCAAAAAATCTTCTCTGTACTGAAATCATAATAGTTGAACCGCTAAAAAGCACAGCTTGCAAATAGTATTTGATGGAGCGTTTCTCTGTGACGCATACTTTTGTTTGTAATAAAATGATGAAATAAAACATGCTGTACCATAAATGTTATTATTTATACTTCAAACAAATGTCATATAATTAAATATGAAAGCTGTATAGTTGTACTTAAAATGTGCACAAAGCAGGACGAAGTAATATTTGTACATCCAATTTAATGTGATCACATAAATTTATTATAAATATACACGAAACATAATATATAAAAAGACTTTATGCTAACGTATAATAAATATTTTAATAGTGAAATACTTAAATGGATTGAGTGTCTTGGTTTTCATTAATATTTCATTCAGCAAGTGTACTTATTATTATTATTATTATTATTATTATTATTTTCTGTACATATACGCATTATGGAATGATTTGTTTGAATAACTTTCAACTTTGCTTAAGTAAAACAATATCATGAATTTTATATATTGTATGTATACGTAAGTATGTGTATTTAAGATTTTTTTTACAAAAATGTCGAAATTATTGATCGATTTCATTTTTAACCCCTGCCCTAAGATTACACACATATGCGTATAATAAATATATATTCGGAAAATTTTATAAAATATTTTCTCATATCCCATAATCACAATTTATATATATATGCGGACTATAAAAATCAATTTCCACTTAAATAATTTTATTCACCTTGCGGGCATCAAATTATTCCATTCATTATAAGTACACTTATTCATTAAAATATTTTATTCATACTTACACAAACACATACTATAAGCAAATTGGTATACATTTAAATCAGATTATTATCTAAAAAAGATTCTAAAGAAATTATCTATACTTGAAAGAATTTGGATATATAATTTATTGTACCGCACATTATTATTATACAAACGAATGCCAATTGTTGAGGTTTTTATAAATATACAAAAATATAATGTGCAACACATGTGAATGTTATATATGGTAGAAAGTAAATATGCCTATTATTGACATATTCCGGAACCATGTAAATTATTACGATTTCCACGATTTTTGTGGTGCAAACGTAGTTTTCGTTAGTAAACTATTTATAAAATGTTGGCATTATAAATTATTTTGCAATGTTCAAAAGTTAGTCTATATATTTATAGATCAATAATTATAATAATGACTGCATCGGAATATGAAAAAGTTTATGTTCAAATGTATATAGGTGGAAGAGGCAAATGTTAAAAATAATCAAATTTATATTATTAAATTCATTAGGAAAGGTTTTTAAAAATTTGTCAATAATAGGACGTATATCAATAATAAGCATAATTACGTTACGTTACACATAAAATGTATAAATTTATATTACAATATAAATAAATATAAAATATAGAAAATGGTTAGAGATTTAATAATAATATAGTGTGAATGTTAAGGACAATTATTGGGGTGACTACTGTTGTTATTGTTATATGTTTTAAATGTACGTAAAGTAAATAATATAAACTTAATTGGTTTAATATGCTCTTATTTCTATTGTCCATATTTGATAAAAACACTTCTTTAAATGCGTTCTATATTTGTGTATGCATTTTGAATAATGCTAATATAACACCATAAAACTCTGAACAATAATTCAATATTATGAAATCAAAGCATTTGATCTATTTATTTAGTTTTTAGTCACGTTACTGAAACTGAAGCATATGTAGCATCCATCACACATATAAATTAATTCGCATGGTAATATATGACAAAACAATTCACCAATAGTAAGCCACTAATATTTTTTTGTGTACATACATTGGCAATATCTGTGAAGTGTGCATAGGGTCCAATACACCTCAATTGTGCTATGACTTATATATTTTGACATAACATCATGGACCATCTTCTTTTGCGTATCCGTATTCAACCTTAGTCGCCCATAACTATAATCCATCCGCTTCTTCTTTTCCCATTACATGTCCGTGTGTTCTGGTATACATAGCAAAGTTATATTAATATTCTTGATTTGAGCAGATTATGTGGTGGCACATATCTCTGCTTGACAGACACGAGGATATAGAGTACCATTCATATTCTTAAAAATATCCGTGTACCATTTGATGATATTTTCCTTAATATGGCACATTAAGTGTTCTCATTTTCACTATATCTTGTTGCATGACCTTGATGACGTAAAGTTGTTCGTGAAGTTCTCGTTGTGTCCAAAGATGGAAGCCGTGGAAAAAAGAAGACAGATGTGGATTATCTTCTGCGATAAGAAAGTGTTTTTATGAATATAGACATACCATAAAAAGATATAAAAGTTCTGTTTCGCTAATGGTTTGAGAAATTGTGTACCATCTTGGCAACTAACACTTTCATTTAAAGATAAAGGTATTAAAGTAAAATATATTATATAAAAATTAATGATTATTATCTTAGTTCCAGGAAAATTTAGCAGATATTTTGACCAAATTGAATGACCTCCCAGCTTACCAAGTTTTGGGTCATTTTGTTTTACCGAAAATAAACGAATATAACAAATTTGGTACACTTAATGACGGTTAACCTGCGAATTTGAGAAGAAATACAGATATATAGCGAAAAGAGTTAAAGGATAATTTATTCCAAAACACTTATATTATTCATTGAACATGAGACATGCTCTTATTCAATATAAAGAATTAATTTTTTCCATTGGTATAATAAACAAACAAAAAAAAAAATTCTGTAAGATTATTCCCTATAGATCTATCTATCGGTTACCGATCATATATAAATAATTAAAGACTATATCAAATATTCTACGCATATCGATTATCTTAAAAATTAATGAAATTAATGGTATGGTAGTAAATAGTTTAGTTGCGTTGTGAATTGATAATAATTGAAAATAAGTGTATCACTTTGAGTATAGTAATCGAGATGGAATATTTAAACTCTGTATACATAAATCAATGCTTTATTTTGTTTTAAAAACAAACATAAATACCAAATATCACGTCCACACGCGCACATATCATTAAACTGTTGAATATTTTACATTTTAATGTGCTGCAATATATAGAAATATTAAAATTAAAATCATTCAATCTCAATATATATTGTTTTCAACTTATGATGAGTGTATTCTTCTTAAATTGTTCCTTCTCTTATTTACATAGAAACACTAATTTACTAAAATATATACGCAGAGAGGTACAGAGTATTATGCGTTGAAAAATACAACTCAATACAACAAACAACTTGTAGAAGATATATATTTATATATTCTTAAAGGCATGTACAATCATATATTATATATAAAATAATAAATATTTTGACATCAGATAACATCTATTATTAAAGTAATATCCAATCCAAATTCATAGAAGAATTATTAGGGAATGAAAACAACCAATAAGAATTTATTTTTCAATTTTCCTTACATTCAACACATACACTCACATTTGAATTTATTTTTATATTATTTATAGTGACTGTTTGAATTTTAGTATTCTATATCAAATATTCAGATGTATGTATTCAAAGATATTATGTGAAAAGTGGAAAATGTTCAATGTTGCATAGCAAAACACTACAAAATACTTTATATTATATATTAGAAATTTTCCTTAATACTCTCAACAAACCAATATCAACACAAAACATTACATATTACACCTATATATATATATATATAATTAGTTATATGGTATGTTATATAAGGAATATATATATATATATGGATATATAGTTAGGTATATAAGAGAATATATATAACCATGAAATATTGAGCATGCGTTTCTGTATTATTTTTAAATAGTTCTTATAATAGATTCATTCTTAAACGTACAGCTACAGTTTGAATTGAGTGTGTGCTTTTTTTATATATATATTGTGCAGTGGTTTTTTTTAATGGTAGTTAGTAGAAAATATATTTTTTTTAATATACGCATACACATTAGTATTCACTTCTTGTCAAGTGTTTTTAAGAAGTTGTTACTAGACTAGAGGACTTCATATATATGTATATTATTTTTAGTCGTTAAATGACTTTTCACGTAGTTAGAACATATGTGATTGTGTATTATTTTATTTTAATTTTAATTTTTCACGTACAACAAAACAGACGCATGTTTTTTAAAGGTTATAAAAAATTGCTTAATAATTGTTTTATATAAAATAAATAAAAACATAATTTGTTTATAATTTAATATTATTAATTTTTCGTAATATATAATGAATTAATTATAGTTTTATATCATATTATTTTATATGTGTGTGAGATAAGAGATTATATAATTATTGTTTTTTAATATAAATTTATATATGTGAAATTATAATTTTTTGATTATCCGTGCCATTATATAAAGTTAATATTAAAATGGATAATAATAATAATACAACTACCACCACCACCACCACCACCACTACCGCAACGAAAACAATTTCAACACCATTTTCAATAAATGATATTTTAACAAAAAATAATACAACAATATATCGTCGTACATCAGACGATTCATCATCAATTCAAAGTAATGAAGATTTACGTATAATTGGACATGAATCACCAACGATAAGATATTTTAAATATCCACATGTCATACACAATATTTATGATGATGAAAAAATGCAACGTTCATTATCAGAAAGTCCATCGGAAACATGTTCAGAACCGGATGGTGGCAGAAATGTTTTAAAGAAAATTAATTTTCATCAATGTTATAATAATAATAATAATAATAATAATAATAATAATAATAATAATAATAATAATAATGATAATAATAATAATAGTATTAATAATAATAATAATAGCATTAATAATAATAATGATGATAATAATAATAAAAATATTACAAATTTTAATACACATACACGTCGTGGATCATTAGATTGTTTTATGGTATCACCTACTGATGGTGATTTAAAAGATCAACAAACTGAACGTAATGGATATGAATCGAGCAATCATATTAATAATAATAATAATAATAATAATAATAGTAATAACAATAGTAATAATGATAATAATAATCGTTTAAAGATGCATATAGAATCTAAAGCCGGTTATTATGGTTTCAATGGTACTGGAGAAATTCCATTAGATATGAGACGCTGTGCCAGTAATGATTCAGGTAAGATTTAATTTATTTTAATTTAGTGTTTGTAAAAATTATGATAACTTAAATGTTATTATAATTTTTATATATAGAAAGATTTAAATTATATAGATTTAATTTATACTTTAAATACAAACTATGAATTTTTAGTATATTATTCTGAAATAATGTTATAACTTTTCGCAATCAATTTTGTATATACATTTTGAAAGTATATTAATCTTTGGGAAATCCTACATGTAATTCAAAACTGGGCATATCAATAAGTCATTTATATTGATCAAATTTGTTTTCGAATTATCATTGTTTCATATATTTTAAACTATAGTTTACATCATTTAATTAATGTTTTAGTAAAACCAATTACTGCGCCATTATAATAATATAATATGTCAAAAATTGAAATTGAAATATTTTATGATATTAAAAATTTATCTAAAAATCCATGTATAAAATATAATTTTTTTGTTCTCTATATTAAATTCCGATAAGACAGAAGACGGCAAAGGACAAAATAATCATGACTATATAATTGCATCTTTATACATTGAGTGATAAAAATTTTTGCTAGACAAATATATAGAAATATTGCTCAATTAATGTTTTATGAGAAAATTCCGGTATTTTAAGTTTACTTGCCGCATATCGCACTGTCGTCGTCGTCATCATCAGTAAGAATAAGTAACGAATATGATAATTAAATTTGAATATTGCATGAGGATAATTTTTTACGCCACATATACGACAATATTGATTATTAACGAATCAATTTAACCATCCGTGCGTCACCGAATAAAAAAAAAAGTGGTTAAATTGTAATTGTTCATATGGCCATGTTTCGGTTCATTCCGCAAAGCTATGATGAAAAAAAGATCTTCTGTGGATGTATTTACGACATAATTCTCTATCGTATAGTTACTGTAAATTATGACGAATCCACGTTTTTGGATATTCACTTACACTTTCATTAATTGAAGCAATGTTTTCTTTGATGAAAAAAAAATAAAATGTATTATATCACTTGAGAAGCAATATCATAATAATCACTATTAAAAAGTGCATCAATCTTAACATTTTTTTGGTTATCTAATTAAAAACTCGACTCGCAACGGTAAGGCAACGACGGTAATACGTCCTTAACCTAAACTTTATATGAATACGACATTTAACGCTTTTACATTTGATTGATAGTAGATGTAACGACATTCAGTTTAAAGTCCTGCATCTATAGGCCATTAATTTAATATAACTTAAATGCTTTAAATAATATTTCTCATTGCTAGTTATATCATTTTAAAATAATAATATTTGCCAGAAAATATATTTATTTTGATACGTGTTATAAAGTTACAAAATTATTAATATAATTTAATATTGTTTATGTGTTTGTGTCATCATGCGATAACAAATAACCTATTATTAAAATATATAAAGTATAAAGTACAATATATTTCAGCTATTATAACGACACAACCTATCTGTCAATTGTTATTACAATGCAGTAAACATTGTTTATTATAAATTGCTATAAGTATCTAATTTTTAAAAAAATACTAATTTTTATAAAATTATGTACACACTTTAAAGCGCCGGTCTCTCTATACTATACATATATAAGTATTAAAAATAACCTAAATATTAAATTGCATGTTACCTTAACAACAATATTTATAACAATTAAATTTATTATTTCTGTGTTATTTATATAAATGACACACGCCATCAAATTTGAATGTATATTGTAAGGATTACATTAGCTAATAACATTTAAATCATCTATTGTATTATTTAATGTCTTAAAAGCATTTTAATATATTATTAAAATATATGAAAAAGCAATTTTATTTCATACTAAAAATATCGATTAAACGAAATTCTGGTACAATAAGATACCTTTTCAATTAGGTATACGTGTAATAAATATATATAAGTTGCAGTTGTCGATATCGATAAGTATATATAAAAGTTCTAATATTAGACATAAATATAGTATCATTTTACTATACATTTTACATATAGTTATATAAAAACGCTTAGTTTATGTATATATAAAGGAAATTATATTACATACACTTTACAAATAAATATAATATAAGAAATATTAAAAAATCGATATTTCTAATATATTTCGAGTATATATTGCTATTTTTTATATTTTATTATAATAACCGTTTTTGCTATAATAATAACAAAGGACAGAAAAAGAGTTCTATTATTATAATTGAACAACAAATATTTCATTTATGGTATACAAATTTGATAATTAAATACAGTATCATATAATTTATATTGTTATGTAATCCAATAAAAAGGATTCAATCCTTATTTTCGAATAATTTACATAATTATATGAAATTAAATGTACGGGAGAAACTGAAGATAGAATTAATTATTAATTATATGTTGAAATCAATTAATTAGAACTTACAAGCAAAAATATATGTTTTAACAGTTTTTCTCACATAAAATATAATTGTTCGATCGTTTTGTGCTTTGCTTTAAAAAAATAATATAATAAGCTTTTCTTGATAGAATATCATCAATGACAAAATTTCTTAATAGTTTAATTCAAATATATTTTTCATGAAAGTGAATTTTTGGAAGTTGCAAAAAAATTTTTATAGGAAAAGAGTATTTTATTATAAATTAATTTTAATTGTTTTTGCATCGTCAAGCTGTGTGTGCTCACGGGTAGCTATACCTAAAAAAACTTTGGAAAAATATGTGAGATTTTGCTGATATTAAATTTAAATTAGCTATATAACTTTTGATTGTGTCGTTGAATTTTAATGATTTTTTCACCAAATATTGAAATTAATTTAATATAATTAATTGCATTTTGAAAATCTGTTAAAAAAAATGAAAATGGGAGAAAAATTGGAGATGTAAAGTTAAAAATAAATTTTGAAGAAAATGCGCTCTTCCAAAATAATTGTCCATAATACCATAAATTCAAAAATTGCTTTCAGAAAATTTATTTATTTCATTCATGTCTCTTCAATAAAAACCAACTCAAAATTTCGAAACTTAATGGATATTATACAGGGTGTCCCAAAAGCACTGAAGGATTGTTTTTTTTTATTCTCAAATTTGCAGTTTTCAGGAAATTTCGACATTAATTTTTACTTCATTAAATAAAGCTAAAATTGATCTTTGATGATTGGGAAATATATTTTATTTATCAGATATTTAATTCACATAAATAATCGTCAATGTAAGTCATCACCTATATATTGTATACTTATTATAATTTGTTTGCGTAATAAAACATGTAACCTGTGAAAACAAACTTGACCTTGAACTGATTTACCAAAATGACAAAACTATTCATTATTTTCAATAATGGGACAATTATTATTAGACACGTTATTATAAATTTATTGTGTACATAAATAGTTCATACCGTAGAGTAAATTTTTACACTATTTTATATTGATCTTTAAATGAAATT
Source organism: Bibio marci (assembly GCA_910594885.2). Lineage (NCBI taxonomy): Eukaryota > Metazoa > Arthropoda > Insecta > Diptera > Bibionidae > Bibio > Bibio marci. Next base: position 13,565,463 of record OU343114.1, read on the forward strand.
TTTATAGACGTCTAGGATTTAGTGTTTCTTACTGTAAATATAGAAAAATTCACTCTGCAATCAATAAAAATTATTCATAAAAAAACGGGTTAAATGGGTTAAACAATTTTATAACACAGTATAGTTTTATATACACGGCGTTTAATAATAATTATGAGAAAATATAATGAAATCATATCTTACTTATATAATTATTATACACTTAAAAATTAAAATACAAATAAAGAAATTAAATGGAAAATAAAAACATAATTTCTTATCAACCCATTTTCCAAAAAACAAAATACATAGAACATTATAATTTTTTGTTTCCATTGTATGTATTTTAATAATAATAATAATAATAATTAGAAACTATAAATGTTTTACTTTCCAGATTGCGATTCACCACCATTATTCAACAATAACTCAATTCATAGTTCAAGTGTTGATGGTGATGGGTTAACGCCAAGTAGAAAGAAAAGGTCAAGAGCTGCATTTAGTCATGCTCAAGTAAGTTTTGATTGTATATAAAAAATATAGTTAATATTATAATAACGTTTGTATGTTTGTGTATTTATGTACAAAAAATATTCGTCATAATCATAAAAATAAAAGTTTATATCCGCATTTAAAAGAAAATTGTACATTCGTTTTAAGTAGATAAAGTTAATAATTAAAAATAATTATCACTTTTATTTATTTTGTCTTTTGCGTTTTCTTTCAAATACTAAAAGGTTTTTGAATTAGAACGACGGTTTGCCCAACAACGTTATCTATCTGGTCCGGAACGATCAGAATTGGCAAAAAATTTACGTCTTACCGAAACTCAAGTAAAAATTTGGTTTCAAAATCGTCGTTATAAAACTAAACGAAAACAAATTCAACAACATGAAGTGGCCGTATTGAATGCTACAAAAAGAGTACCTGTACAAGTTTTAGTGCGAGAAGATGGTTCATATGGTCATATGTTATTAGCAAATGGTAATGGTGCTGCACACTATTCGGGTGGTATTGATCCGGCTCTAATAAATATGTATAGACATCAGGTAAATTATATATTAAAATTTTATATTAAATCAAATGTAAAATTGTCCTTGCTTTTTGTTCATACCTTGAAATAATAAATACACCAAATACGACAAAATATTTATCAATAATCAAACGCACTACATTCAGACCTGCAATCGTGTTACATTTGTGACATTATATTAATCTAAGAGCCTAGTGACTAACACCAAACAAAATGATAACTGATTCCCGAAAACAACAAATATAAAGCAAATCAATTATTGCACCAGTTATTTAATTGATCGTTATACAAACAAAGTGATTGCATTGAATATTTATACTAAATCCGTATATGTTTTCTAAGTGATAGCTTTCACTAAAAATTAATATCATAATTCCGATAGTTAAATTAAATGAGAGATTTAAGTAACTGCAAAAGTAGTAATTTGCTAAAAATTACTTCACCGAAACTATAAGTAAAAAATTAAATATTCTATCAAAAGGTTTCGTTTCATTGGCATCTGGTGGGAAAATGTTTGAATTTAATATAAACTGTAATATTTTCTAATAACTATGGATTAATCACCCATATAAAAATAATAGAATTATGGAAATATTTAATAGTACAATTGGTGAATTGTTATATACTCTCATGCGGAGTAATTTATTAACATAGTTGTTATTGTTATAAATACCACAAGCTCCACTTGGAGTAATATGACTTGCTAATAATAAAATCAAATATGTAAAAAATATGAAAAAAACATTTATTTCAAGAAGCACTTGATAAATTTTCCTGTAACTTTACCTTCTATGAATTAACATCTTTTTTATTTTACGCTTACACATTCCCATCAAAATTTAAAATATTCATTATAACAAATTCTCATGAGAAGCCTCTGATTATAATCATATAAATAAAAGATAATATAGTATTTTGTTATGTGCGTGCGACTATAGATTAATTTAAAATTTACATTATTCTATTTATTTTATTTTTATATAAAGATACAAATGGCATATGGTATGCCGATGCCACAAGTACCATTTCCATATTTTTATCCAACAAAATTACCAACACCAATACCACCAGCTACACAAAATAATTCAACAACATCAACGAATATAGCAGCAGGATCCGAGCAAAAACAACAACACTCCAATTTATACACAAAATTGTCAGCAACACCGTTAAATTTTTCAAAACGACCAGAAACTAATAATAATAATAATAATAATAACAATAATAATAGATATGATGACGATAATAGTAATATTGTAATTGAATGTAATAATAAACATCAGCATCACAGTCATCACAACAGTAGGACGAAACAATCACCAGATAATGAAACATCATTTTCACCAATCAATAGAAATAATAATAATAATAATAATAATAATAATGAGCAAAAAATAACAGTTATTTCAGATCATGATATGATAGAAGAAAATGTAAATGTGGAAATAGATTGATAGATCGATCGATCTATATCATTCTAAAAAAATGTGGATAATAAAATAGAAAACAGCCATACGATTCAAAGCAATATATGACGCAATTCATTACTAATACATAATCAAAATATCGGAAAAACATTAATTTAAAGTGATGCATATTGTGTTTATTGTTTTAACATTAAAAAATTTTTTAATTTTTATTTTGTTTGATTTTTTTTTTTTTTTTTCCTCATTCATCTGTATTTAATAACTTTTGAAGGACTATTATTTTTGTTAATTTGGTATTATGTACATAACAAAAAACATGTTTTTTTTCGCATCGTCAGTCTTACGCGTTTTCATAAATGCTCCATTAATTTATCGTATTTATTATGATTTTTTTTTCTTTACCAATTTGAAGAAGTTAGTGAGAAAATAAATTTTTATTTTATTATAATTATAATTTTGAACTAATAAAATATATTGTACTTAAAAGAAATTGCGGGATGAGAATATTATAAGAAGATTATTTACAAATTCAAATGTGAATTTAGAAAAAATTAAGTAATTTGTGTAGTTAAAATAAATCATATTTTTAAAATGTAATTAGTAGTTATTTAAATATAAGTATGTACATATGAAAAGTAAAATAAATAATTATGAATATAAAAATATAGTTTTTTTCTTTTAACAAAACGTAGTCTATTGCGCATCGTATTATTTTATAAAGGTAGTGTCAAACCATGGGATTTTATGTGATTTTGTTTAAATTTTGTTTTACAATAATACTAATTTATTGTACTTCCCAATATGTTCAAAACAATTTTACAAATATTTGGTATTTTAAGAAAAGTGTATATAGAATTTTTAATAAACATTATATAAATGTTGGTCTGATTGCACCTTTTTACTTTTTTTATGACAAACACAAAAACCTCAATATTTATTATCCTAGTAATAAACAGAAGAAATAAAAAAAGGTACAATGAGAATAAAAATCAAGCACATAACTCTACCCGACATGCAGCATCCATACATTTTACATTATCTTTACATATGTGTATCTAAAAAATCAAGCGAATTTTCATTAGTTTCGAATTCTTACTACCAACGTTGGTGGGCAGTTGGTCTGAAAAATTGTTAGTATAGTTGGCCATGCCATAACACATTCTATAGCTATACTAGTTAAATAAATGATGGAAAAGTAATAACAATGAATTAACCATCGAAATAAAATGCTCTTCTTCTAATCTATAATACGAATAGAATCTTCAAGGTCAAAACAGAATGACTGCAAAAATTGTAAAATTGATTTTGAATACCACAAGAAAAAAATACAAACACACAAACACAAACACATCCACACACATTGTACTTTTCGTTGGAAACTACTTTACTACAACCAAAAACAATCAACACTCGGTTAAAATCAAATACATTTGGAGCATTTTATTCAAATTATGCAATTTTTTTTTTTTTTTTTTAACTTTTATAAACATATTCTGTAATACGTAAAAATGTATTTAGTATTTTATATTTAGAGAAATAGAATTTTGATTTTTATTAAATTATTATTATTCTAAAATATTATTTACGCATCGGTTTACACTTTACTACAGTAAAACAAAAAAACAAAGTCAACAACTTTCATTATAACAAAATAAGAGAAAATGAAAATCAATAAATATTTTCAATGAACAAACAAAAGCCAAAATAAGAAAGAAAAAATTATGTGTTCAAAACGATGTACAATTAATAAACCGGATTAAAATTAACTTTGTGAGTAAGCCACTGACCACTTTAGCAATAATCGCAATATAATTCCTCGATCCTAAGAAATCTTTACAACTTTACATTATGATAATTAGTTTGTGAGGTTAAAAAAAGGAATTAAAATATTTTACCAATACTGAAAAAATTTATTAATAGAGATAATTTAGTGTATATATGGAAAAAAACAATAGATATACTGCGATTTTATTGTTATCATTGCAGTGAGTTAGATTTGATATTAAATAAATGAATTAAACATATGAAATATTCATTGTAAATAAAATATAAAAAAATATAAATAATTATGAATATATTTAATAGTATAAAATTGTTACTCACATTGAAAGTATTTTCACCCACCACATCAGATCTTCAGTCTCGATATCATCAAGTTGATTTTTTCTTGAATTATGAAGAACAACAAACCAATACTTTTTTCACCAATTAACACGATTTTTAGCTGATAAGATTAGTAACGGTAAATTAAACAATAAAGCGTTTTATTATACTCCGAGGCATACATGCAAAGTGAAAAAAAATCCAAATTATCACTACCGATTTAAGAAGAATTATTAAAGAAATATTATACATGAGCTATTTAATCTAAACACAATATATTTTTATAAAATGTAATTGACCAATGGCAAATAAAATAATTAATTAAACAAAACAAAAAAAAAACCGAAAAAAGAATATGAATTAGAATTACACAAATCACCACAAAAAAAAGCGTTGTTGTTGTTGTTGCTGTTGTTCTTGTTGGTAAGTGTTGTGTTTGAATACCTATAATTTTTAAAATAAAACTATATCAATCAAAAACAAAAACAAAATTATTATTTTATTATTTACCAATTGCATTTATATTTATAAACTGTTAATAATTGAAATTGTCGTCGTTGACGATGTCGACCGATTACCATTAAAAACAAGTTATATTTTTCTATTTTTTTTTTGTATGGTGTTGATGTTGTTGTTGTATTTTGTCCACGCTTTCCACAAATATTGTTTAAAAGATAAAAAAAAATCATATAAAAAACAAAAACAAAAAACAGGTTTACTTTTGTTTTGTTTTGTTATTGAACACTTTTTACGTTAAATATTTGAAAAAATTTTGAATTTGATCTTATTTATTATTTTTTCGAAAATAAAATATTTTAATATTAATGAATTGCAAATTTATAAAATAAACAAAACTAATTTCGTTAGCTACATTCATGAGCAGTCAATGTCTTCCAATCCCGAATTTTAAGGATCTTTACTGCATCTAGTAGTCTTGCCTTTCTAACAGTGTAGTAGAATTCATAACTGGTTGTTCTTCCGAAGTTGGTTGTTCAGCATACGTCCACCTTAATCATTCTGTAAATTCATAGGTCATTTTCATTTATCACCTATTCCGAAAGCAGATAAAATGACTCCACTGATTCGCAGTTGCTGTGTAATCACTGAATCATTAACTAAGTTTTAATCTGATACTGCTTTCACATAACACCAAATAGTAATTTTAATACACAGCTGCCAGATTGGCCGCGGCTACTTATTATTTCTTAATAATAATAACCCATTGTATTATAGACCACTATACACAACCTGTGAACACGTTCGGTTGCAACTAGCTTTGCAAGGATGCTAAACCCAACATACCATGTTAGAGAGATATAGAACGGTAACGATGATAATTTTAAACAGCTGATTTCGGAGTTTTTTTTTTTTCTTATGTTAAATTTTTTAAAAAAATATCCTTGGATTATCCGTATATTTCCGATGATAATTTCTAAGGATTCTCCTTATAAGTATTTCTCGTTGCTATTATTCCACAGAATTATTATTCTATCGAATTTATATTCATATTTTTTGTGCGCAGATCCACGGATTTTGACAAAAATATCTTTGGATCGTCCATGAATTATGACAAGTTACTTACTCTTACTCCATGGCGTTACAACCCGGGTGCGGTTTTAGCCTTCTCCAACACGCTTTTCCAACTTGACCTATCCGCAGTTAATGTCTTTCAATCCCGAATTTTTAGGATCTTTATATCACAGTTTACTGCATCTAGCCATCTCGCCTTAGATCTTCCGGCTCTCCTTCTACCTTCTGGCTTACTATTTAACAGTTTTTTCGGCACACGCTCCTCCTCCATGCGTTCTACGTGTCCAAGCCATCTCAATCTATTGATCTTGATTGTTTTGTCAATATTTGGTTGACCGTACAACTTGTCTAATTCAAAATTGTATCTTCTCCTCCAACCATTCTGTTCTTTGCCGGGACCAAGTGTGCCACGGAGTACCTTTTGTTCGAAAATGCGAAGTAATTGTTCCTGGTTCTGTGTCATAAACCAAGCCTCTGACCCATACGTTAATATTGGACGTATTAAAGTTGTATATAGCTTGCACTTAAGATCTCGTTGTAATATTTTCGATCGGAATTCTTTTTTAACCCGTAATAACATCTGTTTCAATTTGCTACCCTGCGGCGTATTTCCTCTTCAATATCATTTTCTACAACATTTATCAACGATCCTAAGTATACGAAACTATTGACTATTTCAAAATTGTGTTCTCCAATATTACAGTTATATATACAGTTTGATCTCGAATTCGTGATGTATTCGTTGCTACCAAATATTTTGTTTTTTGCTGCATTCACTTTGAGACCCAGACCCGATGCCTCCTTTTGTAACGATTAGAAAGCATCCTTGACAGTTATCATATTCCGACTCATTATGTCTATATCATCAGCATACGCATGACTCGATTTTGTGAAAATCGTGCCTTGTTTATCAATATTTACTCCCCTCACTGCCTTTTCCAGTGTAATATTAAATATCAGTGTTGA